>CM057458.1:1183368500-1183992000 GCA_016271365.2 Neoceratodus forsteri
AACTGTGTGCTCCTCTGGGGCCCACTTGGACAGGTTAGGGGGTCTGGTGGAAAAACACTGCTTGGTTCTATCCTCAGGGCCTTCCTAGTGTTTGACAAAATAGCCTCTCTGGCTTCTGGTAAGCCTTGACCTGTCTACCTGACCTGTCCACAATATCTTCTCCTTTCAGTGCCCCGGTTAGTCCCAGGGACAGGTCCTTCTTGACATGGGGGTTCCTAAGCTCCCCAGGGAGGGTGGTAAGCCCTCCCCATTTATCAGTGTCCTCATCATTGGCCTTCTCTCTGCCTTATGTCTCCCTCTACTTATTGCTGATTGCTCCTCTCCCTTTTGGGGGCCCCTAGGTTACACTTGAACAGCATGAGGAGCATGACTTCACCTTCTCCAATCTAATAACCATGGCAGACAGCCCCTCTGGCCTATCTGCTGTCTTGACCTCAGGTGCTTTCTGTATCTTGCCATAGTGGTCAGGTGTCCTTCTCACAATCCTTTGGCCGGAGGTGGTTATCCCCCTAAAAGTCATCTCCTCTGGCTCCTCCTCATGACTTTAGCCTTGGCTGGGGACTTTGAGCTTAACCCTGGTCCTACTTATCAAACCTCCTCATATTTTGTTGGCTGACTGTCAGGAAAGGGGGATGAAAATAGCTCACCTCAACATCTGCAGCCTCCTGCCCAATCTGGCTGAACTCTGTGCCTGGTTACTCACTACAAGCATTACATCCTTAGTATTACTGAGACTTGGCTGAAACCTTCCACCCCTGACTCGACCTGTGCACTTCCTAGCTTTGATCTCATTAGACAAGATCATCCTGGGAAAAAGCATGGGGGTGGTATCTTGGTCTACTACAAGAGTAACTTAAACCTGTCTGTTGTATCCCACCAACAGCCCTTACTGTCTCCTTGTGAGCTGCTTCACACAGTCCTATTACTTGGGAATAGTAAGAAGCTGCACATTATTTGTACATACAATCCCCCAAGGGTGGTCTGTCGGGGGTTATCCTACCTTCTTGATTCTGTTGGTTCTAAGACTGGGGATAATGAGCTAATGATCTTGGGAGATCTTAATTTAAAATGGCTTGGAGGAAACATTAAGCTTGATGAATCTCTGCTTGCTGGTCTCTCCTTGTCTCAACTTATTCAGGAGCCCAGTAGGTGGTCTACCACTGGTGGTCCTAGTTCCTTCCTGGACTGGGTCCTGTCCAATAGACCTAAGAGAATCAGCTCCACTGGTACCCTTCCTGACTCTGTATCCAACCACACCCCTGTGTACTACATATGGAAGATCTCATCCCAGAAAATTCCTCACAAAGTCATCCAAGTAAGGGTTTTCTCCAGATTTGACCTGGGGTCCTTCCATGAGGATCTGAGGCTCACATACTGGTCTGCAGTGCTAAATGCTTGGGACTCTTTCACTGCTGTTAGTCATTTTCTCAGCACCTTCTGGGAACTGCAGGACAAGCATGCCCCTATTATCAGGTGGAGGGTTAGGAGGTCTGCCACTAAGTGGCTGCATGGAACCTCCTAGCCCTCATGAGGGTTAGAGACAAGTGCTGGGCCAACTTCATGGTCATGATGGACACAGCCATATTTCAGCAATTTAGGAATATCATGAGTGAATGCAAAAAAAGCAATCAGGGCTACCAAAAGTGAATACTGCAAAACTGCCTTACTCAACTCAGCTAAGGACCCGAGAAATTTCTGGAGGATCATTAAAAATATAGTAAGTGGTTTGTCTAATTGTGGGGTCTCTGATATGCTCATAGATGGATCTAATTGTAACAATCCACTAACTATCACCAATGCATTCAACTCCCACTTCTCGGATCTGTCTGCCTTCACCTCCCTATGCTCCACTGCTGGGAGTGGTAGTCATGTCCCAGCATTTGTCCCACAGTTGGCCCCTATCTCCCATCCATTACTCTACTTCAGGGCTGTGATGGCACAGGAGATGCAGAGACTTCTATCTGCTCTCTCGTCTCACTCTAGTGCTGGCCACAATAGCATGGAACCTAAGATCCTCTATCTTGGTGCCTCTTATATTGCCTCCCCAGTGGCCCATATCTTCAACATGTCCCTAGCCTCTGGAGTTATCCCTGACCTCTGGAAGATGGAGAGGATTGTCCCTGTTCTCAAACAGGGCAACTCAAAGATCCTCGACAACTACCAACCGATAGCCATCTTGTTGGCTATCAGTAAACTTCTGGAGAAAGTTGTGGTTGGGCAATTCACAGAGTATATTCAGGCCCATGAGCTACTGTCTCCCATGCAGCATGGCTTTTGCAAAGGGCACAGTATGTCCTCCACTCTTGTCACTGTCTCCTCTGGGATCAGGGCAGCTATGGACCAGGGTAAGCTCTCAGGCACCATCTTCATTGACCTATCTAAGACCTTCAGCATAGCTGACCATGTCTTACTTTGCTTTCAATTTTGGTCCCTTGGTCCATCCCTACCTGTCCTAAGATGGATCACTACCTCCAGGGCAGACAGCAATGTACTAAATTCAGTAAGGTCCTCTCAGCCACCATTCCTGTGACTTCTGGTGTCCCCAGGGTTCAGTCCTAGGGCACCTTCTTTTCTCCATCTTTGTCAGTAATCCACCTCTTCTTCTTCCAAATGTAGCTCTATCCTATAAGTGGATTACCTGGTTATTCTCACCCATTTCTGTGACACTGGGGTCATCAATCACCAACTGAGTGAGGATTGCAGGAATATCCAGTTCTTAATAATGACTCACAAGCCGGTCCTTAACCTTAAAAAAACTCAGGCCATGCATTTTGGGTCCCTGGCCAAGACAAAGGCCTCCCCTGCCCTACTGAGTATTATTGGTATTGATTTTATTCCTGTCCTAATCACAGACTCCATCAAATACCTTGGGGTGACACTTCACCCCC
Source organism: Neoceratodus forsteri (assembly GCA_016271365.2). NCBI lineage: Eukaryota > Metazoa > Chordata > Ceratodontiformes > Ceratodontidae > Neoceratodus > Neoceratodus forsteri. The sequence continues at coordinate 1,183,371,389 of CM057458.1, forward strand.
AGCTTGACCTTGGGCATCATATCCAAAATGTTTGTAGAGCTGTCAACTGCAAGCTGGGTCTGGCCTACAGAGCAAAGAACAATCTTACCTCTGCTGTTTGCCTTGCACTGGTCAGAGGTGTGTTTCTTCCTTCTTTCTGCTATGGACTCATCCTGTTTGCACGCACCTCCAAAGTTCACCTCTGTAGGTGGAACATAGCCTATAATAAAACTTGCCACTTTTCAATTGCTGCCCCTTGCCTCACCCACCACAACAACCTGTATAACAAACTTGACTGACTCTCCCCACCCAACCACATGAATTTTGTCTTGGGCAGCTTTACAGACAACATTCTTAGAACCGGCACCCCCCTGGACTGGCTGAGCTCCTCAAACCATCTGTCTCTTCTTATTATTGTCTTAGGTCAGTGGGCCCTGCTGTTCTCATAGTTCCTGCCACTTGAATGCAAATGGTGGACATGGATTTTGCTTCATGTGTCCCCAGAGTATGAAATTCCTTTCCCACCAAGGGCTGCTCCTCCCCTTTCCACTGATGCCTTTGGAGCTCCCTGTGAAATTACTTGAAGATCTCCTCTGTGTGTGGCTGTCCTAAACCACCATAAGTTACCTTGGTCCCCTGCACTGGACTTACATGTCTTTCTTTTGGTACCCTTACGCAGGTCCTGCTGATGCATCCTGCCTGCTTGGGTTCTGCTTTGTTTATATTGTATTTACTTTCTGTTCCAGGTGATGTTTTGACTGAGTCTTTACTTTTGGGGCTATGAGCTATATAGAATTGGTTAATACACTGTTCATAACCTTGGTAACTCTATGTTTATATTCTTTGTTGCTATTCTAACTGTGTTTACTGACTGCTTGTGTTATGTTCAACTGGTTCTACCTGCTTCTCTGTAATGCCTAACTTGTATCATGTTGTCCTCTGTATGAACTTGTATTTCATTGTACTCTCCTAGGTTGTACCTTAAAATAAGCAAATGTTTTTTCTAGTGTACTTACCTGGTCAACAAAAGATAAATAAATAAACATGTAGGATTATTTCTTACAGCACTTATTCAAGTCTCAGCCAAATGTGTTCTGATAGCATGGATGAATGAATTCAGTTTTTGCATATTTCATATGGTTGGAGGAACTTTGTTCCACAGTTTAGCTATATTATATGAACATGTCATTAGACCATATCTATTCTGAGTTTTTTGAATCCTCATCCATCTGTGAACCACATACTGTACCCGAGAGGGGTTCTGTGTTCACTTTTTTCATCATAAAACTGTAGGTTTACTTTAATTAAATGTTTTATCTTAATGATTAAGGCCAGCTATTGTTTGTTTTTTTTTGTCACACTGCCATACTGTCCCATTTGCTTTATTATATGATGATGGGTATCATAGGAGCACTGTAAAACAAATCTAGCCAGTCTGTTACATGTACGATTTAGTAGGTCAAGTAGATTTTGATTTGAATTTTTCATTTTTTTTATTTAGTTGTTTAACCAGGAGTAGCACACTAAGCTGAAACCTTTTTTACAGGAGAGACCTGGAAGCACAAGGAAGTTAAGTGACTTGCTCAGTGTCACACAGTACACAAATGCAAGTTGTGGGATTCAAACCCAGGTCTGGTCTATTGGATGTCACCAGATTTGCAGCTCAGGGCCTTAAACCATTGCATTATACTGCCTCAAAATGCATTACCATAGTCCGAGTTTCTGTAATCAAGTACAGGCATGATCAGTTGCATTGCAATAGTATGTTGCAATTTTTGTGAGACCAAGGACACCAATCTTCTTAGAGGCCAAATTCTTGAGTTTATCTTCTTTGTTATTTCATTTATATGGGTTTCAAAGAATAATGAGTTGTCTAGGGTAACTCTAATATACTTACATGGTTTTGTTACCACTCATTTTACCCCTTCCAAGGTCAGAGTCTCAGTGTCATAAACCTCAGTTGTAAAAATTTTGATCAGTTTATTTTGGAATATCATTACTTGGGTCTTTTTTAAACTCAGGACCAATTCTGAATCATCAAACCAAGTCTGCAGGACATGAAAATATGTTAGTAGCTTATCTACCATAGACATGGGATATTGTGCTGTAGCAGTATTACAGTGTCATTGGCATAGCATCTAATGTGTGTATTTTTGGTACAGTTTAATAGTTCATTTACATAAATCAAAGAGAGCAGTGGTCTCAGTTTTGAGCTCTTGGGTACTCCTCTTTTTCAGTATTCTATTTCTGAAATCTGCCCATGTACTACAACGTTTTGCTTCATGTGATACAAGTAGGAAGAAAATAATTTTATGGGATGGGGAGTAAGCCCAATCAGTTTTAGCCTTGCAAGCACAATGTTATGATCAGAGACAGGGACAAGTACCTGGAGAAACAAAAGTAATGTTAGAAAGCAGTCAGAAGGGCTTAGAACAGACAGAGGAAGGTACAGCACAGGCTATTAAGAAAGGAGATATGACCTTCTTCAGATACATTAGCAAGAGGAAAATGACAGAATCCAGCAATCTTTTGGTTAAAAGGTATTTTGAATTTTAAGCTTGTAGCATGTCCTTTTTGCTTTCTTTATGTTTACTTTGTAACTTTTTATGACAAACACTAATTAGCATGATTCACTGTTTTGTTTGCCTTTTTCTACATTCTGTCCTTAACTTTCATCATTTTCCTTGTAAAGTCTGTTACCCAAAGTACATGTTTTTATCCTCAGTCTTTGTGTTTTAAACGGAACCTGGGTATTACATGTACTTAGAAAAGTACAAGTAAAATCTACTGCTAGACTTATATCAGATATCAAGTTTAATCTATCCCAACATTGTTGCATTAATCCTACACAAAATTCTATTTGGCAGTAGTGTTCAAAGTTCCTCCTATTTACGAATGTAGGTTTACCTTTTGGAAGGAAATTCCCTTCAGCAAAACATATTGTGGGGTTGGGGATCCCTAAATTTGGTGGGGAGCACCTCAGTACTTAATACCTCTAAAGTTTTAGACAGAAACATTTGGTCTAGTATATTATTACATACTTTCTAGATAGTCTTACTGATAACCTGTTGAACATTTAGGATTTGGAAGTGCTGTACCCAATTGTTTCCCCTTGGAAATCTTCAAAAATAATTATTTGTAAGTTGCAAAAGAAGAGATTTTTTGAGCCACAATTTCAAATTTTCCTATATTATTTTTGGGTGAAGAATGCATAACACCAATTAATAGTCTCAAGGAATCTATTTTTACAAACAGGGATCCCATTCCTGAGATGACCAGAGAAAGCAAGTTCAGTAGCACCCAGATTCTTGTGTATGTGTAAAAGAGTTCCTCTCCTATATTCCCCTGTCCTGCCTGAAACTGGTGTACCCTTCCATTTGATTTTGGAACTGTTTATTTTGTTAGCCAGGTTTCGGAAAGTCTTATTATGTCCAACCTATGTTGCTGTGCCTATGTTGGCAAACTATCCATGTTTTTCATGACAACACATCAAGTAATTGCATGCAGTACCACATGGTCAGAACAGCATGGACAGCACAGCACAAGTCAGCACCGCACCCAGTGAAAATGGGGCAGATCAATGGTGAGCGTAGATTTACTATTACAATACCACACCAGCATGGACCACCACTCCAGTGAAATGTGTAAACTTACTTGATTTTTTGTTGTTGTTGGGTAGTATCCCCTGGAGTGGTGTTGACTTGTGCCTGTTGTCTGCATTGTTTCTGCCTGCACATTCATGTCTGTGATGGACTTGACATGCTACCCTTTTATAAGGCTCCTAGCATTTCCATGACCTGTTTTTAAAGTTGGTCTTAGTGTTAGGGTAAGGCCTGGATTTACTTCTACATCTCTCTTGAAAGCAGTAAAGCTAGTTTTAGAGAAAGAAATCAATTTTTGCAGGTTCCACCAAGTTGTTTCAGCATCAATCATATCAACCGACATCATAGTGACAACAAATTATTGACTGCCACCACGTTGCCCAGCAATCATGCCCAATGATAGCTATCATGGCAATGCACCAGGGCACATCCTGCCAGTTTGCTTTCACACTGCACCTGAAAATTAATATAATCACCTCCAGGTCAGTGGTGCAGTGGTGACCCTTGGGGTGGCAAGACAGTAGAGCTGCAAAATCCAGATCAACGTAATGACTATCGACCAGGTTGCAGGGCCAAAATTGCTGTTACTATAGGGTTTCACTGCACAGTTAGCACACAATATTTTTTACTAGGTCTAATCAAACTTAATGGGTTCAATTTGGCCACTACATCTAAATCATTCCATTCCAAGGAAAAAATATGGGACTTCAGAGGAGCTGACTTTGATAAGATGGCCAACAGAGTTAAGTTAGCCCTGGCAAAAAGAAACACAGTTGAGGTGGTACAGGCAAAGTGGGCAAGCATTAAGGATGCAATACTTGAAGCAACACCCCATTGTGTTAGACAGAAAATGATGTGCAAAAGAAGAAGAAAACCACTTTGGTTCTGAAATACAGTGACAGAAAAGGTCAGAGCCAAAAGACTGGCCTTTAGGAAATATAAGGAAAAACAGTGGGCTGAAGATAGGGAGGCATACCAAACTACCCTAAGGGAAGCAGGGAAGGCAGTAAGGCAAGCAAAGTCCCAAACTGAGGAAACAGTAGAAGTAACAGTAAACGAAGGTGACAAGACTTTCTATAGCTACATTAGTGAAAGGAACAAGTCCAGAGGGGGTATTGCTAAACTCAAAGGAGAAGAGGGGACATGTGAGGAGGAGGACCCTGTAAAAGCATCTATCCTAAATAGAGACTTTTGTTCAGTATTTACTGAAGAGAAGGTAGGGCAGAGCCCACAGCTCAGCACCATGGACACAGGGGGGAGGGAGGTGAGCACTACTCCCTTCACAAAAGAAAGGGTCTTACAAGAGCTCACTAAGCTCTGGGTGGACAAGGTAATGGGACCTAATGGCATACATCCCAGAGTACTTAAGGATCTAAGGGTGGAACTAACAGAGCCATTAGCAGAATTGTTTAGTGAGTCTCTGAGCACAGGAGAGGTACCATAGAAACATAGAAACATAGAATTTGACGGCAGATAAGGACCGCTTGGCCCCCCAGTCTGCCCACTTCCCTACCTACTGGATAAGCTGCAGATCCTAGATAACCAGCAGCCTACTTCTTCCTACCCCCACCCTGTAGCTTGCCTTTATGACTATCCCATGCATGCTTGAATTCCACCACTGATTTTGACTCCACAACCTCCCGGAAGGCCATTCCATGCATCCACAGTCCCTCTCTGTGAAAAATACTTCCTAAATTACCTCTGAGCTGCCCCCTCTATCTTCAAATTGTGTCCTCTTGTTCTTGCACACCTCTTTTTTTTTAAAGATGCTACCCTCTTGACTTTGTTGATTCCCTTGAGGTACTTGAAAGTTTCTATCATGTTCTCCCTCTCCCTCCTTTCCTCGAGGCTATACATATAAAGCTCCTTAAGTCTCTCTTCATATGTCCTCTGGTGCAGACCCTGCACCATTTTAGTTGCCCTCCTCTGACAGCTTCCATCCTGCCTCCATGTCTTTGCGAGATTGTGTCTCCAGAACTGCATATAGTACGTCCAGATGGGGTCTCATCAGCTGTCTGTACAGAGGGATAATAACTTTGTTTTCTACTGTGATGCCTCCCTATGCATCCCAGTATCCCTCTGCCCTCCTTTGCCTTGCTTTCTCACATTGCTTGCCCACCTTTAGGTCATCTGATATGACTACTCCCAGGTCCCTTTCCATTTGTTGTTGTTAGTACTCACCCCCATTGTGTACTCTTCCCTGGGTTTTGTTTCCCAGGTGCATTACCTTGCACTTTAGTGTTGAATCTAAGCTGCCATACATTTGACCATTGCTCTAACCTTGCCAAGTCTCTCTTCTCATCCTTTCCACCCCACCCTGTGCATCAACTCTGTTGCAGATCTAGTGTCATCTGCAAAGAGATATTTTTCTTTCCAGTCCTTCTGCAATGTCGCTATAAAGACATTGAAGAGGACTGGTCCTATACTGAACCCTCTGGTACCCTCACTAGTAACCCTTCTTTTCTTCTGAGTGGACTCCATTTACTATTACTTCTCTGTGTCCTATTCTCCAGCCAATTCTTTTACCCAGGCTGTCATCTTGGGACCCACTTCAGGCTGGCTAACTTATATATTAATCTTTGTGTGGGACTATGTCAAATGCCTTGCTATAGTCTATGAGGCTAAATCATTAGCTCTCCTTGATCTACTACTTTGGTCACCCAGTCAATGAAATCTACTAGATCATCTGGCATGACTCTTCCCACTGTGAATCCATGCTGCTTAGGTCCTGTGCCTCTCTTGGCCTCTAGATACTTGGACATTTTTCCTTTTTAGAAGTGATTCCACCATTTTCCTATCACTGCGGTTAAACTAGCAGGTCTGTAGTTTCCTGCTTCTGCCTTGTTCTCACTTTTGTGAAGGGGGAATCACATCTGCCCTCCTCCAGTCCTCGGTACCACCCCATCCTCCCATGATTTGTTGCCAGGGGAGTCGTGTTACTAGTTTCTGCCCTTGTTCTTTTAGAATTCTGGGATGGTCCCATCAGGCCCATTGCTTTGTCCACCTTCAGTTTTAAGTTTTCTTCAGAACCCTTTCTTTCTGTAAATGGCTGGTATCAACTTCCTTATCCAGAGTGTTACTACTGTTTGTTTTATGTACCTCCTTTTAATACTGAAAAAATATTTTTAGTATCTTCTTTTCACAGTCTCCTCTGCCCACCTCCTCCCTTTATTAAGCCTCACTATCCTCCCTGGTCTTCCTTCGCCCTGATGTACCTTTAACTGGTTTTATCCTCTTAATTGAGTTGGCTATCTTTCCTCGTTTGGCCTTTGCTGTTATGACTGCTTTCCCAGCCTCCTTTGTTTTAACTGATACATTCTCTGTCCTGTTCTTCTTGCGATTCCTTGTACTTCAATTTTTTTTGAACCTTCACTGCCACTTCCTTTAGAACCAGTGGATTATGTGGTACATCCCCTGCAATCAGGATGTGTACGTTGATGTACATGGCCTCAGTTTTGCTGTTGATCTCCACTGAGCATGCAGTACCTGGTTAGGTGGGTGGGGATGTCTTGTAGTACATTTAGACAATTGTTTTTATTTGGTCATGTGCTGCTGATTTGTCTATCATAGGTTGTGTTGCCTTGGTCCTTCCCCTACTTGCAAATGTGTGTGTGTGTGTGTCTGTGTGTGTGTGGTGCTGGGGGTGATTTCGGAGTTAGGGTTTCAACCCTAACACTGAATTTCCTTGCTTTTGTTGCTGTGGAACACTCTAACTGATGCATTAAACTGAGTTTTTACCATGAATATATATATATATATATATATATATATATATATATATATATATATATATATATATATATATATATATATACATATATATATATATATATATATATATATACATACATACACACACACAAATATATATTCATTGCAAAAACTTTGTTTATTACATCAGCTAGGCTTAAAGCAACAAAAGTGGGGAAAATGAGATGTTAGGTTCAGCCCTGCTCTCACTCGCCACCTCACCCTCCCATCCTCCACAGACTGACAGACTAGGGGTACAGCATGTCATGGGGTTGCAAGGACCAACTCTCACCCCATTTCAAGTGTAAACAGGTTGACATGCTTACAGTAAAGGAGAATGGGGTGATATTTAGGCTTCACAACCATGACACACCCCAGCATCTGTTGGTTTGCTGAGGATTGGATGGTGGGATGTGGAGGTTAGAGGCTCAACCCTAACATCTTATTTCCCCAAATTGTGTCTACTTTAACACCAACTGATGCATTAATGATGTTTTGGAAATGAATATGTATATCTATATATATAAAACACAAATAGTAAGGAAATGAAACTTTTAGAGTTGACTCCTTCCCCTTGGACCTGCCCATCATCCCAAGATTGACAGCTGATGGACTGTGTCGTTGGGGTTAGGAGGCCTACATCTCACCCAATTCCATGTGTAGTCATATTCACAAGCCACAGAGGTGCTCTTAAAATTTCTGAGTGCCTCTTTGCATTACTGGCATAATGCAGGCAGTCAGTGGCTGGCCGTGGAGGTGAGAGAAGGGCTGTGCCAGTCGCCGGCTGGTGAATGGTGGGGGGTGCTGGGTGGGCTGCCATGGATGGGTGGAGGGTCACTAGACTACCAGGTATAATATTAATCATTATCAATTTCATTATGCTGGGGTGGGGCACTAGATTACCAGGGATATAAAATATATTTATCATATAATACAATACAGCTTGGGGGGGCCACTAGACTACCGGGGATGTGAAGACATACAGGGGATGGGGGCATTAGACTACCAGAGCCCTACATAGGGTAATATATTTTATTGGGGGGCCACTAGACTACCAGGGATAGGTACCACATTATTTTTCTCATGTAGATGGGGCACAACGAAGCCCCATGAGAAAAACCCACCATTTTTTAACAGTCTACGGCACTACTGGCCAGATAAAATTGATTTTTTCATCTGGCCATCTCATCCCTCATTCTTTATTCACAAGCGAGCAATTTCTTTGATCACAAGGATGCAAATTTTTTATCATGAGATTCTTTGATCGCAATCATGCATCGCGAGTGAGGGATGAGACGGCCTGAAGAAAAAATCTATTTTCTCAGCCCAGGGGTGTTGTAGGAAGTCAAATGAGGGTGGGTTTTATTCAGGGGACTTCATTCTGATGAACCATGGTGGTGATTTACAATGAATATGTATATTTTGTGAATTTGAAGAATTTTAATTCTTTGATCATGACCCTGCCAAATCTTTGATCACTAGCCTGCAAATTCTTTGATTGTTAGATTCCTTGATTGCAATAGTGCATCGTGAGCAAGAGACAAGATGGCCCAATTAAAAAATCATTTTCTCAGCCCAGGGGTGTCGAAGGAAGTCAAATGAGGGTGGGGTTTACACTGGGGCTTCGTTCTGATGAACCATGGTGGTGGTTTACTGCAGTTCCCTTAATTTTTTGACTTATAAGGTTTTGAAATCTTTGTTTGTGATCCTGCAAAATCTTTCATCGTGAGCCTGCAAATTCTTTGATCATGAGATTCTCATGAGATTCATTGATCGCCCTTTGATCTCGAGGACGGACAAGATGGCCAGATTTTTATAATGGAATAGATAGGGAAATTTTAGTAATCATTCATATTGAATATCTCAGGAACAGTTTGCTCTTTTACTTGAAATTTGGAGGATGTTTATGGCATGTCCTGTAGATGTGAATTATGGTGCTTACATGTCAGAGAAATTTTATTTTGTGGAGATATGGGTGATGCACTTTACGTGTTGCGGACAGTGTTTTGCTTGTGGTGGTGGCAAGAAATTGATAGCCTTAGTGTCATGGATGTAGTTTTCAGTTGTTGTGTGTGTTAAATGTCAACGGGCGCAGAACTGTACCAGTCTGACAAATGAAAATCTCATATGTTAAAATGTTATATCTCGGACATGGTTTGGTCTTTTCACTTGAAATTTGGAGGGTGTTGACAGCATGTCATGTGGATGAAAGTTACAGTGTTTCCATGTCAGAAAATATTTTTTGTGTGCATATATGGCGTGGTGCAATTTAAGTTCTGCGAACAGCATTTTGCTTGTGGTGATGGTTTGAAATTGATAGGATACCTAGCCTTAGTGTCATGGATGTAGTTTTCAGTCGTTGTCTGTGTTAAATGTCAATAGGTGCGGAATTGTGCCACTCTGAAGAATGAAAATTTCAAATTTTGATATGTTGTGTCTTGGACACGGTTTGATCTTTTTATTTGAAATTTAGAAGGTGTTGACGGCATGTCCTGTAGATGTTAATAGAGATGTTTATGTGTCAGACAATATATTTTTTATGGACATTTTGTGTGGTGCAGTTTACATTTTGTGGACAGCGTTTTCTATTGTTCTATTAGATTAACATTTATTTGGTGACTGGCCTTGCTGTTGTGAATGTACCTTTTAGTCATTTTGTGTGTAATGTGGCCTGACACTTACAAGTTGTTGGGAGCTCAGGGCCCAAAGGACCCCATGCTTCCACTCACCTGTGTAACTTTCTACTTTTCTATTCTTTCTTAAAAAGTAAGGAAATTCTATGCAAAAACTTTGTTAATGCATCAGTTAGGATTCTTCTACAGCAAAAAAGTGAGAATTATGTATTAGGGTTGAAAGCCCCCTTGGTCCTCAGCCACCCCCAACTGGCATCGGGTGTGCATTGGAGTCATCGGTCCAACTCTCATCCCATTCTCCTATATCTCTGCTTCTTTACAAATGTGATGGGATGGAAGGGATGAGAGTTAGGGCTGACAACCTGCACACCCGATGCCGGTTGAGGGGTGAATGGAGGTCAGAGGCGTTCAACCTAATACTAATTTCCTTGCTTTTTTCACTGTAAAAGAACCCTAACTGATGCAGTAATGATGTTTTGCATAGAATATATATATATATATATATATATAATATATATTCATATAAAAAATCTGTTTAATGCATCAGTTAGGATTATTCAGTGACAAAACCAGGAAATTCAATGTTAAGGTTCCCACCCTTGCACCCCTGCCCACCCCACCCACCAACAGATATCGAGGTGTACGTTGGGGTTATCAGTTCTAACTCTTATCCCATTCTATGTGTAAATAAGCTGAGGTGGTGCAGTATAGGAGAATAGGGTGAGAGCTAGGACTGATGACCCCAACGCACACCCCGATGTCTGTTGGTGGGGGCAGGGTGGATGGGGTGTCCAAGGGGTGGGAACCCTAAAATCGAATTCCTGGCTTTTGTCACTGTGGAACAACCCTAACTGATTCATTAAATGGAGTTGTTTGTCATGAATTTCCCTTGTTTTTGAGAAAGTGCAGTATAAATAATGAATGGAATGTGGTGTTGTGAGCGCAGATCTCTTCGGTAACAGTAACGCAAGTGGAAATGCACATGGTTATGGTAACAGCAAGGAGGACACCAAAGGAACAGTAATAGAAATGGAAGCAGCAACACAATGCAGTAAGCTAATGCAAATCATTACTGCTATGGTCACGGTAACGTAATTGGAAACACAAATGCTTACGTAAGAGCAACGTGATGCCAAAAGAAGCAGAAACACAAACGGAAGTGAGTACACAAACAGCAATGCACATGGTGATGCAAAAGGAAATGCAAATGCAAACAAAACCAGTAATGGAAATGTAAATAGTAACAGTAATGCAAACACAAGCGCAAATGCAAAAGGTAACACACACAGCGATGTAAATGGAAACGCTAATGCAAATGGTCACAGAAATGCAAGAGGAAACGCTAACTGTAACAGTAACACAAACGCACCAACTTTTTTCCCCAAAAAGTACATTCAGAAGCACAGTGAATACAAAGAATGTATGCATAATAATGGGCCTCGGAACAGCAAATGAGCACTTGGAATACTAAATTGCTTCTATCTCAGAAACCGTATGACATAGAAAAAATACTTAAATGCCATATGATTTATTATGATTAGGACTTTCCTGGCTACTTTTGTACTTAGCCTGCTAGTGTGGGGGGGCTAAGCATTTTTATGACAAAAAGTCTGTATCTTAAAGCGTTTCAGAGATAAGGGCCCCGAAAGGTACGGCGGATGCTGTGATGTTAGTCTATGGGAACAAGCATCAATTTTGGAGTACCTTAACTTTGCATCTTTGTAATATTTTATCACTAAGCCACCAAAAGCCACATCTGTGGGATGCTGGCTTTCTTCCTCAAATTTCAGCCCAAAGACCAAACTGTTCTTTTGCAGCAGGGTGGCAAATAAGTCCTGTTATTTTGGGCATAGTGTCACAAAGTAGTATCGCAAATCATAACACTTTCACAAAAAAAAAAATGACAAAACTGTCACAGGTGCAACACTATTTTGTGACACTACAGTTTACAAAAATTGGAAAAACATATTTCTGGGGTGTTTATCCCCCCAAAAAAGACATGATTAGCATCCTCAGGGCTTGACTAGGTGAACACAAAAATAATTGTGTCCCTAGAGGGTCGCAAATTTAAATGCCAAACATTTCTGTGACCACTGACCGAAAAAACAATGGCTGACTCATGACACTACAGGGGTCATTTGCGACACTAAAAACTGCATCTGTGACACTGTTGAACTTTTTGTTAACTTTTCCCATTGACTATTATGGGAAACTTGTTTTTTGAATAACTTTAGAACTGTTTGATATATTTTCATGAAATCTTTGAAAGACACATTGGAGAATCTGGCCGCATGTTCCCTGAAGGTTTTGGACTGGTCGTGCAAACTGTGTGATCTGTAGGTGCGAGCAAAGAACGCACAAAAAAAGCATAAATGAGACATAGAATGGTGCTTTATAGCTCCGCAACTGTATATCTGACTGGCAGATCCAGAGATCTATGGTACCACTCCATGCCTGCCAAATATCAGGCAAATCTGTCAAGTGGTGGCAAAGTTATTAAGCTGCAAATTTCACATTTTAACCTTAAATGGTGTACTCAACCCTAACTATAGAGGCACTACATGCCACTATTATATATATATATATATATATATATATATATATATATATATATGTGGGTGTAAAACTTCAGCCTCCCATTATCTGAACCTCTAGAGTATCCAAATTCATACTATGTCCCCTGACCTAATATGAATACAGTGTGAGGGACCATCAATTTTACTAACCCCTCAATTATTCAAACTAATATTAGTTCTCCCAGTGAGCTCAGATAATAGTGCTGCTTTATGGCTCTGTAGCTATTGTATGTGTAAGTGAGAGCACAGGGCCCCGAGGGCCCTGCGCTCCCACCAAGCTGCCCATTTGTGCATAACGATATGCATTTGTGGGACTGAGGGTCCTCTGGGGCATGCGCTTTCACTTATACAAAGCTGTGGAGTCATACAGCAGCTGTATAGGACAAGGACCCTTGTAACACTAATCTGGAAGTATCTTGGGAACCTTATCAGCTAAGAAAAACATTAAAGTTTTGTTGTAATCATGGCAGTGAGACGTCCATGCAACATAGGTTGGCTGAATCCATGTCTCACACCATTTATGAGATACAAGCACTGAAAAGCACCATGGGTGCTAACTTTGATGGCTTAATACTGGCCTACAGACCTGAAAATTTACACCTGGAATACTATTTTCCAAAAATCTCAGTAACCATACAAGGTAGAAGAAAATTCAGAATTCATGGTATTCATGGCTTTCCAACCTTCTTCTGTACTTATTCTCCCTCGAGGGGGATTAAGAATATTTGTGATGCAAAATCCTTCTCTCAAACTATTTTTGAGATACAGGCACTGAAAAGCAGGGCAGGTGCTGCAATATTATCCCATGGGAAAAATATCAACTTCGTGATGACATATCTATGGAACTGCTTAACTTTCAACACATAAGTAGCATAATTCACATATCCAGGGCATCCCCTTAATACACTGAAAATTGCAAGTCAAAAGACCAAACCTTTAAGTTACAATGCAGTGGAAAAGTTTGTAAAAGTTTAAAAATTCCTAGTTCATGAGGTAGCAAAATTCCTGGCCATCAGATCAAACCCCATTCATTTGCTGTCAAAATTGCCATTCATGAGAAATCCTCAATTGTAAGATTTTGGCCATCTGGTCCCTAAATGATGGTCAAGGATTGTGCAACCTCGTGAAAGAGGATCGGGTGGCAGACTAGGATTTTGACAGCTCATGGACTGCAATTTTGTCAACTCACAAAAGAGGATTCAAAAAAAACAATCCCCTTTCATGAGCTGAAAAAATCCTAGTCCATCAACTGATCATCTTTTGCGAGGTAGCAAAATCCTTGACCATCAGTCAATCCTTATCTGCGAAGGGCCATCTGGCCACAAAATGACAGATCAAAGATTTTACTACCTTGCAAAAGAGGATCAGCTCACTGACAAGGATTTTGGCAGCTCACAAAAGAGGATTCAAAAACCCAATCCCATTTCGCGAGCTGACAAAATCGTAGTACGTGAGCCAATCCTCTTTTGTGAGGTAGCAAAATCTTTGACCTTCAGCCTAATTCTCATCCACAAGAAGGGCCATCTGGTCACAATGTTACAGACAAGAATTTTGCAGCCTCATGAAAGAGGATTGGCTGGCAGGCTAGGATTTTGACACCTTGCGAAAGATGAACGTTAGCGAGTCGTGATCAAATAATTTTTAAATTTCAAAAGGCTATTTTTGGATAAAATGAAGCAAACCAAAGATATGGGTTTGTAGAGAGCATCACCCTGAACTAAACCCATGCCTCATTACCCAAAAAGACACCCATGAAGAAAGGTACGACATATTGTTTGGGGAAAAATAAAACAAGATGGCAGCTCACGGACAAGGAATTTTTCTGATGGACTAGGATTTTTTTAAATTCTCATCTGAGAGCTGACAAAATCCTTGACTGTAAGACCCAATCCTAGTCAAAAAAATATACATATAAACCTTGGAGTAAACTGAGTATGCTCAGAACCCAACAATTTTAAATTAAATAACTTTAGAATGGATTAATATTGGTCTACCAAACCAATGCATGATTGTTCCTTGACCAAAAGTCATTATATGTTCCAAATTTCAGACCAAAAGACCACACGGTGGATCGTAAGTGCCATGGATAAATAAAATGCATAAAAATGGTGAAAATACATTTTCAGCACTCTGCTGTGCACAAAATGTAAGTCTGACTGAAACACAACTTGGCAAATCAAGAGGTCTTCCTTACCAAACCACATAAATTCCAAATATCATGCAAATCCATTGAACAGTTGCAAAGTTATTGATGCCAAAAATTGAGTCTTAACAATAAAGCACCTACTCAACTCTAACTATAAGGGCACAATCGCACCCTATAATATATATATATATATATATATATATATATATATATATATATATATATATATATATATATATAATAGTGGCATGGTAGTTCCACTATAGTTAGGGTTGAGGAACCATTTAAATGTTAAACCCAAAATTTTGCACCTAATAACTTCTCAACCGTTTGATGGATTTGACTGAAATTTGGAATACACAATCAAGACTCATACACCTTGGAATCTGCTAAGGTTCATACTGGTCACATATACAGCTGTGGAGTTATTAAGTGTGATCTGCACACTCATTTAAGCTTTTCTGGAATTTTGCTGTCATCTCTACAGGTTGCACGGTTTGAGCGACTGGTCCAAAATCTTCAGGAATGTGTAACGGGGTCACTAATGTGCCTTTTAAATATTTCATGAAAAAATATTAAACAGATCAAATGTTATTCAAAAACAAGTTCCCATTATAAGTCAAAGGAAAAAGTTAACAAAAGTTCGACGTGTGTCACAAATGCAGTTTTTACTTTCGCAAATGGCTCTTTTCCTGTCGCAATCTGCCATTTTGTTATTAGTTAGCCATCAGAAAATGCTTGGGATTTAAAATTGGGACCCTCTAGCAACCTAATTCTTTTGTATTCACCTAGTCAGACACTGAGGATGCTAGCCATGTCTTTATTTTAGGGTAAAACACCCCAGAAATATGTTTTCATATTTCTGAAAAAGTACTTTCACAAAGTACTGTCGTGCTGTGACACTGTTGAATAAATTTGCAAAAGCTTTTGCAAACTTCAACAGTACTTTTCTAGGTTGTGGTAAAATGACAGCAATTATTTGGCACCCTGCTACAAAAGAACAGTTTGGTTTTTGACCTGAAATTTGGAAGAGATGTAGCCGATCACAGAAGTGCATTTCAGTGTTTTGTTGAAAAAATATTACATGGCAGCAAAGTTATGGCACTCCAAATTTGATACTTTTACCCATAGGATAACATTACAGTGGCCGACATTACAGGAATCCTTTGGCTCCCTGCTGCAAAATAACAGTTTTGTCTGTTGGGCTGAAATTTGAGGAACACAGCCATCATTCCACAGATGTGCCTTTTGAGGTTTGGTGAAAAATATTACAGGTGCCAAAGTTATGGCACTCCAAACTTCTCTTTTTCCCTTAGGATAACATTACGGCGTTGCTGCACCTTTCAGGGCCTGTATCCGAAATGGTGCGTAATACAGACTTTCATTGAAAATGCTTAGCCCCTAACAGGGGCTGAGTACAAAACTAGCAGGAAAGTCACAAATCGTATGACTTTTAAATTTTTTCTACGTAATACGGTTCCTGAGATATAAGCAATTTAGTATTTCAACTCCTCATTTTTTGCTCCGAGAATCATTACTATGCATGCATTCTTTGTACTCACTATCTTTCTTTATGCAACTTTTGGGGAAAACCAGCCTGTGCATTTACATTACTGTTACCGTTATCATTTTTGCTTGTGGTTCCATTCCTGTTTCACTTACTGTTCACATCTACGCCACCATATGCATTAACCTTTGCATTTTATTTGCTCTTGTTTTTGCATTGTTTTTAACATTTCTATCTACACTTCTGTTTCTCTTTCTGTTTCACTTTCGTCACCATCACGCATTACTATTTCGCGTTCTGGGCACAATGTTACTATGTGACAAGACATTATGGTGGGAGTGTGGGGCCTGAAAGGGCCCCACGCCTCCCATCATGCATGTATATTCACTATTTATCATTATCATTCTCAAAAGAAGGGAAATTCATAGCAAAAGCTCCATTGAATGCATCAATTAGGGTTGTTCCGAGCGACAAAGTGAGGAATTCAGTGTTAGGTTGAAAACCCTAACTCCGACACACTCCCCCAGCACCACACACAACACACACACACACACACACACACATATGCAAGTAGGGGAGGACCAAGGCAACACGACCAATGACAGACAACCAGCAGCAGGTGACAGAAATAAAAAACAATTGTCTAATGTACTACAAGACATCCCCACCCACCTGCCCAGGTACTGCATGATCAATGGAGATCAACAGCAAAACTGAGGCCATGTACACCAAACATACACATCCCTGACTGCAGATGCACACAACATATCACACTTAGTAGTTGCATGGCATTACCTAGCGATGCCCCACACCCCACACACCTGGTACTGCACTGTGACTGGACATCAACAATGTCTCTGATTGCAGTTGTACAAAGGTTTGTATGCTTATGAGTAAACAGAAATAAAGACAACAACATAAATTTACTAAAAGACACATTCATCTTGAAGATACAAGAACTGCTGCATTTCAGTACATAATTGACATAGTAGTAAATTTACTGTATCTGTCCATTCAAGATACTCAAGACTTTTTCATGTAAAGGGTGGTGGACAAATGGAACAGTCTGCTGGTGGATGTGATGGAGGTAGAAATGGACCAAGGTTTCAAGAAAGCATGGGACAGATGCAAGAAAAGCTTGAAATAACAAGAGGAGGGGACTGTGGGCTTATTAAGATTCACTTAATCACAATAACTAGGGTAACAGGGCAGATGTAATAGGCCTGTGCCAACAACTTTTGTGTTGCTATTTTTCTATAAATAACAATGGGGAGAGTATAGAACCCTGAGGTATGACACATATGACCAGAGAAGGGGCAGACTGATACTTGCCCAACACCACCCTTTGTGGCAGTTTTCCCAGAAAGTTCTGAACCAGTGTAATACTGTGCCATCAATCTGCAGAAACACCTTAGATGCTCAGTAAACTCCATCTAATTCCACAGTGTCAAATGCTGATGATAGGTCAAAGAGAATGAGAACAGATAGTTTTCTTCGATCCTTCAATTTGAACAGACCATTCAAGACCCAGACCAAGGCGATCTTTGTGCTGTGATGAGAACAGAAACCAGATTGGAGAGTCTTGTGCAGGTTAATTTCTCCAGGTGTTTCATCAGGTGAATTGCCAAAACATTCTCTGTGTCCTTCCTTGTAAAAGGAAGATTTGAGATAGACCTGTACTTTGTGAGATTGTCCAAATTAAATTTGCCTTCTCGAGGAGGGGCTTCACCCTGGCCCTTTTAAGGGGGTCAGGAAATATACCCTCTTTCAAGGAAGAGTTCACAATCTCTCCTAACATAAGCACTAGCATCTGCCAACCCACCTTATTTAAATAGGATGAGCAGTGTCTAAGAAGTAAGTGGACTGGTGCATTGTTGACAGCACCTGGCAGATTTCTATATAAACAACTGGCAAAAGTCCATCGGCAGCAACCACGATTCAGCTATATCAGCTTCACAAGCACTGCCATGTTGACAAGCACCTGAAGATAAGGCATTTCCTTATCTCCTCAACTTAGGTTATGAAAGAATTCAGTGAACCGCTCACATCTCTCCACTGAATTTGGCTCTATAATAGAGCTAAGACAGTCTGGACATAGAATCTTATCCAACAGTCTAAAGAGAGTTGTGAGTCTGTTTTTGTGCAGCAGTTGATGGAGCCCTGCAGACCTCTTTTGCTTCAGAAAAGCACTCCCACCTTCCTTGTGAAACAACAAAATGATGAAGTGACAAAAAAGTCACCTCCACTGTAACAATCCATGCTCGCTCACACTATTTTATTTTTTGGATGGTCCACAGCACCTCCCACCCCCCACACTTCCACTGGGGGTGCCCAGTCCCCCAGTGTCTCATTTTCTTCTGGTAGCAAACACAGACACAACTATTGGAGAAGTTACCTCATCCTTGAATGAGCAAATATTGATTGACTATGGATATCTTACTCCAGTTCTGTTTTACTGGCTGGCAAAACCCTGAAAGAACATCAGGAATAAAAGCAGTAGGGCCAATCCTTAAACAACACCAAGACTATAAGCAGTAGGACTCCTCAGAACTTATTGAAGGATTCCTTTGCTTGCTAAAACAGTAGGTTTCATGCCATTACCGCACATGAAATTACAATGTGGTCATTTACAGAACGGTGAATTTGCCTCAAGTCACTTAAGGTCAGGACGGAAACTGTGCAGGTAGCCTAGTAGCACAATTTAGTCTGCAAGTCCTTTAAGAATTTTGGAAATGGCTGTTAGCCCATATATCAATAATTCTGCAGCTCTACCTCCACCCCGTGTCCTGTCATGCATTCCAAATCTTCTGGGACTGATGTTTTTAAATGTGAATGTACTGGTTTCATGAATTTTCTTCTATTGAGCTCACGCTGTATAGGAATGTGTCCAGTTGAAGGGGGCTACAAACATAACACAATTTTAGTCTATAAATCCTATCAAATAAAATGCAGCAATGAGTTAGGCAGTTTTCACTTATTGCCTGATGTTGTTCAGAGCTGTTTGAGAAAGAATATGTGCTGAATTGTCATTTCAAAGAATTTGCTGTACACCTCCTAAGGCACTGATGTCCCAGAATGCAGAGTGAGATTTTATAGTAGAAATTCATATTGGTTTTATAAATGCAGTACACAGAAAGAAACGTTATGAACATTGAAAGCCTTTGAGAGAGAGCCACACTGCACCCTGCTGGCTTGACATTGTGTAGTTCCGCTGCTGTCTGCACAGTTCTTGTCCTGACCCTAAGGCACTGTTGTATCCATCCCACAATGCAGTACACCTCATTTCTTGTTAGTTTTCATTTTTTTCAAGATCAGTTCTTGTTTATGTCAGACTACTTTATGTTTGAAATGTGTTTATAGTTCGCCAAATTCTGGTATGCTTGTAAACTGTTTAAGCACTCCTTTACTGCTGACTCCCATTTAGATTTGTAAGTTTTTTCCAGGACTCTGGAGGAGGCTTTTCTTAATTTCTGACCTGCTTGGCACCCATATGATATGTCTAATAATCAAGAATTGGAATGTCTGTCTCCCTTCTCCATCCATCCTTGTCTTTCTCTCTTTTCCTCTGCCTCAGTTCAGCATCCCTCCTATAACCTATCTCCAATCCTAGACACCCCACACACTTCCTTCCCCTCTAGCCACTAGCCATTAACTTTTTTATGTGCTCTGCTTGGAGTACTGTTTGACTGAAAATCATGGACCTATGAAGTGCTTCTTTAGGTTATCTTACTAACTGAAGTTAGGTAAAATTCATATTGACATACATAATTTCAAACATTTCCATCCTATAAATCTAAGCAATGTGTCTGACTGAAACACTTTTGCGCACTGGCATAGAAAAAAGCAGTAAAACAATACACAATGGAAGTACTTGAATAGATCAAGTGACAAAAGTATCTTTCTCATAACTCCTTTCTATGCACTTGGCTTTATGATGGTTACGATTTAGCAATAGGACACATGTGCACACATAGATACTAAATGACTGAAACAAAGTATTCGTCGATTTACGATATGGTAAGTACTATATTTAGCAAAGCTGCTAATACTAAGCTAGTTCAGTATTTCAACTAGATGCATCAGCAGTGTAATTAATACACAATACATGTGACACGATAGGTCATTATATTTATGGAAAAATTACAAATTTGCTAATCAATGATAGCTGGAGCAATCAGTACATTGAGCAAAGTTTCATATTGCCTGTACATCACTGCCAAGATATTCAAAGGGTTTGCATCAGCACAACCCCAGAAATGCTCCTGGGACAATGTTTAAAAGGTGGAGTTATGCAGCACAATTCCTGATGTGCCGGGGTGAAAAGGTAGTGGGTGAGATATTCAAAGCAGTTGCTCAATGTGCAACAGGGTTGTGCCAGTGCAACCACAAAAATGTGATGGAGAGCAATATTCAGTCACAGCAACTGTGCAGCGCAAATTGCCATGCACCAATGCACAATGATAAGGCATGCATGCACAAGTGCAGGGGGTGTAACCATGAATATCAGGAGCAGTGTGATATTCAACACCTGACAGATGGCGCAAGTGTGGAGCAAATGGGAATTGCGCGGAGCACAGTTGAGCCCATAAAAAGAGAGAGCAAGCAGGGGAAGGAGGGGAAGGACACTTGTGCTAGAGGGGAGCAGGAGTGGGAGAGACACAGTGGCCAGGCTGAACAGCAGGAGGGGTGCAAGACAGGGACAGAGGCAGTGAGATAGTGGCTGTGCGTGTGTGTGTGTGTGTGTGAGAGACAGTCAGGAGGCTGCAGCTAGAGTATGCATCCTGACACCTGGCACAGAAGGGGCGGCACAGGTGCCCAGACAGGTGGGTTGCAGAGGCCACAGGCTGCCAGCTGGAAACAGAAGAAACAGGTGTGCACTCAGCACAATCACACATGCAGCAGCACACAGCTAGGGAGATCCGAGGGACCTGCCACCCAGGGGGTTCTGGACAGCTGAGGCCATGGCCAGTGCCATCTTCCAGATGGAGGAGGTAATGAGGGGTGTGAGGAGGCAGGAGGCAGAGCGGTGGGGCCATGGAAGGGCCCATCGGTGGTATGCCCAGAACAGATGGTACCGTGCCCGCACCACCTTCGAACAATACAGTGATACAGAGATTGTGGGCCTGTTCTGCCTGAACTGGGCATTCCTGAGGCAACTCTGTGAGCTGTGCAGTGATGAGATGCAGGCACCCACTAGATGGAGCTACTCATGACTGTGGAGACAAAGGTCACGTTTGTCATGTGCCTGCTCTCCATGGGTACCTTCCAGAGACCAACAGGACACCACAGGCATAACCAGTTCGGCCACTTCATGGCTCCATCACACAGTTCCTCAATGCACTGCTGCCACATGCTGTGGAATACATCCACTTCTCCAGTACACAGGCAGAGTGTACAGCTAACATGCAGGAGTTCCACAGGGTAGCACGTATGCCTGGTGTGCTAGGAGCCATCAACTGCACCCATGACTGCATCCACATACCACCTGACCCAGAGGGGGTAGCCTACATCAACAGAAAGGGCTACCCCAGTGTCAACTGCAGGTGGTGTGCGATGCCAGAGGGGGTATAATCAATATCTGTGCCACACACCTTGGGGGAGCACACGATGCCTTCATCTGGCACAGTTCGGCACTGTGCCACAGGTTTGAGAGTGAGGACATCCTCACTGGCCACCTAGTAGGTGAGTATGCTGTGAATATGGGCAGCCTGGCACAGCAAGGAAAGGTGTGGAGAGCTGCCAGGGTAGGAGTGCTGCAGGGTGTGGCTGGAGAGATGGGTGGTGCAGCAACACAGCCCACTATGCTAACCATATATCTATCCACACAGTGACAGTGGCAACCCACTCTGGCCGCGCTACTCACCCTGTACCAGTGCCTGTTGACCCCAGGAAGGAGCTATTCAATGAGGCACACGCCAGCACACAGAACATCATTGAGCATGTGTTTGGGCTGCTGAAGGCTTGGATCCGCTTGCCTGGAGAGGTGTGGTGGTGCCCCACAGTACAGCCCTCAAAGGCCTTGGCCTAATCCTGGCTGCTGTGTATTACACAACATGGCCACTGACTGTGGGATAGCTGTTGAGGTAAGAGAGGGAACAGCAGTGAGAAGACATGGCTGCCAGGCCATGTAGCAGTGAGCAGCCCTTCCCTGGTGAAGGGAATCCCGGTGCACAGGATGGTCCAGTGGCACCTGGACATAATTGCAGAGGAGCACTATGGTGCATGCAGGTAGGTGAACATGTCCCCATGCTCAGAATAGCGACTATGGCACAGCGCACAGGCATGGTTGGGCGGGCCATGTGACAGAAGCGGCTGGAGGGGAACATGGATGGGAGAGGGTGAGGACACCATAGAAACACACAGCACAGCACACCCCACACACATACACCCATCCCCCCACACACACACATACACACACACACACATACACACAGACACCTGCAGGCATGCACCCAGAGGCTGGCACCAGGCGTGTGTCAGACACTGAGCACTGAGGCACAGTAACACCTGATGCTGTGCTGGCATCATTATCATGCACACGCCACAATGGCCAGCAGCCAGGCGGGTGTGCACTGACTGTGTGTGTGGTGACATCCACGGATGCCATGACCATGGAATGCACATGCACACACCACACCAATATGCACACGGGGCAGCAGCAGACAGGGTGGTGGGCAGTTCAGGACCGCTGTGTGGTGCACAGCCACCACAGACATGTGGGTGACCCGATGAGACCACCCAGCTGACTCAGGCTGTCGACAGTCACTGGGGTGTCTGACATGGTCTCCCAGGGGTATTATGCGGGAACATGACTGAGACCTCGTAGAGTTCTGCTGGCCCCTCAAACATGCCCACCCCAGGCATGTCCAGAATGCCCACAGCAGATCCTGGCTTCGACACCGAGGGGGGTCGCTCGATGCCATGACTGAAGGGTGGAAAATGCACTCTGCGGGGTCTGCGGCAGACAGTTACACACCAATGTGGACACCATTGCTAGGCCGGCTGTGACCGCAGCGGTAAGCTGATCCAGGGCTGTGGTTGTGTGCACTCGCATACGACTGTTGTCTGCCAGAAGCTTAGCAAAGTCCCTGTCACATTGCTCTGCAGCCTGGCATAGCTCGGCACAGAGTGCATGCTCCCCTACACATGATCAGCACTCTGTTGCTCCACCGAGACCCACAGCAGACAGGTGTGCTCGGGCAAGGAGTCACACTCAGTGGTGGCTGGGTGTTGTGCCGGCCCATGGGTGGCATTCGGCCTGGCTGCCCAGCCCCCATGCAAGTGGGAGCTGCAC
Source organism: Neoceratodus forsteri (assembly GCA_016271365.2). Lineage (NCBI taxonomy): Eukaryota > Metazoa > Chordata > Ceratodontiformes > Ceratodontidae > Neoceratodus > Neoceratodus forsteri. The sequence continues at coordinate 1,183,394,876 of CM057458.1, forward strand.
AGTGGGGCCCTCTTGGGGATGATCATTCACTGGCGTACAGTCGGCGAGTGCTGCAGCCTGCCTCCCAATGTCCCCATCTAACTGATGCTGCTGCCCCACTGGCTGCTGCATGCCGAGCAGTGCTTGTGCGGCTGCTCCACCACCACCACTCCCATCAGCCAGTGCCGCACTGCTGATGCCCACGGCGACACCAGGGGTGGTGGACAGTGGCCAGACAACTGCCACCAGGGCTCCATCTGCGCTGCTGTGGTGGGTGAGTGATATGGGTGCCTCCCCCTCGACGGTAACACAGCTAACCAGGATGATGGTCACATCGTCATCAGTGTTGGACCCTGCCCCACTCTGTGTCTCGGCATACTGTACGCCATGGCTGGCATCATGCTGGAGCACAGCCAGGGCCTCATCTCATTCACAACCATGTCACAGGCATCTGACCAGTCAGTGGTGTTGGGCTGCAACTGTTCTGGCCCCTGGACACCGGTGGAGGTGGATGGATGATTTTCCAGGTCCAGGCTCACCCCATGGTGGATACCCTGCCCCTGCCACTGCATGCAGATGCTCTGGAGCTGAAAGGGTATACAGTCACATTACTCGTCTGTCACACCAGCCAGCCCCCACCCCCATGCCCACACTGCCCCTGACACTGGTGTACCTACCATGCAGTGATGAGCTTCCACCTGTCTGGAAGCCGCCACCAGGCACCCCTCGATGGTGGTGCACTGCATGGTGGCCGTCACCATCTCCTTCTGCGGCATCAGCTGTGGCACATCTGGCTGTCCACCACCCGTGGCTGCAAGTGTGGCCTGGATGGAAGCCAGCTTCTCCTTTATCTGGCACCTGTCTGTGCCAACCTTCTTTTTGCACTCCTGCACAGCCCACTGATGGCTGCCCTGCTGATTCACAGCCCTTGCCACATGCTCCCATGCTGCGTACCTGACCTGTGAGGTGCCTGTCAATCCACTCAACAGAGGCTCCTGGTCAAGGTACGCCTCGAACAGGGCATCCGTCTCAGACCTTGTAAAGTTGGGCCTATGCTTCCGTGCAGGCCCACACTCCTCACCTTCCTCATGATCGGTCATGCTGCGTCCTGTGGGACATGACATGTGGTCAGTGACTGCTACACACACCACCCACCCAGACCACGGTCCTGTCCCCGTCAGCCTCGCAGCTTACCTCTGAAGGATGCAATACCAGTCCATGTCCTGTGCTTACCCCTCAGTGGCTTTATAGTGCATCACGTGCAAATGAGAGGATGCACAACTGTAATGAGATGCAAATGTCCCGATGCGCCGCAGAATAGGCTGATGAGCTAACCTGCATATTCTGGCTGAATATTGCTTTATTTGCCTAGTGCAATGGACTTGTACATGCTCAAGTCATGGTGCAACATTTGTGACATGCGCAATAGGCCTGGCAGTATGCATCGTGCACTACTGGCACCTCGTAACGGTGCAGTATATGCACACTATGCAATACATGATACAGCACTCGGGCGCCAGGAGTCTATAGCACTGGGGTGCTATAGGCTGATGGCACCTGGCACCATGGGGCTTACTGCACATAGGCGCTATTGTCCAGTACCCCATGGTGTCCACATGCCCCTATTGCACACCTTGCATGGCAGTCCCAATTGAGCAGTCGCACGTTGCCCATGCTGACCCTGACCTCAGGTTTGCCCTTTGCCCTTCAGGGTGCCCTACACCACTTGCCAGTGCGGCCATTCCCATATCGCGCGTCTCCGGTGATGCGCGATTGCCATTGGCAGCACATTTCCATGTGAGGCATGCATCCCCAGCACATAGGGCTCGTGCACTACAGTGCGCCATTTTGGTTTACCCTATTGCGATCCAGCAATGCCGCACCGCAGCAGAGCCAGGGCACCTAAATGGTCCCAGATTGAACTCAGATGCACAGAAATGTGATGGCAGAGAAAGGCACCACGGCCCATCTAGTCTGTCCAACACCCTACCTCCCTCCTTCTGTTATGCTTCCACCCTCTTTTCCCAACCCCTTAAATCTATCCCAAGCCCTTTGAACCCCTCCATTATTTCAGCTGCCACTACCTCCTCTGGCAGCTTGTTCCAGGCCTCCACCACCTTTTGTGAAAAACTGCCCCTGACATTACCTCTGTATTGCCCACCTTCCAGTTTGAGGCTATGTCCCTCATGTTCACTCCTTCTTCAATTTGAGCAAGCTGTTACCTTCCACCTTATTTATTCCTTTCAGATACTTAAGGTCTCAATCATGTCTCCTCTCTCTCCTCTTAGTCTCCAGAGGATACAAATTCAGCCCTTTCAATCTTCTCTCATAGGGTACATTCTGCATCCCTCGTACCATTTTGGTTGCCCTTCTCTGCACCCTCTCCATCAGCTCAACATCTCTTCGTAGGTGAGGCCTCCAGAACTGCACCCCATACTCCAGATGCGGCCTAACCATGGTTCTGTATAATGGCATTAGCACCTCCCTCTTCCTGCTATTAAAACCCCTCGCAATGCAGGCCAACATTCCATTTGCCTTTCCCACCGCCCTGCTACACTGGCTGCCCACCTTGAGGTCATGCGATACCATAATCCCCAGGTCCCTTTCTGTTTCCTTCTCTTAATCACCAACCCCACAAGGAGTAAGTTTCTCCTATTCTTCCTCCCCAGGTGCATCAGCGAGCACTTTTGTGTATTAAACTTCAATTTCAGGTGTCAGACCACCTCTCCAGCCTCTCAGGTCCCACCTCATGGCTTGCACCCACTAGGTGAATCCACCCTGTTGCAGACTTTTGTATCATCTGCGAACAGGCACAACCATCCCTCAGACCCTCTGCTAGGTCACTAACATAGATGTTAAAGAGTATTGGTCCTAGCACTGACCCCTGTGGCACCACACTGGTCACTGCCCATTCCCTGAACGTGTCCCATTTACCACTACCGTCTGACTCCTTCCCTTCAATCAGTTTTCCACCCACCTGGTAGATCCTATTTTCCTCTAGTCTATCCAGCTTATGTACCATTCAACCATGCGGAACGGTGTTGAAGGCCTTATTAAAACCCAGATAGACCATGTCCACTGCTCCTTCCTGGTACACTATCAGTGTCACCCCATTGAAAAACTCTATCAGGTTAGTCTGACAGGACCTTCCCTTGGTGAAGCCATGCTGCCTGTCATCCTGCATGCCATTCATCTTCAAGTATTCTATCAACCTGATCTTAAGTAGTGAAGTAGTGATTCTATTACCTTCTCCACCACCGAGGTAAGACTAATAGGACAGTAGTTTTGACCTCGTCCTTCTGCACCCCTTATGTAGTGTGACCACCTCTGCCCTCTTCCAGTCCATTGGTACCACTCCTGACCAAGGACAAGTTAAACAGTCTTGCTAGATGTGGCGACAGTTCATCCTTCACCTCCTTGAGAACCCTTGGGTGTATTCCATCAGGCCCCATTGCCTTGACTACCCTAAGTCTACCCAGCTCTTCCCTTACTCCTTCAGCAGTGAATTCTGCCATAGCCACCTGCCTGTGGCTGTCACCTTCCCAACCCCTTCCTGGTCTCCTACCCTCCCTTTCCTCAGTGAAGATTGAGGCAAAATAGCTGTTTAATTCCTCTGCTTTTTTAAAGTCCCCTTCCAGTATTGTTCCGCTTATCCCCTCTTGTCCTTCCAATCCCATGCTGTGCCCTCCTCCTTTCTCCAATGTACCTAAAGAAGGTTTTAACATAGAAACATAGAATTTGACGGCAGATAAGGACCACTTGGCCCACCCAGTCTGTCCATTTCCCTACCCAATGGATAAGCTGCAGACCCTAGTTAACCAGCAGCCTACTTCTTTCTACCCCAACCCCCTAAAATTGCCTTATGACTGTCCCATGCATGCTTGAATTCAACCATTGTTTTTGACTCCACAACCTCCTCTGGAAGGCTGTTCCATGCATCCACAACACTCTCTGTGAAAAAATACTTCCTTACATTACCTCTGAGCTGCCCCCCATCTTCAAATTGTGCCACCTTGTTCTTGTACACCTCTTTTTTTGAAAGATGCTACCCTCTTGGACTTTGTTGATTCCTTTGAGGTACTTGAACGTTTCTATCATGTCCCCCCTCTCCCTCCTTTCCTCATGGCAAAACATATTAAGCTCCTTTAGTATCTCTTCATATGTCTTCCGGTGCAGACCCTGCACCATTTTAGTTGCCCTCCTCTGGACAGCTTCCATCTTGTCTATGTCCTTGCAGAGATTGGGTCTCCAGAACTGCATACAGTACTCAGATGGAGTCTCACCAGCTGTCTGTACAGAGGAATAACAACTTCCTGTTTTCTATTGGTGATGCCTCCCTATGCATCCCAGTATCCCAGCCCTCCTTACTGCCCTTCACATTGCTTGCTCACCTTTAAGTCATCTGATATGACTACCTCAGGTCCCTTTCCATTTTTGTTGTTGTTAGTATCTCACCCCCATTGTGTACTCTTCTCCTGGGTTTTTGTTTCCCAGGTGCATTACCTTGCACTTCTTAGCCCCCTCCTTGACTGTTCTGCTATCCTCTCTCAGTGGCCTCCTTAGCCCGCCTTATCTTTTGCCCAGCCTCCTTTCTTTTTCCCTGTAGGTTTCCCTGTCCTCATCTTTTTGTGTCCTCATGTACCTCTTGAATGCTCTAGTCTTCTGCTTGACTCCTAACGCCACCTCTATAGTGAACCATAGAGGTCTTTTCTGTCTTCTGTTCTTTCTTACCCTTCTATACATGAGTCCATGGCTTTAAATACCCTCTGTTGATGGCTGCTCATAATTCCTCCACCCCCTGCACATCCCCTGTCCTCAACATTTCTTCCCCAACTACCTTCCTCATTCCATGAAAGTCAGCCTTTCTGAAGTCCATTACCTTGGTTCTTGTCCTAACCCTCTCCCTGCCTGCTTTCACCCTGAACCTGACAACCCTGTGTTCACTGGTGTCAAGCTCTTCCCACCTCCACCTCCTCCACAGTGTCCCCATTTGGAGGACTCACATCCAACAGGTTTACACCCCTAGTGGGCTCACTGACCCTTTGTTGCAGGAATATGCCCTGAAGAGCCTCTAAGATGCCCTTACTCCTTGCGGAGATTGCTGTCTGGCCTCCCAGTTGATGTCTAGAAGGTTTAGGTCCACAACTAGCACAATTTCCTTTTCCATGTCATCCTCGCTACTGATTCTTCAAAGTGTCTATCTCCTTCTTCCTCTGCATAGGAGAGCCTATAGACTACCCCAACATGCAGGTTTTCCCCAGTCCCCTGTCTAGGGTGACCCACATTATCTCTGTTTCCCTCCTTATCCTGCCCTTCCATGACCCCAATCCTTCCTGATATATAATGCCACCCTCCCCTTCCTCCCAATCATTCCTAAACAAAGATACCTGGGATCACATCTCCCAGGCGTAGTGCTCATTTCACCAAGTCTCACTCACTGCTACAATGTTTAGGTTCTCCTCCATCATGGTGGCATCCAGTTCTCCCATTTTGTTCTCCAGGCTCCTGGCATTTGCAACCAAAGCCCTCCAACATGTAGCCCCATCCCGTCCTTTCCTGCTGCTAAGTGTTCCCTTGATGAGTGTTGTGACTTGGGGGGCTGATAGCCTCTCTGCTCTGCCTCATGTAAGGATGGCCCTGTCCTTAGCCACCCCCCTTATTTAGTTTAAATTGAACTTCCTTGCCATGGAGTCCCCCAGTTTACTCTTTAGTGCAGCTGCCCCTGAAGAGCTCAGGTGTAGCCTGTCTTGGGCATACAGCCCCTCCTCCTCCTCCCATGTAGAGCCCCAGTCACCTATCCAGGTGAACCCCATCTGACTGCACCAACCTTGTAGCCAATTGTTGAATGCTCTTATCTTCTCCTTTCTGCATGTGCTAGCTCTTGGTACTGGCAACACCTCAGAGAAGAAATGGAAGGAAAAACAGTGTTGCTCCTACAGAACCTAGCAAGTTCCTTGAACCTTGCCCTGTACCTCCTTCAGACTGTTTCCTTCCAAGTCATTTGTGCCCAGGAGAAACACCAGATGTGTCCTTTCTTCCTGCTGCTTACCCCGGAAGGAATATGATGCCTCACCTCCAGCACCATTGTCCCAGGCATGCACTGTACCCATACTGCATTGTTTTTGTTCTCTTCCTTCCCTATTTTAGTCCCTTAATTATTGAGTCCCCCAAGAGTGCCACTTTACTGCCCCCTACTTCCTGGGTGTCCTTTTGAACTCTAGCATTGTGTTGCGTGGTTTGGCTCCCTTTGGACTCCTTCTCATGTTCCATCCTGACTTGGTTTCAGTCCCTGCTCATCTTTTGTTCCCCATCACCTAGCCTATCCTGATTTTTATCCACACCCAGCATCTGTACCTCTTCACCCTCTCCCTTTAGCCTTTCATCAGACTTCCCCTCCTGTACCTCTTCATCCCTTGTACTTCCTCCTGGCTTCCTTCATCCCTGCAGACCTCTCCTGCTTCACTGCTTGAGCATGATCCAATTTCACCTGATCCCCCTCTAACTGCTCCTGGCCTTCCTCATCTGCATCAGTGTGCGAGCTTGTACCAACTGTGCTTGATCCTCCAACTGTTCCTGTCTCCATCTCTGCAGAAGGTTTTGTGCACCATACCCCACATGGTGAAGTCTTCTCCTTACCACCTGTCCTGTCTGCATATTTCCCTCTCCTGCACCCTGCCTGGCACATGCCCCAGACTCCTACTGCAGCTCCTACCTTGCAGGGTTTCCTCCAGTTCATTTTCAGCCTCCCAGGAGCTAAACTCCAGCTCTTCCAGTGCTTCCTTCTTGCCTCTTTTCTTATGCCACAGTTCTCCTAGTGCCACCTTTTGGTGTGTCCTAATGTGCCCATCCCCATCTCCACCCCTTCTCCTGCATGCAAACCTTGTGGCCTGGTGGAGCCACATCAGGCAGCCTGTTTGGGCAGGTGCCCTGAGTAGGCCATGTACAGATGTGTGGCAGGAGGTGGTGGATGGGCTGGAGGAGGCTACTGGTGTCCAGAGCACCAGTCAACAGTGCCACCACCACTATGGGACCTGCAGCGGAGGGACCTTGAGAGGCTCCAGGCACTGCAGGCATGTCCAGAGGTGTGCCATGGTCAGGTGAGTGTGCATCACACATGTTTGTGCCCAACCAGTGTTCTAGAGGGCCAGCAGGGTAGCACACCATGCTGTGGGTGGTTGCTGGGGCTGTGTGCACCATAGCATGGGGCGCGCACCAGGTGTGCCTACGCCAACCAGCTGGGGCTGTGCTGGTGGGTGTTTTGGTGATGCCAGGTACTGATGTGTTCATCTCTATGTTACCTTCCTAGGCCTTGAGGACAGGAGGAGAGCCCGACTGGCAGGAACTGCTGGTGGGCCAGGTGGCCACCACAGGTGCTCCTATGCAGGCTGCAGGCTGCATGGGTGGTGCAGATGGACCAGTGCAGGTGTGCTGCAGCATGCAGGTGAGGCACTGGTACATGCTACATTGCTGTGTGGGGTGGGCAGCGGGGGTGAGGGTGGGACACAGCCCCCTGTATGCATAGCCATTGCAGCTGTGCACCACCTACGGTGGCCATTATGATGTGCTGTGGCTATCACACATATGTGGCTGCCAGCTGTGCCACTGCCATCCTATCACGCTGAACCATGCTGCCTGCCTGCCATGGTGGTGGTGTGTGGCCCATGGTTAGTGGTGGTGTGCTGTGTTCCATATGGCTGTGGTGAGCCATGTTGGGCGGCACCTGTGGGAGCACTCACTACGGGTGTCTGTGTGCCATCCCAGGGCCTGTGTCACCACTGTCTGCTGCACAGTGGATGGGCTAGGTGTTCCAGACATGCACTCATTCCGTGTACCCTCCTTTGTGCTAGGTGCTCAATGGCCAGCTGTGAACATCCGTCTTCTGAGGAGGATACTGGAGGTCTCCTCTGCCATGCTGCAGGTGGCAAGGATGATACAGAGGGCCATTCGCAGGCTACAGCGCCAGGCTGCAGTGGGGTGTGGTCACCCATAGGGCTGTGGCCTGCACATCCTTTTACATACTGTCCCCTCTTCCCTCCCCTTGTCCCCTTGCCTTGCCCCTGACCCCTGTCCCCATCCCTTCTTCCCTGGCTTAGCCTTCTTGTAAATAGCTACCCTGTTCTCTGTTCCCTGTATATATCCGTATATAGTTGTGTTCTATTGATGTTGTTAATACACTTTTCTATGGTTACACATCTGTGTCTGGGTCTGCTTTGCTGCTTGTGCTGAATGTGAGCCATGCTGCAGTGGTGTGCATGGTGGCTGTGGTGTGCGCCTGGGGTGGCCAGGGGTTTTGCCTGATGGTGTTCACCCATGTTCAGTGGCTGTGCCCTGGGGTAGCCATGGCCTTCTGTTCAAGTTGTGTGGTGTGTGTGTGTGTGTTGTCTGCCTGTGTGTTGCCAGCTGTGGTCCCAGTGGTGTGGCACATGCATTCCTGTGCGGGGTTGCCAGTGGCTGTTCACCAGTGGCCATTGGTGCCACCCTGCCTCCATGCACCACTGTGATGCACTTAGGCAGGGGCCTGCTGACTCCCCATGTGCACTTGGCAGTGTTCCATTGTGTGCTTGCCGTGCCTCACTCCTGGCACCCTCAGCACCCAGGTGGTGGGATGTCTTGCCCCAGTGGCTTGCTCCTTGCTGTGCCTGCAGCACGTACATATGTGTCCTGGCACAGGCACCTCTTCCCCTTGCGCATCCCTGGTTGTGCATGTTGGGTTGCTCCCTGGCACAGCCCTGGTTGCATTATGGCACATCTGTGTGATATTCAGCCTAGTTGCGCTGGCGCATGCTGTCATGCACAACCTTTGAATATTGTTCTCGGTGAGCCATTGTGCACTGGATTTGGCCTGTGCAAGTCTTGTGCCTGGCTTTGGTGCAATTCTGAATATCCCACCCTATGTATGCAGCATATCTCCAGGGGTTGTGCCCATGGATGTGTGGCACATTCCAATATTCAGCCCAGAATGTGTGGTGCATCTTCTGGCACATCCCAGAAATGTGCCGCATGCCTGGGCACAAAGTTGAGCCAGTAATAAATGGTTCAGCTGCTAGCCACCCACAGGTATACTGCAGTATTGCAATGTGCAACACAGCAGCTACCAGCTGTAAATGGCTAACCCTGTCACACCACTATTCAGAAGCACTCACATATATCTCTCGTGGTCTAATGGTTCCCATCCCCTTCCATACCTCCAATCACTGACGTAAAATGTTTAATGATCCCTGGTGGTCCAGTGGTTCCCTCCCATTCAGTACCCTCAGATTGCCATAATTATAATGATTACTGATCCCTGGTAGTCTAGTGGTACCCTTCTCATCCATAACCCCTATCACCAAAAACATGGCAAGAATTTGTCCCTGGTGGTCTAGTGGTACCCCTCTCTGTCTATAACACCAATCACTGAAAACATGACCTGAAATGGTCCTTGGTAGTCTAGTGGTCCCCTCATCTCTACAGGACCCTGGCCACCCAGCTCCCCTGTCATCGGCGGGCAGTATCCCATCCACATACCTCCGCAGTTGCCAGCCAAATGACAGCTTACAGTATGTGTTGAAGCTCATTGGTCCACACTGTGGACCAATGGGCTTGCTCTGCATATATATGAGTCATTCACAACTTTTGAATGAATGAATGAATGAATGAATGAATGAATGAATGAATGAACATTTTTATTTCGATGATCAGAGGTACAGTATTTGAGGGGAACCACTTGACCACCACGGATCATTACACATTTTTATTTTGGTGATCAGTGGTACTGGCTGGAGTGGGGGGTACTACTGCAGTCTCTGGTACAGGGTGCCAGGCACATTTTGATGGCCAGCTCTGTACAACACATGTGAATGGGGCCATAAGAGAAACATAGAAACATAGACTTTGATGCAGATAAGGACCACTTGGCACACCTAGTCTGCCCATTTCCCTACCTACTGGATAAGCTGCAGATCCTAGTTAACCAACAGCCTATTTCTACCTACCCCCCACAAGAATTTCCTTATGTCTATCCCATGCATTCTTGAATTCTCCCACATTTTTAGCCCCCACAACCTCTTTAGGATGGCGGTTCCATGCGTTCACCACCCTTTTTGTGAAAAAATAATTTCTTACATTGCCCCTGAACCGTCCCCCCTTTATCTACAAATTGTGTCCCCTTGCTCTTGCACATCTATTTTTCTGGAGGATGCTACCCTCTGACTTTGTTGATTCCACTGAGGTACTTAAAGTTTCAATTATATCCTCCCTCCTTTCCTCAAGGGTATACATATTAAGCTCCTTTAGTCTCTCCTGGTATGGCTTCTCTTGCAGACCCTGCACTACTTAAGTTGCCTTCCTCTGCACTGCCTCCATTCTGTCTATGCCCTTGTGGAGATGGGATCTCCAGAACTGGAAGCAGTACTCCAGATGTGGTCTGACTAACTGTCTGCACAGAGGGATAACAACTTCCTTTTTTTTTTTTCTATTTTTGCCCCAACAGCCAGCCACTGGACATCAGCCTAGTCACAGCTCCCCCAGGCTTCTATCTCCGGGATCTTGTTGCTCACTCCCAGCACCCCTGGCTTGCCCCACTCCAGAGGGTGGGGATGTGGCACTGAAGTGCTGAATGACTAGTGACTGTCTGGGGAGAGTGGTCCTGGAGAATAATTGAAGCTTAAGGCAGGCTTCACTGGTGCAGTAAGCTGCGAGGAGATTTCCTTGCTGTTTGCAGGGGCAGGGAAGTGCAATGACGTTCAGCCCGACCCTCTAACATTAACACTGGTAGCTGTGCCATCCACCAGATTACACCAGGGATCCGCTGAGGCCGAGCATGACCTTCACCCTCCCCCAGAGAAGGAGAGCAGTCCATGGGATACTTATCCTACTACCCCAGGCTGACCCTCCAGTGACCCAGGTCACCGCTTCACAAGTGGAGATCCAACCACTGCACCGTGGGCTGGCTTAGCTTCCTGTTTTCTGCTGGTGATGCCTCTCCCTATCCATCCCAGTATCCCCCAGCAATCCCTACTGCCTTTTCTCATTGCTTACTAACCTTAAGGTCATCTGATATGATTACCCACAGGTCCCTTTCCATTTTTGTTGTTATTACCACCTCCCCCCATTGTGTACTCTTCCCCTGGGTTTTGTTTCCCAGTTGCATTATTTTGCACTTCTTTGCATTGAATCTAAGCTGCCATACTTCTGACCAATCCTCCAACTTTGTCAAGTCCCTCTCGTCCTTTCCACCCCCTTGTGTATCAACCCTGTTTGCAGATTTTTGTGTCATCTGCAAAGAGGCATACTTTTAATTCCAGTTCCTCTGCAATGTTACTTATAAAGACATTAAAAAGGACTTGACTCAGTACTGAACCCTGCAGTATCCCACTAGTAACCCCCATTTCTTCTGAGTGGACTCCACTTACAATTACCTTCTGCGTCCTGCTGTCCAGCCAATGTTTTACCCAGGCTACCACCCTGGGACCCACTCCCAGGCTGGCTAATTTGTTTATTAATCTTTCTTATGGGACTGTGTCAAATGCCTTGCTAAAGTCTAAGTAGGCCACGTCCACAGCCCCTCCTTGGTCTACTACTTTGGTCACTCAGTCAAAGAAATTGATTAGATTTGTCTGACATGACCTTCCCATTGTAAATCCATTCTGCCTTGGGTCCTGTGCCCCACTGGCCTCTAGGTACTCAACAATTCTTTCCTTCAGAAGTGAGTCCATTATTTTCCCTACCACAGAGGTCAAAGTGACAGACCTGTAGTTTCCTGCCTCCTTCTTGCTACCACTTTTGTGAAGGGAAATCACATCCACCCTCCTCTAGACCTCAGGTACCATGTCATTCTCCCATGATTTGTTGAAATGGGTAGTCAGTGGTGTCACTAGTTCTCCCCTTAATTCTTTTACAATTCTGGGGTGAATCCCATCAAGCCCCATTGCTTTGTCCACCTTCAGTTTTAGGAGTTCTTTCATAACCCTTTCTTCTGTGAATGGACTGGGATTGCCCCCCATCCAGAGTGCTTCTATTAACCAAATTATTTACCTCCTCTCCTCCTCTTTTGAGAATGCTGAGCAGAAATATTCATTCAGTATCTCTGCTTTTTCACTGTCCCTTTCTGTTCACCCACCGTCTATTCTATTCAGCTTCACTATCCCTCCCTTTGGCTTTCTACACTCCCTAATGTCCTATAAATGGTTTTATCCCCTCCTGCTTCCTTCTGCCTTAACTGGTATTGTTCTCTGTCCTGCTCCTTCTGTGTTTCCTTATACTTCCTAAATGCTATCTGTTTCTCACTAACCTTCCTCGCCACCTCGTTTGAGAACCATAGTGGCTTTTTCTTTCATTTTGATTTGTTTATTTGCTTCACACAATGACTTGTTGCCTCTGTGATGGCAGTTTTGATGGTTCCCCATTGTTGCTCAACCCCTCCTTCTTGTCTGTTTGCTAGTGTTTTTCTAAGGCATTTTCCTATTTTGCCAAAGTCAGCCCTACTGTAGTCCAGTACCCTCACTTTTGTATAGCTTGACTCTGTAACTGAGTTTATTGTGAACCACCCTGTTTGGTGGTCAGTTGTTTCCAGATGGCTACCCACTTCTAGATCTGAGAATCTCTCACTGTCTCCATTTGAGAGTATGAGGTCTAAGATTGCTCCATCCCGAGTGGGTTCCAACACTAGCTGTCTGAGGCATGCCCCTGTAGGGCATCAAGAATGGCCCTGCTGCAGCAAAGGTGCTCCAGTTAACAACTGGCATACTCAGGTCCCCCATCAACAATATCTCCCCTTTCTCTGCCATTCTAAGGATGCCTTCTATCATATCCTTGTCCAATCCCTCCCCCTAAGATTGGGCTCTGTATACAACCACTGTGCAGATTGTGCTGCCTTTTACAGTTTCTAAGGTGGCCCAGAGTGCTTCCTTTCTTGCCTGTTTACTCTTTTGTAAATGGCCCCATTTGTGCCTTGCATGCATAATGGCCCCATTTATGTTTCTGGGTCTAAATATCTGAATAACAGGTCTTAAATCCCACAGCCCCCTCTTGCATATGCTGTGACCCTGGGCAAGTCACTTAACTTCCCTGTGCTCCCAGGTCACATCTGTAAACAAGCTTTCAGCTCAGTGTGTCTCCTTGTAACGAAAAAAAAATCTGGATATTGTGCCCAGTGCAGTTCTGGTTGCACTGGTGCATTCCCATTCCATGTATGCAGGCCTGTCTGAAGAATGTGTCAATGCATTGTATTTGTGCCCCACACATTCTTTGATATATTCAAAATGGATGTACCATGGCACATCTTTTTTGAATATATCCCTTTGTGCTCCACTGCAACTCAGTTGCGCTGCACAACCACTTGCACCATTGCCAGGTGCACTTCTGAATATCGGTCCCCATATCTATAGTCACATGAATATTCTTGCAGCATGAAGCTTCTCTTGCCAAGCTCTTTTCAGGACAGACCTTTCAATATAATAACTGTTAGACTGCTGACTAGATAGTACACATGAAACAATGTACTGCTGCTAATTGATAACCACCATAAAATCAAGTGCATAGAAAGCAATTGTGAATAAAGGTACTTTTACCACTTAGCACTTCCAGTATCTACATCTTTATGGCAGTTTTCCCAGTGCACAACACCATTTCAGACACATCACTCAGCTTAATAACAGAAACGTTTGAAACTGTCTATGTGGATAAGGATTTTACTGAACTGAAATGAGTGAGATGAAATAAAAATCTTTATGGATCTACAGTTCTCAGTCAGTCAGAGAATTCCTGTAGTAGTGGCAGTGTTTAAAATCAGCATGGAACAGACTGGTTAGACTAAAACAATTTGTGCATCAATACTTTTGTTACCTAATGTGTGGAAATGCTTAACAATAAAAACAAGAGTTATCAGCTTGAGATTTGTTTATATATTTTTACTGGAAAACACAATTTGATTATCTCAAACCATCAGCTGTACCAGCGCTGCATTCATGCGGCTGTCACTGATGTCACTGCATGAATGACATCAATAACAGTCAGCTCAGTGCTGAGATCAGAGAAAATACTGGCATGGCATTTTAGCTGAAACAGCACACATAAACAATAACAACTGTTAACAGGAGAGAGAAGTCCCTCAAGTCACCAACTGGAAATAGAATATTTTATTTGTTTTAGTTAGACAATCTCATAACAAAGCTTTTTATTTAATTTAATAAATGTAGCATTGTCATTGATCTTAAGCTAGTCTCATACCACCAACATGACTGCCTTTAATAAATAGTTCTCGAGTCCTCCTTGATTAGAATAGTCATTGCTTGCTTAAGAACTCATTTACTGCTAACTACCATTTGGATTTGTAAGTTTTTTCCAGAATGCTGGAGGGAACTTTTCTTTAATCTTGATTCCTTGGCACCCATTTGATATCTCCAGAATTCTCAACAAATGGAATATCTACCTCTCTCTCATTCCCCCACCCTTCCATCCCACACGGCTCTAGCCTCTTTAATTTTCCCTCATACTAAATAGGGTGATCTTTATACATTTGCTGTATGCTTTCTGATGTTTAGTATGTGATTATGCTTTCCTCTTGTAGAACTTAGCATACTACTGTATTTCATTACTTTGATTGATTTGATATTTTTTTAAACCTCAGAATATGATTGCTTGATAAAATGTACAGTATCCTTGGTAATGTACAGATTTTCTTCTTCCCATCTTGTTTATTCTGAAGCCCCTCTTTTATATTTGGCATGTGATGTCATCAATGACATCATGTCAGTATTTCAAGCAATGGCAAGACTGCATTCTGCCATGAAAAATCAAAATTGTGCTTCAGAAATCAGTAAATGCTACCGCAGAAGCCTATCGAAATCTGGACAAGCAGACCAGAGTGCTAGGGGTCCTAAATATAGGATAAACTATAAAATACAGGCAAAAAACGTACTCTAAATGAAGTATCAGAGACTTATCAGATAAGGTGATGCATAGTCCTCCATCAAGTGCTTTTTATTGCCATCTTTTCCTGAATTCACTTTGGTTGAAAACCTGATAGAACCATTTGATTGGCTTTTCTTAAGGCTCATGGCTATAACCTGTCACCACTGTGCCCAAACTACAGGCTACTTTTTGTGTCAAGTTTTTGGTTTTCCACCATTTTAGCTTCTGGTTACTGAATTATAAAACAGGCGATCATAGTTTAAATACTGCAAAAGCCACTGACTTACTTTTTGAATCTGTTCTAAGCAAATCAATCAACTCTGCCTTGCTTCAGCCCTCACAGCTTTCAAACTGGGTATAAGAAAGACCCCACTGAGATGATGATTCTCATCTGAACTATCACAAGTACTTTGTTTAAAGTTTAAAAAAAAATTTGCATTCCATTTGAAACAAACTTTTTTAAACTTCCCATTCGCAGACTCTCACACAGGGGGCTAATTATCCCCTATGCTGTGTTCCTGTTCCCAAGGGTGCATTTTTAAACAAATGGATGCTACTTGCTCAGTTCCTCCCCTGAACCTAAGACACTGTTGTCCCATAGTGCATGGTGAGATTTTATATCAGAAATTATTTTTTTTTTCGAAATGCAGGGTCATAACAAGGCTGTGTTGCACATCTCTGCCTGGATATTCAAAGCAGTTGTGCATGGCATCAACTGAGTTGTTCATGTGCAACTGTGGAAGTGCGTCATGGAGCGATATTCAGTGGGAGCCACTGCACAGTGCAGGTACCAGTGCACCAATGCACAACCGTAATGAATGCATGTGCAAGGGCAGGGGGCGTTCCCATGAATATGCGGCACAGTGTGATATTCAACCCCCAACCCATGGCACAAGTGGGAGCAATGGTTAGATGCACCGAGCATTCTTCAGCCTATAAAACATGGAGCAAGCAGGGGACAGCACTTGCACCAGAGGAGTGAGACAGAGAGACAGAAGGCAGAGAGGAGAGAGAGAGAGAGAGAGACAAAGGAGACAGAGTGAGTGAGTGAGAGAGAAAGAGCCACTAAGTCCTGGAGGGAGACACAGACATCCACAGGGGCATGGAACAGAGGAGGCAGGTGTGTGCAAGCCAGGGGTAGGTGTCACAAGAGGGAGCCCAGCAGAGTGACAGGCACTGCCCCATGGTGGGAAGCAGACCACTGAAGCCAGATGCCAAGGGGGAGACAGGACAACAGGGGCCATGGCCAGTGCAGCCTTACAGATGGAATCTGTAATGTGGGGTGTGAGAAGGCAGAGTGATGTGGCCATGGAAGGGCCCATTGGCGGTAGGCCAGGAACAGGTTTTACAATCCACACATCAGTTTGGAGAACCACACTGATATGGAGATCATGGGCCGGAATCACCTGAACCAGGTGATTCTGAGGCAGCTCTGTGAACTGTGCAGTGAGGAGATGCAGGCACCCACTAAACGGAGCCACAACATGACAGTGGAGATGAAGGTGACAGCTGTCATGTGCCTGCTCACCAGAGGCATCTTCCAGAGACCAACAGGGGACATCCCAGGCATAATACAGTCGGCCATGTCATGGATCCTCACACAATTCCTCAATGCCCTGCTGCCACATGTTGCAGAATGCATCCATATCCCCTGCACACAGGCAGAGTTTACAGCAACCATGCAGGTGTTCCACAGGGTAGCACAGATGCCTGGCATACTAGGGGCCATCGACTGCACCTATATAGGCATCTGCATGCCACCTGGCCTGGAGGGGGTAGCATATGTGAATAGAAAGGACTACACCAGTGTCAACAGCCAGGTGGTGTGCAATGCTAGGGAGTGCATAACCAATGTCTGTGCCACACACCCAGGGAGAGTACATGATTCATTCATCTGGTACAGCTTAACACTGTGACACAGATTTGAGAGTGGGGAGATCCCCACGGGCCACCTAGTGGGTGGGTATGGGATACCATGGACAGCTGGGAAAAGCAGGGCATAGGGATGGGGAGGGCAGGGTGGGTGTGCTGGTGGGTGCACCAGTGATGGGCAAGGGACACAGTGACAGAGGACACCAGGCTAACCATGCAGCTATCCACACAGGTGACAGTGGCTACCCACTCAGGCCCTGGTTGCTCATCCCCTACCGGCACCTGTCATCCCCAGCAGAGGACCAGTAGAATGAGGCACCTGCCAGCACATGGAACATCATTGAGTGTATGTTCAGGATGCTCAAGGCATGATTCTGTTGCCTAGACAGGTCTGGCGGTGCCCTACAGTACAGCCCATCGAAGGCCTGTGGCCTCTTCCTGGCCTGCTGCATGCTGCACAACATGGCCATTGACCATGGGATAGCTATCAAGGCTGAAAAGGGAGACAGCAGTGGGGATTATGAGGACAATGGGCTAGGAGGTTAGGGCAGCCCCCCCTTGGTGGAGGGATCCCCAGCTCCTCAGCATGGCAGGCCAGCACCGGGACATGATTGCACAGGAGCACTTTGCAGATAGGTGAGGAAACACCCATTTAATGAACAGACACAATGGGACAGCACACGGGCATGGGCAGGCATGGCTAGGAGCATGCACACACAGGCATGGGGCAGTGATGGGGGTGGTGGTGCTACACAGCCACACATAACACCATGCAGCACCATACAGCAACACACACACACACACACTGGCACATGCAGGCACATGCCAAGGTGCCAGCACATGGCATGGATCAGATGCAGGGCGCTGGTGCACAAGCACAACCAGTGCTGTGCTGCTATCATCACGCACATGCTACATGGGCCAGTGGCTGGGCAGGTGCGCACACAGGCAGCATGTGGAGAGACACACAGTTCCCATGACTGTGGCATGCACACACACACATCACCCATGTGCACACAGGGCAGTGGCAGCAGACTGCAGACAGGGCAGCAAGCACATCAGGTCCACTACGCAGACACACAGCCACCATGGACATGAGGGTAGCCATGCCAGGGCCAGTCAGCAGCTACAGGCTGCTCAACAGCCACAGGTGGATATGCAACTGCCCCCAGGGGTCAAACTGTTGGAACATGACCTGGTCCTCACAGGGGTCAGAGGGCACCAAAACATGCTCACCCCAGGCGTGCCTGGGATGCTGACATCAGAGCCCAGCATCAACACTGAGGGTGTCGCCTAGCACTGGGTCCATGGAGAGGACAGTGCACTCCACAGTGTCTGTGTCTGGTGGCCATGCCCTTTGGCAGCCAGTAGTGCAAGGCCAACTGAGATCACATTGGCAATGCGGTCCAGGATGCGGTCATTTGGTCCTGCAGGTGCTGTATGGCCTCCAGAACCTGCGCAGTGACTCTATCATGCTGCTTAGCTGCCTGGTGCACCTCTGCATGGAGTGCATGCACCCCAGCAATAAGCAGCACCTGTTGCTCCATGGAGGCCCTCAGCAATCGGGTGTGCTCAGTCAATAGGTCAGCACCCAGGGGTGCATGGGTGTGCCACCATCCCACCGGTGATGTACGACAGGCTGCACATCCCCCCCACTCAGATAGATGCTGCACAGTGGGGTCCCCATGGCGTAGGTCAATGTCAGGCGCACTGGCAGTGGACACTGCATCCGGCCTCCCAATGTCCCCAGATGTGTGCTGCTGCTGCCCCTCCAGCCCCTGTGTGCTGGCCAGAACCTGGGTGGTTGCACCACCACCACCACCCAGCACCACTATGGCCATGCACACAGCTGCACCAGAGGCAGCGGTGGGCAGCTGTTACACCACCTACAGGCCACTTGCTGTGCTACCAGTGCTGGTGGTAGGTATGGGTGTTTCCCCATGACACCTCCCATGCTGTCCAGGATGATGGTCATGTCGTCATCAGTATCAGACCCCGCCCTGATCTGTGTCTTCATGCAGAGCATGCCATGGCTGGCATCCTGCTGGAACACAGCCAGGGCCTCATCCTCCACAAAGCCCAGGACATCTAGCTAGGCAGCAGTGGTGTGCTGCAGCCAATCTGGCCCCCGGATGCCCATGGAGGTGGATGGCTGGTCCTCTGGGGCTGGGCCTGCCCTCACGGCAGATGCTGGTGCCCCTGCCACTGCATGCTGGTGTGCCAGTGCTGTAAGGGAAGACAATTGTGTTAGTGCAGCTGTACCAGAACCCCCTCCACCATACATACCATGCAGGGATGGGCTGCCTCCTGTCTGGAAGCCACCACCCAGCACAGCCTCAATGGTGCTGCACTACATGGTGGCTGCCACCAGCTCCTCTTGCACTGTGAGCTGTGACTCAGTGGCTTGGCCCCCACCAGTGGCTATCATGGCAGCCCGTATGGCAGCCACGTTCTCTTTAATCCAGCATTTGTCAGTGCCCACCTTCTTTATACGCTCCTGCACAGACCACTGGTGGCTGCCCTGCTGGTTCATGGCTGCTGCCAGCTCCACCCAGGCCATGTCCCTGGCCTGTGGAGTGCCAGTGGCACCACTCAACAATTGCTCCCTGTCAAGGTAAGCCTCGAACATGGCATCGGCTTCCACCTTTGTAAAGTTGGGCCTGTGCTTGGGGGCAGGCCCACACTCCTTGTTCCCCTCATGCTTAGACATGTTGCTACCTGTAGACATGGACAAGTGGTTACTGGCTGCAGTGGTCCACCCCATCAAACCTGCTGTGCTGGCTGTTACCACGGCAGGTGCAACTTACCTCAGATGGTTGCAATACCAGTCCATGGCCTGCGCTGTTGTGCAGCGCTCTTATAGTGCATCACATGCAAATGAGCTGTTGTGCAACGGTAATGACATGCTAATATCCTCAGTGCACCACGCATTGGCTGATGAGCTCATTAGCTTGTGATTGCTGAATATCGTGCACTTACTCCTTGCGCAATGGAGTTGCTCAGGCACATGTTGTGGAGCAATGCCGTGACATTCGCAGTGCGCTGCCCACAATACACATGCATCGCGACTTGTGCTCCTGCCTATTGTACACTGTGCATAGAAGTGCTATGGGGCCAAAGTGCCCAATATGCCATGGTCCCTATGGAGCTCAGGCACTATTGGGCCCATGGCACATGGTGCACTACATGGCCCAGGATACTCAGGCACTATTGGACCCATGGCATATGGTTCACTATAGGACCCATGGCACTCAGGTGCTATTGGGTCCATGGCGCATAGTGTGCTATAGGGCCCATGGCACCAAGATGCTATAGGGCCTATGGTGCACTGTGCAATATGGCTCCATAGTGCTCCAATGCACTTTGCAAGGGGTGACCCCTGACTCCTGACCTTACCCTATCCCCCCTTGGAACTCCAGCTCCACATACCAGGTAGGCCACACCAAGCTTTATATTCAAGGTGATGCAACGAATGGTGGACACTGCACAACCATCCACCAGGTGCGTATCCCACGCACATTGTGCATGTGCGCTCACTGGTAGCCATTTTGATTCACCACTTGTATAGCTAGCATGGTGCAGTGAGGGGTATGACATGCTCCCAATTGGAGTAAGATGGAGTTGGTGAACCTTGTGGCACAGGTTAAGCCACATGCACCAGGCCTGTAAGGACAGGAGCCCCTGCAGCAGACCAGAACCAACGTGGGCTGGCCATTGCTGCTGGCCTGGTTCAGGACAATGTGGTGCAGTGCACTAGTGAGCAGTGCCACCACCAGCACTATGACCTGATGCAGAGGGACCCTGAGAGGCTGAGGACACTTCAGGCATGAGTCTGTGCTCAACCACCATAACATGGTCTTGGCTGGGCTGCCTGCCATCCCCGGGGGGGCACTGGCAGTGTGTGCCATGAGGTGTGGCATTGCCAGACACTGGGTGCACTGCACCACTGCCCTGCCCTGTGGGTCATGCCCGGCTGGGGTGCACACTGTGCACAGGGGTGGGGATGTTAGGCTCATGCTGTGGCTGTGTTCTGATGTGTGTCTGTCTGTATTCCATTCCTAGGGCCTGAGGATCATCACCATGTTAGGGTAGCTGGGATGCCTGGTGGGCCACAGCAGGCCACTGTGGGACAACCGGCTGGGGGTGCTGGCCTGAGTGGTGGAGGTGGCAGCTGTTGGTGGAATGAGTGTGTGTACCGCTGCCACTGGTGCTGCTGCAGCACTGTGCCACCTGCCTGCCACTGAGTGGTCAGGTGGCCCTTTGGTGCCGGTGTGCTCTGCTGTGCACTGTCGTGGCATGCTGGGTTGTTGGCAGGCATTGGCCCACCCACTGTGGGTGTCCGGGGTGCCACTTCAGGGCGTGTGTTCCCACTGTCCACTGTGCATAGTGGGAGGGCTTGGTTTCTATGCACTTGCACTGATCACCTGTCCATTTCTTTGTCATAGGCATTCAGAGGAGGTCACACCTGCCGTTGTACTGCTAGCTCCTGTGGCTGATAATATTGATTACCTCCACCACATTGGAAGTAGCACAGCAGATGGGGAGAATGGTGCTGCATGACAGGCAGTGGTAGAGGTGCCAGGCGGAGGGCCATGGCCCCCATAGCAGACCCATGCATCCTTCTTGCCCCTGCCTTCCCTCCTACTGTACAGTCCCTGTCCCCTGGCCCCATCCCTCACTCTCTGCCCTATCCCTCTGATTTTACTTGTACATAGTTCTTTAATACAGTTTACATGCTTACCTGCCTGTGTCCATGTCTGCTATGCAGCTGGCGAGCCATGCTGCAGTAGCATGGTGGGTGTCTGTGTGCTGTGCCTGTGTCATTGTGCGGGCTATGCATGGTTGTGTCCTGCCCTCAGTGGGTGACTGTGCCTTAGGGTGGCCATGGGCTGGCTTTACAGGTTGTGTGGCATGTGTTGGGTGCCATGTACCAGGCTTGCCGTGGAATGGATGGGTGGGGCTTGCCACCCAGTGGGGGGTTCTGGTGGCAGTTCACCCTAGGCCATTGGTGATGCCTGTTCTCACGCCTCCACTGCCCTGGTGGTGGGGGTGGCTCGGCTGCCTGTCTGCACCCTGTGGGTGGTGTTCACCTGTGGCCCACCACTGTGCCTCCTCGCCACTATTCCAAGCTGGGTTTTGCTACCTCCCCATAACGTCAACCCCCCGCTGCCTTGATCCCACCAGTGCCTGGGGCTGGTCCTTCTGTGCCTTGGTGCATCTCCCTTTGTTCCCTTGTGCATCTCTGGTTGCGCTATGGTGCAGTTCAGGTTGCTCCTTGGTGCACCTCTGGCTGTGCCAAGGTGCATCCCTGTGATATTCAGCTGTGTTGCACTGGCACATATCGCTCTCTGCAACCATTGAATATTGCAGTCATGGTGCCATGGCACATTTGTGTTGCACTGCACCCGGGGTTGTGTTGGTTTGGGCGCATTTCTGAATATCTGGCCCTTGGTGTACAGATATTACAGAACAACAAATTTAGGAACCTACATTATATTACGGTAATGAAGGCTCATAACATAGTTAATTTTCAATATTTTTACACCAAATTTCTTACATGCAGCCCTATCGACTCTGTTCAGAGTTTGTTCTTGACTGCAATTAGTGAGGAATACAATTATTTCCTCACACCAGTCATTGCCTTCTGATAACTCTGTTAATGATGAACAACAATACAATAAGAAAAGAGTGACATTAATCAAACAGAAACAGATATATCTAAAAAAGAATAATTGTCTCAAAAGAACTTGAAGAAAGTTTATTTCCTTAATGAGACAACATTAAAAAAAACAAGATCTTGAGGACAATTTATGGCCTCCTTAACATCTACCAATAGGCAATGCTCCCCATGAGACAGCATGCTGTATACTTTATAACATGCAGTCAAGTCAGTTAGTGCAGTTGTCCGTGGCATGATAAATACACAAGCTCTTTGCAAGAAGAGCTGTGAGCAGGATCTAAGAAATTATGTTAGGAGAGAAGAAATGCAATTTGCAAAGCTAAGTGTCATCGCAAACTGTGCATGTTGTCCAGGAGAAAATAATCTGTTCCAATAATGATACTTCAATTAAATGTTTTGATCAAATAAAGACCGAAAGTCTCATGCAGTTAAGACTGTGCTTGGCATTCAACCATCCTATGAATTTCTGGCTTAGTGGAAGCATCTATATTGAATTGCTACTATGGAGGTAATGGTTTCACCAAGCTGTGTCAACAAAAATACATTGCACTCCATTACATTGACACCCCTACAGTGACAACCCCATAGTGGCATGGAAACAAAATGACAGGTGACTACCCAGCTGACAAACACTACAGTACATCGCACTTCACATGAGGGGTGCTTTGTTGCCAAACCCCTGAACTATAGATAAATAACTCCATGTTGCACAGAGGGTGGAGAAGGCAGTCTTCCGCCACACAACCACCTGACAATGGCACTAGAGGATGTCGGTGGAACTGTTGTCTGACCAGCTTCGAGAGTCACATACCACCAGTTGTGTATTAGAAACACACTCCCATTCACTGCACAACTCACTCACCTCCTGATCATTTTCCCCCAGCGCTCACTCCAGCAAAACACTCCCTCCTTCCCACTGCACATCCCTCCCACCTTCTGATTGCTTGCCCCCATGCTTTCTCCAGCAAAACACACTCCCAAACTCTGCACATCCTGCCCACTTCCCCAGGGTTTGCCCCTCCCATGCTCTCTCCACCACAACACAGTCCCTTCCGTTGCACAGCTCCAAACCTCCCAATCTCCTGATGGTATATTGTTATGACAGCCTGTCAACATCAAATCCCTATTACTGTCAGTACGTTCACTGTTCAGCTGTCACTGTAATGGCTTTGCTATGTTTTTGTCACTGTCATAATGGTAAAACAATGTAATGTGACTAACAAAAAGGAGGAAAAGCAAAAAAAAAATGATTTTAATAGCAACTTGATGCATCCTGTTTCACAAATCAGTTTAAAAGATATGCAAAGTGGCAGCAGTCATTTAGTGCACACAGAAGTCCAGTGCATCTGACATGGTTTATGGAATGTTAAGAGATGTGAAGCACAGTTGGAGAAAGAAAACGGAGGTAAAGCACAAGAAAGATAATTGACTGTGTAACAAAGTAAGTGGCAGTGGTAGTGTCTAGACTTGATATTAATTAGAGCAAATCAAATCTTTATTTTAATGCCCCACCAATTATTATCATTAGAACATGAAACATATGATGGGTTTGAAAATACAGTGTTTGGTTGTTGACCTTGCAGTTTATATATTATACCTCAGTTTATGTATTCCCTTTCTAAATACATATGTGCAATAATCTATTTGTTCTCTTAACTTTATAACATGCATCTTGTTTCTGCTTCATTAAGTGCCTCTTGGACCCTTTTGCAAATAAGGTGTTGCACTTATAGTAAAAGAGGCTTGTAGGGTTTAGAAATACATAAATACTACAGCACTTATTCTACTAAGTCTGGGATTTCTCTGATGGCATAAGAGTGTCAACATCTGCAAATCCTAGATGAAAAGGCAAAGTGAAGCTGACTGGTTTGGGCACACAAACTGTAAATGAAATTACTCTTTCATACCATTTGAGAAACAATAGAATTGATATTTAAAATATTTACATTTTAACCTTTTTTTTCTTACATTTTGTTAGATTTGAAATAAAACTAAATCAGAAACATAGAAACATAGAAGTTGACGGCAGATAAGGACCGCAAGGCCCATCCAGTCTGCTGATTTCTTTTTCTACCTTATGAATGTGCCATTGGCTTTGCTCTGTCAGTGGCTCTATCTATTCATATTCATCTGTATTGCTCCCTTATGCCTATCCCATGCCTGTTTGAAGCCCTACACTGTATTCATGGCCACCACTTCCTGAGGTAGTCCATTCAACACATCCACCACACTTTCTGTGAAAAACAATTTCCTCACATTCCCCCTTAATCAGCCTCCCTCTAATCTCATGCTGCGTCCTCTTGTCCTGCTATTTTTTCTTATATTTAAACATGTTAGACTCTTTCACCTTGTTAATGCCCTTAAGGTGTTTGAATGTCTCTATCATATCACCTCTCTCCCTCCTTTGCTCAAGGGTATACATATTGAGCTCTATTAATCTGTCCTCATATGCCTTCTAATGCAGTCCCTGCACCATTTTGGATGCCCTTCTCTGGACTGTCTCAATTTGGTTAATGTCCTTGTGAAGGTGTGGCCTCCAGTACTGCACACAGTACTCCAGATGGTGCCTAACCACTGTCTTGTAAAGTGGGATTACCTCCCTCTTATGACTTGTGATACCCTACTAATACACCCTAACATCCGCCTAGCCTTACTACTGCTTTAGAGGTCTGCTTGGATGATTTCAGGTCATCTGTGATAATGATGCTCAAGTCTCTTTCTTCCTTTGTGATTGCTGGCAACTCCTCCCAGCCTATAGGTGGCTTCAGGGTTTCTCTTCCCTATGTGCATGATCTTGCACTTCTTTGCATTAAATCCAGTTGTCACTCTTCTAACCATTTTGTAGTTTATCCAGGTCTCTTCTATTCTGCCCACCCCATCTGGATCATCTACTCTGTTGCAGATCTTGGTGTCATCTGCAAACAGACAAGCCTTACCCTCTAGTCCATCTGCAATGTCACTAATGAAGATATTGAAGAGGACTGACCCTAGGACTGATCCCTGAGGTACCCCATGAGACTTGCATCTCTCTGACTGTATACCATTTACCACCACTCTCTGTTTCTGCCCATCAATCAGTTTGCCACCCAGTTGACCAACTTTTGACCCACCCAGCCTACCCAGCTTATTTAATCTTTCTATGTGGAACAGTGTCGAAAGCTTTGCTGAAGTCAAGGTAGGTGACATCAACTGTTCCCCTTGGTCCACCACTCTGGTTACCCAGTCAAAGAAATCTATGAGATTAGTTTGACAGGACCTTCCTTTTCTAAACCATGCTGTCTTGGATCCTGTGACCCTATGGATTCCAAGTGTTGCACTATCCTTTCTTTAAAGATGCCTCATAATCTTGCCCACTACTGAGGTAATACTGACTGGTCTGTAGTTCCCTGCCTCCTTCCTGCTACCACTCTTGTGGAGTGGGATCACATGAGCCCATCTCCAGTCTTCTGGGACCTCTCCTGTGCTCAGAGACTCACTAAACAGTTTTGCTAATGGCTCTGCTAGTTCCATCCTTAGCTCCTTAAGTAGACAATGCTTATTTAATAATGCACATCAAGGAGAGGATTATAATGCATGTTATACAATAAATTGTATTGTGTCAGTCACATGCAGCAGCAGTGGAAGGGGAAGGAGGGTTCTCTTATACAGTGAAATGGGCATCAGAGGTGATGATGGTGAACTGAATCAATCCACCAAGCAACTCTTTATGTAAATTACTCCCCCTCAAGGGAACTAGAACATAGTGCCTCTATGGCTACCAGTTATGTCCAAAGAAGAAAACTACAGTGGTCACAGAATCCAGAAGGGAAAGTGAGGACTAGAAAGATACTTGTGATAGAAGACACTAGGGGAGCAGAGAGACTGGTAGGTCTGGGGGATGAAAGATGCAGGATATTGACATTAGGTGTTTTCTAGGAGCTTCAGCTGGGAGTGATGCACACAGGGTAGAAAGGCTTACCAGGGGCATGAGTGAGCTAGGGGTCAATTATTTGTTCACGTAGGGATTAATTACCTGGCCAGTGGATTCTTGGGGAGGTGAAGGCCAGCTTTATGTAGCTGAAAGGAAGACAAATGCTATCAGTGACTTCTATGTCCTTTTTTGAGGTCATGTCAGTTGGGTTTAAGGGTAAAGGAAGGTTTTTTCTTATCACTTGCTTCAACTCATGGCTAAAAGAGTGGTGCTGTGAAGTGGACTTTGACATTGCAGAGGACTGGAGCACTTCTTTAGGAGCAGAAGGCTATACAAATGTAATGTCCTATATCCCTCTGAAGACTGCAACTGCAGGTACAAGTTTACTGAGTACATGAAGGTGCTTTACTCTAGCCGGGGGAGGCAGATTGGTTGTTATCTGATACAGGAGATGCACCTTTTTAATTGAGGGGACTGGGACTGCATTCCTCCTACCACTAGCAAATAAGGATGGGCAATTAGGGCATAAAGAGTGGAGACAGAAAGAAAACAGATAAAGATGCAGGACAAAGAGTGACAGGTGAGGTATGGAAGGGCAAGGCAAAAGATGACATGGTAGGAAAGAGTTCCAGGAAGAAAAGAAGCAAGCAAGTTACCAGGTGCCCTAATGACAGGAGTCTGAGCAGAAAAAGATGTAACCTGCAGGCAATGGTGGCAGAAGCATGGTAAACTTGGTGGCAATATGTGGGAAAAACTGTACAGAGAATTGACTATTCCAGTGTATGCAATGTTTAGTAGGGTACATAATTAAGAAAAGGGGGAAGGTAGTACTCTACATAAGGGAGTATATAAATGCCATGCAGGTCAAGGAAATGGGTAAGACAACTATATAGAGACAGTGTGGGTGAGGGTAGTCATAGTAGGGAAGGTTCGTCAGAACTTGAAGTGGAAATATTATATATGCCACCATCTCAGTAAGAGGAATCTAATAGGAAATAGGGGCCACGATTAGAAGGACAAAAGACTGGGGAGGTGAAGCTGTTGGGTGACTTGAGAATACAGTAATATATATGGGCTGCATGATACCAGTAGCAGCATATGCCATGAACTGGTTGCTTTCAGAGACATTTCAAGAACCCTGCTGTTACAGTGACTTGAGGAAAGCAGACAAAAATATTACCTAATCAACACTGTTAAAATGCCTTTATTGATATCATTAGCTTCCCATTCTCATTAAACACACCAAACATTTTGCATACTGTGGAACAGCTTAGTCATGGTTGGTTATCCTTTAAAATACAGTACTATAGACCTAATAAAATCAACTTTGTCATAGGGGATCAATAACATAGAAACATAGACTTTGTGACAGATAAGGACTATGGCCCACCCAGTCTGCCCATTTCCTATCTATTGGATAAGCTGCAGATTCTAGTTAACCAACAGCCTACTTCCTGCAACTCCCCACTATAATTGCCTTATGTCAGTCCCTTGCATGTTTGAATTCCCCCACTGTTTTAGACCCACAACCTCTCCAGGAAGGTGGTTCTACGCGTCCCCCACTTTCTCCGTGAAACATCATTTTCTCTCATTACCCCTGAGCCATTCCCCCTCTAACTTTAAATTGTGCCCCCTTGTTTTTACACATCTCGTTTTCTGAAAGATGCTACCCTCCTGGATTTTGTTGATTCCATTGAGGTACTTAAAAGTTTCTATCATGTCCCCTCATCCCTCCTTTCATCAAGGGTATACATATTAAGCTCTCTCAGTCTCTCTTCATAAGGTTTCTGATGTAGACCCTGCACCATTTTAGTTGCCCTCCTCTGGACTGCTTCCATCCTGTCTATGTCCCTGTGTAGATGAGGTCTCCAAAACTGCATGCAGTACTCCAGATGGGGTCTCACCAACTGACTGTACAGAGGGATAACCACTTCTCTTTTGTACTTGTGATGCCTCCCTATGCATCCCAGTATCCCCCTGGCTCTCCTTACTGACTTCTTCACATTAACCCACCTTTAGGTCATCTGATGTGACTACACCCAGATCCCTTTCCATTATTGTTGTTGTTAGTACCTCCCCTGCTAGTGTGTACTCTTCTCCTGGATTTTTTTCCCAGGTGCATTACTTTGCACTTCTTTGCATTGAATCTAAGTTGCCATATGTCTGACCATTCCTCCAACCTTGTCAAGTCCCTTCTCATCCTTTCTACCCCCTTGTGTATCCAACTCTGTTACAGATCTTTGTGTCATCTGCAAAGGCATACCTTTCTTTCAGACCCTCTGTAATGTCACCTATAAAGATGTTAAAGAGGACTGGACCCAGTACTAAGTCCTGAGGACTCCACTAGTAACCCCTCTTTCTTCAGAATGTGTTCCATTCACTATTACCTTCTGTGTCCTGTTGTGCAGCCAGTTTGCTACCCATGCTACCACCCTGGGACCCACTCCCAGGCAGGCTAACTTGATTATTAATCTTCTGTGCGGGACTGTGTCAAATGCCTTGCTAAAGTCTAGGTAGGCCATATCCACAGCCACTCCCTGGTCTATTATTTTGGTCACCCAGTCAAAGAAATCGATTAGATTCATCTGACATAACCTTCCTCCTGTGAATCCATTCTGCTTTGGGTCCTGTGCCTCGCTGGCCTCTAGGTACTGAACAATTCTTTCTCTCAGAAGTGATTCCATCATTCTCCCCACCACTGAGGTCAAATTAACAGGTCTGTAGTTTCCTGCTCCTGCCTTGCTCCCACTTTTGTGAAGGGGAATCACATCTGCCCTCCTCCAGTCCTCAGGTACTACCCCATCTTCCCATGGTTTGTTAAAAAGTGTGGTCAGTGGTGTCACTAGGTCTTCCCTTAGCTCTTTTAGGATTCTAGGGTGATTCCCGTCAGGCTCCATTGCTTTGTCCACCTTGAGTTTTAGGAGTTCTTTCAGGACTCTTTCTTCTGTAAATGGACAGGTGTCAACCTCACTACCCAGAGTGCTTCCATTGTTTGGTTTAGGTAACTCCTCCTCTTCTTCTTTTGTGAATACTGAGCAAAAGTATTCATTCAGTATCTCTGCCTTTTCACTGTCTTCCTCTGCCTACCTCCTCTCTCCTTTATTAATCTTCACTATCCCTCCCTTAACCTTTCTATGCTCCCTAATGTACTTATAAAATGTTTTTCCCCCTTCTTAACTGAGTTGACTATTTTTTCCTGGGTTTGTGCCTTTGCTTTTCTGACTGCCTTCCCTACTTCTTTCTGCTTTAATTGATACAGTTCCCTGTCATGCTGCTTCTATGGTTCCTTATACTTTTTGAATGCAGCCTTTTTATCCTTAACCTTCCCTGATACCTCTTTTGAGAACCATAGTGTTTTTTTTATTTCGCTTTGTTTTCTTTATTTGTTTCACACAAAGACTTGTTGCCTCCATGACGGCAGTTTTGATTTTTCTCCACTGTTCTTCCAACCCTCCTCTCTGGCCATTTGCTAATGCATTCCTCAGGTATTCACCCATTATGCCAAAGTCAGCCCTTCTAAAGTCCAGAGCTTTGTCTTTGTATGGCTTGTCTCCATGGTTGTGGTTATTGTAAAGCACACTGTGCAGTGGTCGCTTGTTCCCAGAGGTCTACTGACTTCTAAATTTGTGATCCTCTCTCCATTTGAGAGTACCAGAGTCTATATTTCTCTCCCGAGTGGGTTCCACAACTAGCTGTCTAAGGCATGCCCCTGTAGGGCATCAAAATGAGATTGCTCTTGGATGTGGCTGCAGTCCATGTTGTCCAGTTAACATCTGGAATATTCAGGTCCCCCATCAATAGTATCTCCCCTTTTCAACCACTTTGAGAATGCCCTCTATCATTTTCTTGTCCATTTCCTCCCTTGAGACAGGGGTCTGTATACAACCCTGTGCGGATTATGATGCCATTCCCTGTCTCCAAGGTGACCCAGTGGTGCCTCTTGTCCTCCCCTTTACTTTTTAGTTCTGTAGCTTTGATCCTTCCCTTATGTGAGGCTACTCCACCTCCTCTTTTACCCTCCCTGTCCCTTCTGTAGATTGTGTACCCTGGTTTGTTGACATCCCAGTCAGGGGGGTAGCCAGGAATCTTTTTGGGGGGTGTTTAGAAATGACATTTTAGAAATGGGGCAAATAAAAGCCATGTGTCTGGGGTCTGCTAGGTCCCCAGAAGCTTTGGGAGGTAGACATGCTCTGTGGTGAGTTTGGGGGCTTTTCTTGAAGAAAAAAATGCACTTTTGTTACATGTTCCCCACCTATAATTTCAGGGGAATATTCCCCCTATGGACTCAGGGGTGTGGGAGACTATCTGGCATTACAGTCTGCAGAACCTCCAATGATTGTGGACAACTGGCTGTCCAACAGTGCCATCAACCACCATGACCCATGACATATGCAGTTTTTGTAATGTACTGTGATTCTTGAAAGATTTCTACATAAATGCTGTGGCCTGGGGGCCACAAGGCCCCCAGAAGCTCTGGGGGTTTACATGCTCTGTGGTGATTTGGGGGGCCTTTCTTGAAGGAAAAAAAACACACTTGTTGCATGTACCTCACCCCTAATTTCAAGGAATTTTTTTCTCCCATGGAATTGGGTGTGGGAGACTCTGGCTGGCATTACAGTCTGCAGACCCTCCAATGATTGTGGACAACTGGCTGTCCAACAGTGCCATCAACCACCCACCCCATATGCAGTACAATATGCAGCTATGCCTGAAATGCTGCAAATAACTGTGGTGGACAACTGACTGGCCAGCAAATGGAGGGGAGAGAGGGAGCTGCTATGGTGATGCTGGGTAAAACCCACCACCTGCAGGGCAGACCCTGTATACCACTTAGCATTTTGTTACTGAAATGTTAGCTACAAGCACTCAAAATGTAGAGAAATATTGTCAGGCAGAGACACATTCAGAAAACTTGGAGCTGGTGCCTGAACAGCACTCTGCCCTTCTCCCTTGATGAAACCCAGGACACTAGCTGAATGTCCTAACAGTGGAGTGATAATTTCTTTTTGTGCAAAGCCCCTCTTCAGCTGCCAGATAACTGCTGCTCCTAATGAGCTGTTAATCACACCAAGACACCTGGAACATTAAGAGGAATTATACAATGGCAAGAGAATTTCTCGTTCTCTGATTGGTCAGCGTGTGCCTGGGACAGTGATGTTACTGAACAATAACATCACTGTATTAAGTCCAGGCACACAGCTGACCACACAACATGGAGTGAAACACTTCATTCCATCAACAAGCCACCACAAAGCGTACAATTCCCTGAACCTGTTACACCCCCCCCCAATCCATCCATATGGCGGTTATGCCTCTCACCACTTCACCACTCAGAGGACTTGAAAAAAATGGCACAAGCCTACAAAATATATTTCATTTGTTTTCTACAATGGAGCAACCTCTGTGACCTGTGTGGCACAGTCCATAACTGCCACTGGTGTTGTTATCTGAAGATGTTCCATTCCGGTAAAACACACAGCAAAATAATAGTTCTTCTGAATGAAACCCACACACCACCCCTCTACCCACACAGTGATCCTTCTGTGGACAGTCGACTCGCAAATGTCTTGAGGGGACAGCATTTACATCTCCTGCTCAATGCCAAAACAGTCTGACTGCATGCACAATAAACAAGAGGAGCAGGGATTGTAAGGAAAGTACAGCATGTTGCCGTTTTTTTACAATTTTTTATTAACTTGCTTTGCTGTTGGCTAGGGATTTGGAAGCGGTAGGTCCACTGCAGAGGAAACAACTGAATGGCGGCTCATGTCAGACAACACTGGCACACATTGGGAGGCTCCATAAACAGGATCATTCAGGCAGCAGCTCCACCTTCTGGTGGAAAAATATAGCAGACTTCTTTTTTAAAACATATACTTCCACACATCAAAAATGGGGAAAGATTGGCAAAAACTGTTTGTTTTTTTACAATTATTCTTGTTTAATTAAAAATCCAGCCATTGTATAATAGCAATAAGGCTCTCCAGGGATGTGTGTTATTGTGTAATAACGTCACTCCTGGGGTGGTGGAAGCACTCTGCTTCACCTCGTGCTTCAACCCACCCCAGGAGTGACGTTATTACACAATAACACACACCCTGTTGTGCCTGATTGCTTAATTTGCATGAGGGGTAGAGCCTGCTAAAGTAGGGACTTTAACTTCATTAACAGCAATGGAAAAACTGTACCTGTCAAGATGGCCAAGTAGAGAGTTAGCTGTACTTGCCCTGGCCAATTTGCACTAGGTTTTGGACTAGTAAAACAATGTTAAAATTGACCCATGGCTCCTGACATACAAATATACAAAAGGAGCACATGCTTGCACACTTAGTAACACTGGTGGGGGGGGCATAGGAAACCATGACAAAAACATGGGTGAGTTATGGAAGGTGACCTGGTGTTAGTGGCATGACATTCCACCATCATCCATGTATGTGGTGGTACAATACATTGTCAACAGGCATTACTAACACAGCAGGTAGAAGAGGAGGCTAACCACTTGTAAGGTGGGGGGGCTTGCCCCTTTCTACACTGAAACACTACTGTGAGATGAATAGGACGTGGGTAATGCCATTGCCAGTATATATAAATCCGTAATTACTGGTGGGTGGATAAGAAAGGGGTTTCAGGTCAGGAGAATGGGCCTGAATGATCAGACCCATTCTCCCAACCTGAAACCCCTTTCTGATACATCCATGAGTCATTAAGGATTTATATAGACTGGCATCACCCACGTCCTGGGCTCTTATACTCCTCCTGTCTTGATTTCTTATGTCCATATCTAATTTGCTGCTTTGAAATGAGAGAAGTAGGAAAGGGGTCCCTAGTCATATCTCTCATTTTAAAGAGGACAAGTAGATAAGGAGATGCGGTTATGTGTCACAGGATACAGTCCAGAATCACACTGTTCCATGAGCCCCACATAGCAGTTTGTTGCTAGCTGCCTCAGGGGAGCAAAAGATGCAACAGCAGTAGGACCAGGACTATTCACTGAAAATACCACCAACAGCTTAATCTGATTCAATTTAGTTGCTTACCATCTGTATCCCCCTGGTTGCTCCTGAAAAGGGACTTCTAGTCCCAGTGGGCCTGCCAGGTCAACAAAATTCAATAAATAAAAGAAACATTGATTTTAGTTGCACTGTCTTAGGTAAATAAATTGTAAAAACATACAAAATCACACATGCCCCCACAATGCAAAGCATCATGGACTGCATATGCAAATCACCACAGAATGTTATGCTGGTCCAACTTTAAGCAGAATTACATGGTGCCGAAAGGCCTCTCACACAGTTTGCAAAGGGTGCTAACAGAAGACATAGACGCATGTGGCCCACCCAGACCATCAATCCCCCTGCCAGTCAAGTTTACTGGCAAGGGGATTGATGGTCTGGGTGGACTACATGCTCCCCTCTAGAAGTCAACCTAGAGAAGGAGCATTGGTTTCAACAACAAAGGAATCTGCCGTCCTTCTTTTCTGGCTATAGGTGAAAGTGTCATTACTGTGGTATCAACAATCGAGGTAGGATGCAGGAGGGAAAACAAGGAAAGTATTATAGGTTGCTGTACAAAGTGTTGGTGTCACTCATTCACAGTTCTCTTGCTACTGAGCCTGGAGGTCACGGGTTCAAATTCCACACAGAGACCTTGGCTTATACCTAGTACTGATACTCCAGTTCAGTAATGGTGAAAAACAAAAACATTGCAGCACATGCCAACAGACAATTATAGCATTTTATTCAGTAGTAGTAAGCACCCAAACAGCTGCAGGACAGACATCCTACATAGCGACCTACATACAGGGTATGCTGGGATTTTTGGTTTTTGTCCAGTTACACTTTTTTAAGCACATATTTGCAGGCACCATCAGAGACACGAGTGCACTTTCTCTTGTTCAACAAGAGAAGTGCACTCATATCATGATGAATCCTACAATATTCAATAATCACCGCACCCAAGAGCACAAGAATTATGTGGTTTAAAGCAGCAGTGCAACACAAAATTGTAATTTTGCATCTGTGATTTTAATTTAGTAACATGTTGCTTGAAGTTTGTTTTAAGTTACTATAAGGGTTTCCTTCAGTTCTTTATTATGTTGTAATTAATTTGCACAGCATGCTTGTTCTCATCATGTGACTTGCTGACCAGTACATTTTATTCATTAGCTTTTGGTAACTGGGTAAGTGCATTAGGCAATATCCCTGCCTATTTTCAGGCACGACCCGGGACAGTACAGAATAAACATAAACAATTATATTAATCAGGAGTAAATACAATAAAACAGACAATTACTAAATAAAGAGCAGTATATCACATTTTTTTCCAATTGTTTAACCAGGTGAGACACACTAAGCTGAACGCTTGTTTACAGGTGCAACCAGGGAGCACGGGGAAGTTAAGTGACTTGCTCAGGGTCACACAGTATGCAAATGTGGGCAGTGGGATTCAAACCCAGGTCTCCAGATTTGCAGCTCAAAGCCTTAAACCACTGTGCTATGCATGCTTAAATGATAGGTAAGATGAGGAGCTCTTACAAACAGACAGGAAGATACACTTACAGTTGAGGAATACAGACATACACAAAAATTAGGTTAGAGGGCAGCTGAAGGCCAAGCATAATTACAGTCATTGCTGAAATAATAAAAAACAATAAAGAACTTGAAGGAATTCTGTGCAGTAACCTTCAATGGATTTTAAGTGGCATGCTATTAAACTAAAATCACAGGTCACCCCAGCATTACAACTTATTCTTGCACTGCTGCTAACACAAGACATTCCCATGTGCCTGCTCCTTTTTGAGAAACAGTTCTATTTATTCTTTTAACATAATTTTCCTGACTGCATACCATTCACTTTGGACAACATTGTTTGCAAAAGGATAGCTGTTTAGTCTATTGGT
The DNA here is from genome assembly GCA_016271365.2 of Neoceratodus forsteri. Taxonomy (NCBI): domain Eukaryota; kingdom Metazoa; phylum Chordata; order Ceratodontiformes; family Ceratodontidae; genus Neoceratodus; species Neoceratodus forsteri. The sequence continues at coordinate 1,183,430,108 of CM057458.1, forward strand.
ATTACTATTGACATTATTCTGGAAGCAATCCTGTCACACTCTTAATGGTGATAGGGCTACACTGTTAAAGTCAAGGTATGTGAGATCACTGTTTAATGTTTTATCTGTCTAGCACCTTGACCTTTTCTTATTACTGTAGCATGCAGCAGGAACCCAGTCTGCCCAGCACTCCCCCCACCATGTAAAATAATTCCTTACCTCCATGCTCCTGTCTGAGACAAAATTAATTTGAGTCAGAACAGTCTTCAGAAGTTCACTGACTGTTCATTGCTGTCTAAGCCACCCAGTGTTGCTAGTCTATGGGGGGGGGGGAGAGAACCCTTACCTGACGAGGTGGCAACCGTCCAAGGAGCTCAAGGGGGACTGACAGGTAGGCCAGGTGGCTAGCTAGGCTAGCCTCTACTCTCCCTCTCTTCTCTTCTCTTCTCTTCTCTTCTCTTCTCTTCTCTTCTCTTCTCTTCTCTTCTCTTCTCTTCTCTTCTCTTCCCTTCCCTTCCCTTCTCTTCCCTTCTCTTCTCTTCTCTTCTCTCCTCTTCTCCTCCAGCTCCCTACTATGTGAGTACCGACCCTGAGGGTGCTCTGCTACCATTTCTCTCAACCAGCAACCAACTCCTGACTCTCAACCTCTACAGAACAGCTGTGCCCCGCTCCACAAAATACTGTAATTCTCCTCGAGTCCACAACTGCTCCTCCTCGTATCAACTCCTCACTTTTTCTCACAACATGAACAAGCAGTACATGTGGTGGTATGCCAAGCCACCAATTCTACGTCGCACGGCTTAATTGGCTGCTGTGTGTTGAGAGGAGGCGATGGGGAGCAGTGGAACAGACTACCAGCAGTCATCAGGTCAACAGCAGACAGTGTCAATGGATTTGGGACACTCACCATTCCCCCCTCCCCATAGCAGCCACATCAGTCAGGCAGCAGATGACAGGTTACACAGCACAGCACCTTGGCTCCATGAAAAGTACATATTTAAAGAGCCAGCATGCCCCGCTCTCTCTCTACTCTGTGTGAGTGTCAAAATTCAATAAATAAATTTCCGAGGTCATTTCAGGGGGTGTTTGAACAGCCTTAACACCCCCACCTACACCCCTGATCCCAGTCATGGTTCTCTGTGTACCATGTTTCTGTGACTGCTACAATATCCAAGTGATCCTCTTCCATCAGGGCTACTAGCTCTGGAAGCTTGTTTCCAAGACTATGATGTGTTTAGTGCTAAGCAGAACTGTGACATTTCTTTTCCCCTAGGAAGTTGAGGAATTCTCAAAAAGTCATCAACATTCTGCAATATTCTATATAATTCCAAATGAGATGACATAGGTTTTGCAGAGAAAAACAAACAAACAAACAAACTGGCCTTTGCCCACTGATACTGAATTAGGTTGAATCTGGGACAATTCTGCAGTTTTTGAAGGTTTTCAATACAACATGTTTCTACAACTTTAAATACATGGTTTTCACTGAAAACTCAGGTTAGTCTAAAAATTGCTGGCCATTAAGTGGAATGTCATCAAATTCTGGCAAACTATTGTGTTTTGAAGTAGAATTATGATTCCATAGATGTTCCACCAGAAAAGTCCTGCATTCTTCACAGCACTATTAGTTATTCAATCAGTTTCTAATCAATTGTAAAAATTGTACTTAATGACAGGTATCTTGCATATTTTGTCAGATAGTTCCTAATACTGTAATGTACATCTGACTCACATAAACCCTTTCATTTTGCTTATCTGTTACATAAATTTCATGTTACAACCATTAGCCTTTCTGTGATTACCAATTTTTTACAATAAGCACCTTACACTGCATGACAGCTATTGACTTTAAGCCGATCTTCTCATGCACAGTGTAATTTGGTCTGTGTTTAAATAGTAGGCAACTTTCTAGTTTGGTTTTATGCATACTAAAGTGAAACTGCACTTAGAGTATTAAATATAGTATTGCTGTTTTTAAAATAATAAGAGACTAGAAGTAGCAATATAACCCGATGCAACATGTTTAGTTCTGGAGTCTGAAGGACAAAATGAGAAAACACACACACACACACACACACACATGCACACGAGAGAATTCCTTGGGAGTAAGGCTAATAAGATACCTGTGATCTCCAATCTCTTAAAGTTTTTAACCATATCGTGTTTGTTAGTTTGTGTTGTGTGGGACAGAGGGATGCAGAGAATGCATTACAGATATAATTTCTTATTGAATACGCAACAAGACAGACTTGAATGCTGCCTGCTATTTAAACATACTGTAGACAAAACTAGAACAAACATGAGAAGATCTGTCCAAAATTAACAGCTATGATGTAGAATAAGCTACTAAAAGAGATTATCAGAGAATGACTGAGGGTTTCAAAATTGTGTTTATGCTGTTGGTAAGCAAAATAAAATGATTCTGGACTATAAAAGCATTGAGTATACAACCTTCCATACTCAACTAGATGGTCATCTTAACAGTCTAGAGCAAGGAGGAATTTTCTTGGATGGGAGTGTTATACACAGAGATGTGCAAAGTTGTTGAAATTTACTCAGCTAGAAAAAAATCTGTGAATTTCTGCAAATTTGTTACCTGGGCATGATTCCTTGACCATTTACCAGGCAGATAAACCAAAATTTGATTGGTGAATGTTTCATTTGCCAGTAAAAGGCAAATTAGGTGCTGACAAATGGTACTCCTCCACAACACCACCATTGGCATGCTTCTCCCTCTACTTGTGCAAATATTATGCCTGCTGCTGTGGCTATAAATGAATAGGTAATCCCTTCCCACCACCCACATTTCAAATGCCATCCTTCTACCTGAGTGCCTCTGTCATTTATTCTTACTCACAGTCCCCACCCAATCCCCTTCTGGTCCCACCATTTTGTCCCTCCATCCTGCACCCAGAAGATACTAACCTGAAAGTAAGTGTCTTCTCCATTTGGTCTGAGTTCAAGCTCTCATCTCTTAATTATGGCTTTAATGAATGAATAAATAGTGACGTATTAGTTCTGAATAAACCCCAATTTGTTGATATTTGAGCCAGTAAGGTTGTACTAGGAGCAAAGATGTCTGCATTCATTAATTTGTGCCATTATATGAAATGAGTGAGAGTCTGCAGCAAACAGAACAGACACTCTGCTCTGGGGTACATTTTCTTTATTCATAACCAGTTAATCTTTTGTGGGTGTGGTAGGATAGGAGGATGGAAGGGGCGGGGGAGGGTTGTATAATGGACTAAGAGTAAACATTTAAGACAGTGAGATTTGTGTGGGGGAGATGGGAGGAGTATATTTGGCATATGGGTGATGAGAAAAGATTACCTGTTCTTTTACAGTTGCAGCAATGTGGTGGTCACAATTATGTTCAAAAATAACTTCCTACAAATGAATTATTTTATTTATTTTATTAAATATCTGTCCCTCACCTTGGTAAGCATCTCAACACCATTAGAAAATTGGTGGGGGTGTATCTGGTGTGTGATTGGGAGGAAGGGATTACCTTTTCTTTTATAGATCACATGGGGAGGGTGCTGCCAGAGTGATTTTGATAAATTTTTAAGTTCATCGGTGGGGAGAGGTGGGCTCACAGAACTGTTAATGGGGAGGATTTCTTATTTTGTGGTAAAAAAATCTGTTGATGAGGTTGATCCTTCGTCAGCAGAATTTACAATTTTGCATGAATGTGAATAATGTATTTGCACCAACTTCAATGGCAAATTAAAATTCACACCATCTCTATTTATACATCAGCACCCATATGCATGACCATCACTGCAGGCATTTTCAAAGCTGGAGGGCTACCATTAAGGTTACTCTACACAACTTACTGTATTACATGACCTTCAGGGCCATCAGTATTGGTGAGCATACTAGCCTGGTGATTTTTGCTCATGCTTGTATGAAATGTAAGCTGATATTGAGATGCTTTCCTTCTATGCCTGTGTATACAACAAGACATGGATCTTGTGTTCTTTTGGGTATACAGTACGTCCCCAGTTCTATGGAGCTTCCTGAAACACCACCTCATGTCAAATTAAACTCTGCATTCCTTCAAAACAGTCTTTAAAAAATATTTCTTTGAAAACCATATAATGCATGCACTGGAAGTGTTTCACATAAAACAGGACCTAATCCTCGTAAATGTTACTGTGTGTTATATGAAACATCAGCTCTGTAAATGGATTGCATGTGTGAACTAATCTGCTGAGCAATATTTTGATATTTTGTATTTTCTATGTGACATTCAAATTCCATAAACCACGCTTGCTGACTCCTCTGGTCACCTCTGAAAGTTTGCATGGTTCAAAGTCGGCTAACCTAGTTTTCAAAACACAAATACATAAAAAGTGTGTGTTGAATGTGTAAAAGACTCTGTTTGGCAAAACTGGTATAAAGGTACCTGCCATTGAGTATTTAAAGGGAATTTGAGACTGAATTAGTTATAAAATGTCAGTATGGGAGTTTTCTGGCAATCCTGAATTTCTTAAATGTATTATCTATATTGTTAAATACCTATGTATCCTTATCTGTTATACTGGCATGGTAGTGCCACTATAGTTAGAGTTGCCTGGCCACATCTATGTTAAATCCAAATATATGCACTTTAATAACTTTGAAACTGCTTCACCAATTTGCCTGAAAATGTGCATGCTTGGTCCGGTACCATAGCTCTCTGTATTTGACAAACTTCATTCAGGTCAGATATGTGGTGGCAGATCTGTAGAGTGCCAAAAAAAGTGAAATTTACCATTTTTGCACAAATTCTTTGTGCAGACAATTGCCAAAATGGTTTATGGGTCTGATCTGAAATTGTCAGGGTTTATCGGGTCAGGGTGAATGATGTGTGAATGAGTTCAAAAGTTATAAAATATTTAAATTTCCATTATAGCCTATATAAAAAACATAGGAGTACCTTGTAACAGTACTTCTATGGATCTGAGAAAGAATGTTTATTGTCACAAATGAGTCCAGTACTGTCATGTGGCTACCATCTTGTTTTCAGTTAGCAAGGCTGAAAATCAATATAATTTAAAATTGGCTGCCCCTGGGTAAATGCCAACATTTGTGCTTACCTAATCAGGCCCTGAAAAACATGATCCTACTGTTAAAGTTCCATAATAATGGTTAGAAATTTGTTTTGGGGATTTGGCATTGGAAATTTTGCAAATTTGAGACACTACGCTGCAAAAGTGACGTGAACTGCGTCAGTTTCACAATCATGGTATCTCAAATTTGCAAAGGTTTTCACAATCAGTGCCAGAAATGTGCAGCATTACTTACAATAAAAAATAATTGGCTCCCTGGGAAAACACCAAAAGCACTTTGGGCAATTATTTGATAAAGAACCTCAGAACTGAATTTCTCTGCCCTGTAGGCAAACACTGATTGTTTACCTGAAAGACAGAAACAGGAACATATGTTTCCTTTGACAGTCTATATGGGCAGGGGATAAGGAATCTTAACTTTTAATACATTACATATCTCAACATCAGAGTGCCCAGTCCTCATGCTGGCCATTGTGGGACTCTGAGCCACTCCAGGTGTCTCCAGATATACCCTATACCCCTCTACTGTGGAACACTGGGGGAGATGACTCACAGGGTCCTCAGTTAGATTCTCCACTCTCCATTACTGTGGGACTCTGGGGAGCCCACCCTCAGTGTCCTCAAACATCTATACATTTTCCCCTGAAATAAAGAAAATTGAAACCCGATGTCTATTTTTCCTGCCTACATCAAAGTGCTCAATACCGTGTCAATGCCATCCCTCTCCCCAGACAGTGTGGGACACTGTGTAGCACACTCTCAAAGTTCCCAGTTATATTGTCCATTCCCAAGTACTTTGGACACTGGGAGCCCACTTACTGTCCCAAAATATTGCATATGTGTTCCTGCAAAGAAAGAACAGTCCCTTGCCATCTTTTTTTTTAAACCTGAAAGAAGAAAATGGTCCCTCATTGTCTCCTGTGACCCTCCATCATCCTGGCCCTCCCACTGAGCAACCCAGATCCCTGCCACCTTGCCTGTCCTTACCATTGGAGACTGTCAGCTGCTATCCTCTGTTGATCAGGATACTTCAACATTCTTCAAAGCCAAACCATGAACTGAAGAATCAAGGTAAGTTCTGTATAATGGCTGTCAATGGTGTTTTGAACTTATGTTGATATTGCACCCATTTTTTGTTATTTGCACCAAATTTTCTTTACTGACTTTTTGAGATACCACCTCATGAACACTGACACTATTATTTCCTTACTTGGTCCGAAAAAGTGATTTCACAGTGGATGAGAGTTAGGCCTAATGACCACAAGGCACACCCTGATGCCTGTTGGTGTGTGGATTATGGGCTGGGGTGGGGAGTGGGAGGGTTGACTATGCTAACACTGAATTTCCAGTCTTTTGTCGCTGTAACAGAAAACTTAACTGATACATTACCAGAGTTTTTTTGCAATGAATTTACCTTATTTTTGAAACAGTATAACAGTATCATTATTTTACTGTTGGAGTGCAGGTTCTGAATCCATTCATAGATACACATATATATGTAGGTGTGGAAGGGCAGGGCACTTTGGTCCCTGTGCTTTCATGTGTCAAACAACAGTGAACAGTATAGTGTCAGTATACCTAACACGTATTTATTTATTTTTATTTTGGTAACTGGGTCAGTACACTAAACAGAATTGCCTATTTTCAGACATGACCCAGGAGATTGCAAACTAAAACAAGTTACAAACAATGGTATAGGGAAAATGAGACACATTGCAGTACATAAAGAGATTAACAGCCTTACAATGGAACATTATTACATAGCACATATGTGAAAGGCATACATTGCATATGCATTATAGTACAAATTAGATGAAACAACTTTACAGAGATAAGTAACAAATTGCTTAATGTCAGTGATGGTGGCTTAGGTAGAGGGGAAGGGACAGAGTCGGCAAGAAATAGAAGTGCAAGACCAAGCAAAGAGGTACTGTATAATTCAGAAACTAAAGACATTTGTATGTATCCAGGGAGGTTAGGTAATTGAAGAGGGCATGCTTGATGGTAGGGTGAGAATGTAATCATCTAAGGGCCAACAGAAGAGATTTCCAGAATTTGAGAGCATAGAAGAGAAACAAGTTCATCCATACTGGTGGAGCATTTGGGGACAGAGGCAAGAGCTGAGGTTGTGGACTGGAGGGTCAGGACAGTCAGCAGGGGTGAAATGGCTGCTAAGGAAGAGGGAGAGAAGAATTAATTATATTGTCAGGCAGGCAGCTTATGGAATATAAGCTTTGGAAAGCAAGGGATGACCAGAGTAAAGGGTACAGAGGTGTTTAAGATGAAGGGCTAACAAGGCAAATCTGCAGACATTGTTATAGCAACATCCCACATTTGTAGGACGTTTGTCTATGCCTGTGCAAAAGGCCGGCAGTGAACAGCAAAGACCAGAGAGCAGGAGTCCTTGGGCGATGGAGATCCAGCAGTAGGAGTTAGGTGTGATTGACATGATAGATGAGCCCAATTTTGGCATTGACAGACTTGCAAGCCACATTAGTACCTCACCTTATGTAACGCAAAATGTAGTCATGTGTAACTGCAATGCCATTCTGTGCCACAGGCACTAAAACACATTTCAGGCAGGATGTGGAAAATGACAGCTGTACTGTTCATGAGGTGTTGTGAAAAAAGGCTATGTTGAGAATTTTGTGGCAAAATATTGAAAAATACCAAATTTTTGCTTGTGCATAGAATGAATTCAACAGACACATACAACTCAGCCATTTTAAGTAATTTTTTCATTAATTTTTAAACAGTTTTTCAATGGAGCCTTTTTGGAACCCCACCTCATGAATAGTGGAACTGAAATTTCATTCATCAGTCCCAAAAGGTGATTTTGCAAAGTAACCATTCCATTCTATGCCACAGGTATGAAAACGTGTTTCAGGCAGGTTGTGAAAAATGACAGCTGTACTGTTTATGAGGTGGTGTAAAAAAATGTCAGCACTGAACATTTAGAGTGAAAATAATAAAACTGGAGACTTACGAGCATGTGTAGACATAATTTAATGAACCCACATAACATGGGTGTTTTCAGCATTTTACCCAAATTTTCAAAATGGGCTTTTGGGACCCCCTCATGAACCCTACCACTGTCATTTTCTTACTCAGTTCCAAAACTTGATTTCACACAGCAAATGTGAAATCACCTTGTGGAGCACAATTAACTAGACAATAGTTACAGTGATCATGAGGTGGGATCTCAAAAAGCCCACATTGAAATCTGGTATAAAATTCCACAAAATGGCTGAGATATCAACATAAGTTCAAAGCCACAGACAGCCATTATACAGCACTTACCTTATAGTATTGTGACAGCGAAAAGGACCTTCTTGGTCCATCTAGTCTCCCATTTACCACCTCCTTTACCTGTTTCCTTTATCAGAGATACCTTTTCCTCCTTCCTACAACCTATTATACCTGTCCCAGTCTCTCTTAAAATCTTCTGCAGTTTTATTATCCACTACCTCCTCAGGCAAATTGTCTCATGGCTCTACCACCCCTCTCAGTGAAGAAATACTTCCTAATATTACTTTTAAATCTATCTTCTTGTAGTTTCACACTATGGCTCCTTGTTTCAACTTCAAGTTTCCTTTTGAATATACTACAATCTCTTACTCTGTTTATCCCTTTGATGTACTTAAAGGTCTCAATCATATCAACTCTATCCCTTCTAATCTCCAGAGGATACAACTTTCACTCTTTCAGTCTCGACTCATATGTCTTATGCTTCATTCTCGGAACAAGTTTAGTTGCCCTTCTCTGCACCATCTCCAGACAATCAATATTCTTACATAGAAACATAACATAGACTTTGATGGCAGATAAGGAATACTTGGCCAACCTAGTCTGCCCATTTCTCTATCTATTGGATAAGCTGTAGATCCTAATTAACCAAAAGCCTACTTCTTCCTTACCCCTACAAGAATTGCCTTTTGTCTGTCCCATGGATTATAGAATTCCCCCATTGTTTTTGATCCCATAGCCTCCTCAGGAAGGTCGTTCCATGCATTAACCTCTCTCTTTGTGATAAAATACTGCCTCACATTGCACCTGAGTCATCCCCCTTTATCTTTAAATTGTGCCCCCTTGTTCTTGCACATCTCTTTTTCTGAAAGTTGCTACCTTCTTGGACTTTGTTGAGTTCCTTGAGGTACTAAAAAGTTTATATCATGTCCCCTCTCCCTCCTTTCCTCAAGGGTATACATATTAAGCTCCTTTTGTCTCTCTTTGTATGGCTTCTGTTGCAGCATTGCACCATTTTAGTTCCCCTGCTCTAGACTGCATCCATCCTGTCTATGTCCTTGTGGAGATGGGGATCTCCAAAACTGCATGCAGTACTCCAGATGGGATCTCACCAACTGTCTGTATAGAGGGATAACAACTTCCTGTTTCTACTGGTTCTGCCTCTCCCATACATCACAGTATTCCCCCAGCTATCCTACTGCCTTCTCACACTGCTTGCTAACCTTTAGGTCATCTGATATAACTACCCCCAGGTCCTGTTCCATTTTGTTGTTACTACCTCCCCCACCACTGTGTACTCTTCCCCCAGGTTTCTGTTTCCCAGGTGCATTACTTTGCACTTCTTTGCATTGAATCTAAGCTGCCATACTTCTGACCAGTCCTCCAAACCTGCCAAGTCTCTTCTCATCCTTTCCACCCCTTGTGTATCAACCCTGTTACAGATCATTGTGTTGTCTGCAAGGAGGTATACTTTTCCTTCTAGTCCCTCTACAATGTCACTTATAAAGACATTATAAAGGACCAGACCCAGTTCTGAACCCTGTGGTATCTCACTAGCAACCCACTTTCTTCTGAATGGACTCCATTTACTACTACCTTCTGTCACCATTGTCCAATGTTTTACCCAGGTTGCTGCCTGGGACCTCCAGGCTGACTAATTTGTTTATCAATCTTTTTGTGTGGGACTGGTGTCAAATGCCTTAAAGTCTAGGTAGGCTTGTCCACAGCCCTCCCTGGTCTGCTACTTTGGTCACCAGGCACAAAGTCACAGTCACAAAGAAATTGATTAGATTCATCTGACCTGACCTTCCTGCTGTGAAACCATGCTGTCTTGGGTCCTGCACCCCACTGGTCTCTAGGTACTCAACAGTTCTTTCCTTCAGAAGTTATTTCATCATTTTCCCTAGCACTGAGGTCAAAGTGAGAGGTCTGTAGTTTTGTGCCTCTGTCTTGCTCCCACTTTCATGAAAGGGAATCATATCCATCCTCCTCCAGTTCTCAGGTACCAAACTATCCTCCCATGATTTGTTAAAAAGGGCAGTCTTCTTCAAATGAGGTTTCAAAAACTGGACACCATACTCCAAATGTGGTCTTACCATTCTCATGAAATGGCATCAACACATCCTTTTTTCTACTTCTTATTCCCCTACCAATACAAGCCAGCATCCTATTTGCTTTACCAGCAGCCTTACAACATTGGTTTCCTACTTTCTGATTATCTAAGATTATAACCCAAGGTCTCTTTCTTGCCCTGTTATTTTTAATTGTTCAGCACCTAGAGTATACAACGTCCTTTTCATTTTGTCCCAAATGCATGACTTTACACTTTTACATTAAACCTCACTTGCCACTCCACCAGACTAAAGTATTAAAATACTATTTCAAAGCATCCACTTCTCTCTCAATATCTACACTATTACATAATTTTGCATCATCCATCCAATTCCCTCAGTTATATCTCATGTATGTGTGTGTGTATATATATATATATATATATATATATATATATATATATATTAGAGGCAAAAACTCAGTTTAATGCATTAGTTAGGTTGTTCCACACTGACAAAAGTGAGGAAATTCAGTGTTAGGGTTGAAAGCCCCTCGTCCCCCCGCCCCACAACCCCGGCATTGGGGATGCGCATTGGGGTTGTCGGCCGCCAACTCTCACCCCATCACATGTGTAAAGAAGCAGAGGTGTAGGATAATGGGGTGAGTTGGGACAACAACCTAAGCGCACTCAATGCCGGTTGAAGAATGGCAAAAGTAAGACTTTCCAACCTAACCTGTTCCTGCTGTGAGTGTGAGAACAACTATTCGATAAACAATTTTACCTCTAATTCTTTTGAGAATGATAATGAGAAATAGTGAATGTAATGTTGCAGTTAGACACGGGGCTCTTGGTCCTGCGCTCCTGCCACATGATGTCTTGTCACATAGTAGCATTGTGCCTGCAAGCGCCAAATAGTAATGCGCATGGTGACACAAAGCAAAACAGAAGAGAAACAGTAGTGTAGACAGAAATGTTAAAAACAATGCAAAAGCAAGTGCAAATGAAAGCATAAGGTAGCAGCACATGGTGGCATAGGCGTGAGCGGTAAGTGAAGCGGGAATGGAACTGCAAACTAAAACAGTAACGGTAACAGTAATGTAAATGCACAGGCTGGTTTTCCCAAAACCTGCATAAAGAAAGACAGTGAGTACAAAGAATGAATGCATAATAATGGTTCTTGGAGCAGAAAATGAGGACTTGGAATACTAAATTGATTATATCTCAGGAACGAGCGACGTGAAAAAAATGTAAAGTCATATGATTTATGACTTTCCAGATAAGTTTGTACTTAGCCCCTATAGGGGCTAAGTTCTTTCTGATGAAAAGTCTGTATCTACTTTACCGTTTCCGAGATATGGGACCCTGAAAGGCGCAGTGAGCGCAGTAATGTTATCCTGTGGGAAAAAAAGAGAAGTTCGGAGAGTTATACATTTGGCTTCCTGTAATATGTTTTCACCAAACCACAAAAGGCACATCTGTGGGATGTTGGCTGTGTTCCCTCAAAATTTCAGCCCAAAAGACCAAACCGTTATTTTGCAGCAGGCGCCAAATGATTCCTGTACTGTAACAGATGCCGTAATGTTATTATATAGGAAAAAGTGTCAACTTTGGAGTGCCTCACTTTGCCGCCATGTAATATTTTTCAAAAAAACATTGAAAGGCACACCTATGAGATATCGGCTGTGTTCCTCAAATTTCAGACCAAAACACCAAACTGTTCTTTTGCAGCAGGGTGCCAAAGAATTGCTATCATCTTCCCACAGCCTAGAAAATGTACTGTCACAGTTTGCAAAAGCTTTTGCAAATTCATTTGACAGTGTCACAAGTGCGACAGTCCTTTGCGAAAGTACTTTTTCCAGAAATGTGAAAAACATATTTCTGGGGTGTTTTACCCCAAAATAAAAACATGGCTAGCATCCTCGGGGTCTGACTAGGTGAATACAAAAAGAATTAGATTGCTAGAGCATCCCAATTTTAAAGGCCAAGCATTTTTCTGATTGCTAACTGAAAACAAAATGGCGGATTTGCGACAGTAAAAGGGCCATTTGCAAAAGTAAAGCCTGTATTTGCTACACTTTCTAACTTTTTATAGTATATGGTTACTCTTTGTTAAGTATAAAGATCAGTCTCAAAATCCTTGTTAAGCACATTCTAAACTGTTATGCACATTCTAAAGTGATGTGCATTCAACAGTTAGTTGTGCACTGTTCAAAGGTCATATAATTTTAAATTTCTCATTTATGCTACACTTAGCTACTTACTAACCACCCAGTGCCCAAAGTCATACCTTTTACATTTCAAAAATCTGGAAATTTGATTTTGATATGGGAGTAGAACAAAGAAATGGCAAGATTATTTGTTTTCACTTCACTGAGGGTCTGTCACTCTAGTATAAAAACCATATACTATAAAAATTAAAATATGGTCAACCACATACAACTCGGTATGTGTTTTCATCTCGGGGTTGAGATGACAGCATGGACCTCTCGAGCTTCGCTCTTGAGGTTCATATGCTGTCATCTCAACCACTCGATGGGAACACAGCCTTTTAGGCATGGTTGCCCACACATTATTCTCTGTTAACTTTTCCCTTTGACTTATAATGGGAATTATTATTTTGAATAACTTTTGAACCGTTTAATATTTTTTCATGAACTCTTCAAAAGGCACATTGGGACCTAGCTGCACGCGTTCCTGAAGATTTCAGACGGTCGCACAAACCTATGTGACCTGTAGACGCGACAGTAAAATTCCAGAAAAACGTAAACGCACGCGCAGATCATGCTTAATAACTCTGTAGCCATATAGGCGACCAGTATGAAACTTAGCAGATCCCAAGGCATATCGGTCTTGATTAAGTATTCCAAATTTCAGGCAGATCTGTTTAATGGTTCCAAAGTTGTCACCCTCCATTTTCCTGAATATACCCCATTTACTACACCCTTGCCTTCTATTCTTCCAATCAGTTTTTCTTTATTCTTCAGTTCACAATTTAGCTTTGAAGGTGCAGACATGTCCTGGATCACAGAAGATTGTAGCTGATTGTCTCTGGTGGCAAGCATAGGGCAAGGGGGGTGTAGGGTGTAGGTTGCTCAGCTGAAGAGTTGAGATGATGGAGGAAACAGGGTAGATGATAAGGGACCATTTTCTTCTTTTCAGGTTACTTTAAAAAGGTGGGAGACTGTTTTCTTTTCTACAGGAACAAATAAACAATATTTTGTAACAGTGGGTTGGCTCCCTAGTGTCCCAGAGTACTAGGTAATAGAGGACATGACAGGGGACACTGGAGTGTGTACCAGTGTCACACACTGTTGTGGTAGGGGTATTGCCAACATGGGATTGGGCACCTCAATGTTGCCAGAAAAATGAAAAGAAACAGTTTGGTACACTGGAGATGAGATCCCAGTGCACATCACTGGCAGGGGCAGAAGGGATAGATTTTTACTTCTGTTATGGGAATTGGTACCCCAATGTCGGCAGAAGCATATTTTTTAAAATAAACATTTAGGAACACTTGGAGCAGCAACCCAATGTCCCACAGTGGCAAGTGGGGTGTATTTCCACTGCAGATAAGGTGATTGGGCAGCCTGATGTCAGCAGAAACATTTTTCAGAAATAAAATATGCCTCAGCCCCTTAGAGGCAGTAAGCGGAAAAAAAAACTCCTTTCATTAAGCAAATACCTACAGGTGCTTACCTAAGCAGGGCGAGGAACAATATTCTGACATTATTTTGCCCAAAAGTGGCCTAGAAAGGTTTTATTTTTTACTTGGGTCAATGGTTTTGTTCCATTGAGGCAGTACCACAGATTGAGACAATTTTGTGAAAATAGTCACAGTTTGTGCGCCTCACAAACTTATAGCACCACAAATTTGCAAGACTTTTATTTGTTATTTATTTGTGTCTAGGATTACAATTACCGTTGAGCTAAGAGCTCTTTTACAAAGGTTCCATGTCAGCAGGTAAAGAATATAAATAAGACAATTAAGTAAAAAGCCAGATATATAGTAATCAGTCAGTTACAAGAACATGATAATGTATACACTTAGGTCAATAGCGTGCCAGAGGCATTGTAGGAACACACAGAATATAGAAGGGTGGAGGGAGAGATTGGTGATGAGAGAAACATAGGAGGGAAGTGAGTATGAAGGAGAAGGAGAGGAGGAGGGGAAGGAAGTAAGAGGTAGAGGAAGGGTTAATAATAGAAGAGTTACTTTGTTAGGGACTACAACAAGAGATTAGGTCCAGGTAGGAAAGCAGATTAAGGAAACAATTGCATGAGCTTGAGGCTGAGAGTAGCAGATGGAAGTGGATGTGAATGGATCAAGCTTGGGTTCTGTGGAAATGCCCTACTGAGACCATTCAAACAGATTGGAGCCCTATGAGTTAATAATCTTTATCCTAGAGATGCGAAAGTGAGGACCTGCAGGGTTGAGATTCAGAGCCTCAGGTGTGGGGAGGATTACGAGGAGGCAAAGGATATCTTGAACTCCAGGAGGTGAAAGGCCTAGGGCTATTTTCTTGGCTATTGCATGTTTGATGTGGTTTGCGAGTTGTAACCTGCCAGTTTGTGTACAGAGGTCACATAGAAACATAGAAACATAGACTTTGATGGCAGATAAGAACTGCTTGGCCCACCTAGTCTGCCCATTTCTACCTACAGGATAAGCTGCAGATCCTAGTTAACCAACAGCCTATTTATTCCTACCCCCACAAGAATTGCCTTATGTCTGTCCCATACATTCTTGAATTCTCCCACAGTTTTAGACCCCACAACCTCCTCAGGAAGGCTGTTCCATGCATCCACTACCCTCTCTGTGAAAAAGTACTTCCTCTCATTGCCCTTGCGCCGTCCCCCCCATCTTCAGATTGTGTCCCCTTGTTCTTGCACATCTCTTTTTGTGAAAGACGCTACCCTCTTGGACCTTGTTGATTCCACTGAGGTACTTAAAAGTTTATATTATGTCTCCCCTCTACCTCCTTTCCTCAAAGGTATACATATTAAACTGCTTTAGTCTCTCCTCATGTGGCTTATCTTGCAGACCCTGAACCATTTTAGTTGCCCTCCTCTGGACTGCCTCCATCCTGTCTATGTCCTTGTGGAGATGGGGTCTCCAGAACTGGATGCAGTACTCCAGATGGGGTCTTACCAACTGCCTGTACAGAGGGATAACAACTTCCTGTTTTCTGCTTGTGGTGCCTCTCCCTATGTATCCCAGTATCCCCCTAGCCCTCCCTACTGCCTTCTCACATTGCTTGCTAACCTTAAGGTCATCTGATATAATTACCCCGAGGTCTCTTTCTATTTTTGTTGTTATTACTACCCCCCATTGTGTAATCTTCCCCTGGTTTGTTATTTCCTAGGTGCATTATTTTGCACTTCTTTGCATTGAATCCAAGCTGTCATACTTCTGACCATTCCTTCAACTTTGCCAAGTCCCTTCTCATCCTTTCCACGCCTCCAAGTGTATCAACCATGTTGCAAATCTTTGCATCATCTGCAAAGAGGCATACTTTTCTTTCCAGTCCCTCTGCAATGTCACTTATAAAGACATTAAAAATGACTGGATCCAGTACTGAACCCTGTGATACCCCACTAGTAACCCCTTTTTCTTCATAGTGGACTCCATTTACAATTACCTTATGTGTCCTGTTGTCCAGCTAATGTTTTACCCAGGCTACCACCCTGGGACCCACTCCCAGGCTGGTTAATCTGATTTTTAATATTTTGTGTGGGACTGTGTCAAATGCCTTGCTAAAGTCTAGGTAGGCCATGTCCACAGCCACTCCCTGGTCTACTACTTTGGTCACCCAGTCAAATAAATCAATTAGATTTGTCTGAGATGACCTTCCTACTGTGAACCCATGCTGCCTTGGGTCCTGTGTCCCACTGGTTTCTAGGTACTCAACAATTCTTTCCTTCAGAAGTGATCCTATCACTTTCCCTGCCACAGAGGTCAAACTGGCAGGTCTGTAGTTTCCTGCCTCTGTCTTGCTCACACTTTTGTGAAGGGGAATCATATAAGCCCTCCTCCAGTCATTAGGTACCACACCATCCTCCCATGATTTGTTAAAAAGGGTAGTCAGTGGTGTCACTAGTTCTCCCCTTGATTCTTTTAGAATTCTAGGGTGAATTCCATCAGGACCCATTGCTTTTCCACCTTCAGTTTTAGGAGTTCTTTCAGAACCCTTTCTTCTGTGAAAGGACTGGGATCAGCCCCCTATCCAGAGTGCTTCTGTTAATTGGATTAGGCACCTCCCCCTCCTCCTCTTTTGTGAGATACTGAGCAGAAGTATTCATTTAGTATCCTCTTTTCACTGTCCCCTCTGTTCACCCACCTTCCTTTCTATTCAGCCTCACTATCCCTCCCTTTGTCGTTCTACGCTCCTGATGTATCTATAAAGGTTTTATCCCCTTCTTAACCGAGTTGGCTTTCTTTTCCTCAGTTTTGGCATTTGCTATTCTGACTTCCCTCCTGCTTCCTTCTGCCTTAACTGGTACAGATCTCTGTCCTGCTCCTTTTGTGTTTTCTTACACTTCCTAAATGCTATCTTTTCTCCCTAACCTTCCCAGCCAAGACAACCTGTCTAAGGCATGCCACCTGTTGGGCATTGAGAATGGCCATGCTCTTGTTTGTGGCTCCAGCAAAGGTGCCCCAGTTAACATCTGGCATATTCAGGCCCCCCATCAACAGTATCACCCCTTTTTCTGCCATCCTATGCATGCCTTCTTTCATATTCTTGTCTATTCCCTCACCCTGACATGGGAGTCTGTATACAACTTCATGTGCTGATTGTGGTGCATTACCAGTCTCTAAGGTGACCCACAGTGCCTTCTCTTCTCCCTGTTTACTCTTTTGTTCTGTTGCTTTTAACACTTCCCTTACATAGAGAGCTACTCCTCCCCCTTCTACCCTCCCTGTCTCTCTTGTAGGTTGTATACCCTCATATGCAGGACACTGCACACCACCATGGCCAACCTGCCCAGGGACATGGAACACTGTTCATGAGATGGGGTCCCAAAATGCCTATGTTGACATTTTTTTTAGAAAATACAAAATAATGGCTGAAATATCCACATGTGTGAGAGAGACGGTGGGCTCCCATGGAAAAAATTGTAAAACATATTTCCAGCCATTATTTGAAAAAAGCTCATGTCAGGATCATTTTCCTATGGGACCTGATTAGGCAAACACAAACACTGGTGTTTACTAAGGGGCAACACTTTTTGAATTACAGCAATCCCTAACTGAAAACAAGATGATGGCAATGCGCAACCCATTTGCGGCAGTCAAAAGTGTTTTGTGAAGGCAAAAAGTGCTTTGGCATCAACATATCTTTTTAACATAGGCTACAATAGGAAACCTTTAAACTTTAATAGCATTTGAATGGTTTTATGGGATTAGAGTGCTCGACAGAACAAGTCCTGAAATGGTGACAGCACTAAAGTGACTGCCACAAGGGTGATGGGGAGTAGGGTGACTTGCATTCCAAGTGACAGCAGCAGACAGAAGAAAGAAGGGTGAGATGCACATGGCATCTGCAGTAGGGCAAAAGAAGCAATGGGTGCAGCAACAGTGGCACCATGGGATGGGTGATGTGATTATAACAAATGCCACTGGATGGGATGTGCAGAGCGAGTGGGCTTGGGCGGTGGGCATGCAGTACACCCCAGAGGGTGATGAACCTTCAGTGCCCATCACAGTAGCACATTATGGTCTGCAGGAGACACTCACTGCACAGGGCCCCCCAACAGCACAGGGCAAAGTGGCAGCAGATCCACACCACATTGCGTGGCCGGACATGCCATGCCACTGGACCCACCAGAACCAGTGCGCATTACCATAGGTACAGTGATGAGGCACAGCTGAGTACCCATGGGGTGCGATGACACCAGCTGACAGTGGGTGACTACAGGCCATAAGCAACAATCCTCGCATGCACTGCAACAAAGTGGAGGGCTGGGCACACCTTCCTAAGCCCACAGTGACCCACCACTCTTGTGGTTGCAGGACAACGCGACATGATGGCCAACCTGCCCAGGACACGGGCATTGTTCATGAGATGGGGTCCAAAATGCCTATGTTGAAATTTTTTTAGAAAATACCCCAAAATGGCTGAAATATCCACATTTAAATTCTTTGTTTGCATTAGAGTCATACAAAGCAGGATCTTACTTTGTAAGATGCAATCCGAAGTAAGATCCTACATTGTATGACTCACTACTAAGATCCTACTTCATATGACACTGATATCAACAAAGAATTTAAGTGTTAAATAACACTCAGTTTAAGAGATCCAGCAGCAAATGATTTAGTACCTTTTAATGGACTAACATAAATGTAACAACAAGAACAAAGTGCTCTAGCTTTCAGACCAACCAGTCCTTCTTCAGAAGTCTAATGGCTGTTGTTTAGAAAAAACAATAATTTTAACAGCTAGATCATGCAGAAAAACCAAAAAAAATCCCCATTGGTTTAAACTACTCATTTAAAAAATACAGATGATGATGTCAGAGAAGTTTAACCTGTACCATATTACCTTCAGTCAGAAGGGTCTCAGGAGGTCAAAGGTACTTGGTGCAAAACACATACAAAGAATCCTACTGCATATAAATTCAATTTACACAAGATAACACTGTTGGAGCAGATGACTCTTAAATCAAGCTATGAGTGTCACAGTGTGTATAAGGATGTGATTACTGAAAAGCAACCACCACCCAGATTAAGGACATACTAAGAATGTCTTAGAACTTCAAAAAGTTTCAATGCATGCATTATAGACAAGAAATTGCCATTGAAGTTATCTTAAAAACCTCAGTGTACACTGTATGATGTGTAAAACTTAGCTGGACCTATCACCCAGCTGTACTCTCCAGCTAAATATCTTGCCCCATAACTTCAAAAACCTCTAGTATAGTGACAGGACTTTATAAATGATAATTTAAATATAACTTAATAGTATCAGTGTCAAACAAAAAAACTCTAGTCAAGGACCACCAAGGAATTAAGACCATGTAGCCTAATATGTACTGATGTCAATATACACTGAGAATTTAACAACTTGATGTACCAGAATTGTCTTAGGAATCTGAAAAAGTGATAAAAATGTTAATTTCTCTCCTTCTCTTCACACAAACAATAGACCCTACCCCACCCCACATCCCCATAATGTGGGGTGGGAGGATGACTAGCTTTAAGGAGATACTATCTCTTTCTCTCTCTCTCCATTCTCTCTTTCACACACACACACACACACACACACACACACACACACACACACTCTCTCTCTCTTATCTACATCTTAACTGCAATTGTTCCCCAAAGGAATCCAACTTGTCATAAAATCCTAAGTAAAAAGGGCTCATGTATCCTAATACCTACACAGCAAAATGAAACACTATTTAACTGTACTCCTATCTGTGTAGCAACATTTCTAAGGATTCTGGATAGAACTACAATGAAATAAAACTGTCACCTTCCCCAGGATAAGGTAACTAGAAGTAAATATAAAGTATGTATGTAAGACCAGAGGTCTAACATACCTACATCTCTACAAATCACTACAATATCACCCTAATGTAAAAAGATCTGTCCAGGACCCCATGCAAATGAGATCTACTTTTAATATGTATAGAGTTAAAAAATATGTGACTATCTATGATAACACTCCTGTATGTACAGTAATAGAGCTAGGTAATCTGAATATGGTGCAATGGAATCAACCCCACTCCCGGGCAAAGATAAAAAGTAAGGAGAAAACATAGAAACATAGAATTTGATGGCAGATAAGGACAGCTTGGCCCACCCAGTCTGCCCATTTCCTAACTAATGGATAAGCTGCAGACCCTAGTTAACCAGCAGCCTACTTCTTCCTACCCCCAAGAATTGCCTTATGACTGTCCCATGCATGCTTGAATTTCACCACTGTTTTGACTCCACAACCTTCCTCCGAAGGCCGTTCCATGCATCCACAACCCTCTCTGTGAAAAAATACTTCCTTAAATTACCTCTGAGCCACCCCCCATCTTCAAATTGTGTCCCCTTGTTCTTGCACACCTCTTTTTTTGAAAGATGCTACCCTCTTGGACTTTGTTGATTCCCTTGAGGTACTTGAAAGTTTCTATCATGTCCCCCTCTCCCTCCTTTCCTCGAGGATATACATATTAAACTCCTTTAGTCTCTCTTCATATGTCTTCCAGTGTAGACCCTGCACCATTTTAGTTGCCCTCCTCTGGACAGCTTCCATCCTGTCTATGTCTTTGTGGAGATTGGGTCTCCAGAACTGCACGCAGTACTCCAGATGGGGTCTCACCAGCTGTCTGTACAGAGGGATAATAACTTCCTATTTTCTACTGATGATGCCTCTCCCTATGAATCCCAGTATCCCCCCAGCCCTCCTTGCTGCCCTCTCACATTGCTTGCCCACCTTTAGGTCATCTGATATGACTACCCACAGGTCCCTTTCCAGTTTTGTTGTTGTTAGTATCTCACCCCTTTATGTAATCTTCCCTGGGTTTTGTTTCCCAGGTTCATTACCTTGCACTTCTTAGCATTGAATCTAAGCTGCCATACATTTGACCATTCCTCTTATCTTGCCAAGTCCCTTCTCATCCTTTCCACCCCACCTTGTGCATCAATTCTGTTGCAGATCTTTGTGTCATCTGCAAAGAGACATACTTTTCCTTCCAGTCCCTCTGCAATGTCACTTATAAAGACATTGAAGAGGACCGGTCCTAATACTGAACCCTGCAGTACCCCACTAGTAACCCCCCTTTCTTCAGAGTGGACTCCATGTACTATTACTCTCTGTGTCCTATTCTCCAGCCAATTCTTTACCCAGGCTGTCATCTTGGGACCCACTCCCAGGCTGGCTAACTTGTATATTAATCTTTTGTGTGGGACTATGTCAAATGCCTTGCTAAAGTCTAGGTAGGCCATGTCCACAGCCCCTTCCTAATCTACTACTTTGATCACCCAGTCAAAGAAATCTATCAGATTCGTCTGGCATGACTTTCCCTCTGTGAATCCATGCTGCTTTGGGTCCTGTGCCCCTCTGGCCTCTAGATACTTGACAATTCTTTCCTTCAGAAGTGATTCCACCATTTTCCCTATCACTGAGGTTAAACTAACAGGTCTTTAGTTTCATGCTTCTGCCTTGCTCCCACTTTTGTGAAGGGCAATCACATCTGCCCTCCTCCAGTCCTCGGGTACCACCCCATCCTCCCATGATTTGTTAAAGAGGGTAGTCAGTGGTGTCACTAGTTCTACCCTTGTTTCTTTTAGAATTCTGGGATGAATCCCATCAGACCCCATTGCTTTGTCCACCTTCAGTTTTAAGAGTTCTTTCAGAACCCTTTCTTCTTAAATGGGCTGAGTATCAACTTCTGTGTCCAAGTGTTTCTATTGTTTGTTTAGGTACGTCCCCTCTTCATTTATAAATACTGAGCAAAATATTTGTTTTGTATCTCTGCCTTTTCACAGTCACCCTCTGCCCACCTCCCTCCCTTTATTAAGCCTCACTATCCCTTCCTTGGTCTTCCTTCACTCCCTGATGTACCTATAAAAGGTTTATCCCCTTCTTAACTGAGTTGGCTGTCTTTTCCTCGGTTTGGGCCTTTGCTGTTCTGACTGCCTTCCCAGCTTCCTTTGCTTTAACTGATACCGTTTCTGCCCTGCTCCTTCTGTGATTCCTTGTAATTCCTGAATGCCTTCTTTTCTCTTGAACCTTCACTGCCACTTCCTTTGAGAACCATAGTAGTTTCTTACATCATTTTGTATTGTTGTTGTTGCTTCCCACAAAGGCTTGTTACCTCTGTGATGGCAGTTTTATTATTCCCATTGTTTTCCACCCTCCTTCCTGCCCATGTGCTAGTGCATTCCTAGGCACTCACCCATTTTGGCATAGTCAGCCATCCTAAAGTCCAGTACTTTTGCCTTTGTATGGCTTGACTCTATTGCTGTGTTTATTGTGAACCATACTGTTCGATGGTCGCTAGTTCCCAGATGGCTACCTACTTTACATCTGTGATCCTCTCCATCTCCATTTGGGAGAACCAGGTCTAAGATTACTCCCTCTCAATTGGGTTCCAATACTAATTGTCTCAAGCCATGCCCCCTGTAGGGCATCTAGAATAACCCCACTCTTCGAAGTGGCTGCTGCAACTGCACTCCAGTTAACATCTGACATATTCAGATCACCCATCAGCAATATCTCCCTTTTTCTGCCATTCTAAGTATATTTTCTATCATTTCCTTGTCCATTTCCTTCTCCTGAGAAGGGGGTCTGCATACAACCCCTGTGCGTATTGTGGTGCCATTTTATGTCTCCAAATTGACCCACAGTGCTTCTTCTCCTCCCTGTTTACCCTTTTTTTCTGTTGCTTTAATTCCTTCCCTTATGTAAAGAGCTACTCCTCCTACTCTTTTACCCTCCCTGTCCCTCCTGTAGATAGTGTATCCTGGTATTTTTACATCCCAGTCATGGTTTTGTGTGTACCATGTTTCTGTGACTGCCACGATATCCAGATGTTCCTCCTCCATCAAGGCCATTAATTCAGGAAGCTTGTTACCCAGACTATGGGCAGTGGTACTCATTGATCTCCATTTTTAGATGGCTTTACCTTCTGTTGCAGCATCCCCCACTGACCTTTCTACCTCGGTCTTTTTCTCATTTAGTACCTGTTTTGTAGGGAGAGGCTGGGATTTTCTTGTTGCTTATCAGTGCCTCCCCCCCTTGACTAGTTTAAAAGCTTGCCAATGAAACATTTAAACTGATTGCTCAAAAGACTTGTTCCTTCCTGGGCAGATGTAGACCATCCTGCCAGTATAGGCTGGTGTCCTCAGGTGGAACCCCAGTCCCCAATGAAGATAAGCCCTGTGCTCCACACCATTTTTCAACCATTCATTAAACTGCATGGTACAAAGTACCCTCACCTCACCCATGCCACTGACAGGCAGCACCTCTGAGAAGGATACTGTGTGTGCTACTTGTCTTAGGTCCCTCCCAACTCTACAAAGTCTTCCTGCACTGCTCCTAATCTCATGATGAGCCAAGTCATTTATCCCTAAGTGCACAATGATGTCCAGTTCAGACTCCCATGAAGCTGTTCTTGTGATCCTGGAGGATGCACTTCCTGTCCCTCAAGCCATGGCACCAGGCAGGCAGGCACCTTACTTCAGTTTTCTCTGCTCCCCAGTTCAATCCCCTAATAACTGAGTCCCCACCAGGAGCTGCTTCCTTTCCCTGTGGTGTCCTCTGCATCCTTCCTGTGGGCCTCTCTTGTGACAGTTGTCCTCAGCTTCCTTAGTCTCCTCTGTGGGTGCATCCATAGGGAACTATGCTCCCTCAGAATGGTGTACTGGATTGTGGAGTGGAACAACTGACTGGGTGTGCCTATTCCACCATCCTCACCCTCCCTCAGCCCACTGTGGTCCAACTGCTGTGCTTTCTTCACAGCCTCTGAGGTAGTGGTGGTGGCTCTGGTGCTCCCTGGATGGGGAGGTTCCTTCCTACTGTCCAGTGTGGCCTGGGGAAGGTTCCCTTACTACTGTCCAGTGTGGCCTGAAGATGGTCAACTTCCTCCTCAGGCAGAGAGTTGTCTGCAAATAGGGCAACATCTCAGCCTCCAGAAAGACTCCCAGAAGACTGCTGCCCACAGCCATTACATTGCACTACTCCCCACATGTTTATCTATTTTTTGTGTGTGTGATTGGTTTGTTATAGAAATATATATATTATACAAGTATGTTTATATTGTCAGTGCAGTCTGCTAGAGAGGATATGACAGTGATATGCACATTGCACTCTTGAGAAATGATGCAGAACCCCAGGTATAAAGGAACTATTTCCAGGGGTGGGTGGGGTGAGGATGGGAAGGGTTTGGGCCCTAAACTGTGCCCTCACAAACAATCAGCTAAAGCTCTGACCCACCACTGCGAGTGAGTGCCTTCCTGTCAGCAAGATGCCCTACACAACAATCTGACAGAGAAAATACCCTGCTAATCAAACAGAGGAAAATCCAGACATCCAAGTAAGACACGGAGGAATTAATATTCATTATGTGTGGTTCATAGCTCAGTGCTTATGTAACATATTGTAACTGGATGATGTAGATGATTGATGGATACAGAGGCCGGCAGGTAAGAGGACAATGTTTACTAGGTACTAGTAGTATAGAATAATTTGTGATTATGTATTTTAGCATGAGCAGGAAGAGTCAATGAATATAGTACATATGAATCGGATAGATTGAGCAATGTGTTTGGATGCTTGAATTGAGAGTCTTTATATTATGTGATGGTTTTGGCTTTTCTTTGTATCCCAACTGTGGAGAAGCTTGGTTTAGTATTATGGGATCCCCCCAGTGGGATAAGAGTGCCGCAGAAGGAGGAGGTGTCAGGGGAGGATGGTGGGTGAGTGCGGCTTGCTCTAAGCAGAGCAGAAGTCTGCTGCTTGAGTTAAACAGGATGTGGGGGAGAAGCTCTTCCCCCACATAACAACAGGCTTGCCCTTCAATTAGGTGTGGTTCATAGCTCAGTGCTTATGTAACATATTATAGCTAGATGATGTAGATGGTTGTTGGATACATAGGCCAGCAGGTAAGAGGACAATGTTTACTAGGTACTAGTAATATAGAATGATTTGTGCTTAGGTACTTTAGCATGAGCATGAAGAGTCAATGAATATAGTACATATGAATCAGATAGATTGAGCAATGTGCTTGGATGCTTGAAATGAGAGTCTTTATATTATTTGTTGGTTTTGGCTTTTCTCTGTATCCCAGCTGTAGGAAGAAGCTTGGTTTAGTATTATGGAACCCCAAAAGAATATAATATCAACTATTGTTCTATAACTGACTGATGAATGAGTTGAGCAGGAATACACCGTAAATAATGATATGAATAGATCACCTCCTCCAACTCCAGAAAGTGTGACCAGTAGCACGCAGGGAGAGGAAACCCTTTGAGGGAACCTCTGAGAACCCATGGCTACTGACCCACCCATCCTTCTGAGCATACTAAAGGAGAGAGATCCTAATTAACAAATTGAATTAATCAGCTAATCTGAATTCCAAATTGTAGAACTTGATCCAGAGAAACGGAACTTAAGAAAGTACTGAATTGTAACATGTCCAGTGAAGCAATCTCCTCCTAGTAAACTCTGAGTTCGAGAATCCATGTACAATTCAGAACGATGGAATTGTATATATTGAAAAACCGTCTTCTGGACTTCAGTTGATAGAAGGCATGAGAATCCAGAGAATTGTATGATGGTGGAGATAAAGTTGATGACTGACAAACTCAATACAGGTGACCAGACAAAATAGTTGTATCCAAACTTTGACGCAAATGAGGCATGATTAATAGAAGTAGTACAACTTCCAGGTTTCTATTAATAGAGGGCTTGTATAGCACATGTATTGGGAGAAGGCTTGGAGTCAGGCTACTGACTGACTTATCCAGTTCTGGTAAGTATGATAGGAGTAGAGTATAGTCTTAGGAACTGATATAAAGGCAACGGCTATAGAGTCAAGCTGGAATAAGGGCATGCTGTAAAGGATTATTCGGATGCATTGGTGTGAGGTTAGGAAGCATCCATGTAGTAGAATATGGCAAGCCCAGAAAGTAAGCAAATTGGGTGGACTGAATCTAAAGAGAAAAGTAGGTAGCAAGGAATGCACCAATGTAGGCAGGTGAGAAGGAATGAGATGTAGCAACTAGCCCCTGGTGAAAGCGCAGCTTAACCGACTACTGGTGAGGTAGGAGAGAGACAGCTGATTCTAGGTATGGGAAGTGCTGCCAGATCCTGGGATGTCTGCTGGTAGAAATAGAGTGTGGTAGGTAGTCCCTCAATGAGATGCACAGCAAATCCATCAGCTAGTGAGGTAAGTAGAGAGGCAACTAGCTCCAGGTAACAGGAAATGCAGCTATATCTGCAGAGGTCAGCTAAAGGAAGAAGTGTGGCAGATCCTCCAGGAGACGGATCTTGAATCAGTTCAGAGCAGAGTAGTATTGCAGTTGTAAGGCAGACCTAGAGAATGGAATGTTGCTGAGGACTGATGTATCCAGTAGATCAAGGATGGCAGGGATCGCAGTGGAGAGACCGTGGCTGAGAGATGGTAACTGACCGAGAGAAATAACGTCCGAAACTGTAGGTATGCAAAGTTCAAGGCAGGAAAACTTTTTTTTAGGAGGTTTTCAACTGTATTAGCTGGATTGTAATTTCTACTAGTAATTTAAAGTGCTTACAGTTCTTCTCTTTCCTGCTCTTTATGCACCCCCCCATCCAAGCACTCTGCCATGGCTCCGAAAAGTCTAACTTTCCTTTGTCCTGTTAAACTGCTCACATTAAAGCTATCCTACCTCCATGCTATTTAAACTCTGACATTTTTTCTTCTCTCCAGCTGCCTGCCCTTGAATGGGGCTGCTTCAGCTCCCCCACAGTCAGCCGGCACCCAGAGACAGCCACCAACCGAGACTAGGACACCCACCTGCAGCTCCTTGGAGGTACGGCAACAGAACTTCCAGCAAACCCAAACCCCTCTGATTGGTAGGACATTTCCTCTGCTTTGCCACTAAAGCTGTAATAGGGCCAGTTTTTGTTACCCTCTGAAAGACACAGTTTCTTTACTTGCTATATACCTTCCTTCCTTCCCACCTCGAGATCCTCTCGAACCTGGTAAGATTTCTCTGAACCTCAATCTATACTTTAATCATGTGCCTCACTGTTCTCTACCCCTATTCTATTTCTTCTTGCCTGTCTTCCTCCATACTGCACTCCCAAAAGCCTGCTTTCCCTCCCTCCCCACAGCTTCCACATTCCTACATCCTTCCTCTCACATAGGCACGCTGCACACTGGTCACTGCCCCTTGCCCATAGTCCATTCTACCACCATGAAACTGTCCTACACCCACACTGGTCCCAGCCTGCACTCCCGTCCCCCTGTCTATGCTTACCCTCACCCACTATCATTGATGCTCGCAACTTCCCAAGATGCAGCAGGCAAAAACATTCCTTAAAGAAATATGCCACAGCTTCTTGAGGCTAGTCCTCCTTCTTCTTCTAATGTTGTCAGCAAGTGCGTGCACCCAAACCCTTGCCCATTCTTCTCTAAAGCCACTAATCTGAGCAAGCCTTCGGGTGCCCTCTCATTCATATCAATCAACATCTGCAGCCTCCTTCCTAAAATGGATGCCCTACAGGCCTTCACCAGCCAACACTGCCCTGA
This sequence comes from Neoceratodus forsteri, assembly GCA_016271365.2. Classification (NCBI taxonomy): domain Eukaryota; kingdom Metazoa; phylum Chordata; order Ceratodontiformes; family Ceratodontidae; genus Neoceratodus; species Neoceratodus forsteri. The sequence goes on from CM057458.1 coordinate 1,183,457,669, forward strand.
CATCCTGGCAGTTGTCGAAACTTGGCTCACACCATCGGTACTGAACCATGCAATCAGCCTTCCTGGCTACAAAGACTTTAGGCTGGATTGCCTCTCCAAAAGAGGCAGGGGCTGCACTCTCTACCTAAAAGACTCCATACAAGGGCACCACATCATTACCTCAATCCAACCCACAACTGCTCAGATACTGCCAGTGAGAATCCTCCTCGGTGCCCAAAACAAAACCTTCACTGTTACCACCATCTACATACCTCCCAAAGAATGGGAACTGGTCTAAGAGCTGTGCTTGACTTTGTAAAGTCACTCCCACCAGACACCGAATCCATCCTCCTAGGTGACTTCAACATCAACTGGCCTGCAGCTGATGCTGGTACACAGGATACTGTTGCTGCAGTGAACCTCACACAAATGGTTGACTCACCAACCAGGAGAAATTACAGGACCGGCACCAGACACACTTGGACTGGATCCTTACCAGTCACCCATCATGGATATCTAACACTAATGTCCTCCTGACTCTCTCAGTGATCACTCCCTGTTAGTTGCACCTGGTCAAATAAATTCATCAAACAACCACCAAAACAATCACCAGCAGGGTTCTACCCAGTGGTCACCTTCCTCAACTCAAATCCCACCTCCTCCACCAAGACTGGTCCCCTATCTTCAATGCAACCAAAGTAAACACTGCCCTTGACCACTTCATAAACATCTTCACTGTGGCCTGTGACATGTATGCTCTATTAAGAAACTCAAAGTCAAATCACTCAGTAACTCTTGGCTCACAGGTGACCTCCTCAGGATGCTAAAAACAAGAGACCACCTATGGGAGCTGGCCAGAAACTCTGGAAAGCAAAACGACATCCAAAACTACAAACGTGTCTGCAATGACTGCACCAAAACCATCCAGCAAATAAAATCCGCCTACTATAAGCATGCCCTCACAAACTACTGGGGCAATGGTTGGGAATTCTGGAAGAACATAAAGGAATTCACTGGGAATCCACCCAAAACCCCCCCATCAATACTCAACATCAACGGAACCACAACCCTCAACACAAAAACCATTGCGGATACCTTTAACAAAGACTTTAACGACCTAGCTGTCCTACCTCAGGACTACTTCAAAGATGGTGTAGCCCTCTGTCTGGAATGAATACTACTCCCACCAGCTTCCCTGTTTCTACTTCAAGCAGTCAAGGCTCACCAAGTATGCAAATATGTTACCATAGCCCTTGGTAAATCAAGATTCAGTAATGAGTCCCTTGATCTCAAAATCCTGTCTCTCACATTTGATGAAGTGCTTAGTCCTCTGACCAGAATTTTCAACCTCTCCCTCAGCCTTAGCCAGTTCCCGGACAGATGGAAATCTACCACTGTCACCTCAGTCCATAAAAGTGGTGAAAAAACTGCCCACGATAACTACAGACCTATCTCCCTACTACCCCTACTCTCCAAGGCACTAGACCACATCATCTCGGACCAGCTCACAGAATACCTGGATACGTACAATATCCTGTGCAGCAACAACATGGGTTCCTAAAGGTCACAGCAACTCCACAGCCCTACTTGAATTCACGGCGCAAACCACAATGCACTTGATTCCGGTGAACTACTAGGCTCAATCTAAATTGACTTAACTAAAGCCTTCGACACCATCAATCACCGCCTCCTACTTATCCAGCTTCAGAATACTGGGCTGTCAACTGACACCATTGGCTGGTTTAATAGCTACCTTGAATAACGGTCCCAAACAGTAAGAATCGCTGATACTCTCGGACCCTAGACCGTCCACTGGAGTCCCCAGGGCTCCATTCTGGGACCCCTCCTCTTCAGCCTATTCTTAAACTCACTACCAGATAGCTGCCCAGAACAAATAATTCTCTACACCGACGATGCTGTGATCCTCACCTTAGACCCTGATCAAAACCAATTACAAAATAAACTTCAGCTGGCCTTCTCCTCCATCGAATCCTGGTTCCTAAATCACAAACTGCTTCTCAATCAGAAAAAAAACAAGTCTATGGTCTTTTACAGCCCCCACAACAAAAACAAACAACTCCACCTCTCCATTGTAACCGAACAAGGAGCCATCCTAGAGCAAACACAATCGTTCAAGTAACTTGGCATCACCCTTGATCCCCACCTCTCATATGCTGTTCATGTTAGCAATGTGGCAAAGTCTGCCAATAAGAGGTTAGACATATTATTCCAGCACAGGAAACACCTAACCCCAGAAGCACTGTCAGTGGCCATCCAAAGCTCCATTGTCAGCATCATAGACTATGGTCTTATCATATATGGGTCTGCAACTACCACTGCTCTCAAACATATCGCGTGACCTCCTGAATAAGGCCTGTCGTCTCATCACTGGCTCACATCGCCACCCACACTGTGACCTTTATTCCCAATCTGGATGGCTTCAACTGAACAAATGCATAAAATACCAAACCTGCATCATGGCCAAGAAAATCATAATAAGACTTGCTCCACCTGGTGTCTGTGCCCTCCTTTAGCCTAGACATAGGAATGTCACTACAAGGAGATCCAATTCCCATCTACTACATATCCCACGATGTCGCACAACCCAAGGACAAAGACATTTGCCAATCGGGCATCCAACTGGCTCAACTCTCTTGGCAGTGACATAGTGACCGCTCCAACACTCGGCCTTTTCAAGTCAAGCTGCACCTCTCACTGCTTGTATCCTCACGTTGCCATCTTAACATTTCCACCGTTCCAGCTGCACATGCCCCAGCACCAAGCACTTACAATCAGTCTTTGCACCTAACACCTTACCTAGCATATTCCCTCAACAAGGCCCCCTGGCTGCACTGTCTCCCACCCTCGCCCACCTCCCCCCATTATCTCACTCCTGCCCTGCTCCCACCCACCTCCCATACTCCCCTACCCCTGCACCTCCCACCTCGATCTCCTTCCCTCACTTCTCCCATCAACCCGCCTCCTCCCTTGTCTTGGTCATAGCTCAATTCTTTTCACTAGTTATTACATGTCTGTAAGTCAGTGACATTATGTTTGTAACTAAAAATGATGACTGTGGCACACTCTGATGTGGAACCTTTGTAAAAGAGCCTTGGCTCAAAGGTATTGTAACCCTAGATAGAAATAAATAAAAATAAATAAATAAATAAAAACCAGATGAGACTGAAGAGTCCTAGATGGAGATAACTGAAGAGGCTGAGTCAAATAAAGTAGCATTGTCACAGGGTCTGAAAGTGGTAGAGCACAATCAGGATATTGAAGGTCTGCAGAAGATGCTAACTAAGTGTCTAGGAAAGGTGAAGCAACACTAATTCCATGGTTGAGGCAGCAGGGCAAAACATCCAAGAATAGATGAAAAATGAAGAAACGTACAGATGCAATCCAGTAAAGGAGCTTCTGGCTGGCCAACACCACATCAGGTAGGTGTATAATAGAATGTGAGGATCTCCAGACCCCGAGCAAGGTGAGACAGAAGTAGAGCAGAAGGAGAAAACCCCCCAGCCCGATGGGCGAAGGCAGGTTGTAGAAGCAGACAAGTAGTAGGTAAACCTCCCAGCCTGATGGGCAAAGGCAGGTTATAGAAGCAGGTGATTAGTAGGTAATCCTCCCAGCCCAATGGGCGAAGGCAGGTCAGAGAAGCAGGAGAGTAGTACGGAAACCTCCCAGACCGATGGGCAAAGGCAGGTCATAGAAGCAGGTGATTAGTAGGTAATAATCCCAGCCCAATGGGCGAAGGCAGGTCAGAGAAGCAGAAGCATAGTATTGAAACCTCCCAGCCCAATGGGCAAAGGCAGGTCATAACAGCAGGTGATTATGGTGCAGTAACAAATAGAAACAGAGGACCTCTGGGCACAAGGGGCATAGGCCTGACTAAATGTGATGGCTGAGGGTCAAACTGCATGCCATGCAGAGGGTCATGTCCTGGTAGATAGGGATCGCAGTAAATAAGTAAACACAGGTTAGATGAATGCCAGCTCAGGAGAAGCGCAGTAGATTGTAAATGCAGATTAGTCGATGACCTTGAAGCTCAGTAAGGCAAAGCAGGTAATATGAACAAGTAAGAGAAGAGGGGAACCTGACATAAATGTAGTAAGTAAGCTGCTATGATGAAGACGTAGAGCAGGAAAGCTTGAGCAAAGTGTCCAAAGAATGGATGAGGAATGTCAAAATATCAAATGTGAATCCATAGGAAGGAGCTCCTGGGTTGCCTGCTGGAAGCAGGTGGTAGGATTGCTGAGAATGGTATAGCCAAGTTGCAGCGCTCAAGTGACAATGACATGGCAGTCATAATGCCTGCAAATCCTGTCCTAGAAGTATGGTGGAGAAGGGCTGATTGAAGTACAGCTTCAACAATATCAAACACGGAGGCATGCATAAGGTGCAGCGAAAGGAACGGCGACAGACAACTAGACCACAAGTAGCTGAAGCCAGATCAGGTAATCCATGAATGGAGTGGGTAGACAGGCTGAGGAAAAGCAAGGTGCAGTCCAGCTGTAAATCAGAGCACTGGCTTTCGAATCATAGCGAAGGACAAAAAGTAGCACGTGCTGAACAAAACAAATATATGTGAGAGGAGTAGATGGTTTGGGTCATTATGATTGAGAATATTGTAGTAATGTAGCAACCCTTGCTACTGGAGTAAAGTCTAGTATGTGAGAGACAGGTGATCTGGGTGCCTTGAGCTTGAACTGCCTCAGAACACTGTGGGCTGTATAAAATGTCAGTGCCTGGTTGAGAAACAGCTCCGGTAAAAGTTTAGTAACAATGACCCAAACACATTCCAGTTGTTCACGCATGTGAAGCTGTTACTATAGTTAGGAATCACTAATGCATGAAGGGCAGCCTAATATACGAATGCTCAATTTTGTCCCATGAATAAAGTCATCAGTTGCGAATGACATGGCCCTATGCTGAAGCAATAGTAGTGGAGAAGCATGCATAGGGTAGGAACCAGAGACCCTGCAGCAGAACAGGGAAGCAACAAATGGAGGTAGCTACGATCCTGAGCTATGGCAATCCTGAGTGTGATGGAAAAATGTCTGGGCAAACAAGCAGGAAAGCAGGGAATTGGTTGATATAAACAGTCTATATCACTAACTGTAGGTCCATGTCCTGGAGATGTACAATTGTGTACAATAAAGGGAAGCTAGGCTAGGTAGACCTAGTGTCGCAGTGGAGGAAGCATGAATGGGATCGAAAGAGGAGGCCGTGGTTCAGGCAGAGGCACAGAAAGTGCCGGGCGATGAGGTGTCCAGGAGCAGCTAGTAGCAGGGAGAAGGAGGCAGGAGCCTAGCTCAGCAGGGTCATTGGAAATGCTGCAGAGGAGGTGTTGAGAGACGCAGTGCAGTAGGCAGCTTCTAAATATCATCTGTGGAGATGTCCCAGCAAGAATCAATTGCGAACAGAGTTAACTCATGGCGGGTCCTACGCATACAGCAAAGCAGGGAAATGAAGTTCCGGCTTACGGCAGATCAGGCAATCAGGTGAGAGATTCTAGATGGACCACAAACATGGTGCAGCAGGGAGCGGCTGCATGGAAAGAAGGAGGGAATGGCAGGGGAAGGTAATAAACACAAGAAGAGCATTACGGAGGAAAGTGAAACAAGCCCCTAAAAGAAAAAGGCACAAAATACCAGAGCAGGGAGGGGCAAAAGGGAGGGAGCACAAGCCAGACAAGGAGCGGGGGGAGGAGAAGCCAGGACAGAGAAAGAGAGCAGCTGCACACCAGCACTGCAAACCAGCGAGTGCGACTCGCTCTAAGCAGAGTGGAAGTCTGCTGCTTGAGTTAAATAGGATGTGGGGGAGGAGCTCTTCCCCCACATAACAATAGTCTTGCCCTTCAATTATGTGTGTGAAGTAAGAGGAGTAACACACTGTAACTTCATGTATCTAAATAGAGGCCTACCTCAATGTGACAGCAAGCCCCACATCAGTTATATCACGTACCTCACAACACATACACACGTTTTAAGGGCATTTTCCAAATAGTAAAGTGTAGAATGCACCTAGATGGGGTTCACAATAAATAAGTTACATGTGTCGGTTCCTCCCCAGAATATTATTTTGGGAGGTTTACAAATTTGAATTTCAGGCAAACTGGAATCAAGATGGAGGCCATATGAAAGAGGAATTTTTTCATACAATGCAGGATTCCCCTTTCATATCATACAGCTATATTGAAGTGCCTACTGAGCATGATCAGAAATTATTTTCAAATTTTTAAATTGCAGTAACTTAAAAACGGCTTAGTGTTTTTTCACCAGTCTAGCAAAAGGCACATCTGTTGGAAAGTCCCTTTCTATCCTGAAAATTTCATACAAAACAAACAAACAAACCCGCTGGGTTGTAGGCAAGTTCAGACAAAAATCTACACGCTGAAAAGTTGCAAAGTTGTAAAGTGTAACATTTTGAGTTTAACATTGAAATGCCTACTCAACCTTAACTATGGTGGCAACGCACCCTATAATTATAAGGGTATAATAGCACCTTTATAGTTAGGATGAAAAAGCCTTTCATTGTTAAATCTCAATATTTGCACCTTAATTTTCAACCAAATAACAAAATAATTGGTATGTGCTGTCGTGTTATCAGTATCGCAAGATGTTGAAAGTTTCATGACGACAGCTGTTACAGTTTTGGAGATATAAAGTGGCCAAAAATGTAAAAGGAACATTTTTTTGATAGCATAACATGAGATTTTTTGTTCTCATGTATAGCACACAAGGAATTAAACTTGCCTCTGATACTTTGAGGATACATAGATACATAGACAGTGTCAGCAGATAAGGCCTATGGCCCACCCAGTCTGCCCATTTAAGTTTGTAAGTTCAGTTTATGTTTTCCAGGATGATGGGGTGTATGACAGGGTGTACCTTTGGATGGTTTGGTGAAAACATATATGATATTTTTTTTAATTATAAAGTTTTTGTGATAGATGCAAGATGGTATACACTTCCTGCAATGACACCCCTACAGCAACATACGTCACTGCCAACAACAGTGCCAAGTCACTGTAGGAGATGCTCTCAGGACCCGGCAACACTCTCACTTGACTTGCACCCCCTCCCTGAACTAACTCCAACCTGGAGTTAGAATCCTTTAACAAGGATGGTGCTGGGGGCAGAGACCCCCATGTGGGAGATTTGGAGGGCAAAGGCCCCCAAGAAAACAACAGCCCCTGCTGTGCATAGCTCCCTGCTGACTGCAACTCATAGGTGACAAGGAGCCATGGCGCTGCGATGCCGGTCAACAAGTTAGTTGTTGATTTGGCATCGTAGAGCCATGCAAGATAGGCAGTACACATGGTAAGTTGCATTTACCATTTGAACAGTAATTTGTGAATGATAAATGTAATTTACCATTTGCAAATTACAGTTCAAACAGTAATATATGAAAAGTAAAAGGCATTTAACAATCGACTTTACTTATCATAGTTCAGGTTTTGGTTTGAATTTTCAGCCATCTTGATTATTTCTTTTGCAAAGCTTTTCAGAGTTTTAAATGCTTAAAATACAGCTGCTTGGTAAACACTAACAGTTGTGTTTACCTAATGGGGTCTGAGAACACGCTTCTTACATTATTTTTTAGTACTCCAAGCCTGTTGCTTTCTGCCCTACATCAGGGTGTTCAACTCCTGAGTCAGGCTGTGTCTCCCCCTTTTCTGGCACCAGTGTGCTGAAGCAAGGCATGATACAGTATAACGTGTGAAAAGAGAAAACTGTCTCCTGTTGTCTTTCCTCAATGCAGAATCCTGGACTGAAATTTTTGATGCAGGATCCTGCATTGATGCATCTTGTTCCCCTTAATATTTTTTCTGGCATCAGGGTGCCCAAATCTTGTGTCAGCATGTGTACTCCCCTGCTAACCTGGCACAACTGGGAGCCCACCCCCTGTGTGCCCTAATTATTTCCAGCACCGGGATGTCCTGTATTTTTTTCTCAACCTTGGGGTACCCAGTCCCCAAGTCAGGTCATGTAGCACCCTCATTAGTGTGGCACACTGGGAGCACAAACCAGAGTGCTGTATGTTTTTATTTATTTATTGATTTATGTCCTGCAAAATAAGAAAACATTCTCTCAAATTTGTTTTTTCTACATTAAACCTGCAAAAAAGGAAACTGTCCCTCAATGTCTCCCCAGTCCCCTCTCCCCCATTCCCACTTTCCTGCTGAGCACCCATCTCCCAGCAACCCTACTCACCCATACATATCCTTGGAGGTTGGGTTGGTGATCTCCTCTGGACCCATACAAGTCCTCACTCTTTAAAGCCAAACTACTAACTGAGGAATCCATGTTAACCATATAATGGGAGTCAATGGAGGAGGTTTCAACTTACATTGATATCTAAGCCATTTTTAGGAATTTGGAGCCCAAATTTTCAACATGGGTTTTTTGGACCCCTCATCATGAATAATGCAACTATCATCTCATTTCTCAGTCTTAAAATGGTGCTTTTGCATTTGTTGTGCAGAATCACCTTTCTGGACAGATTAATGAAATGACAGTGCCACTGTTCATGAGGTGCTGTCCAAAAAAGCCCATGCTATGAATTAGGTGAAAAAATTCCAAAAAATGACTGTACTATAAGCGTGCATTGTGTAGTTTCTATGCATGCTCGTAACTTTTCCAATTTTTTATATTTTCATTCCAGATTTGTAACATTGCCATTTTTTCACACCTCCTCACGAACAGTATAGCTGTCATTTTGCATATCCTGCCTGGAAAATGTTTTCACATCTGTGGTGCAGAATGGTGTTGTCACTGTGCAAAATCAACTTTTGGGGTGGATTAACAAAATCACAGTGCCACTGTTCATGAAGGGAGGTCCCAAAAAGCTCATGTTGACAATTTGGTGAAAATTCCCGAGTTATGTGCATTCGTTGAATTTATTCCATGCACATGTATAACTTTGCAGGATTGGACCCTGCACTCCAACAGTAAAATAAGGACACTATTATACCTTCTAAAAAAGAAGAGAAATTCACTGCAAAAATCAGTGCATCAATTAGGGTTTTATATGTGTGTGTGTGTGTGTGTGTGTGTGTGTTTGTGTTTGTCTTTCTGTGTGTGTTCTTGTGTGTGTTTCTATACTGGATGTATACATTCTGTGACTGGCAAGACGGTGAAAATATTTGTCCTCAGTTGGACAATATTCTTCTTTGTCAGGGAGACACACTAAGCTGAAGGTTATTTACAGGTGCAACCTGGTAACACAAGGAAGTTAAGTGACTTGCTCAGGGTCACACAGTATGCAAGTGGGGGCAGATGATGTTTAATGCAGTACCTTCATGCCATTCAATATTGACATGTTGCACTTTTTCTAATCCCCCAACTCCACTCACATACCTACATCTGGTATACCTACAAGAAACCCTCAGATAACTCTACATGGATAATGGCAAGAGGACTTTCCCATGTCAGGACTATGTGTGAAACATGTCAGTAGTAGGTGTAAAACTGAAGTTCTCTCCCTTTACATTTCATTCTTGTTTTCCCAGACTGAGGGTATTACACACTGAAGCATACTTAGATAGGCCAAGTGGTCTGTTTCTGCTGACACATTCATGTTTGTATTTTCCCCATATGCTCCAACACATATTCCTATATGTTATAACTACATTCTTAACATTATTATCTTTATCATATCTCTGCATTCCTATGCCTTCTATGGCAAACCCTACTGTGGAGAACCTTCCTTTTCCTCTCATAAGTACCCTTGCCACCCTCTGCCCCCTCGGTTGTTACTATCTCCCCACACCTATCAACACCTGAACCTGTCTGCCATGACTGTTACAGCCCATGACAGGAAGGTACACCCTCCAACACCTCTCACTCTCTGCAACATGGGGGTGGAAGTTGGTATTAGTTCAATACCTCACTGCCATTTCTATTATGCATCTGTGTCACTCCTGCACTACCAATGCCATTACCAGCAAGCAAACACTCGGCATTTGCAAATGCTTGTTTCTATGATTTGGTCCTGTCCAAAAGTGAATGGTTCCTGTCAGGATATCACCACCTTATTAAACCGAGTACTAGGAACACATAAAAGTGCTATGACTAAGGAAAGCACAGTTGCATAAGAACTTACTGTGACAGTAGTTCTGAGAGAAAGAGGCTCTTGCAGTAGGCAATAAGCATTAGGACTGAACCATCAGGCACTAGGACCACATAGAAAACTTTAGTTAGCAATGCCTGGTGGAGGCCGCCCACACAGAGTCACATGGCTGACGTCAACCCGACGCTATATAGTGCCCATGTCTGCCCTCCAGTTCTCCTGCTAGAGAGCTAAAAAAGGTGTGACAGGAGAAGGAGTGGGCTTCTGGAGCCAATATAAAGGCTAAAAAGAAGCAGCAGTAACAGTACAGGGAAGGAGGGTGGGAAAAGCTTACCTACTGCAGAAGTCTCTCTAAAAGATATACTGTTATGGTAATTTCTTATGTAACTGTACTATCATATTTCAAGAGGGCTCTTGTAGTAGGCAGTAACCATTAGGACTGAGTCCCAAGCAGTGTAAGTCAGAAAAGACTTAGCATGTGAGGCAGGACAGGTCTGCAGTAGGCAGGAAAACTTATAAGACAGAAGGCCCTGAAGGACGGCTAGTTCAAGGTCTGCCCTGTGTCTTGAGGCAATGTGCAGACTGTAATGCTTAGTGAAGGTGTGGACAGAGCTCCAAGTAGCTACTGCACACACATCAGCAGCTTAGACATTTCTAAAACAAATAGTAAATGCAGCCATGCTTCTGGTTGACTGCCTTTAACTTCCCCAGAAAGGGTTTGTTATACATTTTATAACAAACAGGAATGCAGTTTGCCAACTATCTGGATAAACACTGCTTTTGAAACTGCAGTGCCCTCTCTTTAGTTGCAAAGAAACAAACAACTGAGCCAATTTTCTGACTGACTTCAATGAGTGTACTAACGCAAAATCTGTGCATCATCGGTGCAGAATTGCCTCCCCATTAGAATGCTCAGGTAGTACACTGGCAAGTGTATGGTCTGATTTAAGTAAACTCAAAACCCACCTTTGGTAAAACTTAGGATTTGTATGTAGAGCCACCAGATCTCTGTAAAAAATCAAGTAAGGCTCCTTACACACAAGGGCCTGAAACTCAGAAATCCTTTGAGAAGAAGCAATAGCAACTAAAAACAGCATTTTCTAAGATAGGTAGGGCAGATCATAACTCACGGCCAGTTCAAAGTGAGGAAAAGTGAGTTTTTCAAGTATGAAGTTCATATCCTATGGAGGAACAGGGTTCCTGACTGGGAGTGTCATGTGGAGTATTCCCTTCAGAAAGGTATGGGAAACCGTCAACTGAGCCAAAGTCTTGCCTTCCACCGGGGTGTGGTAGGTGATATGGCAGACAAGTCGACCTTCAGCAAAGAATAGCTGAGCCCTAGGTCAGAATGGTGAAGTAGATACTCTAAGATCTGAGAAACAGGGCACAAAACAGGGTCCTTACCCTTGGAAGCTGCCAAATGGAGAACCTCTTCCACTTCAAAGCATATGTGGTTCTCATGGATGGCTTTTGAGCTTCCATGAGGATATTAGTGACTCTGGAAGAGACCCCGTAGTGTGACATAGCTAAGTCAAAAGGCACCATGTGTGAAGGTGAAGGGACTTCAGAGCTGGGTGCACCAGCTTGCCCTGCTCCTGGATCAAGAGGTCCTAGTAGAGGGGTAGAAGGACCAGAGGCTCCACCACCAACTGCTGGAACAGAGGGAGTCATATCTGGTGAGGCCAATAAGGGTGATCAGGATCAAGTGAGATCCTCTCTGCCTGCAGCATGAGAAGCACCCTCTGCATCACTGGGGAGGGAAGGCATGCAAAAAACCTGTCAAGCAGAGATAGGGCATCTCACCAGAAAACACCAGGCTCAAGAACAAGTTGAGCAAATCTGCTTAGTTTTGCATTGTATGGGGAGGCAGACAGACCGAGATCTGGGTGACCCCATGAGTTGAAGATGTCTTTGACCACTGACTGCTTCAGTTCTCACTTATGTGCCCTTGCCTAAGCATGGCTGAGACTGTCTGCTGGGATGTTTTGGATGTCTGGGATGTGCACTGCTTTGACCTGAAGGTGGAGCTGAACCACTCCATTCCACACATGCCACGTCTCCTGTACAGGGTGTATGACTGTGTGCCTCTCTTGTTCAGGTACCAGACCATGCCCATATTGTCTGACTGGACTAGGAGAAGGCCTGGAAGATCTGAAGGGCATACAGCACCACATGCATCTCTAGCAGACTGATGTGCTGAGAAATCTCCCACTGGGACCAGGGTCTCTAGGTTCTGTGATCCCCCAAGTGAGCACCTCAGCCCTGACCAGAGGCATCATTGGTCAGGGTTTGGGTCAGAAAGGGAGTCTGAAAAGGCACCCCTCTGCAGAGATTATCCAAATCCTGCCACCAGAGGAGATCTTGCTGCATCGGACCAGATATCAGAGCACTGTGGTCCAGGTCATCTGACTTCTGATCCAACTGAACCCTGAGTGTCCACTACATGATTTGCATGTTTAGTCTGGCTAGAGAAACAGTGTGGATGGCTGTCACCATCAGGCTTAGGAGGTGCAAAATGGATCTAGCTGTAGACCATAAGCTGGAGGACACTAGCCTGGCCTGCTGCTGTAAGGTTTCTGCCCTGTCCAAGGGAAGGAAAGCCTGACCCTGAGCTGTATTCAGCACCACTCTAATAAACTGAAGGCACTAGGAGGGTGCCAGGTGAGACTTGGGGCAGCTCACCGTAACTCCCACCTGATGTAACAGAGCCAGGGTTGCTGACAGAGAGGCTTCCAGGCTGTCTCTTCGGTGGAGATGTCAGCAGCCAATTGTCCAGGTACAGGAACACAAAGAGACCGTGGTGCCCCAAAGCCCACAGCCACTACAACCAGACACTTGGTAAATACCCTGGGTGCCAATGAAAGGCCAAAGGGTAGGACTTTTAACAGAAAGTGCTTCCCTTGGAAGAAGAATCTCAGAAAGCGGTGGTGGGCCAGTAAGATGGATATGTGCAGGTATGCATCCTGCATATCTATTTATTTATTATCAAGTCTAGTATTACAAATACCTTTGAGCCATGGCTCTTTACAAAGGTTCCACATCAGAGAAATACAAATTATGGGGAACATCAAGACAGGCATTACAACAATAAGGACATTGCAAACAGAGTACAGATTAATACAGTTCAAGGGTAGCACTGTAACAAGGCAGCCAGTGGCATTTGTCAGAGAAAATAGACAACAGATAAGAAGTGCTAGAGTCATAGGGAGAGGGAAGAGGTAGGGGGAGAAGGAATGTAGGAAGGGTGGCAAGAGGGTGAAAAGTGCAGCATTGGGTATACCAAGATGTGAGGGTAGAATCCAGTGAGGAGGGGGGAGGGGGACAACTAGAGCAGGAAGGAAGTGCAGAAACAAGGTTAAGTTGGGCAGTCACGGGAGCTGTCGGTAGTGAGATAGTCCCCGAGCCTAGTTTTAAAAATACCAATAGTTGGGGCAGAGGAGATGGTTGGACTGAGGCCATTGAACCAGAGTGGTGCTCAATAAGCAAAAGAGCGTTGTCCCTGTGAAGTGTGACAGTGGAGGACTCTCAGTAGCTGTAGCTGGATCTCTAAGGCACCATTTGTTAATTCGGTGTTGTAACAGACTGAGACCCCAGAAGGTGCAAGGCCAAGGTAGATTTTTTGACCATGGAGCAGGTGAGAAACTTTATGTGGTTTAATAGTTGGAGCCAGCCGGTCTGAGTGTACAGGTCACATGTGTGGGTGAGACGGTGAGCACCAGTGAAGAGATGACATGCTTTATTTAAGGCAGTTGAGAGGCATCTAAGGGTTGTGGTTGTGGCTGAGACATAAATGATGAGACCATATTCTATTACAGAGATCACAGAGCTCAGGACTGCAACCTTCAAAGCTTCTGGTGTGAGGTGTGGTCTGTGTTTGTAGAGGAGACCAAGCCATGTATTAGCAGCTCTAGCTACATTATCTACATGAAGCCCATAGGACAGATTAGGGTCAAGCTGTATCCCTAAGTATTTGGAGGACACCACCTGATCTAGAGTGTTCCCCTGGGTGGTGGAGCCAAGTGGTGTAGCTTGTGTGGGTTATGAGAGCTGCAGAAGAGCATAGATTTGGTTTTCTTGTCATTGAGGACCAGTTTATGATTAAGAAACCATGTCTCTACAGAACTGAAACCAAGTTGAAGGTTGTGTTGAAGAGTTGCAGGATCTTTGTGAGTGGAGAATGCAACATCATCATCAGCATATAGTATGATCTGCTCAGAGCAGTGATAAGGGAGGGAGTTTAAGAAAAGGCTAAAAAGGAGGGTCCAGTATGGATCCCTGTGGGACACCGAGCAAACAGGCAGGGTGTTAGAAAGAGTGTCTGCAATTTTTACTCTCTGTGACCAGTTTTCTAAGTAGCTTTTAATCCAGAGAAAAGAGTCAGGTGATAGCCTGGCATTCAGTAGTTGGTGTATTAGTAGTCCATGGTGTACTGTATCGAAGGCCTTGGAGAGGTCGATGAAAACGGCCCCTGTGAGAAGGCCGTTGTCAAGGAATTTGTGCAAAGCTCCAGTGAACTCAAGAAGGGCTGTGGTGGTGCTGTGACCTTTCAGGAAGCCGTGTTGTTGTGGACAAGGTATATTGTATTTATCCAAGTGGTCGGTGAGTTGATCAGCCACGATGCGCTCAAGTGCCTTAGAGAGTGGGGGCAGTATGGAGATAGGGAGATAATTTGAGTGAATCGTCTTGTCCCCACTTTCATGGACAGGTTTCACGGTGGCTGTTTTCCATAGGTCCAGAAATTTTCCACAGCTGAGAGAGAGGTTTAGGATTTTTGTTAATGGATGAGTTACCTCATTGAGGGTGAGCAACAGAAGCTTAAGGTCCAGGGTGTCACTACTAGATCTAGATTTAGAGATAGCTGCAGTAATATAGCAGCAAGCTTCATTCAGCCTTACCTTCCTGAAGTAGAATAGGGGATAGTTAGACTGAGGGCTGAGGTATTTGGGAGTAGGCCCTGTTTTTGAAAAAGTCATGGGGTAGAACAGCACTAAGGTCTGAAAAAGCCGTGTTAAAGATGTTTATGATCACCTTGGGGTCAAGGGTTTATCCAGTGCACAAAGTCAGTGTCCCTTTTTCAGCAGAGGCAGCAAACCTGGAAGGGTCAGCATGCATAACTTCTTGTACTCTACGTACAGATTAAACGCGCTGAGGTCCAATATTGTCAGATGGTCACCTGTGTCTTTGGGCACCAGGAAGATGTGGGAGTAATTCCCTCTTCCTGCTTGGCCCTGATGAACAGGCTCAATGATGGATTTTCTCAGTAGATCCTTGATCTCCTCTCTGATGAGAGGAATGTGATTGTTCAGGTAGTGAGAGTTACTGGAAGGGTTTTCTGGAGGTCTCTATGAATTCTAAAGTGTGGCCCTGAGCTATTATCTGAAGGACCCACCTGTCTACTGTGGTTGCCTCCCACAGGAGGGTGACTGATGACTCTGCCTCTACTGGCTCCTCCAGAACAAGAGACAGAGAAGGGGGGCTGGACATGGGTCAAGAGACGGAGGAAGATTGGGGAACCCCATCAGCTCTCTGAGATTTGGCTTGGGGGGGTGGAAGTAGCTGGGGAAGCCTGACATTTGCCCTGATGCTTGTTAAGTCTGATGACTCTGATGCTGGCAGTGAAAAGTCTGCCTAGGCCTCATATTAGTATGGTACATCTAATGGACGGAGGGTAAAGCCTTGCCACTCTCTTGCAGTTCAGTCAAGAAATCCTTGACATTTCCCCCAAAGAGAACTGAGCCACAGAAAGGGACATCTAGGATAGATGATTGGGTATCCGGGGCAAATCAAGATACCTGCAGCCAGGCATGCCTGTGTAGGTGGATTGCTGTCACTGTGCTCCGAGCAGAAGCATCGACAGCATCATAAGTCACATGTAAGGTGTGACAGCAGGTGATCTCTGAAACCTTGACTGTCTGTTCTGTCTTGGTATTGGCCTCAGAATAGGGCAAGGACTCAAATTCAGATTTGAGCTGACCCAGGATAGCCTTCTGGTAGCAGACCATATGGATGACATAGTTTATAGCCCTCAGTGCTAAAGTGGAGGACGACTAGACCTTACATCCAAAATGGTCTAATTGCCTTGACACCATATCTGGATGGAGCGGTCATGAGCTTTTTTATTTACTTTTTAATCCTTATGTTTATCCCTCCTGCAGCCACAGCCCTGCTTACCTTGAGCCACCACTCTCCTTCACCACTGACCCTGAAGTGGACATGCCCAGCTGGCATATGGGCTGTATCATAGACAGGGACTCCCTTATGTCCCTGGCCCAGCCAGGAACCAATACCAGCAAATGCCTCTAATCCAAGAATTTGCTGGCAGTGACACTGCGGCCACCAAGCTGCTGTGGACTTGTGCTGCCATTTTCCTCCTTGATTTTTAGCCCCCAGGCTGTGAGCATGCAATGATGTCAGGTACTACATGCCCCTGTAAGCCACACTTTGCCTCTTGCTGGCACCTTTCTAGTAGTGTCCCGGTCTTCACCAGGGACTACTACAGAGCGGTGGTACCCTGGATCCTTCATCAGGATTGGAGAGCAGTCCTTCAGATGCTCAATCTTATCCCTCCCCTGCCAACCTCTGGTGGCCCGTGCTCATGTCCAAACCTGGGTCGCCTGCATGGCACGAGGTGTGGCATTCAGCACTTCAACCCTCAGTGCCACCAGGCTGGCTATGAGCTGCATTTATGACAAGTGAGTCAGCCTTAGATTGGGTGCTGAGGTGGTCTTTGCCCTCCAGGGCATAGTACAGTCCATCTACCTCTTTAGAGACAGCAGCTACCAATGACAGCTATTGCCAAATCATAGTGGATAAGTTGCAGTAAGGCCTGATCCATGGGGAAATTAGGAGAAGAGACAACTCTGGGAGGTTGAGGTGCTCTACTAATCTCCTGTACTGAGGATCCTGCTCCTTAGTGTTCCAGTTGTTGACCTCTTGTACCTTTTTGAGGATCTCCATGAAGGTAGGGTCCTTTGGAGAAGACTTGGGAGTCTCCTTGGGCTTAGGGTCCTCCTTGTGAGAGGATTCATAGCCCAAGACTGATGAGGAAGAGCCAGAGTTGGAGTCCAATGATGGGCTAGCATCCAGAGACTGTGACCATTGACAAGGAATCTCCCACTGAGGTTCTGTCAACCCACTTCTCTGCCCTCCACAGTGGAAACACCCACCATGTGAATGGAGGTGGAGAGACAAGACTCTACCAGAGACAGAGTCTGAGGGGTGAGCGTAAGATGGACCAGTGTAGAAGCCATGATTGGCTGATGTTGGTCTAGCTCCTAAACCAACTGAGTCTTGGTTCTACTCCACTAAGACTCAAATAAAACATCATAGTTCACCTGTGGCTGTGGGTGGGCATATGGAGGAAGCTGGTACAGTGGGGGATAGCCTAGTGTGGGATAACCTGGCATCAGGTAACCTGGGCATAGGATATCATGGCATAGGTTAGCTGGGCATATGATACCCCCATGTTGGATAGCTCAATGCAAGGTATCCTGGCATCAGATACCCTGGTGTCATGTAACCTAACAAAGGACCTGACTGTGGCCCCAAAGGGCCTGATAGTGGAGCTGAAGGACCCAGCAAAGGCCCTGATGGGAGACCAGAAGACCCCAACAAAATAGGGTCTGATGGACCTACCAGGGGGAGGCCTGGAATTGACCCTGAAGGGCTGGAAGATTCCATGGAAGCCTGGGGAGGAGTAGAAGGTCCAGACAGAGGGACCAGAGGAATGGGGTCTGGAGGATCCTGATGAAGGCCTGGCATTTGGAGTTCCAGTATTGGGTGGTCCAGCATTGGCTGATCAATAGGGCCAGTGGGTGGCCTCTCCTCCAGCTCTGAGTGAACAGGGGAGGCTGGATGTTCCACCGTGGTTGGTGGAGTAGGGCCTTTTGGGAGCATTCCTCCCAGGATGGCTGCAGCTTGCATGGCTGTGGGTACTGCTCAGAGAGACCAACATCAGGCCTAGAGTAAAGGGCCTAACAGTGAGAAGCCTTTGAATCTCCAGAGGTGCCCATCTGAACCGGCACCAGCTCAGGCAGGAGGACCAAAGTCTGTTCCAAAGTAGAAGGGACAGGCTTGGTCAGAGGAGGTGCTTCCTTTGGAGGAAGGCTGATCCTCGGCCTCAGTCTCTGAGGAGAACCACGGACTGGAAGAAGACCGATCCCAGTCCTGGTACTTCCCCTTGTCCTTCTGCTGCTTCTTCTTCTTCTTCTTCTTCTTCTTCTTCTTCTTCTTCATCTTCTTCTTCTTCTTCTTCTGCTTGTGGGAATCAGAAGAACCCCCTGGAGAGGATGAAGCACTCTACATCTGCTGCAGCTCCTTTTCCATGGAAGTGAGTTTTTGTTTTAAGAGAAGGGATTCCAGGATTTGCTGACAGCATTTCCATGTGGCCTGGTTAAACTTCTGGCAGGCCTCACAGCCCTCTGTATCATGGCCAGGCCCCAAGCACAGAAGACACAAAGAGTGGTCGTCTTTCTCAGGGATCTGCTTGCTGCAGGAGCACTTATTCTGATGAGATTTGGAAGGAGTTGGAGAAGACATGCAATCCAATGACAAATTCACACAGAATTCAAGAAATTTTGAAGAAATATCAAAAATTACACTTATCGAAATGGCAGTCGACAGTAGCAGCATTCCATGAGATCCGACATGAGCATGTCAACAATGGGAAAGAACTGAAGGATGGGCGTGGGGACTTCCCACTACATATACATGGGCCAATGTCAGCCACATGATGCCAGGTGGATGGTCCCCACCAGACACTGCTAGCTAAAGTTTTCAATGTGGTCCTAGCACCTAGCAGATCAGTCCTAATGGTTATTGCCTACTGCAAGAGCCCTCTTAAAGTAAGATGTCTTATTAGGTATAACTAGTAAGAGACTTCACTGGATCAGGCCCTGAACAACCCCTTTGGTGCTTGAGGATAGTTGTCATGAAGTAAGGTCTAGCACGGTACTGGTGATTGGAGGCTGCCCCTACAGTGACGCTTTGGACCAAACAGTTGTTGCACTCTACAAAAATAGAGCATATACAATATACTGCTCACAATTAGCAAGGAAAGTATAAAATTTGGGGGTCCCTGGAAGTAGCATTGCAATTACCCTGGTTTTCTACTTTCTAGGACCAATATGTTTCTTGTCTATATGTTTCAGGGGAAGTAGGGAAAGGAGTGTAGTACCGGTGACAGGACTCTGGAGGATCAGACAAAGTGCTGAGACTGGAACAACCTATAATACACTCTCTTAATTTGGACATTGATGTTCAATATACACTGCCCTGTGGGACAAGCAGGTCCTGTTCTTTCATAGTCTGGGCCTGGAGGTCCCGTAGGTGGCTACTGGGATATTCTCAAAGATTGTGTGAGGTATTACTACAGGTCATCTGCAACAACTATTGCTTTAAGTGACAAAAGTGAAGAAGCACCTTAATGTACTTGGATTAATTCACTCTATATAGATGGATTAATGTTCTTGAGCTGTACTATGTAATGATTTTATCCTGCATGCTTGCTGAAAGTTAAATAAAGTTTATAAAAAACAACTGTGGGAGTGTTATGGACAGCAGAGACAATAGGAGCAGATAGACAACAGAAGCTGGTGGGGCCTCAGTAAAGCAGCAGGGCAAAGTCAGCAGGAAAGTGTTTTCCTAGGTAAAAAAACACACATGTTGTTATTTGTAAGGCTTACGTTTACTTTACAATGGATTTACTGGGCATTTATTGTGGGTTACAACTATCAGGGCAGAAGTGCAATTTTGAATCGGACAGCATGGGTAGGCATGCTTATTGAGCAGTACTGTGATCTAGGCAGTTATCGGAAAGTCACAGTATGGCAGCAGTTACTATCTTGAATTTGAATTTATGTGTGAAATGTTTGTTGATGCATGGTACTGTACTGAAAAATATGTTTACTAGTGGCTGTTTGAATGTTTCTTTTGTTACAAGAGAAACAAAAGGCGGCATTTCAAATCGCAGTGTTCTAACGGTACACTGATTTTATGTTTCTGCACTGTAGTCCTTGTTTTCAGATCTTGCTTTTACCTGTGCATTGAATGGATTTGATGCACAGGTAAGAATCAATCAGATGTGAGGAATTTGCTTGAACATTTTGCAATTTATTATAATAGTCAGGGGCGTCTAAATAGTGATCAGAAGGTGGTGGCTGGCACTGTTCTGCACAATACCTCCATGCCGTCATGCACAGAGGCATTTTGCAGAGATGTTAGAGCCCATAATGACAAGCAAATGGTCCATTAGCACCTATCTTGCCCTATGGGCTTATCAGCATCCTGAGAGCTGAAAATGACTCACAGGGTAAAGGTGCTATCCTATTTGGGACACGCTATCACTCTTTGCTCCTCTAAATCCCTGTCCTAGTGGAGGCTATGATGGTGCATGGTTTCATCACAGTGGGCTGTCCCCTGGGAACCAATGATCACTGTACAGAGCAGTTCACATTAAGACAGGTGTAGAGGCAAGCCACCACAAGACAAGCATTCTGGACTTCAGTAAGTTGGATTTTAAAGAAATGGGAGACTTTCTCAGAAGCAGCCTAGCAGGGGAGGATTGTCAGGGAGGTGTAGAGGAACAGTGGAGAAAAGTAAGGGAAGGCATAGGGAAGGCAACCAGCATCTGCATAAAGGAAGAGAGCTAAAGCAGGAAGAAAAGGACCATTAGGTGCTGTAGGGAATGGCCGTGATGGTAAAGGAAAAAGGTAGTATTCAGAATGTGTGAAGAAACACAGAATGATGAGGATAGAGAGTGTACCAGGTAAACTAGAGGAAGCAGACAAGGCAGTGAGGGAACAAAGGCTCAGACATAAGAGACAATAACCAAGGGTACCAAAAGAAGATTATATTTTCTTCAGGAACATAAGTGAGGAAAGGAAAGCAGGGGAAGGGACTGTGAGGATAAGGAGGATGACAAAGAAAGCCTACACAGAGAAAGATCAGGAAAAAGCAGACAACTTGAACAGGTACTTCGACTCAGTCTTCAAAATGTGAGAGACAGGAACAGACCATGAAGGAGTAGGAACACTGGAGTGTGAAGTAAATTCATTTGTTTTGGAGGAAAGAGTATTGAATGGATTTGTAAATTTGAAATTTGATAAAACTATGGGACCGGATGAATACACACAAGGGTATTAAGGAACTAGGCAGGAAAGTGCTTGTTGCATTACTCATGGCCTTATTCAACAACTCACTGGAAAAAGGAGTGGTTACAGAGAACTGAAGAAGCAGACATAGTCCAGTTCTGTAAGAGCAGCAGCAAAGAGGAGGCTAACAACTATAGTCTACTCTGTCTTACTTGAGTCATGGGAAATTAATGGAATTCATACTGAAGGAGACACTGGTAGAGTATCTTGAATCTAGTGGGCTGCAAGACGACAGGCAGCACAGATTCACAGGGGGAAGGGAAATAAATAAGAGGAGGGCAGCAAACATGAATTATCTGGAGTTTAGCTAGGCCTTTGACACTGTACCACACAGGAGGCTGATAAAGAAACTGAACAGCCTACAGGTGGGATCCAAAGAGGTGAATTGGATTAGTAATTGTTTAATGGATAAGTGACAGAGGGTGGTGGTTAACAGTAGTGATGGGTGAAGTGGCTCCATTACGCCTCTCTCTTGAAATGATCCGCAGGTGAAGGCGAATTCTGGGTGCTCGCTACGATGAAGCGGGAGTACTTCATGTTGCAGATAGGTAACGCAAAGTCCATTGAAAACAATGACTTTGCATTACTACCTTCCCAAACCACTACTCCACCAATTGATAAGGTTATACATTGAAAACAATGTACTTGCTTTACTTTGCCTTGTTTTTAAGCTCCAAAGGCAAATTTGCAGTGTTTCATGGGTTTCAGGTCACATTGGCTCTAGATTGTTCTGCACAGCCTCAGTTTGGGGTAGTGTGTGTGTAGAAGCTGTGGGAGACAATCTGCTCTGAGAGCTCTTTTACAATTCAAACCTCAGCTGTTAAAAGCCTTTTTGGTAATTTTTTGCTAAACTTTAGTTCATGATTATAGGAAACCTCCTCTGCTCATATCATCAAGCGTTTATTGTTTGTGTAAGGATTTTGAATGTTAATGTACAACATTCAGTCTGTGTACTGAGAGACAGTGGAAGTGTGTGCTTGGGGGAGGGGTGTATCTGTGGTGTAGGTAGATTAACTTGGAGAAAAGACAGTGCTTTCTGTTTTGGTGATATTTTTCTTGTTTAACTGTGTTAATGTACACACAGTAATATTTTCAATATTTCTTGCCATTTTTTGCTGATTGTTGTGGTGTAGCAGTGCATAATTTTAGTTTGTTTTAAAATATGTGGTTATATTACTGAAGTTTTCAATTTGCTATGCATTACTTAGTGTGTGTGTATGTGTGTGATGCTATCAAATCAGACACCTTTTATTGTACCATAATAATTTCAGCAATGTGAAGCTGCTATCCACTGCAGCTGTGTGATTTTTGTACTTCTTTGTGGTATCTTTACTGGTACTGGTACTAGTACTAGTGACTGTTACTGCAGCAGTACAGTACTGCCCCCCTCGCGTGGCCGCCCAACCCGGTAAAGGTATTCTTTTCCAGATTTAAATTTCTGATGGTGAGCACTGGTTGGGTGTTGTTCCTTTGTGTCTGCAGCTCTTCAGTGCACAGCGCAATCTTAATCTGTCTGTGCATTTGCATCTCTTTAGGGCCCAATCTCCATCTCTAACTTAAGTCACAGTCATTTCTTTGACTTCCTTCAGAGTACTGGACAGGTGTGGTGCTTAATTCTGCATGAATATTGTACTCATCAATATGTGTTTTTAAGTCAGGACCATCATCAAGATTCAGTCGTGATACAAATCACGTTCTTCATCATCACAGTCACAAATTACGATTCACGATTATTCACGTTACGAATCACATTAATTTTTTTTCTAGTTACTTGGATATATTGTAAGCCTGTTTTGTAGTATCTCTCCAGGCTTCACCACCCCTCCATTGTACTCATTGATATGTGTTTTTAAGTCTGGGAGTCTTAAGCTACAGCTCATTAGGGAAGTACAGCCGTAGGTGGTAAGCATTCACGTTTCTTCATCATCACGGTAACAAATGCAGTCACAAATCATGATTCACGATCATTCACGTTACGAATCACATTCATTTTTTTTCTAGTTACTTGGATGTATTGTAAGCCTGTTTTGTAGTATCTCTCCAGGCTTCACCACCCCACCATTGTACTCATTGATACATGTTTTTAAGTCTGGGAGTTTTAAGCTACAGCTCATCGGGGCCCGGGGAAGTACAGCCATAGGCATTCATGTTTCTTCATCATCATGGTCACAAATGCAGTCACAAATCATGATTTACGATCACATCATGAATCACAACATAAATTTTTTTTAATAGTTACTTGGATGTATTGTAAGCCTGCTGGTCATGGTGCTGAACAGGGATGGGATCCACGTGGGCCCAGGGTAAAAGGCACATCCTGCTCCAGAGGACCTGGTGTGGACTTGGTGGTGGTTCAACTGCCTCAGAGTCAGGACAGGAGGCATTGCTGGTCCTGCTCCGGGGGGGCACTCACAAGTTTTGAGTGGTCCAACAGGAATGGGCACCCATGCCCTCCACACATGCACATGGTATAATGCTTACCACTACCACGCCTCCCAAAGCAGCCCCATCCCAGGCATTCCCTCACCCTGGTCCAGCTCTCCTACTGAGCTCCCTTAGTCCGAGCAATCACTACTCACACTGTCACACAACACACACACACACACACAGCCACACACACACAGACAAACAACTAACTACTTATAAAGGTAAGAAAAATAAAATTTACAGAAAGAACAAATTAAGTAAAAAAGAGTACAGAAAAGACAAAATAATTTAGCTTTTAAAAAAAGCTGTTTGGTCTAAATCAAAGATTAAATCTCCTTGTGCTCTGATCTAAAAGTATCAGCAGTCACAAAACACACTACTGTCTCTCCATCTGCACAGGAGAAAGTAAAGTGTCTGCTTGTATTACTCACTTTCTTCCTGCCTAGGTAAAGAGCATGTGACTTACAGTACTGTAAGCTATGTGATGTGGGGGAGTGCAAAATCTGAAACACCAAGTGGATCACTTAGAATCCTAATGAGGAACGCAAAGTCCATTAAAAACAATGACTTCATCTTACTTCTCGTTGCTATTCCACCTTAACGTGAAGTGGTAATGACAAGGCGAAGTGAGCACTTTGCATTGCCCACTCCGCATAGCAGAGTAGCAACACGAAGTGCCTACTTCGCGTTCACTTTGCCAGCGAATTTTAAATTTGCTGCATCTCTAGTTAACAGCACTCATTCTAATGATGGGAGATTGATCATTGGGTACCACTAGGGCTTCATACTGGGACTAATCTTTTTTAACATAGGGGCATTGCAGAAGAATGAAGGGAAGGTATGCCTTCTTGCAGATGATACCAAAAGATTGCAGTTGGGGGGACACTTAGGAGGGTGGAGAGAATGCAGGGATCTTGTGAAATTTGGAGTGGTCAAAAGCATGGAAGTTGGGTTCAATGCCAAAATGTGCAAAATCATGCACCTAGGGCATAGGAAACCAAGAGTTGAGTATAGGATGAGGGGAGTTATTGACAGTCAATAAACAGGAAAGAGACCTTGAGGTTATTATGTCTGATAACCTTAAGGTGGCACTGTGACAAAGCAGTAGTAGGGTCAGTGGAATGCTGGGGTGCATAAGGAGGGGCATCTCCATCAGGAAAATAGAGGTGGTGTTGTCACTGTATCACTGGTGAGACCACACCTGGAGTGTTGAATACAGTTTTGGAAAACAAACCTCAGAAAAAAAAAAACAGGGTGGAGGATGTCCACAGGTAGGAAACTAAAATGGTGCAGGGTTTGCACAAGAAGCCCTAAGAGAAGAGACTGAGGGATCTTAGCATGTACACCCTGGAAGTGAAGAGAGAGAAAGGTGACATGATACAGACATACAAATATCTCACAGGAGTAAACAGGGTCCAGGGGAGTCTCTTTCAAATGTGAAACAGTACCAGGACCAGGGAGAATGCAATGAATATGGGGGGGGCGGTTCAAGAGAGATGTGAGAAAATATTAGTAGATGCCCAGAACAGATTGCCAGCTGAAGTGGTGGAGGCTAAAACAGTAGGGGACTTCAAGCATGCGTGACATAGGCATAGCTGTATGTTACAGAAGAGGCAGGGAGGTGGTAGGGATGATGAAGACTAGATAGCATGTAAGGAGGAAGAGAAGACAGGAAACATCTGAGCAGACTAGGCAGGCCAAGTGGTCCTTTTCTGATGACAAATTCTGTTTCTATGTTCATGATTGCATGTCTACTGTAGAAACAGCTTTTACTACAGTAGGCATCTGACTGTGAACTGTCATTCAGTCAGTGGCTGCTACGGATGTGAGTGGAGGGTAGGAGAGTCTGTGCTAGTCACTGTCGGGGACTGCTTACACCGTAGGTTGAGGACCAGTGGGGGCAGTGGTAGTCAGTACAGAGTTGATGGGTGGGTCGAGGAGGAGGCTGGGCATCATACAGTACCTATGTGGGTGGAGAGAAGCACTGGACACTAAGGATGTGGTATGAAACAATTACACCTGCCAAGCTGCTAATTGGGGAACATGTGGAGCCCTGGTCTGAACATCAGGCAAATGGTACAGAGGAATTACTAATCTTACCAAGTAGTGATCATGGACTAGTTGATCAGAAGTGGGGGGTGCTGGACACCAGGGATAATGTTACTATAATAATTGGGGCTATTTCAACTGCATTCAAGGGTGGAGAACCTTTAAATGCTAGGGATTATTTTATTACATACTCCTTGGGGCATCAGAATAGTGTCCATGGGAAGGGTGACAATGCGCACCACTGAGTGCTCAAATGAGGGCAGGATTTTTGGAAGTAGTAAACAGTACTGTAATTTCAGTGGTTAAGCACTTTCAAAACCTTTTATATAGCACTGTGCTCTGAATGCAGGAGGGTATCCCTCGTTTGTATGGCCGCAGTAGTAAATATGCACATGTACATGATCAGGTTAACATCAGGGGCTGCTGAATATAGCACCTGTCCAACTGTGCTGTTCCGACATAACGTGATGCTTTCATGTTTATGGCTGTGCTAACCTTCTGAAAATAGGGCCTAACTGACAACAAATCCTGCCCGATGTTTCTTAAGATTCAGAAAGTAAACAAAGAAGGGTTATTTTATCAATCTCTTTATGCATTATCTTATTTTGCTTCCAAAATATTTATCTGATTTCAAAACATTGTGATGTGACTTAAAATATTTATAACAGCTACAGTTAAAATACAGTTTCTTCTCTCATCGGAGTGCTGTCTTTATTTACCTATAAAAACACATCTGGTCAGCTGGCCTAGTGGCTTGGTGTTAACTGTTCCACCTCCCATGCCAGTTGCCTGGTTTTAGCAGTAGAACTGATCAAACAGGGGTCATCTGGGGAGAGAATAATTGAGGCTTTCAGGGACAGCTCCTCTCAGGCAGGGGGAATCTGACCACCCCACTCTTCAACAGCCACTTTGCTGAGGAGTGCTGGCAGGGCAGTGGAGATGAATAAGTGAAAGGGCTCAGGCAGGCACAAAAGCAAGAACATGCATTTACATGCACTGGTATCATTGCATGCTTGGTTGCTCAGGGATAAAACCAAAGGTACTATAGAAAACTCTCAATGAGAGAATCATCCACCAACCTGCCACAGGCTCTGCACTACTAACTAAGCTCTGCTACTCTCTGAATATGTGTCTCCATGTGAATGACCCTTCCCCTCCTAGCCCCAACACGGGGGATGAGTTTGTGTGTGTGGGGAGGGGGTCTATAGGGGATTTCACAGGAGATACATCCTGGGGATGGTGGGTAATTGGGCTGGACAGGTCAGTGGGCAAGGGGGTCACATGGCAACTAAGGGGATGCAAATCTCTAGGGGGAAAAAGAAATGAAACACAGTTTGGGAAGTTCAGACCCAATAACACTGTCATACCATATAAGCAGGGTTACTATGCACTATGCAGCTAGACCAGTGCAGGCTGTTTAGTGGAAACCCAGTGCCTGGCAAAACTCTGTCCACCTTGCAGTGCTCTGCAGATATATAATGGGGAGGCTAAGCACTGTGAATGCCACCAGAGAGGCATCACAGTGAAGTTATTCAGAACAGAAATGAGCAAATCATGCATATACCATCTAATCTCCTGATGAGAATTGGGCCCTGAGCGATTGCTGCAAAATAAATATATTTTTGTTTCTTAATCAAGAACCTTTATTAAACAAAACATTAAAATAAAAACTAAAACAAAAAAACCAGAGTACTAACTAGGAAAGTTTTTACTTACACTATCACAGCTTCTGCAGTGATTCCCAAGCATTCAACTAAGATATGTTGATGGAATAACACAGTCATTAAATTCAGATAAATCTGATCAAAATTTAACTTAGAAAAATGCATGCAGTCCCTTATGTTTATATGGTATGAGAGTGATAGGTTAGGAATATCCTAAATATTAGCTTCCCATACAAATGTGTTTTTAACAGTAAATGAAGGCAGCACTCAATTAAAAGAATAAACTACTGTATATGTTTCACTGTGAAGTGTATTTGTTTCTGTATATACTGTAGTGTATGTGGATTTTTTAAAATACTGTATGTATTTCAATATGCAATGTATTTCTTTCAGTATATAGAGTATGCAGATTTTTCAATGGTGTGTTTCAATAGTGTATTTGTTTCAGTATAAGTGTATATGGATTTGTATAGTGTATCTATTTCAATAGATAGTGTATGTATTTCAATATATCACATATATATTTCAATATATAGTGTAATTAAAAGAATAAACTACTGTATTTAAAGTAGTTCTAAAAGTTTCTTGTCACATCACAATATTCTGAAAATTGATTAAAGGTGTGCAAGAAAAACAAGATGGAAACCCCCATAAAGAAGTAGAATAAGAGATAGACCTGTTTTGTTTACCTTCTGTTCTGCAGCTTTAGACATCCTCTCACCAGGCCAGCAGCTGAATGGCAGGAAATGACTGCAGGGGTAGGCCATTCCAGGAACAGGGCTAATTTCAGTATGTAGAATATTTGTTTCAGTATATAATGTATGTGGACTTTCAGTCTGTAGTATATGTATTCCAATACATAGTGTATGTTTTCATTATGTAGTGTATTTATTATTTATTTATTACATTTTGGTGACTGGTGAGCCCACTGGGCCCTGGAGGTCCCTTTTTCAGGAGCGACCAAGATTTGTTTCAGTATATAGTGTATGTAGATTTTTACATTTGCTTGCGTGCATCGCGGGAACATTTTGGAGAGTAGCACACTTTGGAGGTGTGCCTCTCCTATCAATGCACTGCTCCATTGAGCAGGCGTGGTGGTCCTGCACCAATGGGTGCAGGGCTCTGTATGACAGTGGTGGTCTTCTGCTTCAAAAAAACCACCTCTGCCATACAGAGCACCAGCTACCTGCCCCTTGCATCACGTGCTCCCCACGCAGTCACGCCACCCCCCAAAGCTTTGGTGCCATGCTGGTGCTTCCAACCCAGTGTGGCAATGTTGTGTTTGCCGATGGGGGTGCCCAATCCTCCGCCGCTTCTCGCCCCCGTGAAGTTTGGCCGGGCGAAGCTCAATCCCTCACGGCCTCGCCCTGTAAGTTTGCTGGACGGGGTGCCCAATCCCCCGCTCGCCCGGCCCCCAGCCATCTTCTGCCATGCTGGGAGCCCACCCCAGTGTGGCAAATGTCCCAGGTCGTCTTTTTTTTAAACCTGTAAAATAAAACGGTCCCACGGTGTGCGTCTCCCAGCCCCTCCCACAACCCGCACCCACCCACTGTGCACCCAGCTCCTCATCCCTCACCCCATACTTACCTCTTGACTCCAGCCGATGATCTTGGGACCCGAACTCGCCTGCTCTCTTCTAAAGCCGACCGCGAACTGAGGAAATGCCGGTAAGCTGTATAATGGGCTAGATAGGGGGTTTCAACTTTATTGCATATCTCTGTAGAGTTTTTTGGGAATTTTTGCACTAAATTTTCAACATGGGGTTTTTGGAACCCCTTCTCATGAATGATGTCACTGTCATGGCGTTATTCAGGCCCGAAGGGTGATTTTGCAGTCACTGCGCAGTCACTGCATGAAATCACCCTTTGGGCCTGAA
The DNA here is from genome assembly GCA_016271365.2 of Neoceratodus forsteri. NCBI lineage: Eukaryota > Metazoa > Chordata > Ceratodontiformes > Ceratodontidae > Neoceratodus > Neoceratodus forsteri. Next base: position 1,183,486,891 of record CM057458.1, read on the forward strand.
TAGCACCATGACAGTGACATCATTCATGAGAAGGGGTCCCAAAAACCCGATGTTGAAAATTTGGTGAAAAAATTCAAAAAAATGACTGTTTTAGAAGCGTGCATTGCGCAGTTCCTACGCAGGCTCATAAGTTTGTGGATTTTCAATATTATCTCTCCAGATATTCAACATTGCCATTTTACCATACCTCCTTATGAGCAGTACAGCTGTCATTTTTCACATCCTGCCCAAAACGTGTTTCTGCCCATGTAGAGCACAATGGCACAGTCGGTGTGCAAACTCAATGTATGGGACACATTAAGAAAATCACAGTGACACTGATCATGAGCAGAGGTCTTAAAATGGCTGTGCTGAAAATGTGGTGAAAAAATTCCTAAAAATGACTGTTTTATGAGTCTGCATTGCACAGTTCCTACGCACGCTCGTAAGTTTGCGAATTTTCAATATTTTCACTCCAGATTTTCAACATTGCCATTTTACCACACCTCCTTATGAGCAGTATAGCTGTCATTTTTCACATCCTGCCCAAAACGTGTTTACGCCCATGTAGCGCACAATGGCACAGTTGGTGTGTGAACTCAATGTATGGGACACATTAAGAAAATCACAGTGACACTGTTCATGAGCAGAGGTCTTAAAATGGCTATGTTGAAAATTTGGTGAAAAAATTCCTAAAAATGCCTGTTTTATGAGTGTTCATTGCGCAGCTCCTATGCACACTCGTAAGTTTGTGAATTTTCAAAATTTTCCATTCCACATTTTCAACATTGCCATTTTACCACACCTCCTTATGAGCACTGCAGCTGTCATTTTTTACATCTTGCCCAAAACGTGTTTCTGCCCATGTAGCGCACAATGGCACAGTCAGTGTGCAAACTCAGTGTATGGGACACATTAAGAAAATCACAGTGTCACTGTTCATGAGCAGAGATCTTAAAATGGCTATGTTGAAAATTTGGTGAAAAAATTCCTAAAATAACTGTTTTACGAGCGTGCGTTGTGCAGTTCCAACGCACGCTCGTAAGTTTATGAATTTCCAATATTTTCACTCCAGATTTTCAACATTGCCATTTTACCACACCTCCTTATGAGCAGTACAGCTGTCATTTTTCACATCCTGCCCAAAACGTGTTTCCACCCATGTAGTGCACAATGGCGCAGTCGGTGTGCAAATTCAATGTATGGGACACAGTAAGAAAATCACAGTGACAGTGTTCATTAGCAGAGGTTTTAAAATGGCAGTGTTGAAAATTTGGTGAAAAAATTCCTAAAAATGACTGTTTTATGAGCGTGCATTGCACAGTTCCCACGCATGCTCCTAGGTTTGCGAATTTTCAATATTTCCACTCCAGATTTTCAACATTGGCATTTTACCACACTTCCTTATGAGCAGTACAGCTGTCATTTTTCACATCCTGCCCAAATGTTGTTTCCGCCTATGTAGCGCACAATGGGGGTAACAAAAAGGTCATGTTGACAATTTGTTGTGCAAATACCAGCAATCGCACAGGGCATTAGGGTACAGCACCATACATGCCAAACACCACTGCAAATACTTGTAAGTGAATGTTCAGCATTGACAAATGCTTGTTTAATATACTGTGTATGTATTTCAATGTGTAATCTATGTCTGTCAGTATAAAGAGTACGATATCTTTTAAACAGCGTGTTTCAATATATATTGTATTTGTTTCAGTATATAGTGTATGCAGATTTTCAATGTACAGTGTATTTATTTCAGTAGATAGCGTATGTATTTCAATATATCACATATATGTTTCAATATATAGTGTATTTATTTCAGTAATTTGTGTATGTGGATTTTTCAATGTGTGTGTATGTATTTCAATAGACAGTGTGTGAAGCACAGAAACTTAGAACGATGGCAGAAGGACAGCATGGTCCATCCATTTTTGCCCATAAGCCTAGCCCTCCTTTAACTGCTATTCAGTGTTATTATGTATTTTGCCTATCCTATGCCTTTCTTGAATGATTCAACTGACCTAGTCTCCATCTCTGGTGGAAGGCTATTCAAGTATCCACCACCCTCTTGATGAAGAAGAACTTTCTTTGTTTCACAGAGAGGGTAGTGGATGCATGGAACAGCCTTCCTGAGGAGGGTGGGGTCTAAAACTGTGGGAGAATTCAAGAATGCATGGACAGACATGAGGCAATCTTGTGGGGGTAGGAAGAAATAGGCTGTTGGTTAACTAGGATCTGGGCCTATCCTGTAGGTAGGGAAATGGGCAGACTAGATGGGCCTAGCAGTCCTTATCTGCCGTCAAAGTCTATGTTTCTATGTTTCACTCTTGAACTTGCCTCTTTCCAGCTCATGCACCGTGACCATGCCTCCAAATCTACTACTACTGCAATATGTTGGCTGCGCATGCACAAGCCAATATAACAAGGGTCAAGTTCATCTCCCATAGCACTCAATTTCTATTTAAACTATCCCTATATTAAATTTCATTTCCATACGTGAAAGACTGGTATCAGTGTCAAAGAATCTTCCCAATTTGGGTGGTCTCACACATGCCCTCCTCTCCCCAGAATTCACTCACCATCCAACACCCCACCTAGCCCTTGTACCTCCTTCACCACCGCTCATCCCTCAGGACCAACCTTCACATAAGATCTGTTTGTTGTTTGCCCACCAACAGTGAGGACAGGAAGGCTTCCAAGTGCTATAAAAGAGTTCATCTCTCTCTCTTTCTCAGAACATAAGTAAGTCTTTCCATAGCCAGGGCCTGCAGGGTCAGGGCTTTCTAATGCTACATTGTAGAGGATACCCCTGAAACCCATGTGTTGAATATACAATGCCTAGCTAGCACCAGCAATACTTCTGCCACCTTGGCATGGTGCTCCACCTCCAGATCTTCCACTGAAAATAGGTGGAGCCATGGTGACACTGGCATCTCCTCCCCATTAACTTCCCCACCACAGTTGCAATCTCCCACCAGAAGACCTGCAAAGTTCATGCAAGCCCAGAACTAGTGGTAGTAGGAGACCAAATTCCATTACATCATGTATATTGGTGAGACTGTGGGGTTAAATTTAAGTAGTATAAGTGGGGGGCAGTACAACTGATGTATGAATTTATAGTATGACTTTATACTAATTACATAACAGGATCCCCATATGAAGTTTTAGTATTACCTTCCAGTTGTCCTCTGAAATTTGTATCCTAATATCTGTCTCCCATTGAGCTTTAATTTTTCCCCGTAGTGTCTAGGAAATATTGCGCCAGCCCGGGTTACTCTGCAAATTGCATCCTTGGGGTCCCTACGGGATGCATAAACCAACTGTTTCACTGGTGTCAAAGGTGAGTGATCCACCTGATCTTTGCTGAGCCCTCTGCAATATGCTCTGACTTGTAAAAACAGAACAAATGTGATTGACCTAGTTTTGTTCTCTTGTATTTCCACAAATGAACAGAGGCCTTCCTTTGTGTAGGTCACCAAGCAGCAAATCCTTTCTCCTCCCATTCCCTGAAACCCAGTACATCTCCCACTCCTGGCAAGAAGAAGGGGTTCCCTAATACCGGGAGTTACACTGTCTCTTCCTATCCCACCTTTCTGGATCTACCTCTATGTTCCCCAGTATACTGGACTATAGTAATCAGAGGGTTGCTCTTCCCACATTAAGAAATGTCCTTCAACCTCTTTCGCAAGGTATGCAGAGAGTCTTCCCGGCAGTCACTTTCTTCCAAATCTCCAGCCTGCATCCTTAGAGTGGTTGACCTAGTCCTGGATGTAACGATGTTGAATGGCTGCAAAATAAGTTCTCAGGTCTGGGAAATTTACCCCACCAGTCTCCACAGTTGCTTTAAGGTGTGCAAGGCCTACCCTTGGGTGCTTCCCCTGCCAAATGAATACTGAGAAGACTCTAATTTTTTAATATCAGCCCTTGTGAGCCCCACATGTACCATCTGCATCACATATAAAATTCATGGTAAAACATTAATTTTTATTACATTTTCCTGACCTAGCCAGGATATTGGCAGGAATCTCCAATGAGACAACTCTGCCTCAATGGTTTTAATTATAGGTGTATAGTTTAAGTCATAGAGGGATTTCACCTCCTTACCAACTCTCATTCCCAAATATATAAAGGAGTTCCCAACGATCCTAAGTCTCCAGTTATCTGCAAAAGTCTCCTCTGTTCTCCCACCTATTTTTAACATTTCAGACTTCCCTATATTAATTTTGTAACCAGAAAATTGGGAGAAGCTCTCAATGATCTACAACAGGTATGGCATAGATTGTTGGTTAACCACAGATAACAACATATCCACAGCATACAATGTGACTTTATGTTCCCTGACCGATTTCCCTTGCAACCCTCTTATATTGGGATTATCTCTAATACCTACCACCAAAGGCTCAATCGCCATGCTGAACAAAAGGTAAGAGGGGACATCCCTGCTGTGTCCCCCATCTAGGAGGAAGCCTTCCCGACAAGGAGCCATCCAGTAGGACCTGTGCCATAGGAACCTCATACATGTGTTTAACTAGACCCATGAAACCTTCACCCAGACCAAACAGGGAGAGCACTGCACATAAGTGTTCCCATTCAATATGATCAAATACCTTTCTGGCATCCATAGATATAACATGGGTTGCTCCTTTCTCTTGAGAGGTGCCCCACACTGCATTCAACAATTTGTGCATATTATGGTAACAGAACTTGCCCTGTATGAACCCAGTCTGGTTTGGGTGAATCAGCTCTGGCAACACTTTATCCAGCCTCCCCATCAAAACCCTGGCCAGGATTTTAAGGTCACAATTTAAAAGTGATATGAGTCGGTATGAGGCACAGTCTGAAGGGTCCTTACAGGGCTTTGGCACTAAACAAATAAATGCATCCCTTCAAGAAGTTGAGAGCCCCTTCCCTTCCTCCCCAGCTTCATTCAGAGTTTTCCAGAGTGTGTCCACCTTCTGAGCTTTTATTAATTTATAATATTCAGCCGGGAACCCATCTAGTCCACTGGCTTTCCCACTTTTTAGGCTACTGATTGCCCAACTAATTTCTCCTTTAGAAATAGTGGAGTCCATCCATTTATTCTGCACCTCTGAGAGGCAAGGCAGGGTAGTGTTGTCAAGAAACATTTCCATCAGATCCTTAGTGCCCTTATATTCTGCTTGGTAGATCTTTTGGTAACATTGCTTTAACCATTCTCTAATTTGTGGTTTATCTCTCACCATGCTCTCATCCCCCTTTAATGTCCAGCACTAGATTTGGGGCCCTTTGCCCCTAATCAAGTTTCCAACATTGGTCCCGGTCTACTGCCCCATTCAAAAATTGCCTTTTCACATATTGCCAGGAATTTTGGGCCTCCCCAGGAATAAGGTGTTTAGTGCTTCTCTTGTTATGAGCAGAAGGTGTGGTGCATCTCCCCTTCCTCCCTGTGCCACTTTCCAGTCTAAAACTCTTAGGTGGTTCCCATATTTTCCTTCATGCATGTGTTTTCTTTGTGGTTAGACACAAAGTTTATGATGGCTCCTCATGTGCTTTCCTGCATCCCACAGGACCACCTTGTTAGAAGCCATGTCCCTATTGGTCTGCAGATATTGATCCCATTACTTCTGAAGTTTCTTCTTGAAATCTGCATTACCCATTAGTAATCAGGAATTTGCATGGGGGTCCCTCCTGTGTTTCACGTATACCCAGTGACATACACATGATGGTGTGATCTGAGATATGGACTGTGCTAGGCTTAACAGTTATTAGCCTGAAGAACCAACTCCTAGCGAGGTATAGATAGTCAGTATGGGACCATGACTTATGTCGGTGGGAGTAAAATGTGTTTCCCTTAGGACTGGGTCTCGCCTCCACCAATCTATCAGATCCAGGTCACACATCCCTACCTGCCAGTTTTTAATAGCTTTTGTGGTTCACCTCTTTTTCTGAGTGATCTAATTCGGGTCTATATGACAATTAAGGTCACCCTCAGGATCAGCCCCTAAATTGTTCTCAGACCATGACATCCATGAGATTTTGGTAGAAGTTTGGGTCATAAACCACCAAAGCCATTGACACTGGCAAAGCTTACCTTATCCCCATAGAGGTTTCCCTCCACAAACACATACCGCCCTTCCTCCAGATCCACTACCATTCATTTCATCTTAAAGGATAATTTTTTTATGCAGGAGAACTGCTACACCTCTTTTGTGTGAGCTGTAGGATGCTGCATAACATGTGCCCACCCACCCCTGGGGCCAGTTTGTCATGCTCAGCAGTTGTCAGGTGCGTTTCCTGGAGCAAGGCTACTTGGGCTCTTTGCCTTTTAGGGCTGTCAACAAAGTAGTATGCTTAACTGGAGAGGATATCCCCTGCATATTCCATGTTATAACAGTGAGCTCATGGGATTTAGCCATGATTAATAACAATTAGTTTCACCTTTAGGACCAACACTCTTGAATAGATACATTCCCCCACCCCACATCATACGAGTACCAATCAATAGTTATATGTATGGACTGTAAGAAATATGAACCATTAAACAGTAAACAGATATAGAACAAATATAACAGAGAATGTGTCCTTGCTTTACCAACATTTTGCTTCACTGTTAGTTGATATCCCCTCCTCCCCCCTCAGCAAATTGTATCATTATTCACCTCATGAGCTGCAACAAGAACTGCAAAGCTGCAAAGAGTTTACACAGACTGCCCCAGTCGCAGATTGCATCCTCCCCACCCATCCACACATTCCTCATGCCAGAGTCATTGAAACCTGAGGATTTCCTGTTATTTCTGTAATCTGTAATTTACAAAGTCCTAATTACTGACTCATATAGTCAGTATTTCTCCCACATATATAAACAAAAAAATAGAGCCTGTTATACTTGCCCACCATATAGAGCATTTAGATCTCGTTAACCCAGCTACTGCGCATACCATTTCTTTCTCCTATTATGCACATGTTTATGCTGTCTCATATGCTCCCTAACTCCCATCCATTTCCCTCCTTTAAAAGTACACTGCACTCCCTCCATCCTGCTTCTCTGTTCAATTGCCTATGCAGCCCCTATAGTGTTATGCTTGTGCAACCTTGTTAGTTTGGTTTTGGCCATTCACACTCTCTGTTCTGGAGGAATTATCACCCTGTAGGGGTACCAAAGGCAAGGAACCCTCGAAGAGGGTCCACCCATAGAGATGCACTGGATGATTCCCCGTGGCTGAAGGTACCTTAGGAAGGATCCCAAGGAGAAAAATTCTGCTGTTGGAGGAGGAGGGGAGGATGGCAGGGCAAAGAAAAAGTGCTTCACAATGAGGCTGAGAGGAATTGCTTATATAGCTCAGGAAGTGGGAGTGGCTGGCTGCTTGTCCTTTGAACTCCAGGCAAAGCCTTTCCAATTCAACGGCCTGCGATCAGTATAGTGTTATGCTTGTGCAACTGTGTTAGTTTGGTTTTGGCTTTTCACACTCTCCATTCCAGAAGAATTACCACCCTTTGGGTACCAAAGAAGTCAAGGAACCCTTGAAAAGGTTACACTCTAGAGATGTCAGGGATGATCCAGTGGCTAAAGGTACCTTAGCAAGGATCCCAAAAGAATGATGTATGAAGCATATAAGCAAGCAGTAACTGTGATGAAGTGGTAGATAAGCATAGACAGTTTGATAACATTATGAGATGCTCAAGTTGATAACATAATGATATGCACAGGTTTGCATGGTGTGATACTGATGGTTTGCATTGAGAATGAGGGATCCTCTAATGAGAGAGGAATAGCAGGAACACCATCCACCTTCATCCAACAGTGTAACCTACCTATAGAAACTAGGGGACACTACTATGCTAACTAACAGTTGGACTGTCTGCCTCAGAGTGGAGTGCCTTGATGCAAGCTGAGTTGAGAAGGTTTCAGATGTAGCAGGAATTAGTAAAAGCATTTTGAGAACAGGTATGCCACCATTGCAGTACATCTGAATGAAGAGTTACTAACCTTTCCAGTCCAGCTTTGGTATCGCTGATGAACAGCTTGCAAAACCATGTGACATTGTTAGGCTCTGATAGCTCCACGGAGAGTGTGGAATCTGTGAGGTGAAGAGCCTGCTCTTCAAGTGGGAGTTATTCAGAAGAGCCTGGGGGCTTTTGGCCTGTACCGGTGAATTTTTGCTGCAAAATACTCTGACTTGTTGGAGTCTAATGTCTTTTGTTGCTTTTTGACTTTGGATGCTTTAATCTGTTATAGAATCAGCTATTTACTAATATTTTATTTTAAAAAATATAGATCTGCTGCTGATTGTTTTTTATTACTAAGAGCATCAGCGCTAGCTCACTCATTAATACACTACTACATAACTAAAGTTAACAAGTTAGCTACTTTTGCCTGTTTTTTAGTTGTGCGTTATAACTTCTTATGGGGGGGAATTACATTTGGTTAACTGTCTTTACTTATTTTATATATGGAAACTCTAAATAAGGAAGTAATAAGGAGTCCCATAGGGAGCAGAATTGGCTGGAGTGATCACGTGAGTGAGAAGCTTAAAAGTGCATAATCTCAGAGTTAAAAACCAAGCATTCTGAGAGAAGTCAGAGTAGGAGCCTGAGCACAGAGCAGAGTGGTTAGACTGTGGTTTGATAGAACAAAATAAGCAAGTTGGTCCTTTCTTTTTGAGTCTCGAGTCTTAAGGCTTGAAGGTGAAAAAAGGGTTAAAGCTTACTAAATCCATTAATATGTCTTCAGGTTGCTCCATGGCTTTAGAACCCCCATACTAAGTTTATCTGGTTACTGAGTTACTGGCTACCAGTTTTGAGGTGCTCAAATTGTTCCAGGTGTAATGTTCTTCTCTGCCAGTGAAACTTGATATAGTAACCTGATGTTTAGTGGGCATAAGAGGACATAAAGAATAGCACCTAGGAGTTTCTGAAAATAAGATCTGCTGCTACTCTGCACTCTGTTATGGTTATTTTTATGAATTATAAAAGGCCAATTTTTAGGAAAGAAAAAGTAAGTTTTCCTTGTTCTAAATACAACTAAACAACTAAATATTATTATAACCTATAATTTAAGAGGTTTCGAGAGCTGTAATAATACCTTTTATATTGTTAACTATTAAGGCAGATTTTTATACATGCTTACTGAAGAATTATGTTAGAGAATAGAATAGAATTGGTTTGGTAATTGTTTTTCCTTTTAGTTGGTCATCATATTATCTCTGCAAATGTTTACAAGTTTTTGAGAATCCTTGTGATTTGGTAGTTATAATTCCAATTCTGCTTCAGTTTATTGCAATTTATTGCAGACTGCTACATTTTATCAGTTTTTCTTGCTTTACTGGTTTATATATTGTTCTCCCCACTGTGCAAATCAAAAAGGTCTGCTTGCATTTGGACAAATCCACTTCTATCTGCTTCTATCTGCATATATTTGGTTGGCTGAGGAATTAAACAAGATTTCAGAACTTCACCAGCCCATGCTGTGAAAAGAGCGCCTGCATTGAGTTTTCCCTACTGGGTTATATAGGGTTAACCCAGAAAAGGAATCAGAGGTTGGAATGAACATTGTGTTTAGTCCTAAAGGTACTGAGGCACTTTTGTAACTTAACTGTCCAGCCTGATTTCTTTTTGTGAAGAATTTACTAATGGATGCTGATTGACGATCATTGGAGAATCTCTTCTATCATAGAACCTGCTTTTTGATTGGGACGGTTTTCTTTCCTTTCTTTGTTTTTCCATTCTTTTTGCCTTTCTAAGGGGAGATTAAGAGATTCCTCTACACACCCTAACACTGATGTGTGATTCTTTAATTGTAACTATAAGTTACTCTGGATTATAGTAGATTGGTCTAGAACCAAAACTAGAACTAGAACCAGAACCATATAATTGCATGACTTAGGACTTTGAAAGCAAAACATTGTTATTAAAAAGAAAGGAGAATATCTGACTGGGTCATTATAAATGCCTGTTAACACTAGAAGTGGGAAACTTACTGCTGAGGCTGACTGTGGCTTAGATAAAAAAAACAAGGTAAAAAAACAAATTAAAGGGTACTTGAAAAAAATCAAGATTCCCCAGTGAGTCTAGACAAATTCAGCAAAGGGAGGAGGTTTTGCATAATAAAATACTTACAAAAGAAGAAACAACAAGAGCGGTGGAAGAAACTGAAATGAGTGAGGATTACTCAGTTCAGTTACTGAAGCCCTCAATAAGACAGCGATTTATAAAATCAACTATTAAATCAGGATATAATATGGTGCAAACATCACTTGAGGCATTTTGGCATAAAAAGAAGAGTATTCCAACATATAAAAATAATCTAGAAAATTTAGATATGGTAACTACAATTGAACTCCTACTAAAAATAAAAAAATGAATTAGTAGTCAAGCTTAGGGACCTCAATTGTGAGCTGTTTACACCTAATTGTGAGGGTTTTCCTTAATATAGATGAAAAATATATATAATATCCTCTTGAGGTACAAGTTTACTTAAACTTGTGAATAAAGAAGTCACCAAAGCAATAGAGGATATAAAGGAAACAAATATTCTTAGTAATTGGCTATAGAAAAAAACAAGGAAAATTCAGAATATGAAATAAGATGATGGTTCCTTTTGTGACAATAAAAATAACAAAAACATCAATGAGTATCTAGGTGGATGTAATCTAGAGGATGAAATCTCAGCTGATTATACCAATGATGGGACTGTGTGGATGAGCTATGAGGAATTGACTCCTCCTAACATAGAAACATAGAAAGATAGAAACATAGAAACATAGACTTTGACGGCAGATAAGGACCACTAGGCCCATTTAGTCTGCCCATTTCCTTACCTACAGGATAGGCTGCAGATCCTAGTTAACCAACAGCCTATTTCTTCCTACCCCCCCCACAAGAATTGCCTTATGTCTGTCCCATGCATTCTTGAATTCTCCCACAGTTTTAGACCCACAACCTCCTCAGGAAGGCTGTTCCATGCATCCACTACCCTCTCGTGAAATAATACATCCTCACATTGCCCCTGAACTGCCCTCCTTTTATCTTTAAATTGTGTCCCCTTGTTCTTGCAAGTCTCTTTTTCTGAAAGATGCTACCCTCTTGGACTTTGTTGATTCCACTGAGGTACTTAAAAGTTTCAGTCATGTCCCCCCTCTCCCTTCTTTCCTCAAGGGTATACATATTAAGCTCCTTTAGTCTCTCCTCATACGGCTTCTCTTGCAGACCCTGCACCATTTTAGTTGCCCTCCTCTGGACTGCCTCTATCCTGTCAATGTCCTTGCGGAGATGGGGTCTCCAGAACTGGACACAGTACTCCAGATGGGGTCTCACCAACTGTCTGTACAGAGGGATGACAACTTCCTGTTTTCTGCTGATGATGCCTCTCCCTATGCATCCCAGTATACCCCCAGCCCTCCCTACTGCCTTCTCACATTGCTTGCTAACCTTAAGGTCATCTGATATGATTACCCCAGGTCCCTTTCCTTTTTAATTGTTGTTACTACCTCCCACCCATTGTGTATTCTTCCCCTGGGTTCTTGTTTCCCAGGTGCATTATTTTGCACTTCTTTGGATTGAATCCTAGCTGCCATACTTCTGACCATTCCTCCAACCTTGCCAAGTCCCTTTTCTTCCTTTCCACACCTCTTTGTGTATCAAACCTGTTGCAGATCTTTGTGTCATCTGCAAAAAGGCATACTTTTCCTTCCAGTCCCTCTGCAATGTCACTGATGAAGACATTAAAAAGGACTGGACCCAATACTGAACCCTGTGGTACCCCACTAGTAACCCCCCTTTCTTCAGAGTGGACTCCATTTACAATTACCGTCTGTGTCCTGTTGTCCAGACAATGTTTTACCCAGGCTACCACCCTGGGTCCCACTCCCAGGCTGGTTCATTTGACTATTAATCTTTTGTGTGGGACTGTGTCAAATGCCTTGCTAAAGTCTAGGTAGGCCATGTCCACAGCCCCTCCCTGGTCTACTACTTTGGTCACCCAGTCAAAGAAATCTATTAGATTCGTCTGACATGACCTTCCTGCTGTGAACCCATTCTGCCTTGGGTCCTGTGCTCCACTGGCCTCTAGGTACTCAACGATTCTTTCCTTCAGAAGTGACTCCATCACTTTCCCTACCACAGAGGTCAGACTGACAGGTCTGTAGTTTCCTGCCTCTGTCTTGGTCCCACTTCTGTGAAGGGGAATCACATCCACCTTCCTCCAGTCCTCAGGTACCACACCATCCTCCCATGATTTATTAAAAAGAGTAGCCAGTGGTTTCACTAGTTCCTCCCTTAATTCTTTTAGAATTCTGGGGTGAATTCCATCAGGACCCATTGCTTTGTCCACCTTCAGTTTTAGGAGTTCATGCAGAACCCTTTCTTCTGTGAAAGGACTGGGATCGACCCCCCTATCAAGAGTGCTTCTGTTAATTGGATTAGGCACTTCCCCCTCCTCTTTTGTGAATACTGAGCAGAAATATTCATTCAGTATTCCTGCTTTTCACTGTCCCTTCTGCCCACCCACGTTCATTCTATTCAGCCTCACTATCCCTCCTTTGTCTTTCTCGCTTCGCTGAGGTACCTATAAAGGTTTTATCCCCTTCTTAACTGAGTTGGCTATCTTTTCCTTGGTTTGGGCCTTTGCTATTCTGACTTTCCTCCTGCTTTCTTCTGCCTTAACTGGTACAGATCTCTGTCCTGCTCCTTTGTGTTTCCTTATACTTCGAATGCTATCTTTTCTTCCTGACTTTCACAGCCACCTCTTTTGAGAACCATAGTGGCTTTTTTTTCATTTTGATTTGTTTATTTGTTCACACAAAGGCTTGTTGCCTCTGTGATGGCAGTTTGATAATTCCCATTGTTGCTCCACACCTCCTTCTAGCCTGTTTGCTAGTGCTTTTCTGAGGCACTCTCCCATCTTGCCAAAGTCAGCCCTCCTAAAGTCCAGTACCCTCACTTTTGTATGGCTTCACTCTGTAGCTGAGTTTAACGTGAACCACACTGTTTGATGGTCACTTGTCCCCAGATAGCAACCCACGTCTAGATCTGAGATTCTCTCACTGCCCCCGTTTGAGAGTACAAGGTCTAAGATTGCTCCCTCATGAGTGGGTTCTGAAACTAGCTGTCTAATGCCTGCCACCTGTAGGGCATCAAGAATGGCCCTGCTCTTGGATGTTGCTCCAGCAAATGTGCTCCAGTTAACATCTGGCATATTCAGGTCTCCCATCAACAGTATCTCCCCTTTCTCTGCCATTCTAAGAATGCCTTCTATCATATCCTTGTCCATTCCTTCCCCCTGAAATGGGGGTCTGTACACAACCCCTGTGCAGATTGTGGTGCCCTTTCCAGTCTTCCAGTCTCCTCCTCTAGAAACACTTACTAAGGAATGTTCTAATGTTTTGAAAGATCAATTTCTGGCAAATTTAATGATACATGAACAAATGGTAGTAACAAGATAGGAGTTGTCCTTTATAAAAGGTGTAGTACTTGAAAATAAAGTTAAGAGAGAGACTATCTTCAGGAAATTGCCTAAACAGGAACGTTAATTGGAGCATTTAAGTACTAAATTTATTGAGGCTAAAGAACAAACTTCAGACTTAAGTATTGCTCAAGAAAGAAATATGCTGGATAGCCCTTGGATTGAGGTTAAAAGTACATTGGTTGTCCTGAACTCTACTGTTATAGAGCACAAAGAAATGAAGGTGAGTGAATTGATTATGCTCCCCCAGGGCTTTGACAAACACAATAGTCTTATTACAGACCTTAGAGCAGGGTACCCAGAATTATGGGATAAGGGGTTAAACAAGAAAGATTAAGAAAGGAAATAACAACAGGGTATCCTGCTAAATTTTACATAAATAAGACTCAGAAGATGTATTCTAACCATGAAGAGTTACTGACAGAAAATAAAGAAACAACATTCAAAATAATTCTAACCATGAAGTGCTGTTGACAGAAAATAATGAAAACAACACTCAAAAATAAGAGCAGGAAAAGTTGGGATAAAAGTGATACAGAAGACCCCCAATTTGGGGAAGTGGAGAACCATCAGAGGGAACTCAGGAGGGTAAGGAGAGAAAGAGAAATGAGAATAGGAAAAAAAAAATAAAGCCAAGATTAAATAAACTTTTTTTCTCTCTGTAACTTAGGTGTAATAATGAATGGAGAAAAAATAAAGAAAGAGGAGTTGACAAAAAAGAAAGCAAAAAAAGGATAAGAAAATCAAAGCCATAGTAAATGGGAAACATAAGGAAAAGATAATTGAAAATAAAAACCAGGACCATGAAGAACAGGACAAAGAAGAGGAAATGTGACTACTTTAACAGATAAAGAACATGTATCAATAAAAGGTAAAGGATTAGATCAAAGAAAGGGTGAAATTGAAGATACTGGTGAAAAAAAACATAAATGAAATTAATCTCAGAGCAATATTGAGAAGAACATTAGAAACAGATTTTGTTTTACCATTATACAGAGTCCCAATAGTTCCTGAGGAAATAGAATTGAAATTGAATACCCATTTAAAACAATATGTGGGGTACAATTATTAAAGGAAATACAATATAGGATAGTCTACTGAATAAAATGAGCATAATAAGGACACTAGTTAATGTGAAATTAGTCTTGATAATGTCAGACCAATATCATGCTCTGAGTAATACAGAATCAGAAGGATACATTAAGAGATTTGGGATTTGAAATGGAAGAGGTAGTTCGCATGGGAATACTGTTCCCAGAATACTACAAAGAGTTTAAAAACTGGAACTAGAAAATAGGAATTTTCCTATATCCATTTTGGAATTGGAAACTTCCTATCAAAACAAAATCTATCCTTAGAGTGAAATTAACAGATTTATTACAGAACCTTGTTAAAGATAATAGCTTACAAGGAAGAATAAAAAAGATGGGAAGGCATGGTCAGGTGACAATCTAGATAAAAGACAAGACAGATTATAGATATATTTTAACAAAAGCAGAAATATTAGATAGATATGACATTAATATGTATGGGGAGAGGAGCAGAAAACTATTAAGCAATTAGGATCAGATAATAAACAATGGCAAAACTTAATAAAGACAGTTAATAGATATCAAATATTACAGGATACAATAATCTGACAATCAATAGATGACAATTCTTGTTCCTGAAAATCAAGAGTAAATAAAGAAAAGAATGGTTTATTATCTTGGAATGTGACAAGTATTGGGAAAAATTACTTGATTCAGTCTTTTAAGGAATATCTGTTATTATTTAATGTTATGTGTATACATGAAACTTGGACAATTGAAAAATAAATTTAGATGGATATAAAATGCAAAAAAAGCCAAAAAGTAAAACACTATGGAAGAATGGCAGGGGTCAGATAACTTGGTGTAAAATCTATGACAAAATCTACTATATAGAGATAAAAACTGATTCAGATTGCTTATTAGCAATTTTCCTGACATCTAAAAATAAGACTACTTTAATAGTTAATGTCTACCTACAACCTATTGGTTCTACATTTTTCAATCCAGGTGATATTGTTTAACTTTTCACTTTAATAACGGAAACTATTTAAAAAAAACACATGGGGAATAGTGGTGGTAGGGCACTTTAATGCCAGGGTGCAGCACAGTCTCGATCCTTCAATGGAAATAACCAGTGCATGTGCAGCTCTGAGTCCCCAGGTCTTAACAGCACAAATGAGATCTAAAGATCAAAAAGAATGCAATAGAGGTAAACAGATCATTAAAAAAATGGAAAACAATTTCTTAATTTTGATCAATGAATGCTCCAGAAGTGATCAAAGTGGGGAATATACACACTGGGGATCTAAAGAGCATCAAATATTAATCACTGCTGGATCTCCATTGATCTAATTTCAAACTTTCAAGACTTTAAACTGGGCATGAGAACAGAAAGTGAACATATGCCCCTAGAAATAAAATTGGCCTTATGGGCAAAAATCCTGTTTATACCCCCATAACAAAAATATCATCATCAGAATAAGAAAAGGGTAACATGGGGCCAACCTTCTTTACTTGCTCTAACTCCCTACTCCTTCTATTCCTCCTGCTCTTTATGCCTCCCATAGGTTCATGCTTTTATACTAAGACTGTTACTTTATGACCAGAACATTATGTACTATATTGTGTTTGTTTACTGTATATTATTTTTAATTTTATTTAAAGTCTAGAATTACAACCCTTTGAGTCAGAGACTCATTTGCAAAGGCTCCACGTCTTACATAAATGGAATTTAACACAGTATAAAATGGAATATACAATATAGACAACAGCTCTAGTACAGAAAAAATGACAGTACCCTACCGAGGTGAAAGAAAAAATACAACAAACACAGACAATGGAACAACAGCAATTCTGAAGTAATGGTGCATTAACATTTTTAAATTTTCATCTGCAGTCACAGTGTGAGTTTGACATAATGTGATTAAGTAACTCGTGTTTAAAAGGCCCAAGCCTGGGGATAGATAAGATAGAGTCAGGGATTGAGTTCATCCAGAGTGGTGCCCTGTAGCAAAGGACTTTTGGCCAGCAGTGGTCTTTACAAAGGGACATGGAATGTGGCAGTTCCAGAGTGTCTAGTGGAGCGAGCGGTGGGATCTTTTGGAGGAGCTTAACACAGCCTGGGGGCTAGGCCCAACTGAATTTTTTGGCCAGTGGCAGGTCTGATAAACTGGTTGCCCTGGAAGTTTAGCCATGATGAGCGCAGATAGAAGTCACAGGTGTGCGAAGACTATCACATCCTGTGGCCAATCTGCAGGCTTTGTTTAGGGCACATTTAATGCTGGACAGTGCTGTGTCAGAGGTGGTCCCATAGATGATTATGCTGTAGTCTACCAGTGAGAGGATGGAGCTGGAGATAGCTAAGTGTAGAGCCTCTGGAGGAAGACAGGCCTAAGCCTGTAGAGGAGACCAATTCTTTGTTTGTTTTAGTGCAAGTTGACACAATATGCTCATGATAGGTGAGGAGGAGTCTAGAGTAACCCCAGATATTTAAAATTGGGAACAGGTTCCAGTGTGGTGCCCATCACATTGTGTATAGCTAATTTGTAGTGCTGTGCTTATGTTGTGGCTGGGTGAATAGTATGACTTTCATCTTTTTGTGTTGAGTACGAGTTTGTGTGAGGAAACCAGGCTTCAATTTGAGTGAAAGAGCCCTGCAAGGATTCTTGAAGCTGCGTGGGGTCAGGTGCTGACTGAAGGTCACAGCATCATCAGCATAAAGGAGAAGACTCCCAGAGGTGGCCTGAGATAATGAGTTAAGGTAAAGTGAGAAAGGAGCAGACCGAGGATAGACCCTTGAGGGACACCCGATCAGATGGGAAGGTTTGTGGAGAGGGTGTTTCTTATCATCACCTGTTGAGTGCGGCCAGAGAGGTAACTTGAGAACCAGCTAGTAGTTTCTTTGGAGACGCCGGCAGTCAGAAGGGAGTTTATGAGCATGGTGTGATTGACAGTATCAAATGCCTTGGAGAGGTCAATAAAGACTGTACCAACCAGGTCTCCATGGTCAAGAGCATCATGAACAAAGGTGGTGAGTTCTAGTAGGGCAGTGGTGGTACTGTGACCTTTCCTGAAACTGTGTTGTTGTTTGCAGATTAGGTGTTGTGTATCTAGATAGTTAGTAAGTTGATCAGCCACTATTTTTTCCAGTGCTTTCGAGAGTGGAGGGAGTATGGAGATGGGTCTGTATTTACTAGTTGCAGTACGTGTACCATTTTTATGTACTGGCGTATTCCCCGCCTTTTTCCATAAAGACGGGAATTGTCCTAGGAACAGGGACATGTTGAAAATTTTAATAAGAGGTACTAGAACAGCATCAAGGGTTAAAGATAGCAATTTAGCATCTAGTGAGTCACCACTATGTCTGGGCTTTCCTAGGAACCTGGAAATATATGAACAGGCATCACTAGTGGAGATAGTTTTGAGATGAAAAGGTGGCACACTGTGGGGTGGTGGGAAATATCCTGCGTCAGTACTGAAAATGTTGGGGGGGGGAGAAAAGAGCTTAGGTATGAGAATGATGTATTGAAAGTATCTGCTATTTTGCTGGGTTCTTGGGTAGGGATACCATCTAGGATAAGCATGGCAGGGGAAGGGGAGGGAGACTTTCCACTAAGTTCCTTAATATTATCTCAGAACCTCTTACCATCCCCTCAAGTGGCAGTGAGTTTTGTTTTGTAGTAAGCAGTCTTTGCCAGTCGTATTTCCCAGGTGCAAGTATTTCTGGCAGCACAACAATGTTGCCAGTCAGGGGGTTGATCTGACTGAAGGGCTCTGCACCACAGGTCATCATGCACCTTCATTTGATCAAGCAAAGACCTAGTTACCCATGGGGATGATTTAGACTTTTCAATCCATTTGACATGGGGGGGCGAAGATGTCACAGGCAGATTGGAAGGAACTTATGAAGAAGGATAGGGTGGCGTCAACTGATGTCAGGTGATAAAGAGGGAACCAGTCAAAATTCTGAAGTAGGTTTCTGAGATGATTTAGAGCCCCTCTCTTGAGTTGGTGACACATGGAGATACTAGGCGGGGGTGGTTTCCAGCTATTTGTCCAGAGACAAGTTACCGGGGAGTGGTCACTGATGGAGTCCGATAGCACCTGGACATCCAGTATGTGCTCAGGATGGTTTGTGAGTATGAGGTCAAGGAGGGAGCTGTGGCACATATTTTTGTTCACTCTAGTGGGGGTGAGGACCATTTGAGACAGATTTTGGGCAACAGTTGCATCCCTGAGGGGGGATGTCTGGGGGGCAAGCCAGTTTGAGTTAAAATCACCTAGGGCTATGACTTCCAAATTATTTGGGAGCTGTTCGATTATATCTAGGATGGATGTGAAGGCATCCCTTTGGTTACGAGGGGGTATGTATACGGACATTATGTAGAGGGATTTTCTTGAGTTCCCAATTTCAACCCTAACAGTGAGAGACTGTACGCCTTCCGAAGGGCTCATGGTAGTAGTGTTTATTCCCTGTAGGTGCTCTCGAAGATACAGAGCACTACCACTGCCCCATTTATTTAGTCTATCCAACCTTAACAGTATGTAACCAGGTACACTTACAGCCGAGTCATGGATATGCTGTGACAGCCATGTTTCAATAATGGCTATTACATCAGGGCAGTGGAGGCAGACCCAGGCTTGAAATGAGGCAAGTTTCTTTTGTAGACTACAAACATTAATGGTGGCCAGCTGCAGTCCCATTAGTTTAGCTGGTTGCCTTGGGGTATGGAGAGTGGGATCAGGATTTGGGTGGATGTTGCCCACAAGTAGCAGGAGGATGATTGCTGTCCTGGTTAGGGTAGTTTTGATGATCTTTTGGAGGTCGCCAAGATGTGCCCACATGATGGAGCAGTTTATTGAAATATGGGTGCATAAGTGTAATATTTCTTGTCCATAAAGTAATGGGGTAACTGGTTTCAGAGGTGGGGTGACATGGTAAAAGAGGAGGGTAGGGGATATAGAAAATGGTAACTGATGAGGGAGTTTCTATTGGTCGAGTTAACGAAGGGGGTAACATTGGGGCAGAGGGAGGGGTAGTACTAGAACTAGTATGAAGAAGACAGGAGGGTAATGGGTGTTGGGAGAGGGTTAAAATGAGGAGGGTAAGCCATAACGCCACTATGTGGACAGAGAAAGGTGATATGGTATTTATTTTAGACATGCTTGGGAGTGATTTTAAGTATAACTTGGAGATTTTTCCCAACACTAAAATATATATACATATATATTTTTTTTTTATTACTCGCACCGAAAGATAAACCCTGAGATAAACCATGCAGCAGTAAAAAGCAGAGAGTGAGAGATAAGCTGTGGAAAACAATGGTAGCCCCCTAGTGGCAGGTCCTGATAACCTGCTAGTGGAGAAGTTGCCGGATAGGTTTTTGCTCTTCACCAATCAGAAGAGCTCACCATCTATTTATACGAAGAACATGACCTAGGGTGGTGGTAGGGGCAGTGGGGCAGCTGATGCACAGCATCAGCGGGGCTCAAACGACTGCAGAGAGCACTCAGCTTAGTAGAGTGTTCCCCACTATACCTGCTGCATGGTTCCACGAGGCAAAAAACGCAGGTCCCTTTATTTTCTCATCCGTGGGTCCCTTGACTTATTTCAGGCTCCAGGGAGGGACTTTGTTCCCTCATGACCACCTGCACCCACGAGGGGAGCCTCGCTGATGAGTTCTGCTGAGGAAGAAGGAGAAAGCAAGAATTAATATAGGTGAGTTTCGGCAGGGGGAGTTGTGTAGAGAGTTAGTGCTGTGTGCCTGAAATTATTCTATCTGTGTGGGACACAGAGAAGATGGAGACTCGCTAGTTTTTCTGAGTTTCAAGTAACACACAGTATTTTGTGATACAGGTGATTCAAATTTGCAGTTTAGAACTGGCTATGGGGCTCAGGAGGCTAATTCAGTTTGAACAACAGACAGTAGTTCAGTTTTAAAAGGAAGCCCAGTACTTATAGTCAAGCACAATGTTAATTTCAAGTTTAAGATGTTATTTAAACTGCTTGAAAAAGCTATGGGGCTTAGGAGGTAAATTCAGTTTAAACAATAAACAGCAATTCATTTTTTAAAATGAAGCCCAGTACTTGTAGTCAACACAATGTTAATTTCAATTGTTACAATGGCTATGGGGCTCAGGAGGCAAACATTCAGCTACAACAACAGTGTTTCAGTCCACAGAAAGTCAGTTTTTAAAGCAAAGCCCAGGACTTTTAGTAATACGATACTAATTGATTTGTACAGACAAAAAAGGCAAGCTCTTAAAGTAACAGGAGAAAAGCGACAATTTAGGACCTTATTTTGATTTTTTGCCATACAGAAAACTATCTCCACATGTGTGGGGGCAGTAATTTGGTAGTGAAATTAAAGTCCACGACTGCAGAGAGCGCTTGGCTTAGTAGAGTGTTCCCCACTATACCTGCTGCATGGTTCCACAAGGCAAAAAATGTGGGTCCCTTTATTTTCTCAGCCGCGGGTCCCTTGACTTATTTCAGGCTCCGGGGAGGGAGTTTGTTCCCTCACGACCACCTGCACCCACAAGGGGAGCCTCTCTGATGAGTTCTGTTACATTGTTCTTTATATGTATTGTACACCTGTCTGTACACCTATAACAGGACCTCCTTGTGAATGAGCTTGCTCAGTGGAATTTCCCTGCAATAAACTTGAACTTGAACTTGAACTATTGGAAAATCAAAGGTCCATAAAATTATTAGAATACTATAGAATAAGGGAGATGACTGGGGATTTAATATAGCAGGAACCCACAGACTGTAGTCGAGATTTTTGGAAAAATCATGGGGCCTGTATCAGTAATAATTATTAAGATTTCAATAAATAGAGTAAAAAAGGTGAGCAAATGGTTTGATTGGGAATACAGACAATTTAAAGCTGAAATAAATGTGTCAGAAACATACAAGGAAATACAACAACTTGAAACAAAACCAGCCTGAATAAAATAAAGAAAGAGTATAAAAAACTCTTGGTCTATAAAAAAGAGAGAGAAATATAGAAAGAAGTTATGGAAGGACTTTGAAATGGCAGGTAAAGAAAAGGATGATAAGAAATTCTTAAAATTGGTAGTATGTGGATCGGACTACCTCCCTGAGAATATTGAAAGTAATATTGACTCACAAACTACAGAAACCTTCTCTTCAATGATCAAATCTCTGAAGATAATCAATTTCTTATTAAATGGAAATATATTGGACTAAATTCACTGAACAAGATATTTATAAATCAATTGATTTGGCAAGAAACACAGGGCCCCTGGACTCAATGGTTTTCCAGTGAACATATTAATGGAAGACTATAACTTGTGGGTACCGGCCTTAAAAATTATATTCAACCATGTAATTCAAACAGGGAAGATACCAAAAACTTGGAAAGACAACATAATTATCAATATTCATAAAAAAAGTTGAAAAGGCAGACCCAATTATAAACCTATAAGTCTCCTGGACACAACACAAAAACTCTTTACAAGAATTTTACATGCATGAATAATGATATGGTTAAAAGAAAAGAAAATATTAAATGAGGCACAAGCAGGGTTTTTGCCAGAACACTCAACAATCAATCAGTGTTTTGTACTTGTACACATGGGGTGTGATATTCAGAAGGGTTGCACATGGTGCAACACAGTTGCACCATGCACAACCCACTGAGATGCGCCCAGCATGATATCTAAAAAGGAAATGTGTGGCATTAAATCTTGATGCACCAGGGTATCAGTAAAGTATGCAGTGCCAGTAGGGGCATGCCCATGTGTACCCTGCACATCCTGATATTCAGCCTGGGATGTGCGGAGCCCATGCAGGCGCAACCCCTCCTCACGCCGCATACAGTTGTTTCAAAACATAAAGAAGCAACAGCCGGCCACCCACAGGTGAGCTGCATATTATAGGGTGCAACATGGCAGCTGCCAGCTGTGGGTGGCCACCCGAGCTCTGGAGGCACCCTCCATTGGGTAGCACCCCCCCATGCCCAATCATGGGTAGAAGTAGGAGATATAAACAGTCCCATATCCCTGATGGTCCAGTGTACCGCTCGCAGCCCAATCGTGGGCATAGGTATGATAATAATAAACACCTATATCCCTGGTGGTTCAGTGGACTGCTTAAAGCCCGATCGTGGGCATAAGTATAAATATAATAAACACCTATATCCCTGGTGCTCCAGTGGACAGTTCACAGCCTATCACGGGCAGAAGTCTGAGAAAGATTAGATCCCATCCCTGGTGGTCCAGCGGTAGTTCTCCCTTTCCTTCCACTTGAGTTTCACCATTCCCTCATTCTCCCCTGGTCAGTGAGCAGGGAAGCCTCACCTGCAAGCCACTCAGCAGCCTGCCAACTGGACTGTGTACAGTACAGCTGTATGCCCATTGGTTCACAGCAGGTCCAATGGCCATGCAGATCGTATTGTAATATTAATAGTCCAGATATGTGAATGGATTCATTCACATCTGGACTATGTAGTACTGGTAGAAGTACAGTATGCCTATTGGCTCCACGCTTGTGGACCAATGGGCGATACAGCTGTACTGTACGTAGTCTGTCGGTAGGTGGCTGGGTGGATTGCAGGTGAGGAGCTGCCGCCTGCCACTGACCTGTGGGGTGTGGAGTGGTGGCTCAGTGGAAGGGTGGGAGGGACACCAGGATGGGATCTAATAGTTTTTAGACTTCTGCCCATGAGAGGAGGGTTCTCCCTGCATATCTTTTGGTCTTGTCAATCGGTATCCCCCCTCTGGGCCCAGACAGAAACTCTATTAGACCCCCTATTGGGACTACAAGGTCTCTTTTCCCCTAAATTCTGTATTTTGGGTGATTATTCGGAGATACAGGTGAAGGAGAAGAGATACCACATGGCACTAATATCCATGGCAGTTAAAAAATTAGTACTTAGACATTGGAAAGACCGCTCTGTATTAACTTATACGGAATGGTTACATGAGATGACCTTCACCCTTCGAGTGGAGAACCTCATTGCACAGATGAATAGACGCTTATCCTCCTTTAGGAAAAAGTGGGGTAAGTTAGATGCCTTGTTATTAAGGAGGCACTAAGTAAAATGACAAGCTGCGGGCCCCTCTGCACTAAACATGCTTTCCCTCTGCTCTGTCTGCCATCCGTGAACTCAATAGACTATGTACATGTTGCTTTATAGGTGGTTTACTTAGCCCCTGGTACCTGGAGTATTTAGTGAATAGTTCGATATGCACCACATGATTGGGGAGGGAGGGGGTAAGGGAAGGGAAAATCAGTCTGTTTATATTTTCTAGTTTTAACACTTGACTAATGGATACTCATTGGTTTAGTGGAGGTCCTTTGTTTCTTTTTACTTGATGTTCAAAAAAGCTCTGGAATAAGGATATCATTGTTATTGATTTGCCGTGGTTAAATTTAATAAAGAATACTGAATTATAAAAAAAAAGACTTCTGCCCATGATTGGGCTGCGAGTGGTCCACTGGACCACCAGGGATATAGGTGTTTATTATATTATTATATTTATACTTATGCCCGTGATTGGGTTGTAGGGCACTTTACCACTTGTTCAGGGGCGTGCGTTCCTGATGGCTGCAGCCTGGCAGGGTGCCAGGTGCAAGTCACTGGGGATGGGTGTCTCTGCATGCAAATGGGGCCATAATGACATGCAAATGGCCCCATTTGCACCTTTCATGCATAATGGCTTCATTTGCATGTGCACCTTTGAATATCATGGTTGATGCACCTAGCACAATGGCTCTTGCACTAGCGCATCTTCCCTGTCCCTCTCTGGCCACTGGCACTGGTGCAGTGCCACTGTGCCATGCACAGTGCGGGTGGCCACAGAGCTATTTTCAACGGCCCTGAGCCATGGCACATCACCATTGAATATCACCCTGTTACTGCCCTGGCACATCCCAGTTGCACTGTGCACTGGCTTGTGCCACAGCCTGGCACAGTCTGAATATCCCATCCATTATATATAAATACATTAACATTAAAAAACAAAAGCTATTTTGTGTATTTATATACTTAAAAGTAGCTTTTGACAAAGTACTGAGGGAAAAACTGTGGGGGCCTTGGATTACTATAAAATTTATAGCTTTCTACTTAATTTGATAAAAGTATTATATGAAAACAACCTAACTTCAGTTCATTACAACAAAGAAGGTGACTGTACCCCCACATTTTCATCTAACATTAGTCTGAGACAAGGTTGTGTATTGTCACCTATTTTGTTTATAATATTTTTGACTGAAGTGTTGGTGGTACTGAGGGACTCAGAGCTGCACATGCCTGATTAGCTCCAGAAAGTGACCCTTCCTGGCACATGTGGAGGATGTAGTACTAATGGCAACTTCCTATATAGGAATTAGAAGAAGCTTAGATAAATTCATGGATGAATGCTCCAATGCAGGGCAGGAGACTAACTTCCAAAAGATGAAATATATGATTTTTAATCAACATTATATTTCTAAGGGTAAAATGATGGTAGTGAAATATAAGAACTATGGCACAGAGTATGTTAAAAGTTTTTGTTACTTGGGGATAGTGTTTTCCTACAACTTAAAATGATATAAACATATATAGTTGGCAGCCCAGAAAATAAATAAAACATTTTTAGCAATGGAAAAATTCTTTTATAAATATGGAGGTCAATCCATTGACGGTATGATAAAAGTACTCAATGCAAAAATAAAGAGTCAGGTTTTATACAAGGGCAGACATTGGGGTTTAGAGAAATTGGATGTACTAGAAACAGTTATTAATAAGCTACATAAAAGGCTTTTAGGATTACCAATAAGTGTTGCATTGGCTTTGATTAGATTAAAATTAGGTCAAACAACTATAATGGGGAGGTAGATTCAAGACTTGCAATTCATTGGCTGAAAGCATACAAAAAGATAGAAGAGAGGTTGCCAAGACTTTGCATTGAAGAAACACTAGTATATAAAAAAAAATAGGTTTATATTCCCAAGTATAACCATTTTGGACAAAATTATTAAACCATATGGCTTGTTAGATTGTATAGTGCAAGGTTTTGTAACCTCTCCTAAAGAAATACAGGTTAAAGTTAAAACTAAAATAAAAGACGTCAATTTCCAAAATTAGTTTAATAGTATTAAGAATTTGAAATTTAGCAGTTGGTTAGTAACAAATAAAATAAGATACTTTGGTATGGAGAATTACTTAGAGAAAATTAATAATCCATAGCATAGGAAGTCTTATACTAAATTTTGGATTGGCTATATAGATAGCCCACATTTGCGATTCTGTTTTGGTGCTTCTATAACAAGAAAGTGTTCATGTAACTATGATAAGGATAAACCTATCCATCTCCTGCTGTTTTGTCCATTATATAATGAAGAAAGAAGGTGGTATCTTGCAGAAGTTTTGGCATCTCTGGACATGGAACTGTGATATCAGTATAACTATCTCTTAAAAACTTCTAATACCAATCATTTGGAGGCTATAGCATGATTGTGCAATGTTTTAGAAAGAAAAAAGTTACACATTAAATGTTAAGGAGATAATAGTCTCTACCAAAGATATTCCATTACATTAGAAGAAAACTTAGGTATATTAAAGAAGAATGCTGGGAGTAATCCGTGAACACATATGCTAAGAATTCCCTATTTTTAATAAAACCGTTTGTGATCTACCTGTTTAGCTGAATATGTATTAGAAAAACATTGTATCAGGCAATGGATTTTATCCAAACTTATATACTATTTATTGTTAATATTTGTTTTATAACTATGCATCTATAAATAATTATTTATTTGTTATATATAATTTGTAATGACTTAATTTAAGTCAAACAATGAAGATTGACATGGCATGACATAACTAACAGGTATGACCTGAGGCAATGGAGGGGAGAAAAAAAATTCTATGAGGAGGAATTCACTGGGGATCCAAGGCCTAGGTCACCTTCCCTCTAGGCTTGGGATATTTTATTTTGTGATGGCTCTGCAGCTGCAATTTGGAAAACCCAATTAAAGGGAGGTGGAAAATATTCCAATTTGGAGGAAGGTTCTCACTCAATCCATCCAGCAGGAATGCCGTGGAAGGTTGTGAGAGAACTCTGCAATGGTACGTGCAACCAAGATGGGAGGAGGAGGACAGCAATGACTGCTGAGGCACTCACCTGGTCTACTCACCCTAAACTCAAACCAGGTGAGCCAGTGGCAGATGTAGGGAGAATGCAGTGAAGGTGCCTTGCTAGGAAAACCTCTAATGCCAATGGATAACCATTATAGTGGAACACTATAGCCAAAGGAGGTAATTTTTTCCACCCTTCACAGTTAGTCTTAAATGCTACACTAGGAGCTGCTGTTGCATAGTGAACAGCTAAAGCCAAGCCCCAGGGGAAAAAAATTCCCAGCTATGGTCCAGGTGAGAAGGACCCTGCCCCAAGTTGGGCATGCTCAAGACATGGACTAAATGCAGAACGAGACCATCAGCTGCATGGAACTCTGTGCCAGAAATGAAATGGCTGGCATGCCACAAAAACTGACTGAGAGCTGAAATGCTGGTGAACAGCCAAATGAGCACTGATATGCTGAAATTGTAATTAGCATTGAGTGCTGAGACCTTGCAAGGTCGAAAGCAGATTGAGTGCAGCAGACATCCCAGAGGCTGAAGACAAGGGGATGTGGTAGGCATGGGCAACAATTGAGTAAGCAAGTGTGAACCTGCACGTAGGTCAGTAAACAGAGTAGTAATAAGTGGATCTGCATGTAGGTCTGCATAGCATAGTAGCAATGAAACAGCACTGAATAGTGGGGCAAGCCAGCCAGGCATTTAAAAGCCAAATCAAGGTGACAAATACTTTGAGGATTTTCGACCGCAAAGGCAGGATTTAAAACAAAAATAATTAGCCACAAGGGACCATGACTCCCCAAACACTTCCAGGTGCCTGCCGTAGGACAAACAAGAAAGTGATGGAAGGGCCGAAAACCACATGCAGATATTGAAGCTAGTTAAACAGCCTCAACAGTATCTTTAGCTGACCTCTAATTATAACAGGGTAAATAAACATATAAGCAACATATATATGGAGTACACTGAGTTGAAAAACTACAATAAACATAAGAAAGAGACACAATGCTCTGAAAGCAGGTGTAACCAGGCAGTGCAACGAAGCTGCTGTAATGAAGTAAGTAGAATGAGAGAACATTATTGAGCTGCATAGCTAGGTTAAGAGTAAGCCTGAGTCAGGTTAAAACAATTGAGTATGCAACAGGCAGCAGCTATGGTTGAGCTGAAACACACAGGTAATGATTTCAGTTGCACTGCAGTAGCTTGAGAGTTGTGAGTAACAGAGCAAATAGTAGGGGCTTAGAAACAAAAGCCCCCCCCCCAAAAAAAAGACAACGCAAATACACACAAACACAGAAAAGAGAGAACAAAGTCAGAAAGAAGCACATACAACTGAAGGCAAGTACAAACCAGAAGCAGGAAATAAAAAACAGAAATCCAGCAGACAAGCAAGAGCAGCAAGGTGGGAGGGTCCCAAATGGCTCGCAGGACAGACTGACAGAGACTTTGGCTGCAAAGAAAAAGTGCTGCACAATGAGGCTGAGAGGAACTACTTATATAGCTCAGGAAGTGGGAGTGGCTGGCTGCTTGTCCATTGAACTCCAGACAAATCCTTTCCCACTATCCACCAATCCTGAGTCATTTAATCCTTCAGTTGAAGCTAGCCTTTGCCCGAGTGAGGACTGAGGGGGCGCAAACAAAACCACACACAGCACCCCCCCACTCTACTGAGCCAGCTTACCTCATCTCTTCAGTTTAGCCCCTCCAGTCAAGATGTCTACATGAGGCACCCCGCTGTTGTATTCTCCCCAACCAGCAAATATTGCCAGTCCAAAGTTTCAGTGTCCCAGATGAATAAGTGGGCCATTCCACTAAGAGTCTGATAGACTGAGTGATCAAATAGTAGGCCAGAGAGACTCCCCTTGGCTTGGTGGTCAACAACATACTGTCCCCATTAGAAAGTAGAGAGAAACTCTCTCCAGGTGTCATAAACAAAACTTTCATGCACAGCACAGGGTCACAAGAATAGGATCCCTTACCCCATAAACCTGGAGTATAGTTCCCAAAATGATAATGCATATAAGCACACTGTACCAAGGAAAGCTCCAGGAACAGAAGCCAGAAAAGTGTAGGCCACCCGTGTGTTGGTAGTTTTACTTGCGGTTGTTAGTTCAGCCCAGTTTTTTCTTTAACTCCCAGACAAAACCTTCTGCTTTTGGCACTTCCCAGAAGGACTATGTCACCCCTTCATGTTTAATTTTTTGTGTTGCAAGGTATACCATAAAGCACTCAACCTTCAGATCTCTGAGTTATGTCATCACCCCATTAAAAGCTTTGAATAGTTTTAGGAGACATGCAGAGTAATCTTGCTAGAGAAATAATCTCTTCCCTTGAAATTGCAGATCGTTAGAAGCACGGTAATCCCCAACACAGCTTCTCTATCCTGGTAGCTGTGGAATCTTACTATTATTTGTCAGTGTGGTTGATCTGGGTTCAGCCTAGGCATTACCGCTCTGTGGGCCCTCTCTAGCTTGCATCTTCCATTTTTAGGGGGCAGGCCCAGAATCTCCAGTAGTTGTATGGCACAGAAGTTTAGAATATTTGGACCCTCCATTCCTTCAGGTAGTCCCCTCAGATGGAGATTCAACCATCTGTGATAATTTTTTTGATAGTTAAACTGTTTTTAAAATCTTCTAGTTCCTTTGTAGTGCTGCTATTTGCTATGGGACTGGGCTGGCAGTATCATCTAAATCCAACACCCACTGCTCTGCTTCGCTGAGTTGGGTCTCTTGTGAGGTATGCATGTTGACTAGCTCCTAGAATTTTTAATTGAATTATGTTTCCATCGGATCAAGACGAGGTCCCAGGGCAGCTAATACTTGCTCCATTACCTCACATCCCAATACATGTATTTTGGCTGTGGAGAGGGAAATCGGACCCGTGTTGTCAACTTGGGCCGCAGGTGGTTGCTTGCATTGGCTTTTTGAAGTTGTCCACAGATTTTTACTGGATTTTGAATCAGCAAGTCATCCATGTTGATGGTAGAAGAGTTATTAAGTCTTCCCCCAGGTCTTTAAACCAACTCTAACTTATAAAATTATGTATTTATACTGCAAGAAACGGAGCATGGAGCAAACACGTCTCCACTGTTCCCTGCTCATTAGTGCTCCCCATTTATTTGTTTTGTGAAGCTGACAATTCAGATATAGCAAAGGTCCTGGAGATGGGGAAATCAGAAGTGTCAGGTAAAGAGAAAATGCAGGATTAGGATGTGCATATATTGGCTACAAACAATGAATATGGACCGCTCACCTGCACCAGCTACCCCCAACCCAGGCTCAATAGGAGACAGCCAGCCTTGTCCCTTCATTATTAAAAGTGGTGTCAGTGGCTCAGTAGGTAGCACACTCGCCTCTGAGGCCGGGAGATCAGAGGGCTGTGGGTTCAGTTCCCACATCTGGCACTGGGTTAATATCCCAGTACTGACACTGTAGTGCAGCATGAGAGGGGTGTTGCACTTCTGAGGTGCCATCTTTCAGATGAGACGTTAAACCGAGGTCCCATCTGCCTGGATTGGTGGTAGTTCAGGTGGATGTTAAAGATCCCATTTCACTTATTGAAAAAAAGTAGGGGAGTTTCCTCGGTGTCCTGGCCAAATTTCCCTTATTCACTGAAAATACCACCAATAGCTTAATCAGGTTCAAAGTCAGTTGGCATTCATCTGTATCCCCCTCCCATGGGTGGTGCCTGAAAATAGGCAGGATTTGTCTAGTGCACTTACCCGGTCAACAAAAACTAAGGCTCTGTATAGTATTGTGGCTCCAAATTATACAAAAAAAGCAAAACATGGATTTAAACACAATGTCTATGCCTAAAAAATTTATTCTCCAAGAGTGCAGTAACAGTCAAGTAAAAGTAAACACTCACAATGAAGCAGTGTCCACTTCAAAGTTAAAAGTCCATTCCAATTCATCAGAGTCCACCAAATGCAAATGCTGACTGGTGCACAGGCTCAAACCTCATCCCTTCAAAGACATGGACACTGTGCTTCATTGTGAGTACTTGATTTTACTTGACGTTTACCACACTTTTGAAGAGTAAAGGCCTTTTTGGCACAGATGTTGTGTTTGAATCCACAGTTCTTTTGTATGATTGGGAGTCACGTTACTATGCAAAGCCTTGAGTAGGTGCTGGTCCTTCTGCTGTGTTTCTGTATGTATGACTGTGGCACTATGATTCACAAGCTGCAGTCCCTTTGTTTTTCATGCATTGTGCCCTTCAATATTAAATGTTGATGAATCAACCATTAGGCACTAGTTACTGCTGTGTGCTGCAGCTCCTGTACTGATAACATAGAACACTATTCCACTATCAAAACATTCTCCCCCAACAGGAGTATACTCCTTATCTTATGTGGGCAGGTTAGGCAGCCCTCCTAACATGCTATACAGTATAGCCTCACCCTGCCCATAGTGCTTGCTATTATATCCCTCCAAATTTAGTACCTCCAACCACTCCCTGAAACAAAAGGATCAAAATTACATACAAATTATTTGTTGTATGTGGTTTAGAGGATGGAGTGAAATACAGGTTTGGTTATAAGCCATACCATGTGCATGAGTCCCAAACCAAGTCCAGACAGTTCAGTAACTTCTAATTAGAAAATAACAGTGAGAAACCTGTTTGAACAGACTAAACTCATAAAGATGAATGTCTACTGGCACATCGCTCCCCTAATGTACAGCACAGAATGAAGTGCAGAGGTCAGGAATCTTCACTCATCCACCTTTCACTGAAAAGTATCATTTTAGGAACAGAACATAATAAAGTTCATCAGTCATCATCCTGAACAAAATTTGTAAAGTATAAAAAAATATTTTTTGACATCATTAACTCATTAATTCCATGAGTTCATCTCGTCCTCCTGCAGAACTCCAATAGCACTCTAAAGGCTGCCAGTCTCCATTGTCACATTGATTTCCCTACTTGGCATCAGCGAATCTTCAGCACAGGAGGGGAGCACTAAAACAGAGCCGGAGAGTGCATCACCGTGGCAGAAGAAAAAAACATTAAAACAGGTATTAACCTTAATTAATATTTTGAAAAAAAATACAGATGCCAACTAAAATAAGTTTACATTCTGACACAGAAACAACTAAGTATTAATGGAACCAGATAACTTTGAGCATTTGGTGTTTCTGCACTCCTACAGTGCACAGCATGTTTAGTTTCTTTTGACATTATACACTAAATATCATTCTACATAACATCTGACACATGAAAAATATTATTGAACTCTATGTAGTGATGTAGATAATGGTTCGGGTAACCTGCATTGTTGTGTGTGTGTGTGTGTGTGTGTGTGTGTGTGTGTGTGTGTGTGTGTGTGTGGGTGGGCTTTTCACTGTTCCCAGTACCATAAGATAACTGTCAAAAGAACAGTTCTACTTTTATGGAAAACACTACTGTGGTTACTTAATCCAGTAGTAGGGCAGAATGCATTCCTTGTGGGGGTGGGGTGGGTGTCCCTTTCACAGTATCTGGCATGATAAGGCAACCTACAAACAAAATATTACTTTTAAACAACTGTATACCATTTTCCTTTGGGCAGTTATATCTTAAAATGTTGGGAGCAGAAAGGAGGAAAAGACAAAGGAAGAAAAGACAGCAGCAGGAGCAACATCAACAAAGACAGTAAGCTCTGAGAAAGAAGTAGCAGAGCCACATCTCATTTAGTTCTAACAGGCAGTACAATAGGGAGGAGTTGTAGGTGGTGACAGAGGACAAGGCAGCAGCAACAGGAGGAGCGACATTAACAGAGACAATAAGCTCTGTAAATGGAGTGGCACAACTGTACCTCATTCAGTTCTATGTTGCAGTACCCCAGGGTCAAGGAAGAGGTAGAAGAAGATGAGGCAGGAGCATCAACCTAGACAAAAAGCTGCAGGGAGCAACAAATTACATTAAAATAAATCAACAGAGATTTGTTTTGCCCTCTACTTCACTAGGAAAGAAATGTCAATTATATCTTTAGAAAAAATCTCCCCTGCCCCTATCCCCATCAACTAAATTCACTCCACCCTGCTCCTGATACAGGGCCTGCAGTTGTCAGTGCAGGCTTACATTGTGTTGTCTCTCTTCTCTCATCATTTCACTGGCCTCCCTGCCTGAAATCATGGTTACATCTAATGAGAATAAGCTAACTGGAGTGAGGACCATATTCTGGCCACCTCAAGCTGTGACTGCTTGTAGCCCCTCTCTCCCATCCTGCCCCCCTGGGCCTCTGTGTTTTTCTCTTTTCTCTCCTCTCTTCCCCCTGATTTTCCCCTTATGACAATGTCCTCTCGACAGATGCTCCCCACTCTACACGCCCCACCCCAGTTCTGCTCTCCCTTACTCCCATCCTCACTATCTGTTAAGCGTCCTTAACTGTTGTATTCTGCTGATGTTTCTCCTAATTGTTTACCATGATGTCTAACTATGTTTTTACCTCAATATTCTGTATAACTGCCCAGTAGTATTGTTATCATGTCTATCCCTGTTGCTGTATCAACTGATTTGTCTTGCCATGCTAGTGTTATCAATGATGCAGCACCGTAAAGGTGACTATGACTCAGAGAGTTGTAATTCCTTAAATTAAATAGATAAATAAATAAATAAATAATTCTGCAATATTTTGTAATAAAACTTTTATAACCAACAATCATTCTTTTTACATAAAGAGCTCTTTCTGTAATCACTGATGCCACAGCACATTCCCTGTGTGAGAGAGATGGAAAAGGCACTGAGAAGTTTTAAGAGTGAGGTGTTCTCACTCTCCAGTGCTGCTGATTGGCTGCAGTGTGTCATGTGGCTTGCCAGCAACATTGACATTCTCACTGTGTGCTCCCTATAAAATGTACTGCTGCTTCGTGACATTGAAGTGCAGAAATGCCAAATGTAAACTGAGTTTCTCTGGAGTTCTACTGATGTCCAAAATGCCAGATTTTGGAATTTTCTCGAGTGAAAATTCAGCATCAGCTTATCTTCACCCTGAATGCATTATGGTGAGCTGCACTCAAGGATATGCCACAGATGGGTTTATACAAAGTGGTTAATTCCCTTTCATCCTTTCCTTTCAGAGCTGTTTAGAAGTATAACATCTTATGTACTTTCTGTTACATAAATTCTATATAGCACTATATTTAAGTTGATTAGAGTACAAGCCTATAATGTTGCTTCTGTCACTACACCATTTATCACAATGTTTATATGCAGTTCAGGATCTTTTGTTTATTTTTATTATTTTCATTTTAGTCAGTACTTTTTTAGAATTTTGGATAGGGAAAGGCACACTAAGATGAAATGTGTTTACACATGCAACCTGGGAGCACAGAGATGTCAAATATGATTTGTTCAGTGACTCACAGTATGCGAGTGGCATCTGTGGGATTCAAACCAATGTGTTCAAGTTCTTCAGCTTGACTACTCTGTGCACTAGCAATGGGCTATGCTGTTTCTTATCACTTTGTTAAAATGTATTACTTGTGAACATATAAACATAAAAATGTGCCAGCATAAGGAGGCCTTACGATCTAATGAGTCTGCTATACTATGGTGCCTTGATACAGAGAATACAGTGGGCCCCACCCTACCTCCTCCCAGTCCTGACCTTCCCTTTTACCTTATCCGACCTTTTCTTAAACCTACCCCCAATGTCATTTTGGTGATTATCTCAGACGGGAGTTCATTCCATCCTGACAATGCCTTCTCTGTGAAGGTGCAGTACCTCACAGAAGGCTGCAAAAGAAGTTAGAGGATCTGGGTGCAGTGAAGGACACAGTTCCACAGATGAAAAATCAGTTGGAAGGGAGAAAACAGATGGTTATGGTTAATGAGTCAGATCATAAGAGAGGGATGTCATCAGTGGGGGTGCCTCATGGATTGATTCTGCATCCTGTCTTTTTCAATGTGTTCATCAGAGACATGGGAGAAGGAATCCAGGACAAGATGTGTCTCTTTAGAGATGACACTAAGGTTTGTTGCTGGGTAGACTGCACGGCGGTGGTTAGAAAGATACAAAGAGAACTGCAAAGACTAAAGAGGTGGTCATAGGTTTGGCAGTTGAATGTGAATATCAAAATGTGCAAGGTGATGCACATAAGGAACAAGAAACCCAGAACAGAGTGCTGGATGATGGAAGGGGGTATAGCTGGGAATGACTTCTGAGGTAAGAGACCCATGGTCCATCATCAGTGACTATCTAAAACAATCAAGCCAGTGCAATAAGACTGACAGAAAGGCAGACAGGATACATAGGTGTATAGGAAAGGGTACTGACAGCAGAAAAAAGGAGGTGTTGCTAGCTCTCTATAGAACACTGGTGAGGTACCACCTGATGTACTGTGCCCAGATCTCGAGTTCTCACCATAGGAAACACAAGGACAGGCTAGAGACAGTGCAATGTAGGGTTACAAAACTGATTCAGGGTCAGCAGAGTAAATCTTACTTGGATCAACTCAAAGCACTGAGCACGTACTGGCTGGAGGCCAGATGACAGGGATGATATAATAAATATCTTCAAGTTTTTGAAAGTAATGGACAAGGTAAACTGAGAGAAACCATTTAGTATAAGTAGCAGATCAAGTACATGGGGGCACAAGTGAAAACGGACAGGAAAAGGTTCATGATGGGAGTGAGAAAGTTACATTTTACAGAAAGTGTGGTGGAACCATGAAACAATATGTCAGCAGATGTGGTGGGCACCAAAACTTTCAATGGTAGGAGTCAGCCCAGTAGCACTTAGAGCTGAGGTTCTGGATGTCACACCTTGTGCCATGCCAGTGATCTAAGTTCAGGAGCAAGCTCGGGCTGCTTGGGGTTGGTAGACTGGAAGGGTGGGAGATGATAGTAGAGGTCGCTGGGCTACTGTCATTTCCCAGGTTGGAGAGGTGAGTTTCCTTACTACCGAATTGCACCAGGTCAAGGGACTGACATTACATTGGGAGGGTGGACATAGTTGTGGTTCCTGGGAAGCATGTGTGCATCCATGCGCATGCACTTGCTGTATATGTCACAGCTCCTGGGTGGGACGAAAAAAGCATAGAAAAGTGTATGGGCCCGATTATCAAACAGGGAATGCAAGGCTTGTGGCCAAGCCCTACATCCCAGCAACATTTGCTGCACTTACAGCCATGGGTTTCCCACAACTTGCACCTAATTTTATAACGTTGCATGTTGTAACATATGCATGTTGTAACAATACCCTCAATTTATGGCAGCTTGTGCCAAAGCTGTGATGCAAGCCCTGTAAATTGGCTCACCCCCTTTTTTTTTTTTTTAGTTGTTTAACCAGGAGTAGCACACTAAGCTGAAAGCTTTTTTACAGGAGCTACCTGAGAGCACAGGGAAGTTACGTGACTTGCTCAGGGTCACAAATGTATGCAGGTGGAAGCTGTGGGGATTCAAACCCAGGTCTGATCTGTTGGATGTCACCAGATTTGCAGCTCAGAGCCTTAAACCACTTTGCTATACTGCCTCCCACTGACACAAAAGGTATACCAGGGGTGGGAACCGGTGGAACTGTGCTGAGGTGCCACAATGGACTTGCAGTGGGAAGAGGGGTTGCTGCACGTGTATTTCCAAATTTGCACTAGTGGTATAGTTTGATGCAAGTTGACATCTGCGTCAGACTCTCAGCTGCAATTCCATTGTGGTGACTGCAAACCATTTGAAATTGGGCCCTGTGTCTCTCTTTTGCAATGTGTGACAGCTCCCAATGTCCTCGGACCCTGTTCCTTGTGGGTATTCACTGGTAAGATTGTTGGAGGAGAAACTGACAATATTGGGGGATGACGAGAGCCGATGGCAGGCTTTGGTGGCAATGGAGAGCAAACAGCTCTATAGAAATAAAAACTCTCAATGGTATTACACACGGATGGGACAGAGTTAGGCTTAGTGGTTGCTCAGAGTGATTGCAGTATGTTGGGGAACATGGGGTGGATATTGTGGTTTAGAACCCTGTATGAACAGTAAGTCTGAGTTTGTTAGGGTTTTATGGGCAGATTGGATGGACCAATGGTTTCTTCTGTGGTCATTGTCTATGTTCAATGTAAGAAGTGTATCCTGAACCCCGTCTTGAATCTTCCCCCTGACAGATTAAGACAGTGCACCATAGTGGTCCCTCTGTCACTAAGACAGAAACGTTTTTCAGCATCTACCTTTGCACTGAAACAGAAATGTTTCCCAATATCTACCTTGTTTATACCTTCCAGGTACTTGAAGGTTTCAGTCATGTCCCCTCTCTCCCTCCTTTCCTGTCACAAAAACATGTTGATCTCTCTCAACATGTCCTCTTATGCCCTACCCCTCGGTCACTGTACCAGCTTTGCTGCTCTCCTTTGGACTGCCTTGAGCTGGTTGATAGCTTTCTTTAGGTGATAGCTCCAGTACTGCATGCCTTACTCCAGTTGCAGTCACACTAAGGATCTGTACAGCAGCATTATATCCTCCTGCCTTCTGCTTATGAATGCTTTAGCAATGTAGCCAAGAATTCTTTTTGCTTTAGCCACTTCCTTCATATATTACGTGACTTGCTTAAAGTTACTGGTGATGTCTATCCCCAACTGCAGTACTTTTCTTCCACTGTTTCAGTGACCATGACCGCTCCTAGACTGTACTCTGCCCTCAGAGTCTTCCTTTCCATGTGCATGATGTTATGCTTCTTCACATTGAACCCCAGCTGCCGGATGTCTGATCATCTTTCCAGGTTAGCCAGTCCACATTAAGTCCTACACCCCTTCATTTGAGTCTACCCTCCCACAGAGCTTGGTGTTTTCTGCAAAGAGTCAGATCTTAACTTTAACTCTGTCCCCAGTGTCATTTAGGAACACATTAAACAACGCTGGTCCAAATACGGATCCCTGTGGGACACCTCTTGTAACCTCCTTGTACCTGAGAGTTCCTCTCACCACTACTAGACTCTGCATCCTATCACTAAGCCATTCTGCCACCCACCTGGTTAATTTCCTCCTTGACCCTAGCCCCTTCAACTTTCTGATCAGCTTTTTGTGTGACACTAATTCAAAAGTCTTGCTGAAATCCAAATATAGAGTGTCTACCACTTGACCTTTTTCAACCACTTTCATTATCCAGTCAAAGACGTAAATCTGGTTACCCTGACAGGACCTACCTGTCATGAATCAATGCTGCTCTCATTCTGTAGTCCATTGTCTTCAAGGAACTCCACTGTTCTTTCCCTCACAATGGTCTCCATGGGCTAACACAAAATGTGGGTCAGATTGATTGGCCTGTAGTTCCCTGGGTCGTCCCTGTACCTACTGAAATAGAGTGGTACCACATGCACTGTTCTCCATTCCTGCAGCACCACACCAGTACCAGAGGAGCTATAGAACATGTCTGCCAGGGTACCTGCCTGCTCTGCTACCAGTTACATCTATAGTATTGTGTGCTTCCCATCTGAGCCCAATAATTTGTTTACCTTAAGGAATATGAGCTCTTTGCTAACTCTTTCCTAACTCTGTCCTCCATTATTTTGTCCTCAGCCATGTTTTCCCCTCCTCCTGCCATCCTTCCTTGTGGATCTGGTCCATCCTTTTCTTTAGTAAAGGCAGATCAAAAATACTTGTTCAATACCTCCGCTTTCTCTTTACTGATGACAACTCACACAACCTCCTTTTCAGCTGAACTGTAACAGCCTGTGTGTCCCTTTTCTTACAGATTTACCTAAAGAAGGCTTTCTTCCCACTCCTTAATCCCCTTTGCAATTTTCACCTCTTTCCAAACCTTGGCATGCCTGACTATCCTATTTGCCTCCCTAGCTTTCTGCAGGTAGATGCCCTCATCCTCATACATTTGGAACTTCCTGTATTTCCCATATGTGACCCTCTTGTCCTTAATTGCCTGACTCACCTCCCACTGAACCAGCTCAATTTCCTTGCTTTGGGATTTCTTCCCCTTCTGTTTTAGGGCATGTGTTAGTGGCTGCCACTATCCCCTCCCTGACCACTGTCCACCTTTGCTTCACATCCATAGCTTCCTACAGGCTTGCTAGATGTCCCTCCCAAAATCTCTCACATCCTTCCAAAGTCACCTTTCTGAAATTTAGATCTTTTATCTTTGTGACTGGTGATTCTTTCCCCATGTTGACTTAGAACAATATCATCTGGTGATCACTATTCCTCAAGGGCTTTTCCACCATGATGTCCTGTACATGATTCCTGTTGGTAAGTACCAGATCTATGATGGCTTCCTCCCACATTGGTTTGATCACCCTCAGATACAGTAACCAGTCCTGGACCACATCCAGAAACAGCTGGTTTATGGCACAGATGTTGGCTGGGACATTTCAAGCCACCTTGACAAATTAAAGTCTCCTGTCACCACCACTTCAACTGCCATCCTGATCATGGTACCCAGCTTCCTGTCCTTTTCCTCATCCTGAATTTGTAGCCTATAAACCACACCAGCTTTAATTTCCTTTCTGCATTTGGATTTAAATCCACAGTGTCTCTAATTCACCATCCTCAATGTTCATCCTAGTGGTAATACTGTCCTCCTGGTGGCAATCACCATATCCACCTTTCCCTTCGCCATCATGACCTGCACATTGTCTGTCTTGTTCCCAAGACTTCTTGTATTAAGTGACACTAAATTTCCAACCACCTACAGATTTACAGTGCTTGAATTGTACCATTACTATGCTGCTGAGCATGATGTTACAAACACCCAGATTGACCGTTAGTTTATACCCGTAATCATAGCTTTGCTAACTTCTTACAAATCTACCATATGCCCCCAACTGCAATTTTCCAATGCTTTTATTGGGCTAATATTATAGAAATGAGCTTAGTTAATATAAGAAGGCCCCATTTAGGCCTACAGTTAGTTTACCAACATCAGCATGAAACCTTCATGATGCAGATGAAAACTATGTAAGTTCAACATTTGTATAGCTGACTGCACTTTATAAGGCCCCATCTATAGAAACAGATGGGGCTCCAGATCACAACAGTAACAAGCAGTCCCCATCTGGCACAAAATATCTTGTCTCTCTCTACAAGTGCTCTCCAGTTCAGTCCTCTAAACCCAAATGCTCCTTCAAGTACCAAGAATACCAATTCTTGAACACTCATTCTTTCAATTGCACAGCTTATCGACCTCTCTCCAGAAAAGAACAGCACTCAAGACTTTTTCTGCAGACCAGCAGCTCTTGCTACATATAGTTATATTATTCAGAAAGATTGTTCCCCTAAGACCTCACCTGAGACCAGGTTCTGTTTTCTCAAACTAAACTAGTTTGGGATCACTTAGTGCCACAGATACATCAAACCACAAGCTTGAAAAGTAACATCCAGCATTTCCTAGTGGTTAGTACACAAAACTGTGATTGAGAAGTTTGGGTTTGAATCCCAACTCCCAGAACATGTGTTTAACCTGTAATTCACAGGACCGGTGATCCATGGTGATGTGCTATTGGAATAGTAAAGCTGTACTAAAAGGTGTTAAATACAAGACAGAAACTAAGCATAGGAGCATAATACTTCAGTATTGGAACCGGTCCTCTTCAATGTCTTTATAAGCGACATTGCAGAGGAACTGGAAGGAAAAGTATGTCTCTTTGCAGATGACACAAAGATCTGCAACAGAGTTGATGCACAGGGTGGGGTGGAAAGGATGAGAAGGGACTTGGCAAGGTTAGAGGAATGGTCAAATGTATGGCAGCTTAGATTCAATGCTAAGAAGTGCAAGGTAATGCACCTGGGAAACAAAACCCAGGGAAGAGTACACAATGGGGGGTGAGAATAATAACAACAACAAAAATGGAAAGGGACCTGGGGTAGTCATATCAGATGACCTAAAGGTGGCAAGCAATGTGAGAGGGCAGCAAGGAGGCTGGGGGATGCACTGGGATGCATAGGGAGAGGCATCACCAATAGAAAACAGGAAGTTATTATCCCTCTGTACAGACAGCTGGTGAGACCCCATCTGGAGTACTATGTGCAGTTCTGGAGACCCAATCTCTGCAAAGACATAGACAGAATGGAAGATGTCTAGAGGAGGGCAACTAAAATGGTGCAGGGTCTGCACCGGAAAACATATGAAGAGAGACAAATGGACCTTAATATGTATAGCCTTGAGGAAAGGAGGGAGAGGGAGGACATGATAGAAACGTTCAAGTACCTCAAGGGAATCAACAAAGTCCAAGAGGGTAGCATCTTTCAAAAAAAGAGGTGTGCAAGAACAAGAGGGCACAATTTAAAGATAGAGGGGGGGAAGCTCAGAGGTAATTTAAGGAAGTATTTTTTCACAGTGAGGGTTGTGGATGCATGGAACAGCCTTCTGTAGGAGGTTGTGGAGTCAAAATCAGTGGTGGAATTCAAGCATGCATGGGACAGTCATAAGGCCATTCTGGGGGTGGGGGTAGGAAGAAGTAGGCTGCTGGTTAACTAGGATCTGCAGCTTATCCAGTAGGTAGGGAAACAGGCAGACTGGGTGGGCCAAGCGGTCCTTATCTGCCGTCAAATTCTATGTTTCTATGTTTCTATGTTAGGAAGGAAACTGGTCCCAGTACAGGTCTGAGGTGAGCAATCTGATAGGAGATGGGAATAATTAGACACAAGTCTTACAAAGACACCATTAAATTATGAAGACACAGTGCCATACAGCAGAAGAAAAACATAACATCAAAGAACATTTTTTTTTACCAATGAACAAATCAGCATTAACAGTAATGACTAAAATATAAAGACGTGATTTGCATGTGCCTTTTTCATAATGCAAAAAAAAATCCAAATAATCTATTAAATTATAGCAGTTCTACACTACTGGATGTGATGTATCTTGGGATATTACCACTTCTCATGTGCCTAAGGAAAAACAACCCAATGGCTGATGATATCCTATGACACAGAACACCATGTCCTATTTTATTGCTTAGTTAATCACCCCAGTGTGTTTATGGAGCTGGATATTGTCATTTATTTGGGTGGTTTAAAGCATGTGGTTGAATTAGCTTATAGCAGTTATCTTTAAAGTGCCACAGACATGTGTGAAGGTCAATGGGCACATCACCTCATAATTTTCCCTACACCAGGGTACAAGGCAGGGGGTCCACTGTAGACTACTGTTCACACTGTACAGTGAACCACTGACACAGGTGGTCCAAGATGATCAGTTAATAACAAGTGTGGTGGTGAGGAACAGGGAACACAAGATTAGTTTATATGAAAGTGACATTCTAGTTTACACCACAAACTCTAAACAGTCCCTACCTAGATTAATGGGCACTTTACATAAAAACATAGAAACATAGACTTTGATGACAGATAAGGACCACTTGGCCCACCTAGTCTGTCCATTTCCCTACCTACAGGATAAGCTGCAGATCCTATTTAACCAACAGCCTATTTCTTCCTACCTCCCACAAAAATTGCCTTATGTCTGTCCCATGCATTCTTGAATTCTCCCACAATTTTAGATCCCACAACCTCCTCAGGAAGACTGTTCCATGTGTCCACAACCCTCTCTGTGAAAAATACTTCCTCTCATTGCCCTAAGCTGTCCCCACTCTATCTTCATATTGTGTCCCTTGTTTTGCACATCTCTTTTCAGAATGATGCTACCCT
The DNA here is from genome assembly GCA_016271365.2 of Neoceratodus forsteri. NCBI lineage: Eukaryota > Metazoa > Chordata > Ceratodontiformes > Ceratodontidae > Neoceratodus > Neoceratodus forsteri. The sequence continues at coordinate 1,183,528,997 of CM057458.1, forward strand.
CTTGGACTTAGTTGACTCCACTGAGGTACTTAAAGTTTCTATCATGTCCCCCTCCATTCTTTCCTCAAGGGTATATATAAGCTCCTTAGTCTCTCCTCAGTATGGCTTCTCTTGCAGACCCTGCAACATTTCAGTTGCCCTCCTCTGAACTGCTCCATCCTGTCTATGTCCTTGCAGAGATGGGGTCTCCAGAACTGGAGCAGTACTCCAGATGGGGTCTCATCAACTATCTGTACAGAGGGATAACAACTTCCTGTTTTCTGCTGGTGATTCCTCACCCTATACATCCCAGTGTCCCCTCAGCCTTCCCTACTGCCTTCTCACATTGCTTGTTTACCTTAAGGTCATCTGATATGATTTCTGCCAGGTCCCTTTCCATTTTTCTTGTTGTTACTACCCCCCTCCCATTGTGTAATCTTTCCCTGGGTTTTTGTTTCCCAGGTGCATTATTTTGCACTTCTTTGCATTGAATACAAGCTGCCATACTTCTAACCAATCCTCCATCCTTCCCTTCTCATCCTTTCCACACCTCCTTGTGTATCCACCTTGTTGCAGATCTTTGTGTCATCTGCAAAGAGGCATACCGTTCCTTCCAGTCCCTCTGCATTGTCACTTATAAATACATTAAAAAACACTGGACCCAGTACTGAACCCTCCGGTACCCCACTAGTAACTCCTCTTTCTTCAGAGTAGAATCCATTTAGAATTACCTTCTGTGTCCTGTTGTCCAGCTAATGTTTTACACAGGCTTCCACCCTGGGATCCACTCCCAGGCTGATTAATTTGACTATTAATCTTTTGTGCAGGACTGTGTCAAATGCCTTGCTAAAGGCAAGGTAGACCATGTCCACAGCCCCTCCCTGGTCTACTACTTTGATCACACATTCAAATAAATTGTTTAGATTCATCTGACATGATCTTCCCACTGTGAATCTATGCTGCCTTAGGTCCTGTGTCCCACTGGCCTCTAGGTACTCAACAATTCTTTCCTTCAGAAGTGATTCCATCATTTTCCCTACAACTGAGGTCAAACTGACTGGTCTGTAGTTTCCTGCCTCTGTCTTGCTCTCACTTTTGTGAAGAAGAATCACATCCACCCTCCTCTAGTCCTCAGGTACCACACCATCCTCCCACGATTTGTTAAAAAGGATAGTCAGTGGTGTTACTAGTTCTCCCCTTAGCTGTTTTAGAATTCTCTGTTGAATCACATCAGGCCCCATTGCTTTGTCCACCTTTAGTTTTAGAAGCTCTTTCAGAACCCTTTGTTCCGTGAAAGGACTGATATCAACCTCCATGTCCAGAGAGCTTCAATTGACTGGATTGGATGCCTCCCCTTCTCTTCCTTTGTGAATTCTGATCATAAGTATTCATTCAATATTCCTGCTTTTTCACTGTCCCTCTCTGCCCACCCATACTCCTCTTTATTCAGCCTCAGTATCCCTCCCTTTGTCTTTCTTCGCTCCCTAATGTACCTATAAAAGGTTTTATCCCCCTTCTTAACCAAGTTGGCTATCTTTTCCTTGGTTTGGGCCTTTGCTATTCTGACTGCCTTCCCAGCTTCCTTCTGCTTTATCTTATACAGTTCTCTATCCTGCTCCTTCTGTGTCTCCTTATACTTCCTGAATAATATATTTTTCTCCCTAACCTTCCCAACCACTTCTTTTGAGAACCATAGTGTCTTTCTCTTTCATTTTGATTTGTTTATTTGCTGCACAGAAAGGCGTGTTGCTTTTGTGATGGCAGTTTTGATGTTCCTCATTGTTGCTCAACCACTTCTTCTTGCCTGTTTGCTAGTGCTTTCCTGAGACACTCTCCCATTTTGACAAAATCTGCCTTCCTGAAGCCCAGTACCTTCATTTTTGTATGGCTTGATGTTACAGCTGTGTTTATCATGAACCACACTGTTTGGTGGTCACTTGTTCCCAGATGGCTACCCACTTCTAGATCTGAGATCCTCTCTCCATTCCTATTTGAGAGTACCAGATCTAGGATTGCTCCCTCCCAAGTGACTTCCAATACTAGCTGTCTGTCACTTTTCACTTGTGCCCCCTGTAGGACATTGAGAATGCCCCTGCTCTTGGATATGTGTGCAGCAAAGGTGCTCCAGGTAACATCTGGCATATCCAGGTTCCCCATCAGCAATATCTCCCCTTTCTCTGCCATCCTATGCCATGATCCTTCTGTCATTTCCTTGACCATTTCCTTCCCCGAGATGTGGGTCTGTATAGAACCCCTGTGTGGATTATGTTGCCATTTCCAGTCTCCTGTCACTGCTTTCTATGGGATTCTTTCCTTAAATCCACTCTGTATAGATACATTTGTTACCCTGATTATAATACCTATTTCAGGCGATGCCGCTTAGAGTTCATGCTCATAGTTTCTGACAATGGAACTCCATGTTCTATAAAAACACTCAGTCATGTAAAATGACCATGCATATAATTACAGACTTGATTGTTACTTATTAAAAGTGTGGGATTGGCTATGCAGTACCTGGAGTACTATTGTACTGTGGCACAACTTCAAACTCTACTGGATTGGTGTACTTCTGTGTAGCAGTGAGATGTAAGAGTTGGAACTTGAAATTTATGGTGATCATTGGTTTCTTGATTTGGTATTTATTCCCCTGATTAGTCTGGAATTGAACATGGATTCTCAGTCCTAGACAGTGGACCTGGTAGCTCACTGGTGAAGTGTGATTGTGCAGAGCAAGCTGTGGATTATGTTTCTCTGTTTCAAAGAATCAGTTCAGAACTTTCCTTTTTGACAGCTAGGATTGATGGTAGGTTTAAGAGAGAGGCAAAGTTGGGCCTGATCATTCCTCAACACTTCATACATGATATAATTTGTAAGTCCTTTGTGGAGCTCAGGTAGGAGTTTGACTTGGGGGGGGGCAGTGCCACTTTTGTTTCCTGCAAGTACAACATTAAAATCTGTCTCTGGCAGACTGGAGATAGGTTTGGTCGACACCAAACACTCTCATTGGGGTGGGGGGGTAATGCCCTTTTGCACATGTCTTCCAATGACACAGAATATGTGAGGCTGATATGGGAGAAAGAAATGTGGGCCCAGATTCCAGCAGATATGTTGAGATCCATTTAGGTAAACTAGCATAAGACAACTAGCTCACCTACATGGCACATAATATTTCAATATATAGTACCTGTGAGACAAGCCAAGTATCTTACTTCCATCTCAGGAGCATGCTGAAGATTGCCGTACAAAAGAAGGTAATACACACATCATGTGGAAATACCTGCAGTTGGGGCTATCTAGGCCTTTTGCTTGAAGAAAATTAATCAAGTGGTGGGCCTGCCATGCCAAGACAATTCAAGATATGTATCATTAGGAGCTACTGCCCAAGATACTGAGAAAAACACACAAAAAAAAAAGAATCCTGGTGGTGTTGCTGGCAGATGTTAAAAAGTCAATTACCAGTAAGTGATTGACTGTGAGGATACCATCTCTGATGGATTGGCAAGAGTTACTGGTGTAGCTGTACATAATAGAGATAATTACTTCACAATGTCAGTCTGCAGTACAATAATTTTTTACTACTGTATATGGATTTTCAAAATAATACTATTCTAAAGCATAAAAAAATTGGAGTAATATCACCGCTGCAAAAGTGATAATACCATCAATCCACACTGATAATAGTATCGTTCAGAGACCATAATATTATCATTTGGAGCTCTGAAAGATTCTATTATCACTAAAACTCAATAGTGCAAGAGCAGGACTCTCCTACACCAGGCCATGCTACCACTATCATTCAAACAACAGATACTCCAGATTCAAAATGTAAGTCATGATTGGCTGCTTTATGTATATGGGTGGGCATAACACTTTAAAAAACATGGCATCCATCTCTTGCTTAGCGAGAGTGAATATCATCCTCAGCATTTCTGTGATTTTCTTATAATTCTGCAAAAATTGACTTATCTGTTTGATCCTGCATTCACAAAGAAACAACAAGGTAATGCTGCCTACCAAACTAAAGCAAAAAAATTTAGTTGCATACATTGCTTATGGGGAGGGGGTGAGACAATGTAGTAGTGGTCAGCCAGGACCAAGAGACTCCTTCACTGTAGTGGCCAACCGCCTATTAAAAAATGACAAGAAATGATGTTCATAATTTCCTTTAATTCAGATTAGGCTCATATTCACTTTGGCACTGAAACTGGTGAATGTTTAATGCTTTTTCTATTCTTCTGGCTTCCTGCTCTATATGTGTTAGCAGCCTCTTTGGGGCAGAATGTTTGCTTACTTTTGCTTACTGCATAGGTTGTTCCAGAAAATGCAAACTTAGAATACCAAATAAGGTATAAACTGTTTTAAGTTATAGAAAGAAAGTACTTAAGTATAATTGTGGTATCAAGACATACTGAATGCAGTGTTGTTTATGTTTATAGAGATACTAAAAATTTAGAGATGTCATTTAAACATTTGAGCATTGTTGTCCTGCTTCACTATGGTTAGTCTATAAAACATTGAATTTTCCTACTCACTAAAAGGCAATACTAAAATATATATATATATATATATATATATATATATATACACACACAGTATATTGCAAAAAAATGCGTTAATGCAACAGTTTTTTTTTTTACAATGACAAAAGTGAGGAAATTCACAATTAGAGTTACTACCCCTTGCAACCCACAACCACTCTGCCCCCGCCAACAGGCATCGGGGTATGTGTTGGGGTCATCAGTACTTTGGGCCCCATGTTTGCCACCAACTTGAAACAAACCAAATTTTCATTCATCAGAATAGCATAATTCTGCACCTGTTTACATTTTGCACACCTAAGCACTGAAAATGACATCCATGGCAGTAAAGCTAGCTACCTTATAAAACGTAAACTGCATCTTGCAATATCTCTGCAGCAAATTAATTTAACACCTAAACATAATAATTCACATCTATAGGACATCCCCTCAACACCCTCCAAATTTCGAGTTAAAAGACCAAACTGTTTCCGAGATATTTAATTTTAGAGTTTCAGATTTTCATTTGTCATAGTGGCATAATTCTGTACCTGTTTACATTTTACACACCTAACCACTGAAAAGTACCTCCGTGGCAGTAATACTAGCTACCCTATAAATTTCAAGCCACTACCACAATGTAGAACACTATCTGCAAAACATAAATTGTGTCATGCAATATCTCCACAGCAGATTAATTCTCTGACATTTAAACAGAATTATTCACATATCCAGGACATCCCCTCAACATCCTCTGAATTTCAAATTAAAAGACCAAACCACTTCTGAGATATTTAATTTAAAAGTTTCTGCACTTTTAAAAATTCTTTGATCGCAAGAATCGGCCACGATCTCACGATCAAAGATCATCTTTGATCATGAGGGGACATCTGATCATGAAATCTGGGCTATCTGGTCCCTCCCAGAGACGTCTGGTCCAGCAAAAATCTAGCCATCTTGTCCCACCCTCAAGAAACGAAGCTCACTATCAAAGAACTCTCTCAACCAAGGAATTTGCAGGCTCATGATCAAAGAATTTAAAAACATTAAAACTCAATTTTTTAACACAACTACATCAAACCACAGGCATGGCTCAATAAAATGAAGCCTCCTGAGCAAAACCCATCCTAGTTTTACTTCGCAAGTCACCCCTGGGCTGAGATATTTGTTTTTCCCAACCCAAAAATTCTGGCCATCTCATCCCTCCTTCACGAATGAAGATCGCAATCAAAGAATCTTCCGATTAAAGAATTTACAGGCTCGTGATCAAAGATCGTTAGCAAGCCACGATCAAAGAATTTAAAAGTTTAAAACTCCATTTTTTGACACAACTATATTAAACAACAGGCATGGTTTGATAGAGGGAAGCTGCCTGAGCAAACCCATCCACGTTTTACTGCAGAAGTCACCCCTGAGCGGAGATATTTCTTTTTTTCCAGCCCCAAACTAAAAACAAGATGGAAGCCATCATGACTGATAAATTTCTAGCAATCAAAGAATCTTTGATTGTGAACCTGCAAATTCTTTGATTGTGAGGAGTGACCAGATGGCCAAAATCCCATTCTTCTTTCCCAAGACAACCATATAAATTTTTCCATAGACTTATAATGGGAACTAAAAAGTTTAAAAAATCTCTTGAATGGATTAATATTTGTTCACCAAACAAAAAGTGGCATGTTCCTTAATCCAAGGTGTTTCTACTTGCTAAGTTTCAGACCAGTACACACACAGGTGGCTGCACAGCACCACAGACAAAATCCAAAAAACTGCCCTCAAAACTGGCAAAAAGTGCATTTTTCAGCAATTCACTGCACAGAAACCATAAGTCCAACTAAAATGCAATTTGGCAAATCAAGAGTGCTACCATGCCCCACCACACATACCAAATATCATGCAAATCCTTTGAATGAGTCCAAAGTTATTAATGTGAAAATTTCAACTTCAACATTAAAAGTGCCTTCATAACCCTAACTATAGGTGCAACCATGCCCTATTATATATATATATATATATATATATATATATATATATATATATATATATATATATATATATATATATATATATATATATATATATATATATATATATATATATTATAGTGGCAAGATAGTGTCACTATAGTTAGGGTTGAGTACCCCATTTAAGGTTAAAGTGTGAAATTTTGCAGCATAATAACTTTTACACCATGTGATGGATTAGCCTGAAATTTGGCAGACACAAAGCAGTACCATAGATCTCTGAATCTTCCAAGTTTTGTACCAGTCGGATATACAGTTTGGAGCTATAAAGTGCCATTCCGTGTCATATTTACACATTTTGCACATTCTTTGCTCACATCTACAGGTCGCATGGTTTGCTCGACTGGTCTAAAACCTTCAGGGAACATGCAGCCAGTGTTTCCAATGTGTCTTTTGAAGATTTTGTAAAATAAAGATTTAAACGGTTCAAAAGTTATTCAAAAAACAAGTTTCCCATTATAGTCAATAGAAAAAGTTGACAAAAAGTTCAACAGTGTCGCAAATGCAGTTTTTAGTGTTGCAAATGATCCCTATAGTATCATGAGTCAGCCATTCTTTTTCAGTTAGTGATCACAGAAATGTTTGGCATTTAATTTGGGACCCTCTAGGGACACAATTATTTTTGTGTTCACCTAGTCAAGCCCTGGGGATGCTAGCCATGTCTTTTTTTGGGGGGTTAAACACCCCAGAAATATGTTTTTAATATTTTTGTAAACTGTAGTGTCTCAAGGTAATGTCGCACCTGCAACACTATAATGAGATTTTTTTGCGAAACTGTTGTGATTTGTGACACTACTTTTCGACACTATGCCCAAAACAAAAGGAATTCTTTATCACCCTGCTGCAAAAGAACAGTTTGGTCTTTAGGGTTGAAATTTGGAGGGAAGAAAGCCAATATCCCACAGATGTGCCTTTTTGGTGGCTTGTTGACAAAATATTACAGGGATGCAAACTTACAGTACTCAGAAGTTGACGCTTTTTCCCATAGACTAACATTACGGCATCCACTGTGCCTTTTGGGGCCTGTATCTCAGAAATTCTTCGAGATAAGCACTTTTTGTCTGAAAAATGCTTAGCCCCCCAGTAGGGGGCTAAGTGTAAAACTAGCCAGGAACGTCATAAATAATATGACATTTTTATTTTTTTTTCTACATTGTACAGTTCCTGAGATATAAGCAACTTAGTATTCCAAGTGCTCATTTTCTGCCCTGAGGCCCATTATTATGCATACTTTCTTTGTATTCACTGTGTCTCTGTATGCAGCTTTTGGCGAAAAAAAGTGTGTGTGCTTTCGTTACTGTTGCACTTACTGTTTCCACTTGCATTTCCATAACCTTTTGCTTTACCATCTTTGCCACCGTGTTTGTTTATGCTTGCTTTTGCATTACTGTTACCATTTGCATTTCCTTTAATGTTTCTGTTTGCTTTTCATTTTGCGTCATCATGTGCATTACCATTTGCATTTGTGTACATGCTTCCATTTGAGTTTGTGTTTCCTTTGACCTCATTGTTGCTGTAACCGTTAGCATTTGCATTTCCATTTGCAGCACCGTGCCCGTGCGCGTTACCATTTGCATTTACATACGCACTTGCACTTGTGTTTCCCTTTGAGTTGCTGTTCACTTTGACATCATCATTGCCATTACTGTAACTGATTGTGTATCCAATTGCATTACCATTACTGTTTGCATCTTCATTATCGTTTGTGTTTCTGTTGTCCTTAGCATTTGCATTTTTGGCTGCATTTCTGTTGTCAATTGCATTACTGTTTCCTTGTATGGCATCATTGCCTTAACCATTTGCATTTCAATTTTGATTCTGTTACAGTTTGCATTTTTCTTACCGTTTGCATTTCCATTGGCATTACCATTTCCGTTACTGTTTCCGTTAACATTTGCATTTCTTTTGCCATTGGCGTTTGCGTTACCATTTGCATTAACATTTCTGTTTCATTAACATTTGCGCTTGTGTTTGTATTACCATTTACCTTTGCATTATCATGTGCGTTACCATTAGAGCTTGCGTTTGCGTTACCGTTAGCGTTACTATGTGACAAAAAATTCACTATTTATAGTGCTCATTCTCAAAAAGAAGGGGAATTCATGGCAAACAACTCTATTTAATGCATCAGTTAGGGTTGTTCCACAGTGACAAAAGCAAGGAAATTCGATGTTAGGGTTCCAACCCCCTTACACACCACCCCCACCATGCCCCCACCAACAGGCATTGGGGTGTGCATTGTGGTTGTCAGTCCTAACTCTCTCCCCATTCTCCTATACTGCACCACCTCAGCTTGTTTACACATGGGATGAGGTGAGAGTTAGGAATGATGACCCCAATGCACATCCAGATGCCTGTTGGTGGGGGTGGGGTGCAAGGGGAATGGGAACCCTAACATTGAATTTCCTCTTTGTCGCTGTGGAACAAACCTAAGTGATGCATTAGACAGAGTTCTTGCCATGAAAAAAAAAATATACTATTATATATATATATATATATATATATATATATATATGTGTGAGTGTGTGTATTTTAACTTACAAAGTAGTAAGTTGCAAGAATACAAAAAGTTTATAGAAAGCATAAAGGGTGCACCAGTTTTGGTGCCAAAGTAAGTATGAGCCTAATCTGAATTAAAGGAAATTGTGCACTTTCATGTGAAAGGAATGTTATATTTTAGATATATTTTTATGAATTATGTTTAGATACCATTAGACCAGACTCCATGAGGAAGAGGATATATATAATTCCCCAAAATGTTGGATTTTAGCAAATACACACCCCAGCCAAGCACCTATGGCATCCTCCTCTCCCCACAATGGGAGGCCCATGTCTACAAGTGCAACAGCCCTCCCCCCACGGAGGAGGAGGAGGACAGCATCCTATGGGACACTTACAAGTCCTCCTACGACTGGCACCCAATGATGAAACTTTTATTTTATTGAAGAATGTGTTGTTCATACTTACTAAATGGTGAAGCCAGTGTTTTCTTTTCAACACTGCCACTCTCTCCCTTTTACAGGCCAGTGGTGGCTTGATTATGTCATGCTGTCATTAATTTCTAATGGATTTACACACCAGTCATTCAAACATTCTTCAATAAGTAATTTTATTAGACATGAAACTGTGGAAACAGAATAATAATTTTCTTTAATGCAGAACTCAGTATGTCTATTTTTAAGAGGAGACAAAGGAATAGTGATACATTTCATATTTATACTGCTTTTAAAAAAGTAGTATTGCATTCTAAATCCACCTTTAAGGCAAAATAATCTGAAAAAACAATGAATGCTATTAATGACAGGTCTTGGTCAAAGGATCAATGAAATAAAATCATGGTCAGAAACTGCACAGAGAAAACAGCCAGACACAAAACAGCTTTGAGGAAAAACAGATAGCGATTCAACAGTGCTGCGACATTGGGAGGGTGAAAATCAGGGGTAGGCAGAATGCACAATGTTACCCTGAGGTGGATGGAACTTGGGGGGGGCATATTCTGCAATGAAACTATGTGCAGCAAGCAAGGTGGATGGGAGGCAAAAATTCAGGTAACTGGACAGATTAAATAAACAAACTCAGTGGGGCATGCAACTCGGGGGGGTGGAATTCAAGTGGGTCAGCAGATTAAATTAACAAACTCTGAGGGATGCAACTCAGGGAGGGGACAATGTTGGGGGTGTGGCAGCAAAAAAAAAATTAAAAGGGTGGAGGAAATCTTGAACCTAGGACAGGTGGATGTACTGATGACATTGTCTGAGATTCCCCCCTTTTCCCTCACAAAAGACAGAGACCATTGTTTGTTGTTGTGCTCAGATTGGCAATTTATTTATATATCATAATTCCATATTCCATTTTATCATCTTTTATTATTATGTCTCTCACAATCACATTTATTAGCATCCATATATCAATTTCTGATCATCCCTCTTTCTTCCTCTTTTTTGCTTCCCCCAGGTGAAAACCTGGGTGCATTCTTCTTCTCTTTTCCTGTTAGGTAACAGTGAAAACCGAGACCACTTTTCCTCCTTCAGCTTCTTCTTCTTTTCATCTTATTCCTTTTTCTTTCCCCCTTCCCTTCCCCCACCCTTTTTCCCATCTGCCATCCACCTTTGGCAGTCCAAGAACTGTACTATTCTCTGCCATCCACCTGTGGCTGTCCAATAATCATCCTGCCAGACACTTCTGTCATTCACCTTTAACAGACCTACCATACAGTCCCTTTTTAACTGTCTTCCCCTCTTGCTCTTTATTTCCAGGATGGGTGGGAGGGATCAAAACTCCAGCAAAAGTGGCTGAACCATTCCTGTGCTGCCCGTTATGTACCACATCTTGCCCCTCCCCTCCCTGTTGCTTGGCTATTGTTCTGAATCCTGACCCTCCCCTTCCCTCCCCTCTCCCCTTCTGAGCACACCATCTTGCTGAAAAGGGAAGGGGTGCACCAGGACAACCTGGTCTGCCCCTTAAAGGGCAAACTCCATTGTCCCTGATTCCCCCCTTTTCCCCTCACAAAATACAGAGACCATTGTTTATTGTTGTGCTCAGAATGGCAATTAAATTAATTATATATCATAATTCCATATTCCATTTTATCATCTTTAATTATTATATCTCTCACAATTGCATTTATTAGCATCCATATGTCAAATTCTGATCATCCCTCTTTCTTCCTGTTTTTTGCTCCCCCAGGTGAAAACCTGGGTGCCTTCCTCTTCTCTTTACCTGTTAGGTAACAGTGAAAACTGAGACTGCTTTTCCTACTTCAGCTTCTTCTTCTATTCATCTTATTTCTTTTTCTTTCCCTCTCCCCACTTTCCTCCCCTTTTTCCCCATTAGCCAGTCTCCAGCTTGCATTGGACGACTGGCTTTCCCCTCAATTTAGGGTATTGTTCCTCTCTTCATCAAGGAACCTCCTTCCCAGTCCTTCTCTCCTTTTTTTTAAATTCGATTTTTCGTGTGCATCCTCCATGCTTCTATAAAACCCATCATTTCTGTGTTAAACATGTCTATGGCTAGATCTGACAGATGCACGCCATCCGACCTGTAGAAATCTTCTACCCACTCTTCCATGCCCCTTAGTAATACCTGTCCTCCCATTTTCTTTATCAGTGTCCCTACCCTTCTGTTCATCTTTCTCCTGGCCCTGCCCAGAGCTCTATGGTTGTGCTCATGTCTCCAGACCCTTCTTGGGATTATGTCTTACCAGGCAAAGCATACCCCAGGCCACCACTGTTGTATTGTCTCTAAGTCCCTTTTTACCTGTATGTACGTGTCTACCCATGGCTAACTCCCGAGGTCATTACCCCCTAGATGTAAAATAATTAAGTCCAGAATGGATCGCTGATCCTTCAGCTCTTTCAGGGTAGGAAGCAGTTGTGCCCATCTCATCCCCCGGATGCCACGCCACACCAACCTACATTGTCTCACATCCTGGTACAGCTGTTTTCCCCCAGCCTTTTTCTCAGCTCTTCTTTCTGCCCAACAAATATAAGAGTGGCTGCAGATCCAAACTTCCATGATCATCCCTCTTCCTATAGGATTTAAGCAAAATAAATATCTTATATATGGTCTTGGTTTTCCTTTTCACAATATCTCTCCCCCTCCCCAACGTGGCTCTAAATCTGCAACAAAAAACATAGGTGATATGTTAGTCTCCATATTGCAGTGCTTGAATGTATCTCTTGTAACTGGCATAGAACCATAGACTCTGACAGCAGATCTGCCCATTTCCCTACCTAGAGGATAAGCTGCAGGTCCTATTTAACCAACAGTCTATTTCTTCCTACCTCCCACAAAAATTGCCTTATGTCTGTCCCATGCATTCTTGAATTCTCCCACAGTTTTAGACCCCACAACCTCCTCAGGAAGGCTGTTCCATATGTCCACCACCCTCTCTATGAAAAAATACTTCCTTACATTGCCCCTGAGCCATCCCCCCTCTATCTTCAAATTGTCTCCCTTGTTCTTGCACATTCTTTCTTTGAAAGATGCTACCTCTTGGACTTTGTTGATTCCTCTGAGGTACTTAAACATTTCTATCAAGTCCCCCCTCTCCTTTCTTTCCTCAAGGGTATACATATTAAGCTCCTTTAGACTCTCCTTGTATGGCTTCTCTTGCAGACCCTGCACCATTTTAGTTGCCCCCCTCTGAACTGCTTCCATCCTATGTCCTTGTGGAGACCACCAGATCCCCTTTTCCAAAATATTATTCACAGTCTCACCTGCCGCTGCCCCCTGTGAGGCAGCCCCTATCCATAGGGAGTGGGATGAGAAATTAGTTGGGTCTTCCCCCAGGAATTGCATACCTTTTTTGAACAAGGCCATGACTTGATAACTTGTGACCTTTCTTCCATCTCCATGTACTAATAAACTCCCTGTCCTCTTCCCATGTTCTGTGGCAAAAGTCCACAAAGCCTTTACTGGGCACACTGCATCTTCTACGTGTTTCTTTAGTATCACCGTGCAACCCTGCACTCTTTGATCTGTCTTTGACCTTTTAATAATGATTTGTATCTCTTTCATCCCACAGCTTATATCTTCTCATTCCCATTCCCCTTCTTTTTCTTAGCTGTTATGCCCCACCACCTCACTCACTCTCATGGCCCCAGTGAACATTACCACATAAATCATGTGAAATAGCTGGGCCTCTGCTTTTGAACTGCAGAATGACGGCAATATGCCTGGTAGTTTTGCCAGTCACTGCACACCTACTGTATTAGTCTTCTACTATCCACAGCACCCTGTTTTAACTTACCCCACCCTTGCATCAGTCTTCTACTGAACATTGATTTTAAAGGGTCCTTCCACCCTTTCAGCTGCAAATTACAATAATCCCTGCCAAATAGACCCCCATTGTGGTATGGGCTGTTCCTCTTTGCCATTGTTCTATGGTAAACTTCCCTAGTTGTTCCTCTGTGAGTGGCCTACTTATCGCCATGTGGTGTGTTGCCCTGAATGTTTGAAACACTTGCCAGGCCCCATTGTAGGCCCTCAGAGTCCGTGGTGCCCATGAACTGCAAAACAACAGCTCTGCTCCCTTCTGCCAAAGTCCCAGATGTTGGTTGGTATGGGTGTTTTTTGCTCCTCTGCTGTTGGTGCCAGCCTCTGGAAGCCTTCCAGCTGCAGACAGGAAAGGCTGTCAGCCAGGATATTGTGTACCCCTTCTATATGTTTTGCTCTGAATGACATGTTCAGTTGTAAGGCCCTTAGCACCAAAAGTCACAAGACCTGATTGACCGTGTCTGACCTGGCTCCCCTGTTGTTTAATACTTCTACCACTGCCCTGTTGTCACACCAGAATGTTACTTTCTGATTCCGTAATTCTTCCCCCCAAACTAGGGTGCAGGCCCAAATAGGCATGATCTCTAACAATGTTATATCTTTCACCTTACCGTCACTCACCCAGTCTGTAGGCCATGACTCTGCAAACCATCTGCTCCTCAAATAGCTCCCCCATGCCTAGACCTCCGGCTGCATCCATGTACAGATCAAGGTCTGTGTTGTAAACCCATTCCTCCTGCCAGAAGGAGCAGCCATTATAGGCCCTGAGGAATTCATCCCATACCTTAAAATCCTCCTTGACTCCTTTTGTCATATCTATCCAGTGGTGTGGTCTGGTCACCCTGGCTGTAGCCCTAGCTAACCTTTTAGTGAAAGCCCTCCTGGTCCAATAGCCCTGCAAGCAAAGTTCAGGTGCCCTAATACCTGTTGTACTTGTTTTATTTGTACTCTTCTCCTACTGGTATATATATTGAATCAACTCTTTCAGTTTTTTCACTTTTTTGTCCGGCAGCCTAAATATTTCCCACGGAGCATCTATCTCAATACCCAGAAATTCTAGCACCCTACTGGGCCCTTCTGTTTTTTCCGGTGCCAGCGGAACCCCTAATTCCTTGCACAGCTCCTGAGAATTGACCAACATTTTTTGAGACTCCTTTTTCCCTCTACCTATAGAAAGGAAATCATCCAAATAGTGGATAACTGCTTTATAACCAGTTCTTTCTTAAAATATCCACTGCAAACAGATGCTGAATGCTTCAAATGTCGCACATGCTATAGAACATCCCATGGACATGGCTTTGTCAAAATAGTATTGCCCCCATATTTTAAAACCCAAAAGGTCCCAGTCTTCTCTCCTAACTGGAAGTAATCTGAAAGCGTATTCTATATCCGTTTTTGCCATCCATGCATCAGCAGCTGCCCGGATTATCCAGACTGCGTCTTCTAATGTTGCATATGTCAATTTACTATATTCCTCTCAAATAAAATCATTCACCGAATCCACTTCAGGAAAGGATAGGTGGTGAATTACCCTGTATTCTCCCTCCTGTTTTTTGGGGACCAAACCCAATGGAGAGATCCTCATATTCTGCAATGAGGTGTATCAAATGGTCCTTCTACTCTACCTGCTGCCTTTTCTTTCTCTATCTTTTATCTTAACATTTCTTCTCTCCCTTTTACCGAATCCAGGTTGTTCACCTCTTTCACTTGTCTTGGGCCTTCACACTGCAATGAAAAACCTGTGCAAAAACATTTTTTAATCATCTCTGCCATTTGTCTATTCGGGTATCTGTCCAACCAATCTTTCCATGCCTGTATCCTGATGGGGGTTCTGGCTTCTCTAAATTGCTCCCTTGCTTTCTTCCCTTCTCCCACCCCAAATTCTCCCCTTTCGCTCAGTGCCTTGCCTCGCTGGTCAGTGATTCTGACTCCCTCTACTCGCATGCCCCTACCCCTCCCCTCTGTGCCATGCCTGCCCCTTATACCCCTGGCCCTCATGAAAAAACTGTTGACCTGAACCTTGACCCCCAGATCCTTGGGCTCCCTGGACCCATGTTGTCCTGCATCTGCTTGCCAGATGTGTTCCCCTGCATTTTGAACATGAGTGCCAAAAGCGGCATTGTGGCCAGGAACAAAATGCCCTATTGTAAGGCCAGCAACCCCTCTGGGGCATGGCTCCCTTCTTCCCAAAATCCCCCTCAGGTGTGGACTGATCGGTTACATAGTCTGTCCATAAGTCTAGTTATTTCGTGTCCCATCTTACATTCCCATATGTCGCCATTCTCTGTCAAAAAAAAGTGTTGTAGTATATTCACCCCACCCCCCTTTTGCCTTTGCCTGCCTTATTATCAGTGAGTACATGATGAGTGGGATGCCCAACTTTGGCTTCTTCTCCAACACTATGGCTGAGAATGTGGCAAAACCCTCAAACCACCCATCCCAAGTCTTCCCTTTTGTAAATTTGTCCTCCCCTTTCTTTCCTAACAACAATACTGCTGATGCCATTTCACTCTTTCCTATGTTCTCTGCTTCTTCATATTTTGCTGCCGCTTACCAGCTTACTAAGGCAAAGATATCCACATACGCTCCCTTCCATATTTTCTCTTTTGTGGCCAGTGGGACGTGTTTGCCTACCCTCATCCCAGGGGCACCTATCTCCCTTGTTCCTTTTCCTTCTTTCTCTGTTCCTCCTTCCTTTTCCTTTGGCACCTCTTTTTCTGACCTAATCTCTGTCAGGGCTGACTCCATCTGCCCTAAACCCCCTATCCCAAGTGCCAACACAATTTGGCTTATATACTCTTTGATGCTGTCACCCATTGAGCTGGGTGCATTACCTGAGCCTTGTCCATTCCTTGTTGTCTGCTGTCTTCCTGGTGCCCCATTATGGTCCCCTGTGGTTGAAGGGGTGGTTGCACCAACAGCGGCTGTGGAGGAACCATTATGCCCTGGGGATCCGGCCTGTGTTGCCCTGGGGAGACCCCGACCTGGTCCTGGAGAGGTACTGGCAGTACCGGGTCAACAGGCTGCAGAGGTACTGGATCAGCCACCTTGATGGGTCCCACTATCAGTGGTTGCATCCTAGTTGGGCTGCGTGGCCTCTCAACCGGCCACTTCTCTCTGCCCCCTTTACCTTTCCCTGCTTTCCTTTTCTCCCCAGATCTCCCTGATTCCTCCCCTTCCACCAGTTCCCACATTCTGTTGGCTTTTTCCACCAGTTCCACTATTGCCCTGTAAGCATCATCCTTTGAAGTCCTGCTCTTCTTTGGTGCCATGTCCTTTGTTCCTTTCAAACTGTGAAAACAATTGAAGGAAAGAAAACCAAAAATTTCCATTATTAAAATTCTGTCTACTGCAGTCCTTCTTATGATCAGGCCCTCTTTCCCAGAAACAGTGACCTAATGGCAACAAAAATGTGCCCCCCTTTTTTTTTTTGAATGCTTGCTACACCCTCTCATTCCTGTGCTTGCATAACTGCTGAAAAATGTGAAAAAACTTTCCTCCCTGCCTTGTGACCAAACCTCTGCATGGGCCTTCCTCCATCCTAAGTGGTCAAAACAGGCCCTTTTTGGGTGATCTTACCATTCTTCCAGTCTCCCCTGTCTTCTATCCCCCTCTTCCCATCTCCCACCTGCCAGGCCCCACATCTCTTCCCGTGCTCACCCCCCATGGGCCTCAGGCTGTTCATAGCCTTCACGCACCTCAGGCACCACATCTTGTGGCCTTCCAGGCCTAAACCTCTCTCCCCTTGCATGCTCTCACATGCCTCTGGCTGTTGCCCCTCTGGGCACATTCATTCCCCTTCCCGTGCCCACCCCCACAGGCCTCAGACTGTTCATAGCCTTCACATGCCTCAGATTCCACCTGTTGTGGCCTTTCAGGCCTAAACCTCTCTCCCCTTGCATGCTCTCACATGCCTCTGGCTGTTTCCCTTCCAGGCCTCTTCATTCCCCTTCCCCTTTGTCCCAATTCTATTGGCTGTGCCATGTGGCCTCTCAGCCTAACTCTCATCCCCTCTCCTTGAGGGCCCTGCATTTCCAGGCCTATTCCCTCTCATGGCTACTGCCGCCATGCTTTTTGGCCTGTTGGGCTCTTGTCTCTTTGTATCCACCAGCTAGTTTCAGATAGCTTACAACCATGCTGCTACCTTTTTCTGGCATATTGTGGCCTCTTGGGGCCTATGCCTCCCCCACCCTGCATGCCATCACAAGCCACTGGCAGCATTCCCCTTTTCTGTTGCAACCCTGCCAGCTTGGGCTTCCCCTCCAATGCACACTGTACTCCTGTCCATCATTGTTAAGCCTGTTACCAGATTGCAAGAACCTTGTGGCTGACCACGTGGTTCTTCAGGCGTATGACATCACGCCATAAATTTCTACGGTGCTAGTCTGTGCAACCAGGACTCAATTCAGTTGCCTCATCCTCTATTTGCAGTCCCTGGGTCATCCCCTCTCCCCATAGCTCCTTACTTGGCCTACCTTCCGTTTAGGCCCCACTAGCCTGCAACCTCGCGTATTGATGTCATACCATATGACCGCCTGTGTCCATCCATACTACCTTTGTGTGCTAGGATCTTTTCAATCAGACCTACCAATGTGCTGCCACTTCTCTGGCCCACTATTTCAATCACCAGCTCAATTCTCCTGCAATACCACCAGGCCCACTGCGGGCCACTTGCTACCTCTTTCCCAGGCTAAAACTCCTTTTGGCAATGTCATGATCCTCTGCAACATCTTGTTCCATTGGCTCTTCCTGCTAGGCCCCCATTGGGCAAACACAGCTGAATTCAATGTACTCCTCCCTTTTTCTGGTGTTCCTCCAGCCTCCTTGTCCTGCACAATTCTTTATCAGCTGCCCCTTTCAGTGCTTCGCCCTTGTTCTACCAAAAGCCTGGTTAACGCTGTAAGTTCTGCAATTTCATCATACTGTTTTAAACCTACTCGTGCTTGTTGCTACATTTGTCTCCCCACACCTGAAGTTTTTACTTGACTAAGTACTGTACTGCTTCATGTGCTGCATCACATATACGATTTTGTATTTCTAAAATGTATTCTCCCGGTTCGTGCCTGAAAGTAGGCATCCCTATGCCTAGTGCACATACCCGGTTACCAAAAGCAAATATATAAAAATAACATTTCTGCATTCAGCACCAGAACCCCCCGCCCCCCAGACTGGTGCTACACCATTCAAGCTCAGTTTCCTACTGCAGCTCTTCACTCTGTTCCACAAAACAAACACTTTGTTATGCTGCAATATGCAAACTACAATAAAATATGCATATACAATCTAAACTCAGTTTTCCTACTGCAGAGCTTCACCTCTGCTCCACAAACCACTTTATCGCTGCAATATGCAAACCACCTTAAACTATGCATTTCTTTCTCTCTCTATTTGACTTCTCAGCATCTTACAATTTACTAGCTTCCTGATTCTATTTCTATTCTTTAATTATTTATATATATATATATTTTTTTTTTATTATAACATCCTCAAACCTCCTCATCCATATTAGTTGTTTGTTTCTTACCTCTTTATCTTGGTGCACAAATCTTCCAAATTAATCTGCCAATCCGACGTGCTGCAGTTTCGAGTAGATCAAATCAAAACTCCAGCAAAAGTGGCTGAACCACTCCTGTGTTGCCCATTATGCCATTTCTTGCCTCTCCCCTTCCTGTTGCTTGGCTATTGTTCTGACTCCTGACCCTCCCTCCTCCTCCTCCCTTCTGAGCATGCCATCTTGATGAAAAGGGAAGGGGTGCACCAGGACAACCTGGTCTGCCCCTTAAAGGGCAAACTCCATTCCAAGCCTTTCACGGTAAACTCTAAGCCACACAGCCAGTACAGTCAGACATTGAACAATCAGAAAGTCACACTGCTCATCCTGATTGACAAAAAGCTACACAAGTGATATTAAAGCCACATGCTACTAAGCACAACTTGCTGTGAACGCTCATGCTGATGTTGACAAACACTTTTCACCACACTGTATTTCACACGGTCTTTTGACTGTATACCTCAATGACTATGAAGAACTGTTATTGTTTCATCAGTGCTTGGAGCTTTCATGTGATTGTTAAACTGGCTTTACAGATACTGTAGTTCATTACTGTTCAGTCTGCAGACAGAGCAATAAAAGTATAATCATCATTTATCTTTAGAGTAGTCATTTAATGGAAATGCTGATCATAACAGTTTCAAGGCTGGAAATACTAAAAAAAGAACATCTGGAATACTTACTGTATAGGTACAGCATTACTGCAAACCCTGTAATTTTCATTTGTTTTTTACAGTGTACTTTCTTTAATTCATTTTTGTCTTACAGGTTGCTTTCCAAGTCTCACTCTGGGTTACTGACAGGAAGAAATGGATAATGTCTCAAGCGTCTCTACATTTATCCTAACTGGATTTGGAGAATTTAATAATCTCAAGCACCTATATTTCATCGGCTGTATTGTAGGGTATCTCATAATACTCTCTGGTAATCTACTGATTATTTCTGTGATAATCACAGAAAGAAGTCTCCAGGAACCAATGCATATCTTTCTGTGTAATTTATCTGTCAATGGATTATATGGCACCACTGCTTTATTCCCTAAACTTATGACCAATATTCTGTCAGAATCAAAAATGATTTCCCATGCTGGCTGCTTTATGCAAATGTTTTGCATACATACCTTTGGCTTTAAAGAAACAACATTCTTGGGACTAATGGCATACCATCGCTATGTCACTATATTCAATCCCCTAAAGTATGTCACCATCATGACAAATGCTAAAGTAAGAAACCTGTTGATAGCATGCTGGATGTATTATTTTTGTGTTGTCTTGACTTTTATTCTGCTAGCCCTACGACTTCCTTTATGTGGCACAAAAATACCAAACCTATATTGTGAACACATGTCTATCCTCAGTCTGTCTTGTGTAAACATTACTGTGAACAATGTCTTTGAAACCTTTGTATCAGTTATTAATGCATTTATTTTATTCACTGTCATCATATATTCCTATGTACATATTATTAAAGTTTCCTTGAAGACATCAGGAGGTGTTAAGGCCAAAGCAGTGCATACTTGTATTACTCACTTGTTGTTATTAGTTACATTTTTGTTTTATGGTTTCCTTGAATTTATGCAGCGACGAGTGGGTGGAATATTTGTACCACCTCAATTGCAGGTCTTGATGTCAGTTGCATGGCTTTTGTTTCCACCTCTTCTCAATCCGGTTATTTATGGAATTTGAACAAAGGAGATAAGGAATGCAATTAAAAAGAAAATAAATAAAGGAAATATTGGTTCAAAATCCTGATTATAATCAGAACTAGCTTTATGTTTCTGAGGTCCCCAACTAAAGTTAATCATTCAGGACCCTTGAGTGTAACTTAGCGAGGCTGCATTTGGCAACATGATGTATAGTTGAAAGATTCTGCACAACCCATTGATGTCCCTTGCGTGATCTTTCAACAGCACACATGGAATTAAATGCATAAATTAAAACAAACATGACATTCAAAACATTGATGTCCTGCACAGCTTCTGCCTAGGGGACCCTATGAATAAGGGGCCCCCAGTAACTGGTGGGACTGATGGTTCCCAAGGCTGACCCTGAGTCTATGAACATAATGTGGATGATATGAGTCTAGTTATAACAGACAATTCATTATTTTCATAAACAATCACCTTCTTTTGTCAATGTCTCATCATTGCTTCTGTCAGTAATGTTGAATTAGTACATGTGCTCAGCTGTATATTCTGTATGTTTTGGTTGTGCAATTGCTGCTCTATTGAAGTCAAACTGACTACTAAGGAACACTCTTATAAGGTGGTTTATCTGTCACTGCAAAAGATGCTCAGCACAGGTGTCATTATTTCTAAGTATGGACATGACAAGTTTTAAAGTAGATGCTGGACTAAGGTCAAGCCAGAATAACTCTGACCATAAAATTCACTGTGGAAAGGGGACACTGACTCAAAATTCTTTTTTTTTAAAGAATATATTATGAGACATGACACCTAAGTCAACGAAACTTGTAGGTTCAGGTTCTTTCTGATTAATAAATATGTTACTTACTCCCACATGGTTCTCTTTTGTTTTAATATTGAAATTGTTCCTTTCTTTATCATTTTTAAATTCCCCTGAGAGAACATTTGTCTCTGAATGTTAGCCCTGAATTTACTACCTCTGATGTTCAAGGCATGCTCTCAAATCCTGCTAGAGTGTACTAGACGAACATTTTCAGACTATTTAATCTTGTCAATAACCTTGAATATGAAGATGATTGAGATCATGTCCCCTCTCATCTCAGTCTCCTTTTTTTCTGAGTGAACATTCTAAGTGTCTCCAGTCTTAGCTTATAGCCTTTTTCCTCCATTCAACTGATTTTGGTTTTTGGTGACCCTGTATTGCACTTGCTTGTATACATCAATGTTCTTTTTATATTGACACCCAGAGCTGTGCACAGTACTCTAGATGGTGTTATAGGGCCTCACAAAGAACTTATCACAGTGATCTGTTTGCTGATGTCTTCGCTCATTGTCATTTCTAGAGTACTTCATCAGACAACCATAGGACTGCTAAATAAGTTTCTGTTGCTGTTTCATTTGCATTAGATATGCACATTGTGGGCAGGATTCACAAAGCCCCTTAAAATCCCACAGCTGCTGGAAAAAACACAGTGTGAGTGTGCTGCCACTTCCAGAGCTGCAGTTTTTACCACAGCTGCCATATTCTCAAAGGTAGAGCCAGTTCATGACTGGCTACATGACATATGGCAGCTCACGGGTGCTTTTTCCCCTCACAGCTGTGAAGAGAAATGTTACTACCCATGACACCAGTCATAACATTTTCACAGTTGTGGGGGACTGTGAATAAAAATCTCCACAGCTGCAGAGATTTTGGTTGCAACTAGAGTTGTGGTGTGGGACCTAGTCCCATTTGGTTTTGTGAATCTGGCCTCTATATGAGACATAACACACAACAGGGTACATATTAATCAAGAGATACAGGCACTGATCCAATGTTTCCAAGCCATGAGACCACAGGCTGACAATTGTTCTGCACACAGTGAAGAAAGGCTTATATTTCTCAACAAACACTGAACACTGTAATTGGTTATTTTAATTACTGAGAATAATTACTGTGAGACTTGACAAAATGCAGTGTTTATTGGAAATACTGACACTCACTGACCTTAATGTCTGCTCATCCATCTTCATAGGCCGTACATATTACACAAGTATTCTCTGAAAACACTTGTCAATTTATGGTGGCCATCATTACCCATTTTATAAATCTATATATTAATATGTGCATAAATGTGACATAGCCATGACTTGAGTTATAAAAGTCCTGTCCCCTCACAAGTAATGATGAAGGGTTCATAGTAACTAACACCAATGTGTTTCCAAGTTATGCAATGTACTGTATATTAATGGATGCAGTTTTTATTTCTTCCATTTTATGAAGAGTTAATTAGTTCTGCTTGATTTCACTCTTCTTGTATTGAGTGCAGTAGATACAATTGTGATGTCCTCAATCATTCCCTGTTCATTGGATTATGGATAAACCATGGTTGTACATTGCGAACAACCTTTGTTAATCATGGTTTAGCCATGATTTTAACCATGGTGTTCCGTGTACACCCACTAACTTTAAATGGCCCAGGGAGAGACTTTGGATGACCATGGCCAATGTAATGTGAGAATTATGAAGTTACCTATGGTCATCCATGGCTTTTCATGGTCATTAAGTTTATACATTTCTTGCATTACAAAAAAAATGTATTTACTGCTGAGGTAATTATTTTTTTTCCAACACCCCTAACATTCTGTTACTGATACATGTTTCACACTCATACGTTTAAAATTTATTTTATTTTACTTACCCATTGTTGTTGTTTCTCCACTTTTGGATGGAACTTCTCCTCATTCTTAAATGATAGAATGGTTTCATTGTTGTTTGTACTACCATAAAATGAAACTCTTTTAGGATGTATCAATGGCTTTGTTGCCTATACCACCATAACATGAAACTGTTGTAGGATGTGTTGAATTACTTGGAGTCATACTAGGAATGATCAGATGTATAGAAGGCAAATTGCTCATTTGAGTACATCACCAAAAATTGGGCATTATTTATTTACCTTGGTATTTAACAGCAGCATGTCAAGCTTTCGTTTAAATGACTAAAGATTTTTACTTCAACTACTTCTTTTGGTAGATAATTCTACCTTAATATAATTCTCTGGGTGAAATAATTTCTCCTGTTGCTTCCCCTGGGATTTGTGAGCATTAACTTAGGCATGACTTCTTAAAGACGTTTGTCTATTGTTATATTTTAAGCCTAAATCAGACATTAATTTGATATCCCTAGAAATGTTAAACATTTGCAAAAGGTCACCACTATTTCTTCTAAGTTCTACAGGATATAGGTGTAACTCCTTCTGTCTTTGCTCATAATGCATATTTTGGAGGCCATACACCATTTTGGTTATCCTTATCTGCACCCATTGAGCAGATCCAGCATCCCTATGCAAATGCTGGCTCCACTAAGGGGAGCAGTAATCCAGGTGGGGCCTAATATAGGATTTGTAAAGAAGGACGAGGCACACCTGATTCCTTGTTGTGATGGATCTTTTAATACAGCCAATGATCTTATTTGTTTTCATTATCACTTCTTTACAGTGTTGACTGAACTTCAAATAATTTGTAATGAGTATACCTAAGTCCTTGATGTTATCTACTGGCTTAAGTGTTTTTCCAGCTACGAAATAAGTATTGCATGAATTACTTTCACCCAGATGAACCATTAAGCAATTGTCAGTACTGAATTCCATACTGTTTGTGCAAGCCCACAGTTCCAAGTTAAGTCCTCCCTTAACTCTAAAATATCTTGTTGTGAACTGACTTCATTTGTAATCTTTGTATCGCCCGCAAATGTTATTATAAAACTATTTAGATTTCTGTTTAAATCAGAAAAAAAGGAAAAAGAGCTGGACCTAAAACAGATCCCTGTGGTAATCCACTGGTTACTAGTCCCTCATCTGAGAAGCACTCTTTTATTCTAACAACTTGAATTCTGTCACTTAACCAGAAATTAATGCAATTCATAACTGTCTGACTCATACCAATTGAATGCATTTTATCAATTAATGTGGAGTGAGTGACCTTGTCAAAAGCCTTACAGAAGTCTAAGTAGATGACATCAAAAGGTTTTTTTGTCTCTAAAAGGAAACTTACTCTCATAAAAGACAAGATCTTCTGATTTTTAAATCCATGCTGTCTGTGATCTGTTAAGTTTTTGGTTTTAATTTCATGATCAAGCCTATACTTTATGACAGGTTCCATGATGTTGTCAATATACAGGTTAAGCTGATGAGTCTGTAATTTCCATGGACCCATGGTCTCTTTTTCACATATGTTTTATGCTTAAGTAATTAATTACCTTGTGTTAATCTTATTTTTTCCACATAAGTGCAACAAATGTTATTGTGATTATTTAGGATAGTTTAAAGTATCACATTCTGCAATTTAATATGCAGATAAATCATACATATTTTTCTGTGATCCCATGCACATATCACCATGGGCAACTGGTCAAACATGGATGAAACATAATTGAACATGGCTGACCATGCATCATGTATCCAGAACATTTAGGAAAATAGTGATGAAAAACATAATATACAGAGAACATGCTTGACAAATTCTACAGAAAGTTTGACCAGGAACAGTAGCCAAACAGAATCAAAATAATGTTATTAATTAACAAAGTTTATTGCTAGACTATTCATTTTAGGAACACAGCTGTAACCCTTGAATATATTTGATAAACATTTTTATTTTACTTAAAAAAATGATACATGCTTATTTAGTTATGAATTTATTAATGTATTTAGTTGTTTGTCACTGGATAGGTATTCTGGTACAAGGCAACATTTCAAGGCATGACTCAAGACATGAAGATGGCACACAGCAGTGCTGTAGGACTGCAGTACATACAGATCAAACAGAACATGAATAAAAAGCAATATGATTGCACATATATATATATATTACACACACACACACGTGTATATATATATATATACAGTATATATAATATATATATATATATATGTATATATATATATATATATATATATATATATATACACATATATATTATATATACATAGTAGCAGGCTAGAGCTACCATAGTTAGGGTTGAGTACCCCGTTTAAGGTTAAATGGTGAAAATTTGCACCTTAATAACTTTGCCACCATTCAATGGATTTGCCTGAAATTCGGCAGGCACAGGGCGCAATGACAGATCTTGGGACCTGCCAACTTTTGTACCAGTTAGATATATGGCTGTGGAGTTATTAAGTGACATTCTGGAGCACATTTACAGTTTTTTTTGCATTACTTGCTCATGCCTACAGGTCACATGGTTTGTGTGACTGGTCTAAAAACTTGAGGATCATGCAGCTGGGGTCTCCAATGTGCCTTTTGAAGATTTTGTGAAAAAATATTAAGCAGTTCAAATGTTATTCTAAAAACAAGTTTCCCATCATAGTCAACGGGAAAAGTTAACAAAAAGTTCAACAGTGTTGCAAATGCAGTTTTTAGTGTCACAAATGACCCTAGTAGTGCTGTGAGTCAGCCATTTTTTTTCAGTTACTGGACACAGGAATGCTTGGCATTTAAAATTGGGACCCTCTAGTTACATCATTCTTTTTGTGTTTACCTAGTTGAGCCCTGAGGATGCTAGACATGTCTTTATTTTGGGGTTAAACACCTCAGAAATATGTTTTTGAATTTTTTGGGAAAAGTAGTGTCTCAAAGTAGTGTCACACCTGTAACACTTTTGTGATTTTTTTTGCAAAAGTGTCACAAATCTTAACACTACTTTGCAACACTATGGCCAAAATGACAGGAAGTGTTTGTCACCCTGCTGCAAAAGAATGGTTTGGTCTTTTGGGCTGAAATTTGGAGGGAAGAAAGCCAACATCTCACAGATGTGCCTTTTGGTGGTTTGCTGAAAAAGTATTGCAGGGATGCAAAGTAACATTACTCCAAACTTGACTCCTTTTCCCAAAGACTAACACTGCGGCATCCTCCGCACCTTTTGGGGTCCATGTCTCGGAAATGGTGGGAGATATGGACTTTTCATCAGAAAAATGCTTAGCCCCACAAAAGGAGGCTAAGTACAAAACTATCCAGGAAAGTCATAATTCATAAGAAATTTAATTTTTTTCTACGCCATATGGTTCCTCAGTATAAGCAATTTAGTATTCCAACTCTTCTTTTTCTGCTCCAAGCCCCATTATTATGCATACATTCTTTGTGGTCAGTGTGTTTCTCTGTGCAGCTGTTAGGGAAAACCAGGGGGTGCACTCCAGTTACTGTTACACATAACGTTTCCACTTGCATTTCTGTGCCCATTTCTGTTAGTGTTCCCATGTACGCCACAGTGTGAGTTATCCTTTGCGTTTCTGTTTGCGTTTGTGTTTGCATTACTCTTACCATTTGTGTCTACAGTACTGTTTCTGTTTGTGTTTCACTTTGAGTCACTGTGTGCATTACCATTTGTGTTTGCGGCCGCCTTCCATTTACATTTGCATTTATCTTTTGTTTTGCATCATCGTTGTTGTTATGTTACCATTTTCATTTTCAATTGTATTCCCATGCTCATAGGTGTTACACTTTGTATTTCCATACACCCTTGCATTTGCATTTCTGTTTCCTTTGGCATTATTGTTGCTGTTGCCATCACCATTTGCGTTTCCAATTGCGGTACCATGACCGTGCACATTACGGTTTGATTTTCCATACATGCTTGTGTTTGCCTCTGCTTTTCTGTTTCCCTTGGCATTATTTTTGCTGTTACCATTACCATTTCCATTTGCAATTGCACTACCATGACCGTGCACATTACGCCTTGCATTTCCATACGCACTTGTGTTTGCCTTTCTGTTTCTGTTCCCTTTGGCATTATTGTTGCTGTAGCAGTTAACATTTGTGTTTACAATAGTGGTACCATGACCGTGTGCATTACCAGTTGCATTTCCGTATGCTCTTGCATTTCCATTTGCGTCACTGTTCACTTTGGCATCACTTTGCGCTTGCATTTCTATTAAAGTTTGAATTACCATTTACATTTGTGTCACCATGTGTAACCTGTAGCGCTTGTGTTTGCTGCAGTTACTGTTACTATGTCACAAGACACCAAGTGGTGGGATTGTAGCCGCCACTGCATTCTATTCACTATTTATAGTCCTCATTCTCAAAAAGAAGGGAAATTCATGGCAAAAAAATTCATTTATTGCATCAGTTAGTGTTGTTCCACAGCGACAAAAGCAAGGAAATTCGGTATTAGGGTTGAAGGCCCCCCTTGCACCCCCCAGCCTGCCCCCCAACCAGCATTGGGGTGTGCGTTGGGGTCATCGGTCTTAACTCTCACCCCATTCTCCTATTCCTCAGCTTGTTTACATGTGATGGGGTGAAAGTTAGGTCTGACAATCCCAATGCACTCCAGTGCCCCACGGATTGAAATCGACAGGGAGCCTGATAACTCAACACCACACTCCCCTCACTTTTGTTGCTGTAGAACAACCCTAACTGATGCATTAAATAGATTTTTTTGCCATGAATATATATATATATATATTTATATATACACACAGTGCTGTGTAAAATATGAGATAAACACAAAGCAATGTGATTACATAGATAGCGAACAGAAGCAATGTACCACAACGCTCCTTTAAAGCAATTCTGCAGAAATTATTGCACATTATATTTGATGCACCTGTGCATTATATCTTTTGTGACAAGTGAAACGGGATGTTTGGGGCTGTCACTGCTGAGCCCATTGCAGTTCAGAATAGCAGGGGCTTGGCAGTCTACACCAGTGACCATACACTGTGGCCCTGATGCAACTCTCTGCTTTGTGGATGAAACTTCATGGACTTCAAATGACCAACATCACTCCAATCAAAGAAAAAAGATTCAGTCCTATGATTTGCATGAAGCCACATCAGCAAACAGCTGAATGGCTTTCAAAACAGTTATGAGCTGCAACGGAAAGTTCACTACAGACATCACTGGTGTGCAGCTGCTGTATCAAGCCCTGTAATGATGAAAACCATCCATTGATGTCTGTTGCTGGTGGTCTGCAACTCTCCCTCCATCCGAACTTCTCTTCCTGTCAGCAACCCCCTCAAACATAACACACTGACTGGCGGTGCCCAATCCCCCAGTGTTCACCTCATATATTTTTTTAATATTGTATATTGCCAGCAACAAATAAAACCATCCATCAATGTGTCTTGCTAGTGCCTTTGTAACTGTTCCCCTCACCCAACTGTCCCTCTTAGCAACCCCACCCCAAACACAGCACTGACACTGGGGGTACCCAATCCCCCATTGTCATCACCTGAAATATAGAAAACTGTCCCTTATTGCTTTTAATTTTTTATTAACCCTGTAAAATAGAAAACTGTTCATCAATGTCTGTTATACCATTAGTCGCAACCTGACCCTCCCACTCAGCACCAGCCTCACCACCCCCCAGCTCTTACTTACCCTCCTGGGGTCTGATGCCATAATCATCTCTGGAATGCAGACACATCTTCACTCTTCAGAGCCTGACCGCTAACTGAGTAAATCAGGTATGCTGTTCAATGTATTTCTATGGAGTTTTGAAATTAGTGGCATAACATGGCCATTTTTGAACATCTGTGCCCCAAAGTTTCTACATGCCTTTCTTTGAGACCCACCTCAGGAACAATTACAGTGAAATTAGGCAAATCTGTTCCGAAATATGATTTTATAGTCGCTGCATGAAATCACCTTTTGGGCAGGAGTATGACATTTTTCTGCCCTTGTTCATGAGGTGGAGTCATAAGACAGTTATTTTGTATATTTGGTGTAAAAATATTAAAAAAAAACAAAGTTATGAATCTACATTGACATTTGCAAACACAGGCTCCTAACTTTGGTAATTTGCAATATTTTGTCACCAAATTTTCAACATCAGCCTTTCTTTACAACACATCATGAATGTAATACCAGACATATTTTAGATCCCAGCCAAAATGTGTTTTCATGCTTCTAAATGTGATTTCACTGTTGCAGTGAGAAATCACCTTTTGGGTAGAGTTGAACATTTTCTCTGCACTTGTTCATATGTTGGGGTCATAAGATGGCGATGTTGAAAATGGGGGGATGGAAATATCAAAACAACAAAATGATGAGACTACATTGAAATTTATAAATGCACGCTTGTAACATCGATCCTTTAAGTATTTTGACCTTAAGTTTTCAACATAGTCATTTCTTCACAGCACCTCATGGATGTGACAGCAGTCCTTTTTCAAATTGTGTCCAAAATGTTTTTGTACCTCTGGCACAGAATTACATTTTGGTGGTGCAGAATTACATTTTGGCATGGATTTGAAAATGTTTGCCTACTGGGTTCATTAGGTGAGGCAATAAAAAGGTTATACTGAGAATCTGGGGTACAAATATGGAAAAATGCCCAGGTTATGACTGAACATTACACTATTACAGCATTCACTCATAACTTCACTAATTTTCATCATTTTAACTCCAGCCTTTCAACATAGCCATTTTTCCACACCATCTCATAAATGTGACCTGTGTCATTTTTTAAAATCCTAGATGAGATGTGCTTTTGCAGCTGTGGTGTGAAATACCCTTTTGGCAAATATACTATACATGATACATGTCATGTCTATAATTTAAATCCTAAAACAAATATCTTCAATATTTGAGGTCAAAAGTGCAAAAAACAAATTGTTTACTAAGCATCATATGTTTGGTATTGACAAATGCTTGTGTTAAGCTTAGTCAGATAAATATGCTCAAAAAAGTCTGTGAGGAGTCTAGAGTTACCCTAGATACAAGTAGGCTCCAGTCATAGCACTTACCCCTTAGGCAACCAAAGTACTTCAAATGGACAACTAGTTTACTGAAGCAAAAAAATCCATTTGTTGTCCACTTGCTGTGAAGATGGGCATACAATGGACCATATAGGAACAAAAAGGCTCTGATCTTTCACCTACAATGAGGCTTTTTCAAAGATAATGTCCCCTATTGATGTTGCTCCTTATATATCAAATCATTCCAATCACATGACAGTCAAATAAATTTTAAAGTGCCAGTGCATATGTAAACTAAAATATTTCACAGTGCAAAAACATGTACAATCCAAGTGAAAAAAGTAGGCGTGCCCTCATGTTGTTGAGCTGGTGTTCCTGTTAAACAGCTCCCCAGAGTCCACCTTGTTTATTCCTTTCAGGAACTTGAATGTCTCCATCACATCTTCTCTTTACCTTCTAGCCTCCAACAAATACATATTTAGTGCACTAAGTTGTTCTTCATAGGACTTTTCTTGCTGGCCCTGAATCATCTCTGTTACCCTGTTCTGTACAGCCTCCAGTCTATCTTTGCCTTTTCTAAGGTGAAGGCTACAAAACTGGACACAGTACTCCAGATGTGGTCTCAACAGGGACCTATAGAGGGGGACTATCACTTCCTTCTGTCTAATGTCAATACCCCTCCCTTTACATCCCAGTATTCTGCTTGCCTTACTGCAAACCTTACCACACTGGGTAGCCCCCCTAAGGGTTTCATTAAATGACTCTGAGTTCATGTTTCAGTGCAGCAGTACTGAGTTTTATCCCTCTCATCCAGTGTTCTGTACTGGGATTCCTTCTCCCTAGGTGCATTATCTTGCACTCATTGGGTTTAAAATTCAACTGTCATACCCTCTACCATCTTTCTAGCCTCTGCAGGTCCTCTTGTAGTTCTCTAATTACTTCAGCACTATCCATTCTTCTGCAGAGCTTTGTGTCATCTGGGAAGAGACCTAGCCTAGCCCAGATCCCTTCTCCAATGTCACTGATGAACATGTTGAAAAGAACCAGACAAAGGAAAAATCCCTGCGGTACCCCACTTGTTACCTCCCTCTATTCCAGTTTAAGACTGTTTACCAGTACCTGCTACCATCTCCCTTATAGCTAATTTTCTACCCATCTGACTATATCTCTAGCCACCCCATGGTCCCCCAGCTTCTTCAGCAGATGTCTATGGGGCATAGAGTTGAAAGCCTTGCTGAAGTCAAAATACAGCAGATCCATGGCATGGCCGTTATCCATTTCCTATGTAACCCAATCAAAAAAAGACTATTCATTTTGTCTGACATGAGCTCCCTACTACAGAACCATGCTGTTCACTATCCTGGAGAACATTACCCTCCAGGTAATCCACAAAGTCTGCTTTGACAAGGGACTCCATCAGCTTTCTGACAATAGAGGTAAGACTGACATGCCTGTAATTGCCTGCTTGGTCCTTGTCCTCCTTCCCTTTATGATGCAGAACCACATCTAAAACTCTCCAATCCCCAGGACAACCATGAATCAAAGCAAGCTATTGAAAATGAATGGCAGAGGTTCAGCCAGTTCATTTGCCCATTCTAAGAGCACCCACAGATGTATTCCATTTGGATCCAGGGCATTATCTTCGTGGAGGACTGCCAGACCCTTTCATACCACATCCCCAGTAAAGGTTGGCCTTCCCATCTCTGAGATCCATCTCTCAGCTGCTTTAATGCTGCTGTCAGGTATGGGCCCACTAGCTTCCCTGGTAACAATGGAGCAAAAGTAGTTGATTAGGAAGGGAGTTTTTTGCTCGTCCTCCTCTAGCATATGGCCCCCATCCAACAGCCTAACTACTCCCCCACACATCCTTTTTTTCACTTATGTAGCAGAAAAAATGCTTTTCTCCATGCTTTATCCTCCAGCTCATCGCAGCCTTGTGTCTGTCTTTGCCTCTCTTATCATCTTATTTGCCTCCTTACTGTTTTGCAAGTATTTTTCCCTTTCCGCATCCCCTTGCTTCTTTATTCAGTTGTGGAACACCATCCATTTGGTCCTTACTGCTTCCCTGACTCTCATTGAAAACCAAAGTGGTTTCTTGAATTTATTCATTTTGGTTACTTTCCTTAGGCAAAGCTGTGAAGCTTCAAGAATGGCCCATTTAGTTATCCTCCATGTCTCTTCAGGCCCTGTCCCCTTGCTCTCTCCATTAATTTATTTTGAACCACATCTCTGAGTTTATTGAAGTCTGCCCCTCTAAAGTCCCAGACCACCATACAAAATTTTATTTTCTCAGTCCTCAGGGTAATTTCAAACCAAATCAAGTTGTGGTCACTGCTTGCAATTGGCTCCCTATCTAATTATGATTTTCAAATTGATTCAACTAGATTTAGTGTACCCCTTAGGAATGATGGGTACCCCTGAGATTCACAAAATATTCCCATTTTATTTAAATGCACAACAACCAGTCTGTATACTGTGATGAATAAGAGCAATTTTATTTATACAATATATTTACACCCTGGCCAAAATAGAGCAAAAATGCTTTCAGGACAAAATATTGACAAAGTGAGTTAAACCACAAATAATGCATTAGTTTTCCTACAGCTAGATCGATCTTACAGATGAAGATTTGGGGAAAAAAATCTTTTGTCTTCAGAGAATATGAACACTCATCAGAGTTATCTCCCTTCCAGACTCAAACCACTGATCAGATGCGTAGAATACACACCACCCCTTCCCCCATTCCCACACCATGAGGTACTGTAGGCTTTTTTATTGAGACAGCTCTCTCACCTCAGCACATGCTTCTCACAGATAAACATATTGTCCCCTGATCATCCCTTCCAAAATGATCTGAATGACCAAACCAAGTAAAATAGGTGAAAGAAGGCAACAATTTATTTATATACTGTACACATTTATACACATTTTATCAAACAATCATATTTATAAACATATGAACATACGAAATGTGCCAGCAGATAAAGGCCTAGAGGTCTATCAAGTCTGCTCAAATGTGCAGCTAGCACCCCTTATTTTGCAGCTGCCCATCCCTTCCACCCGTCCCCTCCATTGACCCTCCCCCTTGCCCTGTCCCAGTCCCTTCTGAAGCAGTCCACTCTGTTCTACTGGATACCACTTCTGCTGTTGATGCATTCCACCCAGCTACCACTCTCTTTGTAAAAACGTGTCTCCTCATCTTCTTCTAAACCTTCCTCCAGCCAGCCTCATATCATGGCCCTGGGTGTCCCTTCCCTCCCTTACTTTGAACAGCCCCTCTGTACCTGTCTTATTTATTCCTTTCATGTACTTACAGGTTTCAATCATGTCCCCCTGTCCCTCCTCTCCTCTATCAAGTACATGTTCAGCTCCCTGAGCCTCCTTCCATATGGCAAGTCTCCCAGCCCCTTGATCATCTTTGTCACCCTGTGCTGCACCCCCTCCAGTAACTTAATGTTCCTCTTCAGATACAGGTGCCAGTACTGCATGCAGTACTCCAGATGTGGTCTAACTAATGACCTATGCAGTGGCAGAATCACCTCCCTCTTCTAGAGGAGATATACCTTGCAATGCAATTCAACATTTGGCCATTGCAGCTGCCTTCCTACATTGTGCAGAGTTGTTCATTGATCCTGTAATGAGCATCCCCAGATCCTTCTCCTCCTCTGTCTTGGCTAGCTGCACTTCTCCCAGCTGGTAACTCCTCCTTGGGTTATTCACCCCAAAATGCAGCACCTTGCACTATTTGGCATTAAACCTGAGTTACCAGGCATCTGACCAGGTTTCCAGCTTTCCAGATCATCCTGCAACCCCTGCCATCCCCCTAGGTCATCCACCACTGCTCCCATTTTGGTGTCATCAGCAAACAGACTGATCATGCTCTTGACGTCCAATGATATGTCTGCAATGAATATCCCAAACAACACTGGTTCCAGCACCAATCCCTGTGGAACACCACTCATCACTACCATTGGGGATGAGAGATCATTCAGGAAATATAAGGAAACACAGAAGGAGCAGGACAGAGAACGTTATCAGTTAAAGCAGAAAGAGGCTGGGAAGGCAGTCAGAATAGCAAAGGCCCAAACCGAGGAAAGGATAGCCGATTCTGTTAAGAAGGGGGATAAGACCTTTTATAGGTACATTAGGGAGCGAAGAAAGACCAAAGGAGGGATACTGAAGCTTAATAAAGGGGAGGGAATGTGGGTAGAGGGTGACAGGGAAAAAACAGCTATACTGAATGAATATTTCTGCTCAGTATTCACAAAGGAAGAGGGGGGTTACCTAAACCAAAAAAGAGAAACACTCTGAAGGCGAGGTCGATACCAGTCCATTTACAGAAGAAAGGGTTCTGAAAGAACTGATAAAATTGAAGGTAGACAAAGCAATGGGGCCTGATGGGATTCACCCAAGAATTCTAAAAGAACTAAGGGTAGAACTAGTGACACCATGACTACTCTCTTTAACAAATCATGGGAGGATGGGGTGGTACCCAAGGACTGGAGGAGGGCAGATGTGATTCCTCTTCACAAAAGTGGGAGCAGGACAGAGGCAGGAAACTACAGACCAGTTAGTTTGACCTCAGTGGTAGGGAATGATGGAATCATTTCTGAAGGAAAGAATTGTTGAGTACCTAGAGGCCAGTGGGGCACAGGACCCAAGGCAGCATGGATTCATGATGGGAAGGTCATGTCAGATGAATCTAATAGATGTCTTTGACTGGGTGACCAAAGTAGTAGACCAGGGAGGGGCTGTGGACATGGCCTACCTAGATTTTAGCAAGGCATTTGATACAGTCCCACACAAAGGATTAATTCACAAGATAGCCAGCCTTGGTGTGAGTCCCAAGGTGGTAGCCTGGATAAAAAATTGGCTAGACAACAGGACACAAAGGGTAGTAGTAAATGGAATACACAGTGAAGAAAGGAGGGTTACTAGTGGGGTACCGCAGGGTTCAGTACTGGGACCGGTCCTTTTAATGTCTTTATAAGTGACATTGCAGAGGAACTGGAAGGAAAAGTATGTCTCTTTGCAGATGACACGAAGATCTGCAACAGGGTTGATACACAAGATGGAGTGGAAAGGATGAGAAGGGACTTGGCAAGGTTGGAGGAATGGTCAAATGTATGGCAGCTCAGATTCAATGCAAAGAAGTGCAAGGTAATGCACATGGAAACAAAACCCAGGAAGGTACACAATGGGGGTGAGATACTGACAACAGTAAAATAGAAAGGGACCTGGGGTAATTATATCAGATGACCTAAAGGTAGGCAAGCAATGTGAGAAGGCAGTAAGGAAAGCAGGGGATACTGGGATGCATAGGAAGAGGCATCAATAGTAGAAAACAGGAAGTTGTTATCCCTCTGTACAGACAGCTAGTGAGACCCCATCTGGAGTACTGTGTGCAGTTCTGGAGACCCCATCTCCGCAAAGACATAGGCAGAGTGGAAGCTGTCCAGAGGAGGGCAACCAAAATGGTGCAGGGTCTGCACCAGAAGACATACGAAGAAAGACTAAAGGAGCTTAATATGTATACCCTAGAGGAAAGGAGGGAGAGAGGGGACATGATAGAAACTTTCAAGTACCTCAAGGGAATTAACAAAGTCCAAGAGGGTAGCATCTTCCAGAAAAAGAGATGTGCAAGAACAAGGGGGCACAATTTGAAGATAGAGGGGGGATGGCTCAGAGGTAATGTGAGGAAGTATTTTTTCACTGAGAGGGTTGTGGATGCATGGAAAAGCCTCCCTGAGGAGGTCGTGGAGTCAAGAACAGCAGGGGACTTCAAGAATGCATGGGACAGGCATAAGGCAGTCCTAATGGGGGGTAGGAGGAAGTAAGTTGTTGGTTAACTAGGATTTGCAGCTTATCTGTTAGGTAGGAAAATGGGCAGACTGGGTGGGCCAAGCGATCCTTATCTGCCATCAAATTCTATGTTTCTATGTTTCTATGCCCACCACTGCCCTCTGTTGCCTTCCCTGAAACCAGTTCCCTACCCATCTCACTAGCTTTGCACCTTCCCCTGTGCCTTCTAACTTACCTCCCGGCCTCCCATGTGGCACTTAGTCAAATACCTTACTGAAGTCCTAATACAGGACATTGACTGCATGGCCCCTGTCCAATTGCCTTGATACCCGGTCATAGAAAGCCACCAGGTTGGTTTGGCAGGATCTGCCATGTGTGAAGCCATGCTGTCTTCTGTCCTGTAGCCCTTTGGCCTCCAGGAGGGTGACCAGCCCTTCTTCAGGATAGCCTCCATCAGCTTACCCACGATGGATGTGAAACTCACTGGTCTGTAGTTACCCAGTTCATCCTTGGGGCCGCTTCTGTGGAGGGGTACAACATGAGCCATCCTCCAATCCTGACCTACACACCCCAAGTGTAGTGAGGCATTAAATAGGGCTGCAAGTGTCCCACAAGGACCTCTGCCAGTTCTTTCAGTACCCTGAGGTTGATGCCATCTGGACCTGGTGCCTTGTCCACCTTAAGTGCCCTCAAACCCTCCAGAACTCTGTCCCCATGATTTCCCCATCTGTTAACCCCTACAACCCTGTTTCTGCCATTCCTCCCCCCTTGGGTATCACCCCCCTCTTCTCCTTAATAAATACCGAACAGAATTAATCATTTAGCGCTTCTGCCTTACCACCCCTCTTCTTCTACCCAACCCACCCCTTGCTAATCCTTACTTTGTGGTCTTTACAGTTCCTTTTTCTCCCTGATGTACTGTACCTAAAGAAGTTCTTCTCACCCTTCTTAATGCCGTGTGTCAGCCTGAGCTCTGTAGATGCCTTGGTTCCTCTTGCTGCCTGTGTCACCTCCTTAGATTCCTTCAGGTACTCCTCCCTGTCCTCTCCCTTTCCTGTTTTCTTGTACCACCTGAAGGCAGCTCTTTTCCTCCTTACCTTTTCCATGACTTCCTTGCTCACCTAGCTCAGTTTCTTATCCCTAGCCTTCTTGCTCTGGGCCTTGCTACAGGTTCTGGTTGCCTCTGCTATCCCCAGCTTTATGATTTCCCACCTCTAGTTAATGTCCTAGCTAGAATGAATTTTGGCCAGGTATCCTTTTACCGCTTCCCCCATTCTCCTAAAGTCAGTCCTCCTGAAGTGCAGCACCCTTGTGCCAGAATCCACTTCTTCCTTGCCCATATCCAATGTGAGCCATACTTAAAACATGTACTTTTTATTATACTGTCTCCAAATGCACTCTTTCATTGAATTCCCATATCCTTCTTCCTCTTTCTGACTCTGGATGCCTCTTCTAACCCCGGCCACCAACCATCAATCTTCCCTCCCTGTACTATTTTGGCTAAGTCTGAATGTCTTAGACACAACCTCTAGATGTTCTATCTACTCCTCATTCTCCCGTACTAAAACATATCCAGGTGGCTGCCCCTGGATTGCCCTCCCCCCACTTCCACCCCAGTCCTACCTGGCACCCCTTTTCTCTTGGCCCCTCCCTCCTACCCCCAATTCCCTTTCCATTTTGCTCTTTCCCAATACTTTCTCATTCCACCCTACCTTCTCTTCATTCTGAACTGTCCACATGCTCTTCCCACACATCCCCCATATAGCAGGAACTGTCCACCTGCCCCAGGGCTCATGATCTGTATTGCGGGAACCATCCACCTGCACCCAGACCCTTAAAAATGTATGGCAGGAACTGTCCACCTGCACCAGGACCCACAGCCCTCCATCTGCTCCCTTTTGCTTTCCATGCTCCTCTTCGTCATTTCCTTCTGAGATAGGGTGGGTGGGTGAAAAATCAAAACATCAAAGCAGAAAGAAGGAAAGCAACCTTCTCACCAAGTTTATAAAGCCCTTAAGGACCCCTTGCAAGGGCCCCTATAATCCACACCCCCGGCCAATCAGGCAGCTCCCTTCAGGTGTATGCATCATCCACTCTCACCTGTCTGACATGACCTCACCTGCCCCCTCCCTCTTTCCCTGTGACATCACTAGTCTCTGCCCCTCACTTTCCAGCCCTTGTCTGTTTCTCTCCCCATCCCATCCATTAGTCTTCCCTCATTTCTTCTGGGATACCATTAGATAGTTCAGGTTGCCTTTTATTGGCAACTATACTTGTCCTCTGATCATCCCCAATGAAATGATTTGAATATCCAAACCAAGTAAAATAGATGCACAAAGGCAAATATTTATTTACACCACTCTACACATTTATACACATTTTATCAACAATCATATTTACAAAATATCAGTTTTATTCATAGCAGTTTTATTACACTGTCTCCACATCCAGTCTTGCACTGAAATTCCTATCCTTCTTCCTCTTTCAGTGTCCAGATGCTTCATCTCCCCCCCCACCAACCACCAATCTTCCCTCCCTGTACTATTTTGGCTATGTCCAGATGTCATAGACCTGACCCCCAGCCATTCTATCTACCTCTCCTCCCACCACTAAAACACATCCAGGTGCATACCCCTGGCCCACCTTCCCCCCACTTCCCACCCAACCCTGCCTGTCCCCCCTTTTCCTAGGCCTATCCCTCCTATCCCATAATTCTCTTCCTACTAGCCCCCACCTCCAACCTCCACTGGATGGTGAGGCTTCCCCCTCTTGCAGGGCCTGGTTCTTCCATAGTTTTAATGCAGCCACCTGCCATAGAGCCAGGAAAAACACCACCAGTTCCCTATCTGATAAATGCACCCCATCCCTCCTGTAAAGGTATGGTGTGTCAAAGTTAATCTGCAGGTGTAGGACATTCACTCCCTCCCCTCTTCATACATGTTGCCACCTTCCTATTGAGCCACTTCCGGCTCTCTTGATTGCTCCAATGCTGGTGGCCTGATGCCAAACCCTCCTTGATATAATGTCCAACCAGACACTCTGCACCCTGGGCCACCACTCCTTGATGGTCCTAAAATCCACCATGATGAGCCTCAACAGGGCACCCCATGGTACTTTTTCCAAATCGTTCCCCCCCCAGGTGGATGACTAATACATCTGGCCTACCCCAAAGCAACTTAATCTCTTCCAAAAAAAGTAGCAATTGGTCCTAGTGCATTCCCTGGATCCCTTTCCATCATATCTGCTGGCTTCTGAGTCCTCTTACAAACTCCCTCTCTCCTTGGCTCCTCACTGTGTGTTTCTTTGCCCAGTAAACATAGGAATGTCCCAGGATCCACATGCTCCATTGTCTCCCCTCACCTGCTGCAAGAAGGAAAAAACACAAAGAAGTAATTTCAAAGGTCTGATATAGCACTTGTAACATTTTGAGCGCATGTGGCCCAGCCCCTTTATTGCTTCCACAGATCCCCCCTCCTGGGCAAATTGCAATGCTGCCTCAATTCTAAAACAATATGTGGTGAACTGTGCCAGATCATGTCTTTCAAATGCTAATGTCCTCTTTAATGGTCCCCCCCATGTGATAACAAGTTACCACTGCCCCATGTCCATGTCGAAACCAGGTGTTCATGCCTGCTGGATGGATCTTTTTGTACTTCTCCATGGCTTCCACTGTGCAGACCTGCTCTGCCCTGCCCCACTGCATGGAATATGTATCCAGGTGCCTCAGTCCATCTAGACTGTCTTAGAATGTTGCAACCGAATGTCAAGGCCATCTTTAAGAAATTGTATGTCCTCCCCTTGCAAACTGCCATTTATGTCACCTTTCCGTTTTGTCACCAGTTCACCCACGCAAAAATCTCCCCAGTACAATTGTGCAAATACCACCTGAAAAAGGTAGGCCTCAGAGCCTCAGATGCCGAGTGATATATGGCCCTTGGTGCCCCCATGACTGCTGCCAGGATGTTGTGTGTTATGGGCCTACGTGTATCCATGTGCAGGCCCTGCCTCTTCTGCCACTCCAGGAGCGTGCAATGAACCTTTTGAATTTTGTTGGGATCTGGCCACTCCCTGGACACACAGGCCCACCCTATCCTGCTAGAAGTACCACCGTGGAGGAGTTGGCAAAACCCTTCTCACAACTATCCACCATAAACCTCATTACCTGTTCCTCCATGGCCGGTGCACTTACCACCATGCAGTGCTGCCACTGAGAACCCTCCAAAGGCTTCCCATGCTCCTTCATATGCCTTCAAAATGTTGGCCAACTAGGAGCTCAAGCACAACATTCAGGGTCTTGCCACCCAGTTTCCCACAGATGAGCTGGAATCGTTGTTCTCACCATCTCTGCCTGCAGGGCCAGTCTCCTGAACCTGCCCAACTACAAACGTGAGAGACTGCCAGCGATCTCATTCTTTACCCCTTCCATATGCCTTACACTAAAGGAAATGTTAAAGTGCAGGCCCAGCAGCACCAGTTGTCTGGTGACCCTGTTCACCATGTCAGAGTGTCCTGTCTTTCTGTTAAGTACCTCTACCACC
Source organism: Neoceratodus forsteri (assembly GCA_016271365.2). Taxonomy (NCBI): domain Eukaryota; kingdom Metazoa; phylum Chordata; order Ceratodontiformes; family Ceratodontidae; genus Neoceratodus; species Neoceratodus forsteri. Next base: position 1,183,569,510 of record CM057458.1, read on the forward strand.
CCTTTGTTATCGCACCAAAAAACATTTTCTCGTTTCTCATCCTCCCCTCATACCACCATCATTACCCAAATAGGAAAGATCTCCAATAATGTAATATTCTTCTGTAAACCCTGAGCTCTCCAACTGGCAGGCCATGCCTCCACCATCCATCTGCCCCTGTAGTATGCCCGGAAGCCGGATGCACCCAACATGTCTGTTTACAACTGCAGTTCCTCTCGGTCTACCCAATCCTCTTGCCAAAAGGTTAATCCATTGTACTCCCCCAAAAATTCTGTCCATAGCAAGAGGTCCTCCCGTGCCCCTTTAGTGATGTTCACCAAATGGAGTGGCCACTTCACTTTGCATGTAGTCCAGCATAAACTCTGCATGAAGGCTCTGCCTGGGCAGATCTCATTACAAATGAAATTAAGATAGTTTTATAGACGGTTATGAGCTCAAAAGGCTGAAGCCCATGATGAACTCACCACCATTATAATTAACAGTGTTAACTATATTTCTTCTCACCCATATAAAGATCCAAATGTTTTTTAAATTGTTCTACATTAGCACTCATAACAATGTCACTGGGAAGTGAGTTCCAGTTTGGTCAAACCTTTGAGTGAAAAATCTCTTCCGCTTAATTGTTTTGCTCACGCAGGTTTTTAACTTGAGAATTATGTGATCTTCTGTTATTGTATGCTATTTGTGTTACCAGACAAACAGTATATAACATAGATTCTTTCTGAAAAGCTTTGAAGATATAAATTAAATCTCCTCGTAGGGATCTGTATTCTAGAGAAAATAACTGAAGTGATTTTAATCTGCCAACATAATCTTATTAGTCATATTATTAATTTTCCTAATTTCCTTGAGCTGAACCCTTTCAATCATTCTTTGGCAACCTATTGATGTTAGAGTGCAGAAAGGTGCACAATAGTCCAGGTGCAGTCGTACAAGGCCGGCATACAGTGGAAGAATAACCTCTGGCTTTCTACTTTTTATGTGTTTATGAATATAGCCCAATATGCTATAGCATTTTTTTACTGTTTTATTTGTATGTGTGCTAGATTTTAAGTTGTCAGATATAATAACACCCAAATCTTTTTCTTCTGAAGTTACTGATAGCTGTATATTGATCATCACGTAATTGGTCCTATTATTCTTCCTCCCCATATGCATGACCTTACATTTAAGCTCCTTAAAGTTCATTTTGTTGCCAGCTGCCCAATTACAGAGTTTATTTAGGTTATCTTGTGATGAAACTACAGACTTGGCATTGTTCACAACACATCCTAGTTTGCAATTATCTGTGTATTTATTTAACCAGACACTGTCTGTAGTCTGCATACTGATGACAAGTATGTACGAGTTCAAAAGGCTGAAGCCCATGAAGAACTCACCACCATTATAATTAAAGCTCCTCAGGTGGTGCACTGGATGTGTCTTGGCTTTACAAGTGAAAGGGTTGGGGGTTTGGTCCTAGATGAGGGCACTTGTGTACTGCCTTCTCAAGGACACTCAAGAATTAAAGCACTTCAGGTGGTGCGCTGGATGTGTTTTGGTTTACAAGCAAAGAGTTGGGGGTTTGATCCTAGATGAGGGTACTTGTGTCCTACCTTCTCAAGGACGCTCAAGAATTATGCTGTCACTATTATCATGGTTTCACTATACCCTTCCTGTTTTTTTGAAGATAGAGGGGACACGGCTTAGGGGCAATGTAAGGAAGTATTTTTCACAGAGAGGGTGGTGGATACATTAACAGCCTGCCTGAGGAGATTATAGGGTCTAAAATTGTGGGAGAATTCAAGGATGCATGGGACAGACATAAGGCAATTCTTGTGGGGAGGGTAGGAAGAAATAGGCTGTTGGTTGACTAGGATCTGCAGCTTATCCTGTAGCTAGGGAAATGGACAGACTAGGTGAGCCAGGCAGTCCTTATCTGCCATCAAAGTATATGCTTCTGTTTCTATTAAATAGAAGTGGGCCCAGTACAAAACCATATGGAACTCCACTTGTAACTGCACTCCACTTTGACTCATGGCCTCAAATAACTACCCTCTGTTGTCTCTTATACAGCCACGAAGCTATCCATTTGATGGTTTTTGTATCTAAATGTATTTTAACTAGTTACTCTATAAGGATCTTATGGGACACTGTATCAAATGCTTTTGCATGGTCTAAAAATACCACAGTCCATTTTCTAGGGCATCACTGACCGGCTCAAAAAAATTATTGAGATTAGTCAAGCATGATCTGCCAGGTGTAAAGTGATGCCGTGAGATAGTGGCAGAACTTACAAAGAAACATGAAACATAGACTTTGATGGCAGATAAGGACCACTTGGCCCACCCAGTCTGCCCATTTCCCTATCTATTGGATAAGCTGCAGATTCTAGTTAACCAACAGCCTACTTCCTGCAACCCCCCACTATAATTGCCTTATGTCTGTCCCATGCATGTTTGAATTCCCCCACTGTTTTAGACACCACAACCTCTCCAGGAAGGCGATTCCATCGTCCACCACTCTTTCCGTGAAAAGAATTTCCTCACATTACCCCTGAGCCATCCCCTCTAACTTTAAATTGTGCCCCTCGTTCTTACACATCTCTTTTTCTGAAGATGCTACCCTCCTGGACTTTGTTGATTCCCTTGAGGTACTTAAAAGTTTCTATCATGCCCCCCATCCCTCCTTTCATCAAGGGTATACATATTAAGCTCTCTCAGTCTCTCTTCATATGGTTTCTGATGTAGACCCTGCACCATTTTAGTTGCCCTCCTCTGTACTGCTTCCATCCTGTCTATGTCCTTGCAAAGATGAGGTCTCCAAAACTGCACGCAGTACTCCAGATGGGGTCTCACCAACTGTCTGTATACAGGGATAACCACTTCCCTTTTTCTACTTGTGATGTCCCACCCTATGCATCCCAGTATCCCCCTGGCTCTCCTTACTGACTTCTCACATTGCTTACCCACCTTTAGGTCATCTAATATGACTACACCCAGATCCCTTTCCATTATTGTTGTCGTTAGTACCTCCCCTGCTATTGTGTACTCTTCTCCTGGATTTTTATTTCCCAGGTGCATTACTTAGCACTTCTTTGCATTGAATCTAAGTTGCCATATGTCTGACCATTCCTCCAACCTTGCCAAGTTCCTTCTCATCCTTTCTATCCTCCTTTGTGTATCAACTCTGTTACAGATCTTTGTGTCATCCACAAAGAGGCATTCCTTTCCTTCCAGACCCTCTGCAATGTCACCTATAAAGATGTTAAAGAGGACTGGACCCAGTACTGAGCCCTGAGGTACTCCACTAGTAACCCCTCTTTCTTCAGAATGTATTCCATTCACTATTACCCTCTGTGTCCTGTTGTGCAGCCAGTTTGCTACCCAGGCTACAACCCTGGGACCCACTCCCAGGCTGGCTAACTTGATTATTAATCTTTTGTGTGGGACTGTGTCAAATGCCTTGCTAAAGTCAAGGTAGGCCATATCCACAGCCCCTCCCTGGTCTATTACTTTGGTCATCCAGTCAAAGAAATCAATTAGATTCATCTGACATGACCTCCCTGCTGTGAATTCATGCTGCTTTGGGTCCTGTGCACAGCTGGCCTCTAGGTACTCAACAATTCTTTCTTTCAGAAGTGATTCCATCATTTTCCCCGCCACTGAGGTTAAACTAACAGGTCTGCAGTTTTCTGCTTCTGCCTTGCTCCCACTTTTGTGAAGGGGAATCACATCTACCCTCCTCCAGTCCTCAGGTACCACCCCATCTTCCCATGATTTTTTTAAAAAGTGTGGTTAGTGGTGTCACTAGGTCCTGCCTTAGCTCTTTTAGGATTCTAGGGTGAATCCTGTCAGGCCCCATTGCTTTGTCCACCTTGAGTTTTAGGAGTTCTTTCAGTACTCTGTCTTCTGTAAATGGACTGGTGTCAACCCCACTATCCAGAGTGCTTCTACTGTTTGGTTTAGATAACTCCTCCTCTTCCTCTTTTGTGAATACTGAGCAAAAGTATTCATTCAGTATCTCTGCCATTTCACTGTCTCCCTCTGCCCACCTCCCCTCTCCTTTACTAATCTTCACTATCCCTCCCTTAACCTTTCTATGCTCCCTAATGTACCTATAAAAGGTTTTATCCCCCTTCTTAACTGAGTTGGCTATCTTTTCCTCAGTTTGGACCTTTGCTTTTCTGACTGCCTTCCCCACTTCTTTCTGCTTTAATTGATATAATTCCCTGTCATGCCCGTCTGTGATTCCTTATACTTTTTGAATGCAGCCTTTCTCCTTAATCTTCCCTGACACCTCTTTTGAGAGCCATAGTGGTTCTTTATTCCACTTTGTTTTCTTTATTTGTTTTACACAAAGGCTTGTTGCCTCCATGATGGCAGTTTTGATTTTTCTCCATTGTTCTTCCATCCCTCCTTTCTGGCCATTTGCTAATGCATTCCTCAGGTAGTCACCTATTATGCCAAAGTCGGCCCTTCTAAAGTCCAGTATCCTTGTCTTTGTATGGCTTGTCTCTATGGTTGTGTTTATTGTGAAGCACACTGTGCAGTGGTCGCTTGTTCCCAGATGTCTACTGACTTCTAAGTTTGTGATCCTCTCTCCATTTGAGAGGACCAGGTCTAATATTGCTCCCTCCTGAGTGGGTTCCACCACTAGCTGTCTAAGGCATGCTCCCTGTAGGGCATCGAGAATGACCCTGCTCTTGGATGTGGCTGCAGTCCATGTCACCCAGTTAACATCTGGCATATTCAGGTCCCCCATCAACAGTATCTCCCCTTTTTCAGCCATTTTGAGAATGACCTCTATCATTTTCTTGTCCATTTCCTCCTCTTGAGACAGGGGTCTGTATACAACCCCTGTGCTGATTGTGATGCCATTCTCTGTCTCCAAGGTGACCCAGAGTTCCTCTTGTCCTCCCCCTTTACTTTTTAGTTTTGTAGCTTTGCTCCCTTCCCATATGTAGAGAGCTACTCCACCTCCTTGTGCTGTTAATGTGGTCAACTATTTTATGTTGGATAAGTCTTTCAAGTAATTTACCTATTAAAGATGTGAGACTAATGGGCCTATAGTAACATGTAGTATTATACATATAGTATTGCCTTCTTTTGGAATGGGAGTAATATTAGCAACTTTCCATGATTGTATTACTTTCCCCTCTTTAATGGAAGTATTAAATAAAGCCATAAGGGGCCCTGAAAGTTCTTTGGACAATTCCTTTAGGAACTTTGGATTAATGCCATCCAGTCCAGATGATGAACTTACTTTTATTAGACTAATGGCATCAATGATATTCTGTTCCAAAAATAATATTGGCAAGTTACTACCCAGGTCCACCTCAAAAATGAGTTTGCTCAATGGTGATCGCCTGGTTAAAGACTTTGATTGATTGATTGATTGATTGATTGACTAGTTATTACATGTATGTCGCTGTCTTCCTTTGGTTTGAATACATTCAGAAAGTATGTGATAAATTCTTTTGCTATCTCATTTTCATTGCTGATTATCGTATCATTAGTTTTTAAAGGACTTATTCCACTCTGATTCCCTTTAAGTGATCCTGTATAATTATATAATCTTTTCTTATTATCCTTTGTATTTTTTTGCTAATTGTATTTCTAGCCCTTGTTTAGCAATTCAGATGAGTTTTTCTTTTTTTAGCTAACACTTTGAATCTGTTCCAATCCACAATTTTGTGTTTTTTTTATACTTACAACAGGCTGTCCACTTCTTATTTATTGTGCATCTTATTTCATTATTTCACCAAAGTGGTATTCTTTGTTTGTTATTATTGTATTTGATGCACACAGGAACCCATTTGTCTATACAGTGTTTGAGTACAGTATTGATTTTTTCTCATAACTGTTCAAGATTTAGATTTTTAGTTCATCCTTCCAGTTCCATAAGGCCAGATACATTTTAATACTTTTATAATCTGCTTTTTGATAATTTTTTATTTTTGTTATTCCTTTATTATTATTGAATTGTCTTTGTATATTACATTCGACCATGTTATGGTTGCTATCAGTGAGGGGTGGTAATATAATTGAGGGTGAAACTATATCTGTAATATCTGTTAATAGTAAGTCTAAGGTGTTATTGTGTCTTGTAGATTGTGTGACTAGTTGTTCCAGGCCAAGTTGGAAGGTTCTTTCTAGAAAACTTATTTCAAATATACCCCTATCCTTGAAAGTTGATCAATTTATATTTGGAAGATTAAAGTGCCCCATTAATATGACATCATCTTTACCCTCCATGTTTTCTAACTGATCAATAAACAGAAGATTTTCCTCTGGACCTAAATTAAAGGATTGATAGCCTACACCAATATCATAGAACTATTAACTAATTATATTCTTGCCCACAAGATTTCACGCTGGTAACCTCTAGACATATTTGATGACTCTTAAGTCTTTCAGATATATATAATGCAAAGCAACCACCTTTTTGGTTTTTCCTCTTTTTTAATAATGCAGTGTATCCTGGTATATTTGTATTCCAGTCATTTTCTGTAATCCATGTCTCTGAGATTCCACATATATCAATATTTCTAGATGTTAGAATATACTGTAGTTCGCCCATTTTGCAAGTTAGACTTCTTGCGCTTATCAATAATATTCTTAATCCATTGTGCCTGTACAGTTTTCCAGAATTTGTGTTAGGTCTATTCTTAATTGAATTTACTTCCATACTATTTACCTGCTTCTTCTGGCTTCTGTTCTTGTTTTATTTTTTTTATTTTATTTTTTTTTTACTTTTTGTTACTGACTAGGTTAATACATATTTGTGAGTCAGATTGTTTTACATTAGGATTGGCAGAAATGACACCCTCCCCCAGCATTTCAGTTTAAATGAGTATCAATATATCCATTTAAGTGTTGTCTCAAAAGCAGACTTCTTTGTTTGCTTAAATGTAAGCCATCCTTGTAAAACAGGTAGCCATCATTAACAAATTCTTCCCAGTGTGTAACACATCCAACTTCCTGCTTTGCACAACATTGTCTTAGCCAATTGTTGATATGTTTTATCTTACTTGTTTGTTAGTAAGTAGCTTTTGGCATCGGTAGCATTTCTGAGAAGCAAATTTGCACCCTAGATCCACTAATCTATTTGTTAGATCAGCAAATTCCTGTTTATTCTGCTGTGTGTGTTGCTGAAATATATTATTGACACCAACATGTACTATTACCATTTTTTTAATTCCTTTGTGTAACTATATTTCTAGTCGTTTTTCTAATGTCAGATATTTTGGCACCCCTAAAACTTGACATGTTCCTATTCTCTTTATCATTGTCTCTCATTGCTTTGTTAAGTCCCTTTACCACTGAATCTCTCAAAACACTGATTTGTGTTTTACTTTGTTGTATTTCTTCCATTTCCATGCAACTAGTAAATAGCTCATTGGTTCCATTATGCATTAGATCCATAGTGGTAGCTATCATGGTGGTTTGAGATAGGTTCTAACATTATTAAAGGTTCTTCTGATGAGCAATGTGTATTGTTATTTAAATTCTGACTATTAAATTCACTGTTCTGAGGCATATTGACTGACTCCAATAACTGTACATTAAAATTAACCACTGTGCTCTCACACTCATTTTGTGTTTCCTCCTGGATAAGTGGGTCAAATGAATTTTGTACTGCTATTGTGAATTGATTTGCTTTTCTGCCTTTGTTTTGGTATTTTTGATTGTTGTACCTGGTACCATAAATCTTCAGTATTATTGGGTTCTTCCATCTCTCTATTTCTTTTTTATTCCTAGTGTTTTGGTTTGGGCAGGTTATGCTGGAGTCACAGTGTAGTTTATTTTTGTTTAATGCAGAATCTTGAATACTTGAGGTGCTTTTATCACTTTGTGTCAACAGGGCTTCTAGCCTGACCTGGTATCGACTCAGCCATGTATTTTGACTTTTCTAGTTCTATTAATCTTTTATTGAATTGAGCTATTGTGTAATACATGTCGGAGTTATCCAGACATTTTGGGCAGGTAAAAGACTGTGGGGTGGTTTATCCAGTGAGATATCATACATACTACAAGAAGTACATGTCACTCCTATCCTCCCTTCAGTTATTTCAATTGCATCCTCCATGGCACAGCTAATATGAATATTTCTAGAATACATATACCAAGTAAATATAGGCACCCAACTCTATGGCTATATTCACTAAAGCATAGTTTTAGTTTTGTTTGCATACACCAATTACCTAAATGTATATAAACAAATGCCTCAAGGCTTACACACAGTATTTGGGCAGAATCTTACCTTATTTCACTCATTACTGAAAATAAACCCATGGGATTCACCTAATTCACCAAACATGCAAAACATGCACAGATGTGTGTGTCTTTGGGTGCATCTTAGCGTGCGCTAATGCATGCTCACCCTGCTCCAGCTCACCCTGCATGCTGCAGGGCAAGTTAAAATACTTGCAGCAACCAGGAAGTAGTGTCAAGGATCACGGAACACTCCATGAACTAAAACACCCCCAAATTGTGCTTTTCTGGTTATAATGCAACACTTAGGCTTCTCTTAAAGTATAGCACTAATAAAAGGGTATAAGACACAAATGAAGTAGTTCTAGTGATTTGTAGTTCAATGGACACCACAACAAACTACAAATCCTCTTCCTAGTTCCTTATAGAAACATAGGGCTCCAAAGACTCACAATAGCTAGCAATATCTCTGTGGACTGTATTTTTATTCAAATGTAACATAGAAAGTCAAGTTCCATTAAACACATACACATAGTTCTTAAAGCAAACTGCAGAGCTGAAGTCTAGCAGAAATAGCTGTATTACTACTAACAGTACCCTTCTCCTGCTCACTACCCAATAGAGGAGCTCCCTGAGTCTTTCCACCTTTTCCTGAGGCAACAGAAAACATTCTGCACCATATCCAACTCAATTCCCAGAAACTCAGTCACTCTGGTGGGTCCCTTTGTCTTCCTTTCCAACAGGGGGATACCGATTGTTGTGCATAAGTCCTGAAAATCCCACAACATCCTCTGTACTTCAGACCTGGACTCCACTATGAGTAAGGAACGATCCAGGTAATGTACTACACAACTGTGCCCATATCTGTGTTTGAAAACCCACTGTACCCATGTGTAAAAAGCCTCAAAGGTGGAGCAGGCTACCAAGCACCCCATGGGCATGGATTTGTCAGAATAAAATCCGCCCTCGAATTGGAAACACAGTAGGTCCCAATGGTCGGTCAGACTGGTAAAAGGTAGAATGCAGATTCAATATCTGTTTCTGCAAACCACGCCCCCCCCCGTATTGCCCTGATAAGCAATACTGCCAAATCAAGGGATGCATATGACACTGCATTGTCTTCATCCTGGATACCATCATTCACTGAAGTGCCTTCCGGATATGACAGGTGGTGAATAATCCAGTGTTCACCCACTTGTTTTTTAGGCACCAATCCCAAAGAGGATAACCAGAATTGCCCACACAGGGGACTCTTGAAAGGCCCCTCTCTCCTGCCTGCCTCCTTTCCATTTCTAATTTTCTGATGCACTGTGTCCTCCTTTCCCTTCTCTGATGACAGGTTCATAGTCCTGGCCCCTTTCCTGTCCCCCCAGAACTGTAGCAAAGACCCTTTGGAAAAACCCTCCCTCAGTAAGACCCCTTATTTCTGATCAGTGTAATCCACTGTCCATGCCTCCACTACCTCCTGCTTTATTGCAGTTTTGGCCAGCGCAAAACCTCATAGTAATACCATCTTCTTTGTAACGTCAGTTCCACTCATAGTTGGAACTGTATCGCCCCCCCCCATTTCTGGAGCCCCATCTCCTGTTCCCTAAATTCTCACCTGTACCTCCCTTCCCCCCTTGACCTCCCTGAAGGACTTTTCCTGCTCACTCACAACCCCAGATCACTCGGATGTGCTTAAGCATTTTAGGACTGTGTGCATTCCCCCACACTTGGAGCAAGTATGTTTGAACTTGCACTTTGCACATGTTCACGCTGTTCTACTATAAGCCCAGCATGACTTAAACTTAGCTAACCCTTGCCCCTTCTGATGTCACCCCCACCTGAGTGGACAAAGTCCTAGCCCAGAGCTCTGAATGCATGTAGTCCCATCTCAGATCCCCCTTAAAGCCATTTGCTGCAGAAATGCTTCATCATATTCCAGCCAGACATACTCTTTCTGTGCTTTACAGACATCCCTAATTTTGGCTGTGTATGTTAGCAGGGGGATAGCTAGTTCTGGCTGCTTTTCCAGTGAGATGGCACTATATATTAAGAAACCTGCTTGCCATGTGTCCAGGTTTTCCCCTTATATGTGGCTTCATCCTCCTTCTGTCCCATCACTGCTAGTACCACTGCCATTTCAGATTTTCTCACCACCTCCTTCTGCTCTTATTTCTTTGCTGTCTTTTTGTCTAAAAGGCCAAATAAATCCACGTACTCCCCCTTCCAAAATCTTGTCCTTTATGGAGGCTGGTACATGGTCTCCCAACAGGAAACCAGGGAGTCATCGTATAGCTTCCTGCTTCTGGCTGTGTCTCCCTCCACCCCCTTGCTCTGCCCCTTCCCTCCCTCAGCCTTCTTGAGTTCCAGCAAAATCTTCTCCATTGAACTCATGCCATTATCCCCCATCTCCACTAACAATCCCTCCATATATTCCTTTAAGCTGTCCTCATCTGTGGGCACCCCTGTATCCTTATCCCCATCAACGTCCAAGTCTGTTGGTTCTGGTGTGGGCTCAGGAAGGGGTGTGGGATCCACGTCCTGTACTGGTCTCCTCAGGCACTTATTTATTTATTTATTTATTTATTTAACATCAGTTTAACAACCTTTGAGCCAGGGGCTCATTTACAAAGGTACCTCGTCAAAAGATTGGACAACATACACTAGACAAGTAGCAGGTCAGCAGTACAGTTCAACAGTATGGTACAGTCTGATTACAGGTATGGGGAACATAACATTGAATTAACAGCAGATTCAGATAATCAAGTTTGCGATACAACAGTGAGTTAAACAGCAAATTCGAATAACAAATTCAGTATAGGCAGCTAAGGGTAGCTGACTTGAGGCGAGTCCTGCGGAGGGCTGGCGATGGGGGTGCAGCTCAGGAAACTTTGTCAGTAGGTAGGGAGGGACAAATTCAGGTACAGCGGCAGGAGTGTGAGTTGAGCAGGTGACTTCTAAGGCTGTATTTAAAACAAGCTAATGAGGGAGCCTCAGTGATGCTAGCAGGGAGGGAGTTGTACCCAGTGGGTGCTCTATAGGGGAAGGCCCTTTGGCCCTGGGAGGTCCTAGCCCTTGGAGCGACCAGGGCTGTTTTGCAGGAGCTGCGTGTGCACACCAAGGGGTTAGTACGGTGAACAGAGTTAGCTAGGCCAGGGGGGGAGAGACCATGGAGTGCTTTATAAGTAAGTTGGCAGGTTTGGAACATGAGGCGTTCATCGAGGTTGAGTATGGTGGCCATGGAATACAGTACACAGGTGTGGGTGAGGCGATGGGCACTGGTAATAAGTCAGCATGCCTTGTTGAGCGTAAGGCATACCTTGCGGAGGGCAGTCGGGTCTGCTGCGCCATAGACCGGAAGGCCATAGTCAATTATGGATAGAACCAAGGAAGTGACTGCCAGGTGAAGAGTGTCAGTGGGGAGGCAGTTTTTGTGTCAGTAGAGGATACCCAAACGCACGTTGGAGGCAGTGGTCAGGGCAGAGATATGGTTATGGAAGGTAAGGGCAGAGTCAAAGATTATGCCAAGGTATTTATAGGATTGTACAAGTTCTACAGGAGATTGTGGGTGGAGTGGACAGTAAGAGAAAGTTGCTAGACTTATTTTGGGGGTGAGTGAAGAGCATGGATTTGGTTTTCTTGAGGTTGATGATGAGCCGGTGCTCAGAGAACCATGTCTCCACAGAGTTGAAGGCAGTTTGAAGGGAGTTCTGGAGTGCGACAGGGTTACTGTCAGAGGCAAAGAGTACTGCGTCATCGGCATAGAGTAGGACATTTCCTGCACACATGTTGGGCATAGAGTTGAGATAGAGGAGAAGTAAGGACCGAGGATGGAGCCCTGGGGGACTCCTGAGTGGATAGGGCAGGTGCTAGAGAGGGTGGCACCCACCCTCACACGTTGGGAGCGGTCGGACAAGTAGCTGGCGCACCATGAGACTGGACCGGTGGCAAAGCCCACACAGGCAAGAGTAGCTAACAGGAGAGGATGCGAGACAGTATCAAAGGCTTTAGATAAGTCGATAAATACTGCACCTGCGAGGGAGCCCGCATCCAGAGCGGAGTGAAGGAAGTTAGCAAATTCCAGGAGTGCAGTATTGGTGCTATGACCGGCTCTGAACCCATGCTGTTCAGGGCAAAGGACATCATACTTAGAGAGGTAATCTGAGATTTGGACAGCTACAATTTTCTCTAAGGTCTTAGAATGGGGAGAGAGGATAGAAATAGGCCGGAAGTTACCAGCAAGCGTCCTGTCACCACCCTTGTGTATAGGGGTAACAGTGGTGACCCTCCAGATGGCGGGGAATTGCCCTAGGCAGAGGGACTTATTAAAGAGGCAGGTGATGGGTGAGATGACCTGATCCAGGACCTGACGTAGGAGGCAGGGATCCAGAGAGTCATTACCAATAGTATTGCACTTTAAAGCTTTAAGCAGGTAAGGCCTGACTTCTTGAGTGGTGACATAGCGAAGGTGAAAAGGAGGGCGAGGGGGGTGTGCAAGGGAGGAGGGGGACTGAAGAAATTGCCAGGGAGCACTGAGCTAAGGTCTGTAAAAGAATTATTGAGGTGGGTAGCAATGAGGGTAGGGTCTGCAGAGATAGTCCCATTGATGTCAAGGAGCGATGGTGGAGGTGAGCGTGCACCACCATTTAGCTGCTTCACATTGTCCCAGAAGGACCTGGGGTTCCCCCATGAGGAGGTAAGGGAGGCTTGGTAGTACTTGGCCTTAGCTTTGCGGATGGCCCAAGTACACTTATTTCGGGCAGCTGTGTAGGCCTGTCTGTCTGCAGGGCGGCCAGTTTCAACAGCGATGTGCCATAAGTTATCCCGCTGCCTAAGAAGAGTGCGTAAGGCAGGGGTGACCCAAGGGGTGTGTCTAACTTTGGACCTCAGAGAAGTTAAGGGTGCAAAGATGTCACAGGCAGAGTTAAAGGTTCGGACAAAGAAGGCAAGAGCCTTATCAATGTCAGGGAGTTTAAAGCGGGGACCAGTCAGGTGCAGCCAAGGTAGTGTTGTAGGTCTTTCAGGCCACCAGGTCTTAGACGTCGGCGTTGAGTTGTATGAACAGCGGACTTAGGCAGGGAGGTAATCCAGTCGAAGAGAACCGGAGAGTGGTCACTAAGGCAGTCTGGGAGGATTTGAAGGTTGTGGACGCGGGATGGCCTGTTGGTGAGGACCACGTCCAGGAGAGTGCTAGTTCCCCTGCTAGGATTTATTCTAGTAGGCTGAGAGACTAGTTGGGTAAGATCAATAGCAGCAAAAGCCTCACGGGAGGCAGAGGATGTAGTGCTAAGCCAGTTGACGTTCAGATCACCAACCAGAATCCGATCAGATGAGCAGGGTAGGGAGGAGAGATAGTCAATTAGAGGGCCCAGTGCCAGCGCTTGGTTTTATGGGGGTATGTAGGCGGCAGTCAGGAGACCGGACCTAGGGCCAGGCGAAAAATTTTAGAGTTAGGGCCTGGGGCGTTATGGTCAAGGATAGGGGAGGAAGGGTTAATCCAGAGATGGTGTCTTTAACATAGATAGCACATCCCACCCCCTCCTACCGAACCGGTCCAGCTGGTGTAGGAGTAGCCTGGGAGGAGACTTGGGCATTGGCAGTGGATTTGGTCAGCCAAGTTTCAACCAAGGCTAACACGTCTGGTTTCTGAACAGTCACCCAGCATTGTAGGGAGTCCAGTTTTTTGAGGAGGCTGCATACATTCATGAATGCTATACGAAGTCCGGTGGGTTTCGGGGGGGAACCATTGGTGACAGGCCCTGGGTTTGGATGGATATTGCCAGACAGGAGCAGGAGGAGGAGAGCAGCCCTAGGGAGCAGGTGGCAGATGGACAGCTTACGCCACCTAGGGGCATGGGTATATGGGAGTAAGGTGGTGCTGGGGATTGGTAGGGTGGCACAGACTGGGGAAGCAAGAGTGATAAGATACAAGAGTGGACTAGAGGGGTAGGAGAGGGGGTAGCCAAGAGATTGGTGATAACTAGGGGAGGGAGTAGGGTGTGTGAAGGAGGGGTGGCCCAGAGCCGAGGAGAGGAGGAGGGAGGGCAGCTGGAGGCATGGGAGTAGCTAGTGAGTGGGCATAGGGTAACAGGGGAGGTAATGAGTATTACAAGAAGGAGGGAGTGAGGGACAAGCTGGACAGGGAAGACAGGCATGCTCAAGGTGGGTGGGATTGACACGAGATACAGGTAGGAACACGGTGGGAGAAAGTAGTGAGGACAGGAGCAGGAGCTCAGGGGGTCATCTGGCGAGATAGTAAAGGAGGCTGCCAAGAAGCTTAGCTTGGGATGTGGGAAATTCAGCGCGCTCTGGCGGTCTCGGGTATAACCTGCAAATGGAGAAGTGGGGACTTAGTGTATGGGACACAGGAAGTGATGCCACAGGAAGTGACGTAGTCGGCGACAGCCAATATAACAAGGGCCGACCCTGGGTGGGGGGGTGGTTGGGGTGGGCTAGCCCCCCACAGCCGAGTCTTGCAGAGACAATCAGTGGGCTGTGGTGCGGAGCTGCCAGGAGTCCCCGAGAAAATGTCCAACAACCGCGCCGAGGAGGTCTTAATTACCTGGATGTAGACAGCAGGAGTCCGAGGTACCGCTCCAGGTAGGAGCTTCCTAAGCCTTGCCACGCCGCGGTCGGCAGCGTTCTGTGGGGGCGCCTGTAAAGAAGTAGCAAGACTAATTAGTATGCAGCGGGAGGAAGGCGGCAAGTTTAACTTGGTATCAACTGCGCAAGGGCAGGACTCACAGCCCCAGTCAGCCGTCCTCTAAGCACTTTACTTTTTAAAGCTCTAGCAAGTAGTTTCCTGCCAGTGATCTTTTGCCCTGCAACAGTTAAATCGGACTATGCACTAATTTTACACTTAAGTACAGCTCTAAGCAGTAACGACTGGGGGCAATTTCAGATAGGCTTGTAGCTCTAGTGATCGTGGAAATACACAGTTGCACTAAGTTATTACCAGGGCAAACATAACATGCTAGTCAATTCAGCTGTACTACCTAGGAACAAAACCAAGCATGCAGCACATAACTGTGGAGATACACATCAGCTTCAGCACACTATACAATAAACAATACAGTGCAGTTTCAGTTAGCCAGGTACAGCGTGATACACATATAGCATGTCACGGTCTTGTAGTAGGAGTAAGCGTTCCAGCCACCCTACAGGTAGCCCCCCACAGCCGAGTCTTGCAGAGACAATCAGTGGGCTGTGGTGCGGAGCTGCCAGGAGTCCCTGAGAAAATGTCCAACAACCGCGCCGAGGAGGTCTTAATTACCTGGATGTAGACAGCAGGAGTCCGAGGTACCGCTCCAGGAAGGAGCTTCCTAAGCCTTGCCACACCGCGGTCGGCAGCGTTCTGTGGGGGGGGGGCGCCTGTAAAGAAGTAGCAAGACTAATTAGTATGCAGAGGGAGGAAGGCGGCAAGTTTAACTCGGTATCAACTGCGCAAGGGCAGGACTCACAGCCCCAGTCAGCCGTCCTCTAAGCACTTTACTTTTTAAAGCTCTAGCAAGTAGTTTCCTGCCAGTGATCTTTGCCTGCAACAGTTAAAATGGACTATGCACTAATTTTACACTTAAGTACAGCTCTAAGCAGTAACGACTGGGGGCAATTTCAGATAGGCTTGTAGCTCTAGTGATCGTGGAAATACACAGTCGCACTAAGTTATTACCAGGGCAAACATAACATGCTAGTCAATTCAGCTGTACTACCTAGGAACAAAACCAAGCATGCAGCACATAACTGTGGGAGATACACATCAGCTTCAGCACAGCACACTATACAATAAACAATACAGTGCAGTTTCAGTTAGCCAGGTACAGCGTGATACATATAGATGTACGGTCTTGTAGTAGGAGTAAGCGTTCCAGCCACCCTACAGGTAGCCCCACAGCCGAGTCTTGCAGAGACAATCAGTGGGCTGTGGTGCGGAGCTGCCAGGAGTCCCGAAAATGTCCAACAACCTGCCGAGGAGGTCTTAATTACCTGGATTTAGACAGCAGAGTCAGTACCGCTCAGGTAGGAGCTTCTAAGCCTGCCTGCCACGCGCGGTCAGCAGCGTTCTGTGGGGGTGCCTGGATGTAGACAGCAGGAGTCCGAGGTACCGCTCCAGGTAGGAGCTTCCTAAGCCTTGCCACGCCGCGGTCGGCAGCGTTCTGTGGGGGGGGGGCGCCTGGATGTAGACAGCAGGAGTCCGAGGTACTGCTCCAGGTAGGAGCTTCCTAAGCCTTGCCATGCCTTGCCAACCCCTTTCTCCAATGGCCCTGCCAGCTACTTCATCTTTCTATCTGCTGCCTCCTTTTCCTCCCTTTCTGCTGCTTTATTGATCAGCTCTGACATCTTGGACATCAGTGCTGCCGCCTATGATCTCAATAGGGCACTGGAGGATGGAGGGGTTACCTTCCTCGGTATCATGATCTGAGGATGAATACTTAAAACAAAAATGGAGGAGAGTCAGAAAGTATAAACAACAGTGGAAAAGAAATCCCAGGGCCCTAGTCTCGTGAATTGTCTTGCCCCCCGAATATACCTGACCTTGTGAAGAGACTTCTGGTGCTTCAAGAACTCCAATGCCTCCCCTTGTTTCCAGGTTTTTGTCCCTCCTTCTCAGCTGTGGTCATCACCTGATTTGAGATATTACTTATGAGCTTCAGGAGTGTAGTGAGTACCACCTTTCCAAGGTATATATTTTTTCCCCCCATAACAGATGTGACTCTGAGCTGAGTTATGTGGCATTTGCAGCCAAGACCTTCCTGGGTAGTCCTATTGCTTTCCAAAGGGTATGTTTAGTTTTACCATAAAAACATGATAACTGTTATTTCACAGCCCCATGCACTACCAAATTGGGCAGCCACATGAAACCAAATCAGTACATGAAAGTGAACCTGATCCACATTAAAACGCTGAAGAATGCCCAGGCAGCAACCTGAATTCATTCCCCTGACCCCCATGGCTGGGCCCCAATTGCCTTCAGTTGTTTTATGCCCTTGTTCTGTTTTCTTTCTTTCTTTTTTTACTGCCACTTGGTGCTGTCCCAGGCCCGGGAAGCCAGTTCCATGTGGCTGTCCTGCTTCTCCTGTACTTATGCCCTTTCTCTCACTTCTCTCTCTCTCTCTCTCTCTCTCCCAGTTTCTGTTTGGGTCCCTACAGGGTTTGCTTGCAAGAGTCCCTCCTAACCGTGCCATGTTTTCTGAGATCTGGCATCTCACTTTTCTTTTTATTATTATTGTTTGTAAGCCAGCTGGCTCCTCCACCATGTGGTGTCCCTCCATACTGTTTCCCCAGTTCAGGCCCAGGGGTATCCTTACCACCCCTCTGTGTTACCCTGTATGTCCTCCATGCAAGGCCTTTAACTTTTTCCAGGCCCCACCCACTTTCCCCATCCCCCCTTTTTTTTTAAACTGATCTGGCTGGCATCCCTGTGTGTGTGTTCCTTCTGCTTGAGCTCTCTCCCTGCCCCAAGAACTAGACCAGAATAACCCCACCAGATCTGTTCAGAATTCGTGCTCCATCTCCTGGCATCATGGCAGTGATGTCAGACTCCATGCCATGTGGCCAGCTGTGCTTGCTATTGCCTTTTATTTCCCCTTCCAAATTACCACCTTGTTAAAACATGAGTCATCCGCTAAAGTGTTGTCATCCATGGCCACACAGGCTCTCCCTAGACTTAGTCCAGGTCCAAATACACCGATTCACCATCATCTGCACAAATTCTACCAGCTACTCCTGAGGTCAGGAAAACCATCCTGCAATGCCCTTACCTTCCCATGGCCTTCTGAACATCTAGCCATGCTCTGCCTGACCGATACATACTGTCACCTGCTTCTGCACACTTCGTGCCTGCCCTGAGGTGCTCCCTCTCCCACCCCCACCTGAAAGTGACTGCCTTGCAACTTGAGAAGATTCTCAAAACCAACTAAACAGCTGACAGTTTCATCAATTCCTTTTCTGTGCTGAAAGGCTCCCACTCGCGCCTGCCTTCCTTGTTCCCTTTCACAGTCATCATTTAATAATTTTTTATTCAAGGCTCATGGGTACTCGAGCGGAGAGCACCCTCTTCCTGAAACAAAATTGCACCAATGTGACTACGTTGTGCCCTGGTTCCCCACTCCTCCTTTCTTTCCTATCTCCCTGACTGCAAAATGAAAAACACAAATGTATGCCCAGCAACAAACAGATAAGCCCTTGCCGACAAGGGGATGCAAAACCAACCTGATGCCTTTTTTTGTTGTTTGTTTATAAATCACATTCACATCAAGACCTTTTAAAGGAGTACCAGAAATTCCACCAAACAGCCTTGAAACTGCATAAAACATCCTTAACTTGGCTTATGTAGTTAAACTCCATCATATATTTGTTTATACTTGCTTACTGTAATAAAACCATGCCCCATGGTAAACCTGGGATGCACTTGCTGGTAACTAGGCCCCATGGGCCATACAGTCACCATGCAGCCTGTAGGCCAGGAAAAAAACATGAAATTTCTCAGCTGTAAGCACAATACCCATACAATCCCTGTTAAACTACACATCCTCTTTCTTTTATATATTTTCTCTCTCTTTTATACTTTACCTACTAAATCATTTTGCAAGACTAAACATGACCATATAAAACATAATGAAAAGCCTTTGAGGTCTGAGAGCACAGGCCCCAAAGTTGCAATACCTTACCAGTGGTGTAAAACAATCAATGAAAAATTGCCAACGCTGTGCTAAGATCCACTAGCAAGCCAAAAAATACCCAGCAGAAAGAGGGATAGCAAACCTCTTGCCAAGTTTATAAAGCTCCTAAGGACCCTTACAAGGACCCATATAAGCCACACCCCAGCCAATCAGGTGTCCCCCTTCAGGTGTATGCATCATCCACTCTCACCTGTCTGTCATGACTTACCTGCCCCTTCCTCTTTCCTGTGACCTCACTAGGCTCCACAACCTCTCTTTCCAGCCCTTGCCTATCCTTGGTCTTCCCTCATTTCTTCTGGGATGCCATTAGACAATTTAAGTTGCCTTTTATTGGCAGCCCTACTTATGGATGAAACAGGATGATATCTGAGTTCCTGCTTTATCACATAACAAATGCACTTAAACAATAATCCAGTTTGACATGGTTTTGTCCTAACATGGGTGTCACCCATGTCACTTTTTCCAGAGCAGCTCCCTGCCTGCAAACCCTACTGAAACACATATACATTATTATTCAAATGACTTTCCTTCTAAACATTTGATAAACAGCAGAACCATTTGGCCACATCTGCAAACATTAAGAATTGAACCCAGCACACCTCTTGGTATTTGCTTGGACACCCCAGTCTACTTATTAATGGTATGAAAGCATAAGTATGCCACACATCTTGCTTCATGTGAAAAAAAAATGACAGACTTTTTATTAGAAAACTTTAGAAATCAGAGAATCATGTGTTATCATTTCAGTTAGATAACTGTTTTAAAACATTACTATTCCACACTTTATTTTTGGATTTTCAATACAATAAATTAAACCCTATTCTCGGATATATCTGTTACATACACTCATTCAAAAACACATTAATCAAAAGCAGTTTTAGCTAAGTGTCACAGAGTGCCCCTGTGATGGATTGGGGGCCTCATAATTAGTGGTAGATATTTTCAAAAGCAAATAAATGAATGAAGAGTGATTGCAGTTGTAATCGGTTTCTGTATACTATTCTTTTGTAGCATAATTGCAACAGTTCTAATTTTTACCTGAAATTGAGCAGATGTGTTTATGCACATTTGCAAATAGAAAAGCTCTAATGGAGAGCCTTCATGGTAGTGTGCCCAAATTCAACCGTCATCCTGAGGGTAGAATAAATTATTGTAAGGATGTTATTAACTCTGTAGCTAGCGTTGCCTAGAGAGTAGAATAATTAAAGTTGGAGCTTTTTTGGGCTGGGCAGCGCTTTGCACCACCAGTCTGAGTGAAGCAAAAAAAACTAGCGGCTGCTGTGTAAAAGTAATAAATATCAGCCACTTCTCTTAAATGCTTGTGTGATTACGAAATCAATCAATCAATCAATCAAATCTTTATTTATCCAGGCGAACATTGTTGAGCACAGCTCATTTGCAAGATGGACCTGGCAAGGTCAAGGTTCAATTTACATAAAATATAACATACAGAGTATACACACTTTGAGGAGACAACAAATTGATACAATACATCAATTCAGTGTCACAAGTACATTGATATGCTACAGTACAAAAATATAATACATACATACATGATTCATGAAGTAGCCAACTTGCTAAGTTGGTAATAGGAGACACTTCAAACTAACACTGTTGATGAAGGATTTAAAGTGTCAGAGATTTTCTTAGATATTTTACTCAGGTGATGTGCTGTATGGACAGCTGGAGGTTATATCTAGGAGGAGTGATAAGTAATGGTGAATACGGAGGGACAGTGACAAAGGAGAGGGATAGGGTGAAAATACTGGATGTTGTGGCCTGGGTAAGGAAGAGGGGGTGGGGGAGGGAATGGAAAAAGGCTAATGCTATAGAGGGATCAATAGTGGGTCTAGAGGGAAGGGAGGAGCGGACTGGTGAAGTATAAAGCAGACGGTGTAAGGGTGATTATGTAAATTAATGGTTAAGAAGAATGGATTGTGGTAATGGTATATGAATTGTGAGGTGACCCTAAAACCCTTCCTTGAGTTAGAAAATAAGTTGTATAACAAGGAAAGGCACATTGAACCTAATAAAATATGTGTTTAATATACTGTGTGAATTTAGTAAAAGAGAGCTCTGGTACAAGAGAAAATTGTATTATTTTAAGCAGGGATTGATTTAAAACCTGGTAGTATTCCCTGTAATAAAACCTTCAGGCATGAAATACTGAAGGGGTGTTTAAAATTCACTTTAAAATGTTTTATTTTGTACTGTAGTGTTTCTGTGGACTTTATGATATTTTTGCAGATGTTTTACAGGCTTTGCAGTGGTATTATGAACCTTTCGGTTCCCTTTCTTGCTCTTGTAAAATGTCTGTGTTTCCTGTACAACTAAAATATTATGAAGTAAATAGCTATCTGGAGCCTTTTGGTTGTGCTCCATAGTTTTCCCTCTTATTAAATTGCCGGCTGATTTTCTGGTTTATGAGGGTTTGCATTAAGAAATAACTCTCATTAGATGTTGTTGCAGGGTCATATTTCTGAACATGTTGCTCTTTTTGTTGTTCTTCATTATACCTTCTGGTGAGAGTCCTTTGATACTAGGGCTTTTCTGTTACAATCTAAGCCACTGAATTCCTGTGCGACAATGCACATACGATCTCTGGTAATCTTTTACCTGCTCAAATGTGTGCATAGTTGTGAAGATATTTAACCTTCTAATTTCCTTTTAACAGTGAGTTTTTCTGTAAATGAAATGGGATTTAGTATGTTACATACCCTCCTGAGTTTATTGTAGGTGTTTGTGAGTTGCTTCTAGGTTTTTGTTTGAGCGAAGGTGTTCCTACCTCTGCGGGCATTTTGGAGCCCCAATTTCAGTCTCTGGCGGCACTTGTACTCCTCTAAGAGCCGGCTGGCCACAATCCAAATCTTTTTATGCAGATGCTGGAAGGGGAGGTGCTTCCTGAGGCTAAAACCAATGCTTAAATCACTTATAAAGAATGTAATCAACTTTTATGCTAGTATATATGGTGTTATTGTAATTTAAAAGTGTATTACTGCTGTAAATAAAATAAACTCTTTGAAAATAAAGATTAAGAGTTTGAAGCAAGGTAACGGGGTGGAGTTAAATAGTCATCTGACTCCTGCAGTAGATATAAAGCTAAGCACCTAGAATAGGTAGGCAGATTTCCTTGTGGGTCTAGAGGTACACTCCAGGATCTTATGTGAAAGTGTTCCAAGGAGCTAAGAAGAATTATTTGGTGTGCCAAATGGAAGATTAAGCTTCCAGATCATTCTGTTGTACTGAATTTGTCCTGATGTAAACAACTAATGAAAAAGAATTAATTGAAACTGGAATTTTAAAAAGAACTGGTGATATATTTTGCTATTTGATTGCCCACTTACACCTGTGCCCTACCACATATAGTGTGAGATTTGGGATGTGTAGCAGGTCTGACCAAAGACCAAGTGAGCGGTGACGGTTGCAGGACAGTACAGTGAGGTCGACAGCTGGAGCTGCTAAATAATGTGGACAGGGAAGCAACATCTTTTGTGTGCTGACTGAAGATGGAGCCAGAGGTGCCAAAGCTGATGGATGATGAAAAGGCCTGGTGTACTTATGGACTGCCACAGATGAAATTACTTCATTGGATTTTTTCCCGTTGGATAGAGGTGGAAAATCAATGGAAGTTGCTGAGTGAATGTATCAGGAAATATTGAGATGCCTGGCAGCATCTGGGGAAGTAACTAACCCTGAAGGGTCTACAAAGGTGGAGGAAGTAAGACCGTGCGCAGTTTTTTATTTATTTATTTATTTCAATCTAGGATTATAATACCTTTGAGCTGAAGCTCTTTACAAAGGTTCCACATCAACGTATGCAACAGTCATCATTTTTAGTTACAAACATATAGTCATTAACTTACAGACATGTAATAACCAGTACAAAGACTTGAGCTATGAGCAAGACAAGGGAAGGGGGTGGGTGGTGGGGAAGTGAGGTGGAGATCGGGGGAGATGCAGGAGTAAGGAGGAAATATGGGAGGTGGTTGGGGCGGGGCAGGAATGGAGATACGGGGAGGTGGGCAGGTTGGGAGACAGTGCAGCCAGGGGGCCTTGTTGAGGAATATGACAGGTAAGGTGCTAGGGGTGCAAAGACTGATTGTAAGTGTTGAGTGCTGGGGCATTTGCAGCTGGAATGGTGGAAATGTTAAGATGGGAAATCACAGGATACAAGCAGTGAGAGGAGCAGCTTGGACTTGAAGAGGCTGAGTGTTGGAGCGGTCACTATGTGGCTGCCAAGACAGTTGAGCCAGTTGGATGCCCGATAGGCGAATGATCTTTGTCCTTGGGTCATGAGACATCGTGGGATATGTAGTAGATTGGAATTGGATCTCCTTGTAGTGGCGTTCCTATATCTAGGCTTAAGGAGGGCACAGACACCAGGTGGGCCAGACCCATTAAAATTTTCTTGGCCGTGATGCAGGTTTGGTATTTTTTGCATTTGTCCAGTTGAAGCCATCAAGATTGGGAATAAAGGTCATGTGTGTGGGTACGGTGATTTGAGCCAGTGATGAGATGACAGGCCTTATTCGGTTGGTAATGAAACCCTGTTTTGCCTATGTTTGATGGAATATATTGGACAGAGGACGGAAAGCAGGCAACAAACAAGTCCCCGGGTGAGACTGTTTTGGACATTGGGGTGAAGACAGAGAAGCATTGTGTAGCATGTTTGGAACTCCCTGTCTTACCCCTATTTGATGGGATGTATTGGATAGAGGATGAAAGACAGCAGACCATATATAAGTCCCCAAATGAGACTGTTTTTGACTATGGGGCGAAACCATCTATCAAACCTGAAGAGGCAACAATTGCTGAAGGAACTTATATTAAAACTAATAATAAATAAGACTTGTTGAAGGTTAACTGGGGATTATTTCAGGGATGGGATCCTGAAATTACCCATCTTAGCAAATATGCTGTCCAGAGTAATGAAAAGACAGGAATGGAAGTGGAAAATAAACCCTTATGGTGGTATGAGATTAAGGGAGACAACCTCTACCAAGTAAAACCAAACTTCATACTAAACAGGTGCAGGCAAGGGTGGTAGTACCTCACAAGTACAGAGAAGGGATTTTAAATGACATTTGCAAGAGAAGTAAGCAGTTAGAGCATGGGAAACTTTTAGAACAACTCGTTCCCTATTACCACTGGCTAGGTATGTATTGGCAAGTGTCGAGTTATGTATGGGAGTAAAAGATGTTTATTAGAAAGAAGTATGAGAAAGGAAACTTACAGAGGGATGATAGTCTTAATAAATGGTTACCATGGAGAAAGGGGACGTTGTCAGGTAGCATGGGTAATAGATGGTAGTTGCCCAAGGGTTAATACCAGCTAGGATGGTGTGGGTTATCCTTCTTTAGAAGGCAGGTATTATAACTAAGGCCATTACTGGGGGAAAAGTAAAAGGGATGTTAGGGTCGAGTTGTTTTGAGGGGTTTTGAAATGCCCATGGTCAGGAAATCTATCTGAGTAACGACTAGACAGATAGAACATGGAGCACTCAAATATGAATAACTGTACACATTGCAACATAGTATGGGCACAATAGGTTTGAATATTACTTTTCATGGAAGGTAACCATTTGAGGTAGTTGAAATAATAGTAGAGGAATGGTAATATTCTGTTAAATGAATATAGTGTACTAGAACTGAGATATATTTTTTTCCTTCCTTGCTCTTTCTTTTCTTACCTACTTAACGGCTGAGGGGTTGGCCACCTGCAGCCATTATTTATTTTTTCTTCTACTTCTTCTCTTTTTTCCCTGTTCTGAAATAGTTTTATTTCTCTTTCGATACATTTTGTTTAGGAAATGGTAAAAAGTAAAAACAGTACTATGCCTTAGTGATTGTAATGTCTAGGAGGGAGACTGTTAGTATCACTTATTATTCTGACTTTTGTTACTTCTGTATAAAATGTAAGCTCACTTAGCACAAGCAATTCAAAAATGGCCGAAGGCAGCACCTTCTTACTAGGACAGTTTGTGACTGCCACTAGGACTCTAACACCCATAATGCGCACTCATTCATATTCTCCTTCCCCTTCCTTTTACCCCCACTCTTCCCTCTTGCCCAGCCCCTCTGTCTTCCTCTCCCCCCTGTGCCTTTTCTCCCACTGGATCAACCTTGAAACCAACCTACTACTACTACCTCCCAATGTCCTAGACAATGCCACATCTTTTGGCAGTCCACTCTCCACCTAGTCTCCTCTCCCCCTCACCTTGACTCCTCCTTGGACTCTCACACTAGGTGTCACACCTTTTTATCTCCTTCACTACTGAAAAACATTGTCCTTTACCCTAGTTGAATACTCATGATGCTGTACTATCACCATTGGTACTATGAATGACATTGTAACCTTATTGTATACTAGCTACCTACTATTCGAGTATTGTATGTAAACTATTTATTATTGCTGTCATTGTCATTGTTTGATGTGGAACCTTTGTAAAAGAGCTCTGAGCTCAAAGATTTGATCTGAATCCTTAAATAAATAAATAAATAAATAAAGCCCCAGGGTATTGTTCTCTTTAGATCGTAGTTCCTGTAATAGGATTGAACTGCTAAGGGAGCCTGGGGTGGAGCTGTAAGGTGTGGGTGGGCTGGAGCTCCACAATCCCCCCCCCACAATCCCCTCCATAATGACATACATAGTATTAGGACAACCAAAGAAATGGTTGCCCTGTTAGGCAAGGAGTAGTGTCACAGAGTGCTTCTGTACTGGATTGGAGGTCTCATAATTAGTGCTAGGTATTTCCTTAATTGCCCTTATGGTAAGAAAAGTCCTGAGGTAAACTCTCAAAGCAAATAAATGAATGAAGAGTGATTGCAGTTGTAATCGGTTTCTGTATACTATTCTTTTGTAGGATAATAGCAATAGTTCTAATTTTAACCCGAAATTGAGCAGATGCGTTTATGCACATTTGCAAACAGAAAGGCTGTAATGGAGAGCCTTTATGGTAGTGTGCCCAAATTCAACTGTCATCCTGAGGGTAGAATAAATTATTATAAGGATGTTATTAACTCTGTAGCTAGCTTTGCCTAGAGAGTAGAATAAATAAAAGTTGGAGCATTTTCGGGCTGGGCAGCGCTTTGCACCACCAGTCTGAGTGATGTAAAAGAAACTAGCCTTTGCTGTGTAAAAGTAATAAATATCAGCCACTTCTCTTAAATGCTTGTGTGATTATTAAAACCCTTCCTTGAATTAGAAAATAAGTTGTACAACAAGGAAAGGCACATAGAACCTAATAAAATATGTGTTTAATTTACTGTGTGTATTTAGTAAACGAGAGCTCTGGTACCAAAAGAGAACTGTATTATTTTAAGCAGGGATTGATTTAAATCCGGGTAGTGTTCCCTGTAATAAAACATTCAGGCATAAAATATTGAAGGGGTGTTTAAAATTTACTTTAAATGTTTTATTTTGTGCTGCACTGTTTCTTTTGGCTTTTTGATATTTTTGCAGATGTTTTACAGGCTTTGTAGTGGTATTATAAACCTTTTGGTTCCCTTTCTTGCCCTTGTAAAATGCTGCTATTGAAAATTGGCCTGTGTTTCCTGTACAATTAAAATATTATAAAGTAAAATGCTATCTGGAGCCATTTGGTTATGCTCCGCAGTCTTCCCTCTTATTAAATTGCCGGCTGACATTCTGGTTTATGAGGGTTTGCATTAAAAAATAACTCTCATTAGACATTGTTGCAGGGTAATATTTCTGAACATGTTGTTCATTTTCTTGTTCTTGATTATGCCTTCTGGTGAGAGCCCTTTGATACTAGTTCTTTTCTGTTACAATCTAAGCCGCTGAATTCCTGTGCAACAATGCACATATGAGCTCTGGTAATCTTTTACCTGCTCAAATGTGTGCATAGTCACAAAGGTATTTAACCTCCTAATTTCATTTTAACACTGTGTTTTTTCTGTAAATGAAATGGAATTTAGTACATTCCTCCTGAGTTTATTGTAGGTGTTTGTAGTTGCTTCTAGGTTTTTGTGTGAGCGAAGGTGTTCCTACCACTGCGGGCATTTTGGAGCCCCAAGTTCAGTCTCTGTTGGCACTTGTACTCCTCTAAGAGCCGGCTGGCTACAATCCAAATCTTTTTATGCAGATGCTGGAAGGGGAGGTTCTTCCTGAGGCTAAAACCAATGCTTAAATCACATATAAAGAATGTAATCAACTTTTATGCTAGTATATATGGTGTTATAGTAATTTAAAAGTGTATTACTGCTGTAAATAAAATAAACTCTTCGAAAATAAAGATTAAGAGTTTGAAGCAAGGTAACAGTGTGAAGTTAAATAGTCATCTGACCCATGCAGTAGATATAAAGATAAGCACCTAGAATAGGTAGGCAGATTTGCTTGTGGGTCTGGAGGTACTCTCCATGACCTTAGGTGAAAGTGTTCTAAGGAGCTAAGAAGAATAATTTGGCTTGCCAAATGGAAGATTAAGCTGCCAGATCATTCTGTTGTACTGAATTTGTCCTGATGTAAACAACTATTGAAAAATAATTAATTAAAACTGTAACTTTAAAAAGAGCTGGTGATATATTTTGCTTTTTGATTGACCACTTACACCTGTGCCCTACCACATATGGTGTGAGATCTGGGACGTGAAGCAGGTCTGACCAAAGACCAAGTGGGTGGTGATGTTTGCAGGACAGTACAGTGAGGTCAACTGCTGGAGTTGCTAAATAATGTGGACAAAGAAGCAACATCTTATGTGTGCTGACTGAATATGGAGACAGAGGTACCAAAGCTGATGGCTGATGAAAGTTCCTGGTGTACTTATGGACTGGCACAGATGAAATTACATCAGTGGATGTTTTCCCATTGGATAGAGGTGGAAAATCGATGGAAAGTTGATGAGCGAATGTATCAGGAAATATTAAGATGCCTGGCATCATCTGGGGAAGTAACTAACCCTGAAGGGTCTACAAAGGTGGAGGAAGTGAGACCTTGTGCAGTTGGTAATGAACACCCTGTTTTGACTATGCTTGATGGAATATATTGGACAGAGGATGGAAAGCAGGCAACAAATAAGTCCCCAGGTGAGACTGTTTTGGACATTGGGGTGAAGACAGAGAAGCATTGTGTAGCATGTTTGGAACTCCCTGTCTTACCTCTATTTGATGGGATATGTTGGATAGAGGACGAAAGACAGCAGACCATATATAAGTCCCCAAGTGAGACTGTTTTTGACTATGGGGCGAAACCATCTGTCAAACCTGAAGAGGCAACAATTGCTGAAGGAACTTATATTAAAACTAATGATGATAAATGCGACTTGTTGAAGGTTAACTGGGGATTATTACAGGTACGGGATCCTGAAATTACCCAGCTTAGCAAATATGCTTTCCAGAGTAATGAAAAGACAGGAACAGAAGTGGAAAATAAACCCTTACGGTGGTATGAGATTAAAGGAGACACCCTATACCATGTAAAACCAAACACGTGTACCAAACAGGTGCAGACAAGGGTAGTAGTACCTCCTAAGTACAGAGAAGGGGTTTTAAATGACATTTGCAAGAGAAGTAAGCAGTTAGAGCATGGGAAACTTTCAGAACTCGTTCCCTATTACCACTGGCTGGGTATGTATCGGCAAGTGGTGGGATATGTATGGGAGCACAGGGGGTTCATCAGAAACTATGAGAAATGTAACATACAGAGAGATGATAGTCTTAATAAATGGTTACCATGGAGAAACAGGACGTTGTCAGGTAGCAAGGTTAATAGATGGTAGTTGCCCAAGGGTTAATACAGGCTGGGATGGTGTGGTAATGCTTCCTTAGAAGGCAGGTATTATAACTATGGCCATTATTGGGGATCGAGTTGTTTTGAGGGGTTTTGAAATGCCCATGGTCAGGAAAGCTGTCTGAGTAGCGACTAGACGGATAGAACATGAAGCACTGAAGTATGAATAACTGTGCAGACTGCAACATAGTATGGGCACTATAGGTTTGAATATTACTTTTCATGGAAGGTAACCATTTGAAGTAGTTGAAATAATAGTAGAGGAATGGTAATATTCTGTTAAATGAATATAGTGTACTAGAACGGAGATATTTTTTTCCTTCCTTCCTCTTTCCTTTCTTACTTACTTAATGGCTGAGGGGTTGGCCGCCTGCAGCCATTATTTTTTTTCTTCTTTCTTCTCTTTTTTCCCTATTCTGAAGAAGTTTTATTTCTCTTTCAATACATTTTGTTTAGGAAATGGTAAAAAGTAACAACAGTACTATGCCTTAGTGATTGTAATGTCTAGGATGGAGACTGTTAGTATCACTTATTATTCTGACTTTTGTTACTTCTGTATAAAATGTAAGCTCACTTAGCACAAGCAATTCAAAAATGGCTGAAGGCAGCACCTTCTTACTAGGACAGTTTGTGACTGCCACTAGGACTCTAACACCCATAATGCCCACTCATTCATATTCTCCTTCCCCTTCCTTTAACCCACACTATTCCCTCTTGCCCAACCCCTCTGTCTTCCTTACCCCTGTGCCTTTTCTCCCACTGGATCAACCTTAAAACCAACCTACTACTATTACCTCCCAACGTCCTAGACAATGCCACATCTTTTGGCAGTCCACTCTCCACCTAGTCTCCTCTCCCCCTCACCTTGACTCCTCCTTGGACTCTCACACTAGGTGTCACATGTTTTTATCTCCTTCACTACAGAAAAACACTGTCCTTTACCCTAGCTGAAAGCTCATGATGCTGTACTATCACCATTGGTACTATGAATGACATTGTAACCTTAATGTA
Source organism: Neoceratodus forsteri (assembly GCA_016271365.2). NCBI lineage: Eukaryota > Metazoa > Chordata > Ceratodontiformes > Ceratodontidae > Neoceratodus > Neoceratodus forsteri. The sequence goes on from CM057458.1 coordinate 1,183,599,127, forward strand.
TACTAGCTACCTACTATTCGAGTATTGTATGTAAACTGTTTATTATTGCTGTCATTGTCACTGTTTGATGTGGAACCTTTGTAAAAGAGCTCTGAGCTCAAAGATTTGATCTGAATCCCTAAATAAATAAATAAATAAATAAATAAATAAAGCCCCAGGGTATTGTTCTCTTTAGATCGTAGTTCCTGTAATAGGATTGAACTGCTATGGGAGCCTGGGGTGGAGCTCTAAGGTGTGGGTGGGCTGGAGCTCCACAATCCCCCCCCCATAATGACGTACATAGTATTAGGACAACCAAAGAAATGGTTGCCCTGTTTGGTGGGTAGTAGTGTCACAGAGTGCCTCTGTGATTAATTGGGGTCCTCATAATTAGTGCTAGATATTTTCCTTAATTGCCCTTATGGTAAGAAAAATCCTTAGGTAAACTCCCAAAGCAAATAAATGAGTGAAGAGTGATTGCAGTTATAATCGGTTTCTGTATACTATTCTTTTGTAGCATAATTACAACAGTTCTAATTTTTACCCGAAATTGAGCAGATGTGTTTATACGCATTTGTAAATAGAAAGGCTGTAATGGAGAGCCTTTATGGTAATGTGCCCAAATTCAACCGTCATCCTGAGGGTAGAATAAATTAATATAAGGATGTTATTAACTCAGTAGCTAGCTTGGCCTAGAAAGTAGAATAATAAAAGTTGGAGCTTTTTCAGGCAGGCAGCACTTTGCACCACCAGTCTGAGTGAAGCAAAAGAAACTAGCGGCTGCTGTGTAAAAGTAATAAATAATAGCCACTTCTCTTAAATGCTTGTGTGATTACTAAAACCCTTCCTTGAATTAGAAAATATGTTGTACAACAAGGAAAGGCACGTTGAACCTAATAAAATATGTGTTTAATTTACTGTGTGTATTTAGTAAAAGAGAGCTCTGGTACCAAGAGAGAATAGTATTATTTTAAGCAGGGATTGATTTAAAACCTGGTAGTGTTCCCTGTAATAAAACATTCAGGCATAAAATATTGAAGGGGTTTTTAAAATTCACTTTAAATGGTTTATTTTGTGCTGTGGTGTTTCTTTTGGCTTTCTGATATTTTTGCAGATGTTTTACAGGCTTTGTAGTGGTATTATAAACCTTTTGGTTCCCTTTCTTGCCCTTGTAAAATGCTGCTATTGAAAATTGGTCTGTGTTTCCTTTACAATTAAAATATTATAAAGTAAAATGCTATCTGGAGCCATTTGGTTGTGCTCTGCAGTCTTCCCTCTTATTAAATTGCCGGCTGACATTCTGGTTTACGAGGGTTTGCATTAAAAAATATCTCTCATTAGACATTGTTGCAGGGTAATATTTCTGAACATGTTATTCTTTTTCTTGTTCTTCATTATGCCTTCTGGTGAGAGCCCTTTGATACTAGTTCTTTTCATTACAATCTAAGCCGCTGAATTCCTGTGCAACAATGCACATATGAGCTTTGGTACTTTGGTATTGTTGGACAAAAGAAGGCAGAATGCCCATCACGATTGTCCTCCATATTTATGGATCATTCAATGCGTCACTGATCGATCAACAATTAATCTAATTTGTTTTTAAATGACAGAATATTTGGAGAATCAACTATTTCCTGTGGTAATTTATTCCAGATTCTAGGTGTCCTTTTAGTGAAATAGTTTATTCTTTTATTAGCTTTAGCCCTCATGATTTCTAGTTGTTTGTTGTGCAATCTAGCTACCATTTTATGGTAGAGAATTTGATGCCACAAATTTGCATCAGTTCTCTATTTGCTGTTATATTAAATAATAGTAACAAGTCTCTCCTAAGTCTTCTTTGGGCTAATGTATGTAGGCCTGTGCTTGCTAAGTATCGTGGTGTAATTAAGTTCTGATAGATGGGGTATGAGCTTTATGGTTTTATGCGAGTATTTTCAATTCTGTTAATGTCAGAAATCAAATAAGGGCTCCGAAAGGGACAATAGTCGAGTGGTCTAACATGAGATCTATAAAGTGGCAGAATACATTGTTCTGTTCTATTTATGAATGTTCTACTTATCCTCGAAGAATGGCGTTAGCTTGATTTGCTATTTTAGTACAGTGGGAGGTAGAAGATAGTTTGTTGTTGACCAAGATTCCTAGATCTTTTTCTACAGTTGAAGTTTTAATGGCCATGTTATTTAAGTAATATGTTTGTAATGGATTGTTTCTTCCCAGGAGTAATGTTGCACATTTAGTGACATTGAAGTGCATCTCGTTTGTGCGTGCCCACTGTTCTATTGATAGTAGGTCAGTTTGTAGTCCAGAATTTATGTTTTGATTTATAGTTTTTCCCCCAAGTTTTGTACCATCAGCGAATTTGACCATTTTATTATTTGAGGATATATGCATGTCACCAATAAACAGATTAAAGAGGACCGGTCCAAGCACAGAGCCCTGGGGGACTCCACTGGTCACTCTCTTCTCTCCAGACATTGCGTTGTTAACCCTGACTCTCTGTGTTCTCTTGTCCAGCCATTGATTAATCCAAGAAGTCAGTATGGGTGACAGTCCTTTATTAATGAGTTTTTTAATTAGTAATAGGTGAGAAACTTTGTCAAACGCCTTACTATAGTCAAGTAGAATGACATCCATGGGTATATTATCATCCAGATGGTAGCTAATGTACTCATAGAAAGAGATAAGATTTGTGACACATGAAAAACCTTGTTTGAAGCCATGTTGATGTGTGTCGTTTATATTTAGTGTTGATATTTCATCTTCAATTTTGAGTTTGATAATTTTTTCCATAAGTTTACATGGAATGGATGTGAGACTTATGGGTCGATAATTTTCAGTTTTTGAGTGAGAACCTTTTTTAAAGATGGGTGTAACTATTGCGGTACGCCAGTCATTTGGTACTGATGATTCAAACAAAGATTTGTTGAACAATATTTTTAATGGTTGGATGATAGCACTTTTTGTTTCTGTTAGAAATCTGGAACTAATCCCATCTGGTCCTGGACTTGTGTTTTTTAGGGTATTTATTGCAGTTTCAACATCCTTTTCTGAAATTATATTTGCATTTAATTCAGCATTTGAAGGTGCAGTGATAGGTGTAAAGGCTAGTTTGTGTGAGTAAACTGATGAAAAATAATTGTTTAGTTTGTCGGCTGTTGCAATATCCAAGGTGATAGTTTGTGCATTTATAACTAGTAGTCCGATTTGGTTGTTACAGTTCTTTTTTTCATTTAAATAAGAATATAAAGCCTTATGAGAGTCTTTAGTGTGGGCTATCTTAAATTCTCGGTTATCCTTGGCCTTAAATATGTGCTTTTTTAGCTTTTTTACTGTTTGTCTGTAAGATAGGTGTATTTTGTTTACTTGAGCTGCTGGAGTTTTTGATTTTAGAAAAAGTTTCTTACTGAGTTATTAAAGTTTTAATGTTTTTATTAAACCATTGCGGGATTTTTCCCTTATTGTTGTATTTGTATTTCTCTGGAATATATTGTTTATCTAGTTGTGTTATTTTGTGTTTTAGAAATTTCCATGTTTTGTTTGTTTTTTGGGGTGTGCTGTTCCATTTGACTTCCTCAGGTCTTGATTTAAGCAATCAGAATTGGCTTTATGATATTGTTTAATTTTGATGTTATTTATTTTTGGTTTTGAAGGAAGTTGTATTGAAAAAAGTATAGACATATGATCGCTATTTCCTATCGGAGGTAAAATCTTTGCATCAGATGTAGGGGTTTCTAAGTTGGTTATAACCAGATCCAGTATGTTTTTTTTCCCTAGTAGGCTCCCTTACAATCTGCTTTAAACCTTGGTCAATTATTACTGATAGAAGTTGTTGATTGTACTGATTTGCTCCAGATAGGAGATCCCAGTTTATGGTTGGTAAGTTAAAGTCTCCTAGTATTAGTACAGTATTTTTATTGGCAAGTTGCTGTATTTCTTCAGATAACAGCCTAGTGGTATTTAAATCTGAGGCTGGTGGTCTGTAACAAACTCCAATCAGTAGTTTGTGGGAACAAGTAACTTGAATGTTCCCCCAAACATTTTCTAGTTGTGAGTCGGATTCTTTTTTGTAAGAATTTATGTCATTTCTTATGTATAGGCTAACCCCTCCTCCTCTTTTTGCATTGTCTCTATGTTTCTAGTAATGTTTGTAGCCAGGTAGTTCTGTTGTCCAGTCTTTAACTGTACTACCCCAAGTTTCAGTTATGACAATTATTACCAGTCTCAGAGTGTGTGAGAGTATTCCTAGTTCTGCATATTTAGAGATGGTCATAGATCTGGCATTGAAAGTAATAATATTAAAGTTGAAATTTGATGGTAAGCCTACTTTATTAACTAGAGGATGGGATGAGTTCCCAGACTCCTCCCTATTTTTTAGTTTAAATGTGTGTTTAGGTATACATTCATTTTTTGCCCTAGTATGGTACTACCTCTTCTACTGAGGTGCTGCTTTGGTAATCTTTTACCTGCTCAAATGTGTGCATAGTCACGAAGGTATTTAACCTTCTAATTTCATTTTAACACTGAGTTTTTTCTGTAAATGAAATGGAATTTAGTACATTACATAACCTCTGGAGTTTATCGTAGGTGTTTGTGAGTTTGCTTCTAGGTTTTTGTGTGAGCGAAGGTGTTCCTACCTCTGCGGGCATTTTGGAGCCCCGAGTTCAGTCTCTGTCAGCACTTGTACTCCTCTAAGAGATGGCTGGCCACAATCTAAATCTTTTTATGCAAATGCTGGAAGGGGAGGTGCTTCCTGAGGCTAAAATCAATGCTTAAAAAACTTATAAAGAATGTAATCAACTTTTATGCTAGTATATATGGTGTTATAGTAATATAAAAGTGTATTACTGCTGTAAATAAAATAAACTCTATGAAAATAAAGATTTAGAGTTTGAAGCAAGGTAACGGGGTGGAGTTAATAGTCATCTGACCCCTGCAGTAGACATAAAGCTAAGCACCTAGAATAGGAAGGCAGATTTCCTTGTGGGTCTGGAGGTACACTTCAGGACCTTATGTGAAAGTGTTCTAAGGAGCTAAGAAGAATTATTTGGTGTGCCAAATGGAAAATTAAGCTGCCAGACTATTCTGTTGTACTGAATTTCTCCTGATATAAACAACTATTGAAAAAGAATTAATGAAAACTGGAACTTTAAAAAGAACTGGTGATATATCTTGCTTTTTGATTGCCCACTTACTCCTGTGCCCTACCACATATGGTGTGAGATCTGGGACATGAAGCAGTTCGGAGCAAAGACCAAGTGGGCGGTGATATTTGCAGGACAGTACAGTGAGGTCGACAGCTGGAGTTGCTAAATAATGTGGACAAAGAAGCAACGTCTTTTGTGTGCTAACTGAAGATGGAGCCAGAGGTGCCAAAGCTGATGGATGATGAAAGTTCCTGGTGTACTTATGGACTGGCACAGATGAAATTACATCAGTGGATGTATTCCCATTGGATAGAGGTGGAAAATCGATGGAAAGCTGATGAGCGAATGTATCAGGAAATATTGAGATGTCTGGCAGCATCTGGGGAAGTAACTAACCCTGAAGGGTCTACAAAGGTGGAGAAGTGAGACCTTCTGCAGTTGGTAATGAACACCCTGTTTTGATTATGTTTGATGGAATATATTGGACAGAGGATGGAAAGCAGGCAACAAATAAGTCCCCAGGTGAGACTGATTTGGACATTGGGGTGAAGACAGAGAAGCATTGTGTAGCATGTTTGGAACGCCCTGTCTTACCCCTATTTGATGGGAAGTATTGGATTGAGGATGAAAGACAACAGACCATATAAAAGTCCCCAAGTGAGACTGTTATTGACTATGGGGTGAAACCATCTGTCAAACCTGAAGAGGCAACAATTGCTGAAGGGACTTATATTAAAACTAATGATAATAAATGTGACTTGCTGAAGGTTAATTGGGGATTATTACAGGTACGGGATCCTGAAATTACCCAGCTTAGCAAATATGCTTTCCAGAGTAATGAAAAGACAGGAACAGAAGTGGAAAATAAACCCTTATGGTGGTATGAGATTAAAGGAGACACCCTTTACCATGTAAAACCAAACCCATGTACCAAACAGCAGCAGGCAAGGGTGGTAATACCTCCTAAGTACAGAGAAGGGGTTTTAAATGACATTTGCAAGAGAATTAAGCAGTTAGAGCATGGGAAACATTTAGAACAACTCATTCCCAATTACCACTGGCTGGGTATGTATTGGCAAGTGGCGGGATATGTACGGGAGCTAAGGGGGTTCATCAGAAACTATGAGAAATGTAACATACAGAGGGATGATAGTCTTAATAAATGGTTACCATGGAGAAAGGGGACATTGTCAGGTAGCATGGGTAATAGATGGTAGTTGCCCAAGGGTTAATACAGGCTGGGATGGTGTGGTAATGCTTCCTTAGAAGGCAGGTATTATAACTATGGCCATTACTGGGGGAAAAGTAAAAGGGATGTTAGGGTTGAGTTGTTTTGAGGGGTTTTGAAATGCCCATGGTCAGGAAATCTGTCTGAGTAGCGACTAGACGGATAGAACATGAAGCACTGAAGTATGAAAAACTGTGCACACTGCAACATAGTATGGGCACTATAGGTTTGAATGTTACTTTTCTTGGAAGGTAACCATTTGAGGTAGTTGAAATAATAGTAGAGGAATGGTAATATTCTGTTAAATGAATATAGTGTACTAGAACTGAGATTTTTTTTCCTTCTTTCCTCTTTTTTTTTCTTACCTACTTAATGGCTGAGGGGTTGGCCGCCTGCAGCCATTATTTTTTTTCTTCTTCTTTCTTTTCTTTTTTCCCTATTCTGAAGTAGTTTTATTTCTCTTTCAATACATTCTGTTTAGGAAATTGTAAAAAGTAACAACAGTATTATGCCTTAGTGATTGTAATGTCTAGGAGAGAGAGACTATTAGTATCACTAATTATTGTGACTTTTGTTACTTCTGTATAAAATGTTAGCTCACTTAGCCCAAGCAATTCAAAAATGGCTGAAGACAGCACCTTCTTACTAGGACAGTTTGTGACTGCCACTAGGACTCTAACACCCATAATGCCCACTCATCCATATTCTCCTTCCCCTTCCTTTAACCCACACTATTCCCTCTTGCCCAACCCCTCTGTCTTCCTCACCCCCCTGTGCCTTTTCTCCCACTGGATCAACCTTAAAACCAACCTACTACTACTACCTCCCAACGTCCTAGACAATGCCACTACGTTTGGCAGTCCACTATCCCCTCCAGTCTCCCCTCCCCCTCACCTTGACTCCTCCTTGGACTCTCACACTAGGTGTCACACCTTTTTACCTCCTTCACTAATTGAAAATATTGTCCTTTACCCTTGTTGAATGCTCATGATGTTGTACTTTCACCAATGGTACTATGAATGACATTGTAACCTTATTGTATTCTAGCTACCTACTATTCGAGTATTGTATGTAAATTGTTTATTATTGCTGTCATAGTCACTGTTTGATGTGGAACCTTTGTAAAAGAGCTCTGAGCTCAAAGGTATGATCTGAATCCCTTAATAAATAAATAAAAAAAGCCCCAGGGAATTGTTCTGTTTAGATCGTAGTTCCTGTAATAGGATTGATTTATTAAGGAAGACTGGGGTGGAGTTCTAAGGTGTGGGTGGGCTGGAGCGCCACAATACCCCCCCCCACAATCCACCCCATAATGACGTTCATAGTATTAGGACAACCCAATAAATGGTTGCCCTGTTAGGCGGGGAGTAGTGTCACAGAGTGCCTCTGTGATGTATTGGGGGCCTCATAATTAGTGCTAGATATTTTACTTAATTGCCCTTATGATAAGAAAAATCCTAGGTAAACTCCCAAAGCAAATAAATGAGTGAAGAGTGATTGCAGTTATAATCGGTTTCTGTATACTATTCTTTTGTAGCATAATTACAACAGTTCTAATTTTACCGAAATTGAGCAGATGTGTTTATACGCATTTGTAAATAGAAAGGCTGTAATGAGAGCCTTTATGGTAATGTGCCAAATTCAACCGTCATCCTGAGGGTAGAATAAATTAATATAAGGATGTTATTAACTCAGTAGCTAGCTTGGCCTAGAAAGTAGAATAATAAAAGTTGGAGCTTTTTCAGGCAGGGCAGCACTTTGCACCACCAGTCTGAGTGAAGCAAAAGAAACTAGCGGCTGCTGTGTAAAAGTAATAAATATCAGCCACTTCTCTTAAATGCTTGTGTGATTACTAAAACACTTCCTTGAATTAGAAAATAAGTTGTACAACAAGGAAAGGCACATTGAACCTAATAAAATATGTGTTTAATTTACTGTTTGTATTTAGTAAAAGAGAGCTCTGGTACCAAGAGAGAATTGTATTATTTTAAGCAGGGATTGATTTAAAACCTGGTAGTGTTCCCTGTAATAAAACATTCAGACATAAAATATTGAAGGGGTGTTTAAAATTCACTTTAAATGTTTTATTTTGTGCTATGGTGTTTCTTTTGGCTTTTTGATATTTTTTCAGACGTTTTACAGGCTTTGTTGTGGTATTATAAACCTTTTGGTTCCCTTTCTTGCCTTGTAAAATGCTGCTATTGAAAATTATTCTGTGTTTCCTGTACAATTAAAATATTATAAAGTAAAATGCTATCTGGAGCCATTTGGTTGTGCTCCTGATCTTCCTATTATTAAATTACCAGCTGACATTCCGGTTTATGAGGGTTTGCATTAAAAAATAACTCTCATTAGACATTGTTGCAGGGTAATATTTCTGAATGTGTTGTTCTTTTTCTTGTTCTTCATTATGTCTTCTGGTGAGAGCCCTTTGATACTAGTTCTTTTCTGTTACAATCTAAGCCGCTGAATTCCTGTGCGACAATGCACATATGAGCTTTGGTACTTTGGTATTGTTGGACAAAAGAAGGCGGAATGCCCATCACGATTGTCCTCCATATTTATGGATCATTCAATGCGTCACTGATCGATCAACCATTTATCTAATTTGTTTTTAAATGACAGAATATTTGGAGAATCAACTATTTCCTGTGGTAATTTGTTCCAGATTCTAGGTGTCCTTTTAGTGAAATAGTTTATTCTTTTATTAGTTTTAGCCCTCATGATTTCTAGTTGTTTGTTGTGCAATCTAGCTACCATTTTTATGGTAGAGAATTTGATGTCACAAATTTGCATCAGTTCTCTATTTGCTGTTATTTTAAATAATAGTAACAAGTCCCTCCTAAGTCTTCTTTGGGCTAATGTATGTAGGCCTGTGCTTGCTAGTATCGTGGTGTAATTAAGTTCTGATAGATGGGGTATGAGCTTTGTGGTTTTATGCTGAGTATTTTCAATTCTGTTAATGTCAGAAATCAAATAAGGGCTCCCGAAAGGGGAGCAATAGTCGAGGAGTGGTCTAACATGAGATCTATAAAGTGGCAGAATACATTGTTCTGTTCTATTTATGAATGTTCTACTTATCCTACGAAGAATGGCGTTAGCTTGATTTGCTATTTTAGTACAGTGGGAGGTAGAAGATAGTTTGTTGTTGACCAAGATTCCTAGATCTTTTTCTACAGTTGAAGTTTTAATGGCCATGTTATTTAAGTAATATGTTTGTAATGGATTGTTTCTTCCCAGGTGTAATGTTGCACATTTAGTAATATTGAAGTGCATCTCGTTTGTGCGTGCCCACTGTTCTATTGATAGTAGGTCAGTTTGTAGTCCAGAATTTATGTTTTGATTTATAGTTTTTCCCCCAAGTTATGTATCATCAGAGAATTTGACCATTTTATTATTTGAGAATATATGCATGTCACCAATAAACAGATTAAAGAGGACCGGTCCAAGCACAGAGCCCTGGGGGACTCCACTGGTCACTCTTTTCTTTCTAGACATTGCGTTGTTAACCCTGACTCTCTGTGTTCTCTTGTCCAGCCATTGATTAATCCAAGAAGTCAGTATGGGTGACAGTCCTATAATAATGAGTTTTTTAATTAATAATAGGTGAGAAACTTCGTCAAATGCCTTACTATAGTCAAGTAGAATGACATCTTTGGGTATATTATCATCCAGATGGTAGCTAAAGTACTCATAGAAAGAGATAAGATTTGTGACACACGAAAAACCTTGTTTGAAGCCATGTTGATATGTGTTGTTTATATTTAGTGTTGATATTTCATCTTCAGTTTTGAGTTTGATTATTTTTTCCATAAGTTTACATGGAATGGATGTGAGACTTATGGGTCGATAATTTTCAGTTTTTGGTGAGAACCTTTTTAAAGATGGTGTAACTATTTAGAGTCATGATCATTTGGTACTGATGATTCAAACAAAGATTTGTTGAACAATATTTTTAATGGTTGGATGATAGCACTTTTTGTTTCTGTTAGAAATCTGGAACTAATCCCATCTGGTCCTGGACTTGTGTGTTTCTTTAGGGTATTTATTGCAGTTTCAACATCCTTTTCTGAAATTATATTTGCATTTAATTCAGCATTTGAAGGTGCAGTGATAGGTGTAAAGGCTAGTTTGTGTGAGTAAACTGATGAAAAATAATTGTTTAATTTGGTGGCTGTTGCAATATCCAAGGTGATAGTTTGTGCATTTATAACTAGTAGTCCGATTTGGTTGTTACAGTTCTTTTTTTCATTTAAATTAGAATATAAAGCCTTATGAGAGTCTTTAGTGTGGGCTATCTTAAATTCTAGGTTACGCTTGGCCATAACTATGTGCTTTTTTAGCTTTTTTACTGTTTGTCTGTAAGATAGGTGTATTTTGTTTACTTGAGGTGCTGGAGTTTTTTTGAGTTTAGAAAAAAGTTTCTTCTTGTGAGTTATTAAAGTGTTAATGTTTTTATTAAACCATTGTGGGATTTTTCCCTTATTATTGTATTTGTATTTCTCTGGAATATATTGTTTATCTAGTTGTGTTATTTTGTGTTTTAGAAATTCCCATGCTTTGTTTGTTTTTTTGGGGGGGGTCTGTTCCCATTTGATTTCCTCTAGGTCTTGATTTATGCGATCAAAATTGGCTTTGTGATATTGATTAATTTTGAAGTTATTTATATTTGGTTGTGAAGGAAGTTGTATTGAAAAAAAATAGACATATGATCGCTATTTCCTATCGGAGGTAAAATCTTGGCATCAGATGTAGGGGTTTCTAAGTTGGTTATAACCAGATCCAGTATGTTTCTTTTTCCCTAGTAGGCTCCCTTACAATCTGTTTTAAACCTTGGTCAATTATTACTGATAAAAGTTGTTGATCATACTGATTTGCTCCAGATAGGAGATCCCAGTTTATGGTTGGTAAGTTAAAGTCTCCTAGTATTAGTACAGTATTTTTATTGGTAAGTTGCTGTATTTCTTTGGCTAACAGCCTAGTGGTATTTAAATCTGAGGCTGGTGGTCTGTAACAAGATCCAATCAGTAATTTGTGGGAACAAGTAACTTGAATGTAGGCCCAAACATTTTCTAGTTGTGAGTTGGATTCTTTTTTGTAAGAATTTATGTCATTTCTTATATATAGGCTAACCCCTCCTCCTCTTTTTGCGTTGTCTCTGTTTGTAGTAATGTTTGTAGCAAGGTAGTTCTGTTGTCCAGTCTTTATCTGTACTACCACAAGTTTCAGTTATGGCACTTATTGCCAGTCCCAGAGTGTGTGTGAGAGTATTTCTACTTCTGCATATTTAGAGATTGTCATAGATCTGGCATTGAAAGTATGAATATTAAAGTTGAAATTTGATGGTAAGCCTACATTATTAACTAGAGGAAGAGATGAGTTCCCAGACTCCACCCAATTTTTTAGTTTAAATGTGTGTTTATGTATACATTCATTTTTTGCCCTAGTGTGGTACTACCTCTTCTACTGAGGTGCATCTCTGGTAATCTTTTACCTGCTCAAATGTGTGCATAGTCGTGAAGGAATTTTAACCTTCTAATCTCATTTTAACACTGAGTTTTTTCTGTAAATGAAATCGAATTTAGTACATTACGTACCCTCCTGAGTTTATTGTAGGTGTTTGTGAGTTGCTTCTAGATTTTTGTGTGAGCGAGCGAAGGTGCTCCTACCTCTGTGGGCATTTTGGAGCCCCGAGTTCAGTCTCTGTCAGCACTTGTAGTCCTCTAAGAGCCGGCTGGCCACAATCCAAATTTTTTAGTGCAGATGCTGGAAGGGGAGGTGCTTCCTGAGGCTAAAATCAATGTTTAAAAACACTTATAAAGAATGTAATCAACTTTTATGCTAGTATATATGGTGTTATAGTAATATAAAAGTGTATTACTGCTGTAAATAAAATAAACTCTTTGAAAATAAAGATTTAGAGTTTGAAGCAAGGTAACGGGGTGGAGTTAAATAGTCATCTGACCCCTGCAGTAGATATAAAGCTAAGCACCTAGAATTGGTAGACAGATTTGCTTGTGGGTCTGGAGATACACTCCAGGACCTTATGTGAAAGTATTCTAATGAGCTAAGAAGAATTATTTGGTGTGTCAAATGGAAGATTAAGCTGCTATATTATTCTGTTGTACTGAATTTGTCCTGATATAAACAACTATTGAAAAAGAATTAATTAGAACTGGAACTTTAAAAAGAACTGGTGATATATTTTGCTTTTTGATTTCCCTTACACCTGTGCCTACACATATAGTGTGAGATCTGGGACATGAAGCAGTTCGGAGCAAAGACCAAGTAGGTGGTGATGTTTGCAGGACAGTACAGTGAGAGTCGACAGCTGGAGTTGCTAAATAATGTGGACAAAAAAGCAACGTCTTTTGTGTGCTGACTGAAGATGGAGCCAGAGGTGCCAAAGCTGATGGATGATGAAAGTTCCTGGTGTACTTATGGACTGGCACAGATGAAATTACATCAGTGGATGTTTTCCCATTGGATTGAGGTGGAAAATCGATGGAAAGTTGATGAGCGAATGTATCAGGAAATATTGAGATGCCTAGCAGCATCTGGGGAAGTAACTAACCCTGAAGGGTCTACAAAGGTGGAGGAAGTGAGACCTTGTGCAGTTGGTAATGAACACCCTGTTTTGCCTATGTTTGGTAGAATATATTGGACAGAGGATGGAAAGCAGGCAACAAATAAGTCCCCAGGTGATACTGTTTTGGACATTGGGGTGAAGACAGAGAAGCATTGTGTAGCATGTTTGGAACTCCCTGTCTTACTCCTATTTGATGGGATGTATTGGATAGAGGATGAAAGACAGCAGACCATATATAAGTCCCTAAGTGAGACTGTTTTTGACTATGGGGTGAAACCATCTGTCAAACCTGAAGAGGCAACAATTGCTGAAGGGACTTATATTAAAACTAATGATAATAAATGTGACTTGTAGAAGGTTAACTGGGGATTATTACAGGTACGGGATCCTGAAATTACCCAGCTTAGCAAATATGCTTTCCAGAGTAATGAGAAGACAGGAACGAAAGTGGAAAATAAACCCTTACAGTTGTATGAGATTAAAGGAGACACCCTCTACAATGTAAAACCAAACCCATGTATCAAACAGCTGCAGGCAAGGGTGGTAGTACCTCCTAAGTACAGAGAAGGGGTTTAAAATGACATTTGCAAGAGAAGTAAGCAGTTAGAGCATGGGAAACATTTAGAACAACTCATTCCCTATTACCACTGGCTGGGTATGTATTGGCAAGTGGCGGGATATGTACGGGAGCTAAGGGGTTCATCAGAAACTATGAGAAATGTAACATACAGAGGGATGATAGTCTTAATAAATGGTTACCATGGAGAAAGGGGACATTGTCAGGTAGCATGGGTAATAGATGGTAGTTGCCCAAGGGTTAATACAGGCTGGGATGGTGTGGTATTGCTTCCTTAGAAGGCAGGTATTATAACTATGGCCATTACTGGGGGAAAAATAAAAGGGATGTTAGGGTTGAGTTGTTTTGAGGGGTTTTGAAATGCCCATGGTCAGGAAATCTGTCTGAGTAGCGACTAGACGGATAGAACATGAAGCACTGAAGTATGAATAACTGTGCACACTGCAACACATTATGGGCACTATAGGTTTGAATATTACTTTTCATGGAAGGTAACCATTTGAGGTAGTTGAAATAATATTAGAAGAATGGTAATATTCTGTTAAATGAATGTAGTGTACTAGAACTGAGATATTTTTTTCCTTCCTTCCTCTTTCTTTTCATACCTACTTAATAGCTGATGGGTTGGCCGCCTGGAGCCATTATTTTTTTTCTCCTTCTTCTTTCTTCTCTTTTTCCCTATTCTGAAGTAGTTTTATTTCTCTTTCAATACATTTTGTTTAGGAAATGGTAAAAAGTAACAGCAGTACTATGCCTTAGTGATTGCAATGTCTAGGAGGGAGACTGTTAGTATCACTTATTATTCTGACTTTTGTTACTTCTGTATAAAATGTAAGCTTACTTAGCCCAAGCAATTCAAAAATGGCTGAAGGCAGCACCTTCTTACTAGGACAGTTTGTGACTGCCACTAGGACTCTAACACCCATAATGCCCACTCATCCATATTCTCCTTCCCCTTCCTTTAACCCACACTATTCCCTCTTGCCCAGCCCCTCTGTCTTCCTCTCCCCCCTGTGCCTTTCTCTCCCACTGGATCAACCTTAAAACCAACCTACTACTACTACCTCCCAACGTCCTAGACAATGCCACTTCTTTTGGCAGTCCACTCTCCCCTCCAGTCTCCCTTCCCCCTCACCTTGACTCCTCCTTGGACTCTCACACTAGGTGTCACATGTTTTTATCTCCTTCACTACTTAAAAACACTCTCCTTTACCCTAGCTGAATGCTCATGATGCTGTACTATCACCATTGGTACTATGAAAGACTTTGTAACCTTATTGTATACTAGCTACCTACTATTTGAGCATTGTATGTAAACTGTTTATTATTGCTGTCGTTGTCACTGTTTGATGTGGAACCTTTGTAAAACAGCTCTGAGCTCAAAGGTATGATCTGAATCCCTTAATAAATAAATAAAAAAAGCCCCAGGGAATTGTTCTGTTTAGATCGTAGTTCCTGTAATAGGATTGATTTGCTAAGGGAGCCTGGGTTGGAGCTCTAAGGTGTGGGTGGGCTGGAGCTCCACAATCCCCCCCATAATGACGTACATAGCATTAGAACAACCAAAGAAATGATTGCCCTGTTAGGCAGGGAGTAGTGTCACAGAGTGCCTCTGTGATGGATTGGGGGTCTCATAATTAGTGCTAGATATTTTCCTTAATTGCCCTTATGGTAAGAAAAATCCTGAGGTAAACTCCCAAAGCAAATAAATGAGTGAAGAGTGATTGCAGTTATAATCAGTTTCTGTATACTATTCTTTTGTAGCATAATTGCAACAGTTCTAATTTTTACCAAAATTGAGCAGATGTGTTTATGCACATTTGCAAACAGAAAGGCTGTAATGGAGAGCATTTATGGTAGTGTGCCCAAATTCAACCGTCATCCTGAGGGTAGAATAAATTATTATAAGGATGTTATTAACTCAGTAGCTAGCTTTGCCTAGAAAGTAGAATAATAAAAGTTGGAGCTTTTTCAGGCAGGGCAGCACTTTGCACCACCAGTCTGAGTGATGCAAAAGAAACTAGCGTCTGCTGTGTAAAAGTAATAAATAATAGCCACTTCTCTTAAATGCTTGTGTGATTACTAAAACCCTTCCTTGAATTAGAAAATAAGTTGTACAACAAGGAAAGGCACATAGAACCTAATAAAATATGTGTTTAATTTACTGTGTGTATTTAGTAAACGAGAGCTCTGGTACCAAGAGAGAATTGTATTATTTTAAGCAGGGATTGATTTAAAACCTGGTAGTGTTCCCTGTAATAAAACATTCAGGCATAAAATATTGAAGGGGTGTTTAAAATTCACTTTAAATGTTTTATTTTGTGCTGTAGTGTTTCTTTTGGCTTTCTGATATTTTTGCAGATGTTTTACAGGCATGGTAGTGGTATTATAAACCTTTTGGTTCCCTTTCTTGCCCTTGTAAAATGCTGCTATTGAAAATTGATCTGTGATTCCTGTACAATTAAAATATTATAAAGTAAAATGTTATCTGGAGCCATTTGGTTGTGCTCTGCAGTCTTCCCTCTTATTAAATTGCCAGCTGACAATCTATATTAGTTTATGAGGGTTTGCATTAAAAAATAACTCTCACTAGACATTGTTGCAGGGTACTTTTTCTGAACATGTTGTTCTTTTTCTTGTTCTTCATTATGCCTTCTGGTGTGAGCCCTTTGATACTTGTTCTTTTCTGTTGCAATCTAAGCTGCTGAATTCCTGTGCGACAATGCACATATGAGCTCTGGTAATCTTTTACCTGCTCAAATGTGTGCATAGTCACGGAGGTATTTAACCTCCTAATTTCATTTTAACACTGTGTTTTTCTGTAAATGAAATGGAATTTAGTACATTACATACCCTCCTGAGTTTATTGTAGGTGTTTGTGAGTTGCTTCTAGGTTTTTGTGTGAGCAGGTTGGTTCTTACCACTGCGGCATTTTGGAGCCCCAAGTTCAGGCTCTGTCGGCACTTGTACTCCTCTAAGAGCCGGCCGGCCACAATCCAAATCTTTTTATGCAGATGTTGCAAGGGGATGTGCTTCCTGAGGCTAAAATCAATGCTTAAGAACACTTATAAAGAATGTAATCCACTTTTATGCTAGTATATATATTGTTAATGTAATTTAAAGGTGTATTACTGCTGTAAATAAAATAAACTCTTTGAAAATAAAGATTTAGAGTTTAATGCTAGGTAACTAGGTGGAGTTAAATAGTCATCTGACCCCTGCAGTAGATATAAAGCTAAGCACCTAGAATAGGAAGGTAGATTTGCTTGTGGGTCTGGAAGTACAACTCAGGACCTTATGTTAAAGTGTTCTAATGAGCTAAGAAGAATTATTTGGTGTGCCAAATGGAAAATTAAGCTGCCAGATCATTCTGTTGTACTGAATTTGTCCTGCTGTAAACAACTATTGAAGAACAATTAATTTAAACTGGAACTTTAAAAAGAACTGATGATGTATTTTGCTATTTGATTGCCCACTTACACCTACACCCTACCACACTAAATAAAGCAAAATGTTCTAAAACAATTCAGAGAGAGTCCTTATAGAAGGCTGGAGGGAGCAATGAGTTCTAGAACAGTACAGACAGAGTCCTTATTGAATGCTGACTGGAGAAAAATATGTTGCATAGTACATATTGGTTTATACAGGGAAACTTATTAGTGCTAATATTCCACACACTTGTGTGTTGGAACGTTTAACATACACATCCTGAAAAAGTCAATATGCTAGCAATAACCTACAACAGGGTGTGGGTTTTTTTTTTCTTTTTTTTAATCTTTATTTCTCACTCCACTCACCTAAACTCTTTCAGGAGTGGTCACACAGGGTCCTGGTCCTTGTCTTGCCTGTCTGAAGCCCATCTCACCCCTTGCATCTGCCACTGCTGCCACCCGGCCCCCCGGTTCTGAGTTCCCGAGGCAGGACCACCAGATGGACTCCTCCTGGTGCTCTATCTATGAATCTAGTCTGGTGGAGTGCAGTGGATGGGATCACACAGGAAATGAAAGAAGTCCCTACTCTGGACGTGGTGGACTGACCCCCCTATACCCTCTATCACCTATCAGGAAGTGGAGGGTTTTTCTGTATTTTTCCTTGTTTAGCCCTCACCTCCGCACCCCAGGTGGTGCCATGACATGCTATGACATCAGGGAATGTCTTGTCATGGCTCTTCAGGCCTCTATCCAAGCCCTGTAGCATTGCAGTACCTCCAGTCTCCACCGGAGGTCACTGCAGTGCCAGGCATAGTCCCTGGATCACCCTGAGGAAGGAGAGCTGTCCTCTGGATGCTCCAGCTTTCCTCTCCCCTACCAACCCCCAGTGGCCCAGGCTCATTCTCAAACCTGGGTCACCGACATGGCGCAAGGTGTGGCGTCCAGTGCCTCAACCCTCAGCATCACCGGGCCGGCAGGGTGTGGGGTAATAGGCATTTAATCCATGCCTAAGGTGCATTGTAAGGCACAAGGCTGCAGGTGAGTTTCCTCACAGCACTCCAGGCATGGATTAAATGCCTATAACCCCACACCCTGGAGTGGGTTATTGTGCTTATAACATGGGTTAGGTTAATCATAGGGTACAACCCCCCCAAAACAGCTGCTCCCCCTGTTTTAATGGCAGAAAGGGATTTTATCCTTCTGTCTTGTAAACTTGTCCCCAAAAGTGGAATAAACTGACAGTTTAATAAAATGCTACAGACAGGGAGAAGGACTTGTGCATTTATTTACTGCAACACAAAGCAAGACTTCTGTGTTTGTTGTCTCTCTCTCTCTCTCTCTCTCTCTCCATTGTGCTTCCCCACCCAAATAGACAAATGGATGGGAACTTGCACTGCAATGGCATCTGCCTCTTCATCAGTGTGAATGCAAGTAGTCCAGTGTTCTGCACCAATCCTGCTCAAATACTACAGAGCAGCGATTGACTGCCTACTGTGCAGGTCCATGCAGAACTGCTGTATGGGAATGGTATGTGGGATCCTGTTGTTCCCATTTACACACTTTTTCTCCCAATGTGATGAGTACTGTGTGCTGACAGACATTCCGCTTACACAACACATGCTGCTCAAGATCGAGGCACAGCGAGAAATGCAACAGTCTGCTCAGTGTTCCGACAGCATTCCCTCACAGTTTCATCAGAGAGAGAGAGAGAGAGAAAGAAGTAATTCTGCACTTATGGACTGCAGCATGTCTGCATTTAGCAGTCTCTCTCTCTCTTTCTCTCTGGATAGTGCTGCCAGCTGACTCCCTTATGGTGTGGGAGGTACACTGTACCCAATGCTGTTTGGCCAGGCAGACACAAGACAACAAAGAGGGTGTGACAGATGTTTATGTGCACCCTCTCCCTCTCTCAGTGTATGTTACATGGACTGCAGTCTCACAACAGCAACACAGGCTGACCAAGCACCAATACACAGACACACACACACACACAGAACTGCACTCCCGCAGTGGAGACACTGACAGAACAAGCACCAACAGACATCTGTGAAAGTTACCTCACGGTGCTCGCTACCTGGAACAACTCAATATGGAGAAGGAGCACTTCCCCATGGGATGGTAGGGGGGATGCTCTCTCTTGTCTGTGTGTCCATATCTTCTTGAGGCAAGTGAACAAAATTGGGTGATTCAGGACTTGAAACAGCATGGGCGGGAACTTTCACTTTTTTTTTTTATCTTGCTAAATGATGGCTTCCCCATCAGAAAACTTCTTCGTTAGCTAGTCATCAAGACTAAGACTACCAAACAAGGGCAACTTACTCTCCATTTCTTTTTGCAATAGCACGGTCTGCTACATTCAGCTAAGGGCCAAAAAAATAAAATGATTTACGAAAGGAGCAGAGCAGACTGGCAAAATCCCTCCATTGTGTAAAACAGTTTTGTAAACACTCTGTTACAGGATCCGGCAGGACAACTGTGGATTAAATAGTGAACTTAATCCACAGCCACCTGACAGCTGTTCTCCAATCACTGTTCTTCCTTAAGGTAATCCATGTTATAAAGTAACTTAAATAAATACAGTTTGTTATAGCTATTCTAGCCTATACCAAAAAATGTGTAGACTATTGAAAAATGTGCCTAGCAAAAGCAAGTATTGCATTATATCAGGTATATGGTGAACCGTTCAAGTAAATTGAACATTTTTAGCTAGAAGTCCAATTCCAAAGAAGTATCTTATTTCTCATGATATAATTATATAGTCAAGAAAACACAAAGCCACACTTAACTGATTTGAAATATGAGAGTTGAGGAAATTCGGTGTACCAAGTAGTGACAAGGATAGTGGCCTAACTTAGCTGAACATGGAGGAAGTTCAGTTTTCTTGGAATATTAAATGAAAATCAATAGTCCAAAAGATTGTAAAGCAGTATCTAGAAGTGAAGACCCAATCTCAGTGGCTGGTAATAGATCCATCTCACTGTCTTTGGAGTCTGTAATGTCTTGCTGCTTATTCTTCTGCTGATGTTTCCAAAAAGTAGAATGTTGGTCAGGATCATAAAATATATATCTGGTGGAATCAGTTATCACTCTGGCTTTGCAGGGGTAGAGCAGTGAAAACTCATGACCCAACTGTTGTACCTCCAATTGAAACTAAATATATCTCCACCTTCATGCCTGGGTCTGGGAAATGACATCATGGTAAATATACACTTATCTATTTGATGGAAGATCTGTGCCACCAAGCTAAACCTTCCTCCACTTCCTTGAATACTTGTAAGCCCTCTTTCACTACCTAAAGCAAGACTGTTGGAAGTACTTACAACTTTGTTCACACTTGTCTCCACTCTTTATACAGTATGCAGTGGAGTGGTTTGGATACCCCTGGAGAAGTGGATTATGCAGCATAAGGGCATGGTGGCAAGTGTTTTTAAAATGATCACGGAGGAACCACCATCTACAACAGCTGCTGCCCTCCAGGGGTGAAAGGATGAACGAGCATGGTGTTCAGAACACATGCTGCAGGGATACCGGGGCCCAAATGATTAAAGTTAAGATATTGTATGAGATGGCACAGGACTCCTCAAGCTCTCAAAATGCTAGGTCTCAATCAGAATGATAGATGCTGGTGCTGCAACAGCCAGGAAGGCACATTGTCTCATATAACCTGAAGCTGTCCTCTCCTAGCTAACATTTGGGAAGCAATACAGGAGATTTGCAAAAAAAAGTCTGCCACAATTTGTTGCAATTTGACCCCTGTTTGTTCTGCTAGGAATCACCTCCATTATATCTCTAGGACAAATGCTTCCACATAATGGGTGGTTGAAACCACCATTGCAGGCAAATGCCTCATTCTCAGTCATTGGACCTTCCTGTTTATCTACCCTGTTACATAGCTTTGTATCATCTGCAAACAGGCTAACCTTCCTTCTAGACACTCTGCAATATTGCTTATGAAGATATTGAAGAGAACTGGTCCCAGCACTGATCCCTGGGGTACTCCATTTGTTACCAGCACCTCCTGTGAGCTAACCCCATTTACCACCACTCTTTGTGTTCTTTTACTCAACCAGTTTCCAACCCATGTGACCTCCTCTGTCCCCAACCCCAGATTTGCCAGCATACGGATTAGTCTCCTGTGTGGGACTATGTCAAGTCCTTCATGAAGTCCAGATATGCCACATCTACCACTCTGCCCTGGTCTATTTCCTTTGTCACCCATTTGAAGAAATCAATCAAGTTGGTCTGGCATTACCTCCCTGTAGTGAATCCATGTTGCCTTGGGTGCATCAGCCCCCTTGTCACTAGGTAGTCCACCAGCCTTTCCTTAAGTAGGGTTTCCATCATTTTACCTACTATCCAGGTCAAACTGACTGGGTGGTAGCTTTCTATCTCCTCCTTGCTACCACTTTTATGCAAGGGCATGGCTTGTGCCTTCCTCCACTCCTCCAGAGCCATACCTGTTTCCAGTGATCCACTGAACAGTTTAGCCAAAGGTTTAGCCAGTTCCTCCCGGAGCTCCTTCAGGATCCTTGGGTGTATCCTGTCAGGACCCATGGCTTTATCTACCCTAAGCTGTTCTAGTGCTCTTTTTACTCTGTCCTCTGAAAAAGGTCTAATGTCCACCACTTTTCCCTGTTTGCTCTTCTCCATTAATGGAAGACCATCCCCATCCTCTTCTTCCATGAATATGGAGCAGAAGTACTTGTTGAGGACAACTGCCTTGTAAATGTCTTTCTCCACTACCCTGCCTCCCTCTTCCCTAAGTCTCACAATCCCTCCCCTGTTTTCCTCCTGTCATTAATATACCTAAAAAATGACTTCCCTTCTTCCTTCACTGATTTAGCTAGCTTTTTCTTGGTTTTGGTCTTTGCTGCCCTTACTGCCTTGTTCATTTTCTTTCATTTTTCCAAGTATTCTTGCCTGTCCTCCTTGCTTTGTGTTGCCTTGTACCTCAGTAATGCCATCTTTTTTCCTCTTACTAACTCTCCTACTATCCTCAAGAACCACAGTGGTTTCCTATTTTTTTCACTCTTGCTGCAGGGCCTGGCACATTGGTTTGCTACTAGATGCAGAACTTCCCTTATCTTATCCCACGGTTCCACTACTCCCTTTATGTCATTGTATTCCTGCACAGCCTTCCTGAATTCATCCTTCATTTTACCAAAGTCTGTACTTGTGACATCCAGGATTCTGGTCATTGTGTGGCTAGCCTCCTGTGACGTCCTTATAGTGAACCCCACAACTCAGTTATCACTTTTCCCTAGGCTCTCCCCCACTGATAACTTCCTTTATTCTGTCCCCATTGCTTAGGCAAGATCCAGAATTGCATTCTCCCTTGTTGGCTCCCTCACTAGCTGTGTCAGACCCACTCTTGCAGGGATTGAAGGAATCTCTTACTCCTGGCCAAGGCTGCCACCAGGATGCTCCAGTCGACATCTGGCAAATTGAAGTCATCCATCAGCAGCAATTCACCCCTTGCTGCCATGTTCTCTATAGTCTCCAGCAGTTCTCTGCCTACACCCTCTACCTGCTCTGAGGGCATGCATATCTCCCCCATTCTAAGTATTGTTCTGTTTCCCACCTCCAGGGTTATCCACAGTGCCTCAGCTCCCCCCCTTGTCTTGTAGGACTGTCACTTTTATCCCTTCCCTGACATACAATTCCACCCCTCCAACCTTCTTGCCTTCACTGTCCAGTCTATGCAGTGTGTACCATGGAATGGCTAGCTTCCAGTCATGGTTGCTACTGCACTATGTCTTTGACTGATATGATATTCAGGTACTCAGAGGCCATTAATGCCTCAAGTTCTGGGATTTTGTTACCCAGACTGTAGGCATTGGTGCACTAAGCCTTCCAATAATGGTGTTACACAAGGTCCCTGCACCCTTATTGGTACCCCCAGAGATACACTGTAGACAGCTAGTACCTAGGTATATGTTATACTAACATTTAGGGCATTGGGCATCTACCGTATAAGAGTAGATGCAAGGAAATGTATGCATATTATTGTTATTCATTTTGGTCTCTAATACATATATGTATTCCTTGCTTATAAGATGTTAGGACAACTGTGTCCTTGTAATGATGACGATGATATATAAGTCAGCATTACCATCTTTTAGTGATTTGTACTATTGAACTAATACATGTAAAACTGAGCTTTCTTTGTCTTTACAAAGTGATGACTACTACAAAATTGTACAATGTTATCTTGGTCTGTGGAGCCACCTCTAATTTAGCAAATAAGGCTCATTTCTGTAACTATAAATGTTTCTATCTTATGGTAACCATAGTAATTATCATAGGTATATAATGTAAGACACGACGTCTTATACCTTGGAGATCTCTGGAAACACAAAGAAACCTTGAGGTATAGGGAACGCTTACCATTGGCTCCCAGTTCATATTTGGTAAGAACTGCTTAGGGCAACTGTGATTTACCCTTTTGGTAGTATGAACAAGCTTATTACTCTTATGCAACATGTCTTTGATTCCTTGTATTCCTGTTATTGCCAAGATCCTGAGAGTGAGGTTTAGACCTCCTGACAAAGGCCCCCCCCACTATAACTACAGTACCATCCCCCTTATTCTGTGTCTGTCCATCCTGTACCTTACATGAGGTCCCTTCTTTTATGCCTATGACCACTCCTTGCTCATGGCCATGCCTTTTTCCTTTAGTATGATCTTGGGGGGGTCCCTTCCATTCGCTAACCCCCTTATCTTTGTATCTTTCTGCTGCATCCTCATTTAGGTCTTCTTCTCTGTGCTGGAGATCTCCCAGTTTAAACCTTCCCTGAATACAGTACCACCAATTGCTGTCTTAGCACTCTCGCTCCTTCTCCGGTGGGATGCAGACCATTATGCTTGAAGAGCTTCCTATCCCAAAAGGTCCTCCAGTCTCCAATGTAGTGCATCCCATCTGTCTGCGCACCAACCCTGGAGCCACCAGTTGAATTCCCTGATCTTGTCCTCACTTCTGCCTTTCCTCCAAACTGGCAACACCACCGAGAAGGCCAGATGTGTTGTGTACTCCACTAGGCTCTCCCCTAGGGTCTTCATGTCTGCCTTGGATTCTTCCACAGTACTATTTGCTATGTCATTTGTCCCAAGGTGGACAATGATTGCAGAAAAATCCTGATCTCTTCTCACCAACTATCCTACTCAGTCCTTAGCTCTCTTTGCAGATGCTCTTGATGTGTATTTCACCATGGTTTCAGCTCCCTTTGCACTGATGGACTGTGTCTCCACTCCTCACAACATAGTCTCCCATGACCAGAATCCCCCTGTTGCTCTGAGTATTATTCTTCTTCTTCTTCATTGTACATCCTTTCTGCTTTCTTGAATCAGATTTGTACTGCTTGATACTTCCTTCATCCCTACCTGGTTTCTGTCCCCTGGCTGGGGGGGCAAAACAATTCTGCATCTGAATAGCATGTGGTTGGCAGTTCCCCATCTTAGCTCTAGGTGCCCCACTGTCCCCTCCCACCACCCTCAATCCCCCAAAACCTGCGGGCCTTTGGGGAAGTGGGTGGGCAAGAGGGAGCTTGTGGGCATCCCCAATCCAGTCCCTCTACAGTCTCTGATCTCTTCTCTTGTCTGCCATAGCTCCCTCCATAGTTCCTCAACTGTCCTGCAGAAGGGGCAGCCCAGTCTCCAGAGTGTCTGCCTTGCTGTCAGCCCTCTGTAGCTCTGGCAGATCTGGATGTCCATGTCTGTTTTCCTCCTGATCTGTAGGTGTCACTGTTTCTTTCTCACTTCACTGTGACTTCTGTCCTCTCTTCCTGTTCTCACTGGTGTCTTCCCTTGGGAGCCCTGCAGGTAGTTCCTTTGGGCTTCTATAAATGTAGAAAGACCCTGGGTCATTGGGAGGGGGGTAGGAGGGTAGGTAGTACTATTACCACTCCCTTAGCAGCAGCTGCTAGCAGTAAAGTGATGGGGAAGGGGGGATTTAGCTGATCCTCCTCTTCCTCTCCAAAATGAGTTACTCTAAAAACAAATGCTAGCTCCCTTTTAGTTGCTAGCTTCCCTCCCCAAAATGAGGTGCTTTTAAAAGTAAATGCTAGCCCCTTTCAATTGCTAGCTGTTGCTTCTCAAAGTTGAAACAGCAGTAAATGCTACATTGGGAAGAAAGGCAGTTTTACTCTAAAACAAGGTGCAACTCTAGTAAAAACATTATAAATGGTGATATACATATATATATGTGTATGTATGTATAATATTAGAGACAAAAAACTCAGTTTAATGCATCAGTTTGGGTTGTTCCACAGCAACACAAGTGAGGGAATTCGATGTTAGGGTTGAAACCCCTCTTGCACCCTTCCAGCCCACCCCCTCAACCAGCATCAGGGTGCCCATTGGGGTCGTCAGCCCTAACTCTCACCCCATTACATGTGGAAAGAAGCTGAGGAATAGGAGAATGGGGTGAGAGTTATGACTTACGACCCCAATGAGCACATCAATGCCAGTTGGGGGGTAGGCTGGAGGGTGCAAGGGGGGTTTCAACAATAACATTGAATTTCCTCACTTTTGTCACTGTGAAACAACCCTAACTGATGCATTAAACAGAGTTTTTTGCCTCTAATTTCCCTTCTTTTGGAAAATGATAAGGAGAAATAGTGAATGTAATGCGGCAGCGGTAGTGCTTGGTCTTGTCACATAGTAACATGGTGCTCACAGACGCAAATGGTAATGCACATGGTGACACAAAGTGAAACAGAAAGAGAAACAGTACTGTAGACACAAATGGTAAAAATAACGCAAACTCAAGCACAAATGAAAACCCAAAGAGTAACGCACATGGTGGCATAGACGGGAACAGTAAGCGAAATGGGTACGGAACCGCAAGCGGAAGTGGTAAAGGTAGCAGTAATGTAAGCACACAGGCTGGTTTTCCCCAAAAGCTGCATGGAGAAAGACAGTGAGTACAAAGAATGTATGCATAATAATGGGTCTCGGAGCAGGAAAATGAGGAGTTGGAATACTAAATTGCTTATATCTCAGGAACCGTACGACATAGAAAAAAATGTAAAAGTCATATGATTTATGACTTTCCTGGCTGTTTTTACTTAGCCCCTGCTTGGGGGCTAAATGTTTTCTGACGAAAAGTCTGTATCTCTCACCATTTCCGAGATACGGGCCCTGAAATGCTTGGCTATTGCCGTAATGTTATCCTATGGGAAAAAAGAGACGTTCGGAGTGCCATAACTTTGCCACCCTGCAATATTTTTTCACCAATCTACCAATAGGCACATCTGTGGGATGTTGGCTTTCTTCCCTCCAAATGTCAGTGTAAAAGACCAAACCATTATTTTGCAGCAGGGTGGCAAAGAATTCCTGTCATGCAGCAGACACTGCAATGTTAGTCTATGGGAAAAAGTGTCAACTTTGGAGTACTGTAACTTTGCATCCATGCAATATTTTGTCACACACCTACCAAAAGATGCATCTGTGTGATGTTAGCTGCCTTCCCTCCAAATTGCAGCCCAATAGACCAAACTGTTCTTTTGCAGCAGGGTGGCAAAGAATTCCTGTTATTTTGGGCATAGTGTCGCAAAGTAGTGTCGTGATTTGCAAAAGCTTTCACATAAATTTGTGACACTTTCATGAGTGTGACAGTACTTTGCAACACTAATTTCTCAGAAATTGGAAAAACATATTTCTAGGGTGTTTAACCTCAAAATAAACACACGCCTAGCATCCTCAAGATCCGACTAGGTAAACACAAAAAGAATTGTGTTGCTAGAGGGTCCCAAATTTAAATGCCAAGTATTTTTCTGATCACCAACTGAAAACAAAATGGTGGATTTGTGACACTACTAGGGCCATTTGTGACACTAAAAAGTGCATTTACGACACTGTCAAACTTTTTGTTAACTTTTCCCATTGGCTTATAATGGAAAATTGTTTTTTGAATAACTTTTGAACCGATTAATATTTTTTCATGAAATCTTCAAAAGGCACATCAGGGACTTGACCGCATGTTCCCTGAAGTTTTTGGAACAGTTGCTCATTACAGCCCATGGAGATGAGAGTCCCCCTACCACCACCACTACCCTCTGCTTTCTTCCCTGCAGTCAATTCTCAATCCATTAAATCATCTTAGTCCCCACCCCCATGTAGCCCAACTTCCCTCCTGACCTTCCATGTGGCACTGAATCAAAGGCCTTACTGAATTTCAAGTATATGACATCCGCCACAGGACTCTTGTCTATTTCCATCATGACCCAGTCATAATACTCAACTAGGTTGATTTGGCCAGATTTTCTGGAGA
Organism: Neoceratodus forsteri; assembly: GCA_016271365.2. Lineage (NCBI taxonomy): Eukaryota > Metazoa > Chordata > Ceratodontiformes > Ceratodontidae > Neoceratodus > Neoceratodus forsteri. The sequence continues at coordinate 1,183,626,345 of CM057458.1, forward strand.
CAAAACCCATGCTGGTGACTGTCCTGGAACCCACTGTCTTCCATAAAGGTTACCAGCCTTTCCTTAACTATTGTCTCCATAAGTTTCTCCATGATGGAAGTTAAGCTTATCAGCCTATAATTTCCTGGATCATCCTTTGGTCAACTTTTATGAAAGGGTCCCAAGTGGGCTATCCTCCAGTCATGTCGTATCCACCATGTTTCCAGGGAGGTATTGAATAGTTCCACCAGTGGTCCAGCCAGGATATCAGTCATTTCCTCCAACACTCTGAGATGTAAGCCATCTGGTTTTGATGCCTCATTCACCCTCAGAACCCTTAACCTCTCCAATAATCTACCCTCAGTGATCATCCCATCTGTTACCCTCTTCCCCCACCCACCTGCCCACCCTGTCCACCCCTTCGGTAGCTGCCCTCCTTTCTCCCTCATCAATACTGAACAGAAGTACTCATTCAGTACTTCTGCTTGATTCACCCTTTCTCTGCCCAACCCACATCCTTCTTGAGCAACACTACTGGTGCTTGTGTTGGGTAGGCAGCCTCAAAGGTGCAGGTTAGGGGGCAGCTGAGACAATCAAGGAATAGATACCAGCTAAGTGGCATGACCAGACACTGTCAAGAGGGTGCTAGGGAGTTGAGGTACTTATGTTTACTGAACTGGAGAAGGCACATACAGTGTCTATCAGCTAGTTGGTGACAGAACTGAGGCAAGGGGCACAGGAGATACCTGAGGTATGCTCCCACCTGAAAGTGTGATTGTCAGTTACTCATCAAGTCTGACAGAGACACAAGGTCCTGGACACCCTGCTACAGCTATGGCATCATGATGTCATCAGTGAAGACAATGGAGGTTGAAAGGGGCCTTCGGGAACCCAAAATGTATCCCATGACACTGTATGTTGTGGGTGAGGTTTAAAACACTGGCTCATAATGCGGGAGTCTAGTGGGTTATCTGGAAGGGTGGTGGAACCCTTGGGGGGGTCACCTCTGAAAGGAAATGCCCCATTGTCTTTCAAGAGCAGGTTCTCAGTAGATTATCATGGGACACATTGTTAAAGAGGTGACCCCACAGGCTGCCTGTCCAAGACCACTGAGCAACTGAAGAACAAAGTGAAACAGGTACTGTACTACAAAAGCAGGAGCAAGGTAGGAGACTCATCACACAGATGTGTTAAGGGGAAAAGGAAATTCTGGACTGAGATAGGTTTGCTTACAGGCTGCACTACTGGGATATATACCTCACTGGTAGTCATAGGATTGCCTGACAGTGCAATTAACTAGTGCGTTGGCAATGCCTCATGAGCTAAGCATGTATTGTTTGTGATGGAGCACCTGTGGATATGGTAAGAGAAATGCCACATCCAACAGTAAACAAGTAGTAGTAAGATCAAATGCTGGTGGTCTTTGTAAAATTCAGGCATATACAGCAAAAACATAAGCACCCATCATGCAACATTAAAAAAGTCACCTTGGGTATGGTTTAAGTGACCAAATCATTTTATTGTAACATTTAAATACTAAAAAATGGCAGTATACTTTATGCAGCATGGTAAAAAGATTCAGTCTTTTATACCACACTATATACAATATATTGCCATTTTTCAGCATTCATTGGGTGCTACTTACTGTATGATGGGCCATTTGCTCACAGTCTAGCCAAGGAGTCATCCTGTATGTGAAGGGAACCATGTTGGCATACCATGCAAAAGAGAAAATATGAGATTTAAGCTGCAGAGCAGCACCCTGGTTAGCAATACAGTGTCTTGATGTCTAGGATCCATAACAGCCAGCTTGAGGCTCATGATTCAGGAATGTGTGGGATAAGGAGACCCAAGAGACATGTCCCTGAGAAGTATTGCTAGGCTATCTATATGCATCTGGCTGGATGAATGAAAATGACAGAGTGTCAAAAGCCCTGCACAGAGTGACAAAACTGCTGGAAGTACAACTTGGTTAACATGTGCTGCAGCAGCCAGCTGCAAAATGTGACAACTGGAATAGAGATGTCACCCATGAAAATGGGTAAATAACAATGAATTTCTCATGATCCAAGGCTGTTTATTTTATTTATTTATGTCTTTGGTAACCAAGTAAGGCCCACTTGACACAAGTGCCTGTTTTCAGGGGTGACCTGGGAGCACTGGGTGGTTAAGTGACTTGTTCAGTATCACACAGTATGCAAGTAGAGGTTGTAAGAATCAAATCCAGTTCTGGTCTGCTGGATTACCACGCTCATTCACAGCTCATTACTCTAACCTCTAGGCTATACTGCCAGTGGGGTCCATGTGCCTGTTGTGAGGAAGTGCATCAATGAACTTTGGTCTGATCCCCTCATGAAGACCATGTGCTTGAAGTCCACTCATTATAGTATATACTGTTTTGTTCAGCCACCTAATAGTACTCACATTCAACAACTGTAACATGGAGGGTGCCACAGATATAAGCAGTTAACCAGCAGAGGACAGACAAGCTTTCATGTTGCACCACTTGATTAGATACATGGCAAGACAGTAAAAGATGAGGGAAAGAATGAGAGACTGAGGTGACCAATAGACTGACACTGTGATACAGTAAAGGCTGATTGGATAATTACAGAATGACTTTGAATAGCTGGCCAGGAGATTGCACATACCTCAGAGGAGGTTTCCTCTTCCTTTAAAATTGCCTAACAACTGAGTTTGAAGGTAATGTTCTACAAAGCAGAGTGCTGGCTATTCATTTTAATGTATACCTCAGGCAGCCAACCATGTGCAATAACAGCAGGCCTACACTGATTCCACAGCTGGATAGCCAGTTAACTCCAGGAGCTCCTTATTAATTAAAATGGGTAAATGTATTGGTACCACTGGGAAGCGGTTTACAGCCCAGTACAGAGAGCAAGAGTGACTATATGTATTACACAATGTGGTAAAGGAGTGGGTTGTGTGTGAGGTTGTGCCTGGATGGGAATCATTAGTGACAGCCCAGGAAATAACTTAATTTGGCATGTTCAGCTAAGCTATTACCGATATAACTTCACAATAAATCATCCAGGTTTAAAATCTCACAAGCAAGCCATCCTGGTGGCGCTGAGGGTTGAGGCACTGGATGTCACACCTCATACCAAGCCAGCAACCTGGGTTCGGGAGTGAGCTCTGGTCATCGGGGGTCAGCAGGGGAGGAGAAGTATTGAGCATCTGATGGACTGCTCTCCCTCTCCACGGAGGGAGACCTGTAGTTGTCGATGTGCTGGTGGCCCCTAGCGAGAGCTGGGGGTGATGCAGTGACACAGGCAATTGATAGGGGTGAGCTGGGGCACAATACTGGGAGAGGCCACACGTGGGAGTGTGCACACTCCTTCCATTGGTGTCATTGCATGCCCTCACTCATAAAGGGGAAGTTGAACAGGGAAAATAGCACAGGTCATGGCAGCTTGATGGCCATTCAGCGGGACACCTGACTCCAAAGGCATCACTGCAAATACTGGATTCTGTGTCAGCAGAGAGAGAAGGGGGCCTCACTGCTGCCCTGCCAATGGGGGGCAAGCCGTGGGGGTCCAGTTAGGGGCCAGGATGATCTGGATGGCAACCGGAGAATGCAGGATTGCTGGACATGGGAGACAGACTGGGGCCAAGGTAAGAAAAATGATTAACAAAAAAATAAACAAGTAAATAAAATCAAACGAGCATAACGTGTAATATAATATAATAGACTTGTTATAGATGCTAAACAGATAACATCTGCATACATGCACTTAAAAAAAGGTTAGAAGAGTTGGTATCTAATAGCCCTGATGACATAAAAACAACTCATCTGTGTGTACTAATGCCTACAAATAATGGCAATTTCCTTAACAATAGTATGGTAGTTAAACCAAGTATTGGAACTGATGGAAAGGTCAAATACCATTTTTTAAGCCAAAGTGTATTTATAATTAGGCGATATTCCTCAACTTAGTTAATTATATAATCATCTTCTGAAGTAAACATTATATTTAGAAGGATGTTTTTATCATGAATTAGAATCTTGCTCCATATAGGAATTAAAAGAGATTGGGTTTAATATACTGTATATTATGTACAGTGGAATATAATATGTTTCAAGTTCTCTGGTTCTGGAATCAAGCATGTACACGTTAATGCTGCAGGGTCTGGTAGTTCATTGTTTCTAGCTGCAGCAATGTTACTCCTAAAATATTCTATATGGTATAATGTATATAACCGTCTTTTCACTGGGTAAGTTAATACATCCAGAAAATATCTGTAGTAGTGACTAAAATCATTACTGACAAACCAAAGGTTTATTGTGAAGTTATATTTGTAATGGCTCTGGCCGAACATGCAATAATAAATTTGACTTGATTTAATTTGTCTGTGTCTTCTCAAGTGAAGAACAACTGGGGACTAACTTAGGCTGGGCTTATGGTACATATGGAGACTAGAAGACCAGCCTGCGGCATAACTACTTTCTACCATCAGTTAATTAGTTTTTCCTTTATTGGATTCTGCACTAATAAAGTTGTGTTCTTCTTTTGAATCATTGTCTGCACCCATTTCCTATCTTTGAACTTAGTGTCCTAGTCAAAGAAGTCTATCAGGTTAGACATGACTTCCTTGAAACAAACTCATACTGCCTGTTGTCCTGCAGTCCATTAGCTCAAGAAATTATACCAACCTTTTCTTTAGAATGGTTTCCATTAGTTTTCCAACTATTGAAGTCAAACTTAGTGGTCTGTAGCTCACTGGCTCATCCCTGTCCCCTCAGTTATGTAAGGGTACAACATCTTCTGTCCTCCATCCCCTGGGCACAACACCAGACTCAGTGGAGTTATTCTACAGGTCAGATAGAGATGCCTCTAGTACCTATATCTTTTCTCTCAGTATCCTATGCTGTACTCCATTAGGCCTTGGAGATGTACATTAATCAAGGCTACTAGCCCTTTAAGGACACTGTGCCAATTGATTCTACACACATCTTTGTCCACTCTCTACTCTTGTCCAACAATGCCTGTGGTATTAGCCCTCCGTCTGATCTATAAATACAATGCTGAAGTGTTCTTTCAATATTTCTGCCTTTCTGTTACCGTCCTTCACCCACTCCTTCTCACCTCCCCCATTTCAGACTGGCAATGCCAGCTTTCATTTGCCTTTTCTCTCAAATGTAACAAAAGAAGACCTTGTGCACTTCCTTGACACCCTTTACTATTTTACCTGTGTATTTGCTTTGCCCCTCTTCACTTCCATGCTATACATGTTCAATTTTTCAAGTTAGTCCTCTCTGTCCTAATGTGGCTCTCAGAGCCAGCCTTAGACTTTGTGCGGCCCAGGCCAAAGGTGAAACATAGGGCCCTCATTACAAGCAATCAGCAGTTGGACTAGGGATTTGGATGCTCCACAAACCAGACATGCAGTCCTTTCAATCCACCCCCCCCAAACAACACCAACAGGTCCTTCACTCCACAAGCCACACCATTATGATCTTCATCCCCTGCCTCTGCCACGATGGACCAGGAGGCACATTGCTTCAAATCCTCCAACCCTAAAAGCACAACAACAGGCTGGATCCCCAAGGCAGGGTAAGCTCTTGAATGAAAGGGCCTTGTGGGCTGGGGATTTGGATACTTCCCAAGCCAGACATGTAGTCCTGTCATTGCAGCCCCCCCCTCCGACACACCAACAGGCTCTTCTCTGCAAAGCTTCTCCCCAGAGATGCATGACTCCAGTCACCCCATCAATTACAAAAAAAAAAGTATTTGAAGCTGTACTCTTAACCTCCCTCAGACCACACCACACACAGAAAATCATTTTTAAACTCCCATCCCAAACAAGCAGCATTTCAATTTAGCCTCTATCTCCTGGCTCCCCCAGACAAATAATATGATAGTCCCCCTCGGTCACATCAGCAGGCCCTTCACTGCAAAGGTCATGAATTCAGACCCCCTTATCAATCACAAAAAAGAACAAATCAGAAGCTTCATTTACAACTGTCCTTTTAACATTCCCCCAGACCACACCACACCACACCACACCACACCACACCACACACACACACACAGAAGATAATTTTTAAACTCCACCCCAAACAAGCAGAATTTCAATTCATTCCCTCTCCTAGCTCCCCCAGACAAATAGTATGAGAGCTCCCCCGGCCTCACAAGGAGACCCTTCACTGCAAAGTTCCCCCTGGAGAACTGTGGCTGCAGTCCCCCCATCATTCACACAAAAAACAGCAGAAGCTACTATAAAAGCTGTCTTCCCAACCTTCACCCAGACCACACCACACATGGAAGATCATTTTAAACTCCCACCCAAAACAAGCAGCAGCAGCATTTCAATTAAAACCCCCTCACCACTACCCCAGACAAACAGTATGAGTACACATCCTTACCAGCACCAGGAGAGGTTAGCTGGCTGGAAGAAATGGTCTTGCAGTCTGAGTCAGCATGGAGATGCTGCTGGTGTGATTTTAGTCAATGGCAGTCCAGGTCACACATTTGCAGGCAGTCCAGGATGGGTGGCAATCCAGTCATAAAGCAGGCAGAAGAGTTCCAGTTGGTTCAGCAGGTCTGGTGGGATGGGTTCAGCAAGTCCAGCATGGTGTCCAGCAGGTCTGTTCAAGTGATCAAACGTAGACTGTGGCCACAAAAAGGAAAAAATCCATGCATCCTCCATCTTCCTTTAAACTTCCTTCCTGATGATGGCACCATTCCTTACTCCAAGCTGATTGGGTGTGCAAGCCATTCTTTGCTGACTGATTGCTGAATCCTGTCCACCTATTAGCTGAAAACATCTCCTCTCATTGGTGAAGCCCTCCATCCTCTCGATTGGTTCTTTGCTAAGCTCTTGCTGCTGTTTGATTGGCCATCTTTGTATCCTGCTGCCTAGCTTAGAGATGGCCTGACTCCCAAACTCTGGAAATGCATGCCCCAGTCCTGGGTTGTAGTCAGCAGTGTGTGTCAGCTGCAATGAGGAGGCATCCCAGAAGGGCTGGCACCGCTGTGCCAATAGGTATATTGCAAACAATAGGGTTTGCAATTGGAGGCTCCATGATGTAGTTGGTGCCTCAGTCAACAATGATAGGGGAGGTGTGGTATAAGAGGATGACAGGGGACAGAAACAAATTGGAACAAATTGAGAACAGAACAACACTGTTGCTGCCAGCTGTACGCTGTGTCCATGTAGGCTGTTTACTGGTGCAAGCTTCACAACTGCAATCTGCATACTTAGCAATCATAAAACTGAAAGTCAGGTCAAGACAAGTGTGGGGCCCCCACAAGCCCAGGGCAGCCACCCCTACTGCTCCTCCCTAAGATAAGCCCTGGTGGCTCTTTTGTAGTTCCTGAAATCAGCACTTTTCACAATCTCTGCTCTTTTACCTTCACTGTTCAATCATATTTGCTGTTTGTGTCTTTTCTACTTCCCTATCTGCTTCAGACAGTAGCTGATCATGTCATGGAGGCTATTCCTACTACTGGTCCACTGCTTATAGTCACAACAGGAAAAATAAGTTGTTATGGCAGTATAGGGAAATGTCCATGCTGGTGAAGGAAAAAGGCTAGCATTCAGGAACGATAAGGAAATGCAGAGGGAAGAAGACAGGGAGGTGTACCAGGTAAAACAGAGAGAAGCAGGAATGGCAGTGAAGGAGGCAAAGGCACAGACAGAGAAAAGGATACCGAATGGGGTTGCAACTGGGGATAAGATTTCTTCAGCTACATGGGTGAGATGAGGAAAGCAAAGGGGGGAGATAGTGAGGATAAGGAGGGTGGCAGATGTAGAGTATACAGAAGAGGACCAAGAAAAAGCAGACATCCAGAAAAGGTACTTCTGTTCAGTCTTCACAGGGGAGGGATGGGGCACAGACCACCAGGGTGCAGCAGGAACAAAGGAGGGAGGAGGAGGCGAACTAAAGTTCATTTTCAGTTGAAAAAGTCCTGAACAGACTTATGCACTGAAAGTAGACAAGGCTACAGAACCAGCCAGGATACACCAAGGGTACTAAAAGAAGTTAAGAAGGTGCCGGTAGCCCCTCTGATGACCTTATTCAACAGTTCACTGGAACTGAGTGTCACCAGGCATGTGTTTAGGATACAAAATTTCAGGCAGACAACAAGTCAGGTTCATAAAAAAACACAAGTGCATTGGTCATTTTATTTTTGCCAAGTAAAAATTACAGAAAATAAGAACAATTGGTTAGATAAAATAAATCAGATAACTGCTTTGCTTCAGCAGTGACCAAGGTTCTTTCTTCAGCCTATCAGTGTGATAGGTTCCAAAGTTTCCTCCGTGATACAGCTGGATAGACTTGGTGCAGCACTATAAGAGGTGGATAATCTCCACACTTACAGTTAATCGAGCAACAGTGCACACTCCCAGATTCATGCAAATAATAAAGGACACCAAAGACAAAAAAAGCAAATTCCAAGTCTTTAGTGACAAAGCTCAAAAATACTTGTGTTGGTGAAGTGAAATGAACTAAGACAAATGATGTCATGAATTAATTATATAAATGAGCTCTGTTTAAATGTAGCATCTACTGCCTCTAGTGTCACCCCCAAGGAAGACTCACAAGAGTCGAGGCGCTAGGGGACAGCACTGAGATTAAAGTCTGTAAACAAGATGTATGCCCTTATGCTGTAAGCTGGTTTACTTTGTCACTAAAGACTTGGAATGTGTATTTTTTCGGCTTCAGCATCCTTTACTATTTGCATGGTTTTTTGAATGCTCACTGTTGCTTAAGTAACTAACAATGTGATAGCACACACTACCAGGAGGTATTTCACCTTCTTCAGTCTGAGTGTAAAAGAACACTAACCCTTTAAGCTTTTTATAGTCTCTCTCTTGGGAATTAAGAAATTTCCATTTATCAGATAACATAAAATTAGCCACTAGGGGCCACTGTTGCTCCATAGAGAACAGATCAAATGTCAGCTACAGGCTTGTTTACAGCATTGGGAAAGGACAGACCCAAGGTCAGAACATTCTGTACTCTCCTACAACGATATTCTGTGTGCTGTGAAAGACATCCTAGCAGTTTTATACATAATAATATAGGGCAACAAGGAAACTTCTTAAAAACACAGACACAAGTTTTCCTATTCCCATATCAAAACAGTTTTGTTTCAGCCAGCCAAGCAGCATGTTGAACATAATATAAAATATATAAACTGACTTGGGAAGGGATTTCAATTTATGCCAGGGGAGTCCACTATGACAGGGGTTACCCTGTCACTTTGGGCATGGTTCTGTTGGATTGAAGGAAAGCAGACATGGTCGCTTTACAGAAGAGCAGCAGCAGGGAATAGGCTAACAACTACAGGCTAGTGAGCCTCACCTCAGTATTGGAGAAATTAATGGAAACATTGACAAAGGAAAGTTTGGTAGCATATCTTCAATCCAGTGGGCTACAAAACCAAAGGCAACATAGTTTTACGGGGGGCATGCAAGATGAAATTGGATGTTTTCTTTGACTGACTGACCAGGGAAGTAGATCAGGGAGGCAGTAGACGTTGCCTATCTGGATATTTATGTATTTATTCATGTATGTATGTATTTGCTTACTGGCTAAGTCCACTGATCCCAGGTACCATTTTTAACATAACCCAGGCCATAGAGTTGGCACATACAGTAGGTAATTCAATTTGGAAAATACAATTTTTCAGGTACAACAACTGTTATAGAAATAGGATAAGGAATACAAAGTGCATCTGCAAATACAGCATACATTACAAAGAAGTAAAATACAAAACAAGGAGTCTAACTGTAGGAATACTCAGTGCAGCACAACAAGATTAATACAGATGTATATACATCAGACTTAGAAACTGAGAAATCCACTGCGGGGAAGCCAGGCTAGGGACTGGTAAAGGGAGCAATGATGCATTGAGTAGGATGCAATTAGCACAACTCTACAAATATTATTGTAGGCGGTACTTAGCCTTGTGAGAAGTTGGAGGAGGTATGAATGTACATGATGGCACAGTAGTCCATAAGAGGAAAGAGGTTGCCTTGAGTTATGGCAACCCTGGCCTCCAGGGTTGAGTAGTGCTTCAGATGGAAACCCACTGCTAGTTTTTGTTTGATCCTCTGCAAAGTGTTATTGATGTGTACAGAGAAAGTTAAGGACACCCAGGTATTTGAAGAATGGTACATTATTAGGGGTGGAGCCATCTGGAGATAGGACTGTCAGAGTAGATTAAGTGTTTGCCTGTTTAATGATCTTGGGTTTAGACACTTGGAGCATGGCCTTTGTCTTCTTTGAGTTTATGAGGAGTCTGTGCTCCCAGAACCAGTTGTAGGCTGCCTCATACAGTAGTTTTGGGTTAGTGAGGAGGAGAGACTAGTCAGTGACTTTGTGCTGAGAAACAACACTAGGTCATCCACACACAAGATGGCCTCACATGAGAGACTGTCTTCAGGTAGGGGGTTAATAAAAAGTGAAAAAAGCAGAAGCCCCAAGGTGAACTCCTGGGGTACACCAGTGGTTACAGCCTTAGCCATTGAGGTTGCACCCCCAATACCAATCATTTTGGACAGACCGGAGAGGTACCTCTGAAACCTATCATCTGTCCCCACTGTGCAACCATGGTTTTTTAACCTGTGAAGGAGCAAGATGTGGTCAACCAGGTTAAAGGCCTTGGTCAGGTCAATGAAGATATCACCTGTGTGGTTGCTTATATCCATATTTATGAGAAACATGGTTTGTGAAATGGGCTGGGGTGGATGAAGTACTATGATACTTCCTAAACCTGTGTTAGTGTGGACTGAGAAGATTATATTTGGTGACATATCCTGAGAGTTGGTGATGGTCTGCCTTTCAAGGAGTTGACTCAGGTGAGGCAGTAAAGAGATAGGCCTATAATTATCCATGGACAGAGGATCACCAGCTTTGGAAATGGGGATCACCTTGGCATTTTTCCATATGACCAGCATAGCTGAGGCGGATAGTATTAGTCTGAAAATTGAAATCAAGTGTTCAGTGCTACAGGGGGCTACAAGTTTAAGGAAGCAGGGGTATAGGCCATTGCTACAGGGACTTTCCCAGTTTGGGAGGCTTTTCAGTAATTTATAGGTGTTCTGGTGGAGATAGCCCTGAAATGGAAAGGTAGCTGTAGAGTGTTGGCCGTAGGAGTTTGCTTATCCGAGTTTGAGGGGTTTGCATGGTTGGGTGTGGTCAGCTTCCCAAGATGGTTTGAGAGGTCTATTAATCTGTCATTTAGAGCATTAGCAACCACAGTGTGGTCAGTTAGTAAGTCTCCTATGGTGCTGAGGTGCAGTGCTGGATGGTGAGGTTTGGGGTTGCCAAGGAACTTAAGGTTGTCCAGAAAAGGAAGGGGTTACCAAGGCTGTCCATCTAGAGTTTACAAAAATAGCCCACCTTATGGGTTTTTATGTCTTACTTTCACTGGTTTCTTAGTCTCCTGTAATCATTCCATAGGGTGTGGGAGGAGGTGTTTTGTATGCTGCCCATTTTGTGTCTCTTTCTTTCATTAGGGAGATGAGTTCCTTTGAGAACCAACAGATTCTTCCACCTCACACTCAGTGGGTAGTTTGGGGAAAATGCCTTTCCTGAATTCACACTAGAGCATCAGTGACAAATTCTACAGCTGAGGCTACACTCCGGAAGTAGAAGAGAGTTTCCCAGTCAACTGCTTTTAGATAAGTGAAAAGGTGGGAAGTGTCATGGTAGGCAAAATTTCTGAAAGTTAGGTATTTGGGGAGGGCTATTGGATTTGGTTGCCCAAATGATGTAGGTTGGGGAGTGATCACTGCTGGAATCCAGTAGCATACCAGCTTGAAGGATTCTGCTGTCTCTATTAGTTACTATCCAGTCCAACAAGGAGTGGTTCTGGGATCTGTTATTTTGTCTTGTAGGTAGGGTAATGGCTTGAGCGAGGTTATGCTGCTTTAGTAGGTCGCTGTTCCCTAACTGCTTGCTGCCAAGCCAGTTGAAGTTCAAGTTACCTAACATCATATGTTCTCCCTGAGGGGAGAGCTGGTCCAGGCCTAACAGCAGGTTTGTTAACTCCAGGTTGCCCCCTTAGACAGGTTGTAGCAGCACCCAACATAGGCCTTTTTATTTGATCCTACCATAAGTTCAGCTATGAGCCACTCACTGGGAGAGTGGGGAGTCAGAAGTGAGGTAAGTACCTATAAGAGGGTTGCTGAGATACAAGACTACCACTCTGCCATTCTTTTTGTTGGGTCTATCATGTCTGAGCAAGGAGTAGCCAAGCAAGTGGCAACTATTGTCAGGGAATAGATGGCTTGAGCTATGATTCAGTGATGCCAAGGATATTTGGTTTATAGAGTGGCATCCATGCTTCTAGGTCTGCGATGTTTGTCATTAGCTTGCAGATATTGAGGTGAACATTCATCAGCCCTGATGTACCTGCCCATACCTTGTTGGAGTAGGAGATAGGTATGTTTAGGGGACCTGGTTTGCTCTCAACATCACCTGCCAATGGCAGTAGAGAGAGCAGAGGATTATAGGCTGTATGCTGACTGCTAAGCAAAACCGCAAGAGCCAAGACCATCACAGTGAGAGGATTCGAGCAAAAACCTTTGATCACTGTGATGGTCTCTGATGGCACCGGAGCTGCATTGGGTGGTGTTTTTCCCCCATCCCCAAGACAACTTTGACTCAGAGTTGCATCTACAGAGACCGAGGGTTGTGGGGGGAGGAGCCTTCCATGTGGGGGATTAGGGAGGCACAGCCACCCTTTAAAATACTGAGACATCCCCAACAGTACATTGTGGCTGTTGCTGTTGGGGATGTTGGCAAGGCGGATGTCACCTCACTTTAGGTAAATAGGCTTAGCTTGTATTGATGAGCCAAGGTGGCTTAACAGTTAACATATTTTGGTAGGCCCCTAGTAGGTGACAAGCTCTATTTGAGAGGACTGCTTAAAGAAGAAGGCAATGTGGAGATAGGAGGTTGATAGTGTGGTGAATGCTGGTTAGTACTGCCTGGTCAAGGCCAGGACTTGTGTACCAAGGTCGGTGCTCAGTAACAGTTCTGTGAGTAGGTCAGTTTGCAGAATAGGTATGCTAGGCTTCATTTGGGGGAGGGATGACAGGGAGCTGGTAAATAATGACCAAAAAAGCTAAACTTTGTTGAGCTGATGGCTGAGCAGGGTGAAAGACAAAGTGTTGCACCAGACTGGTCAGACCATTAGGAGATAGCTGTAAGTAGCCAAGGAGAGGGGTGAGTATGGCTCAAGTAGAGTTGGTTAATAAGCTGTGTGTTTAGGCATAAATGAAACTTACAGTGGCATTGAAAAAGAGGGGAGGTAGGGAGAGACCAATGGGCAGAGAAGGTGGGGATGCAGAAGTGGACTGATTGGTTCCACCTCTCACCACTTCAATAAATGAGACACCACCTTAAGGTGGGTGGCAAGCAGTAAATAGTACCTCATGAAGCATGATGCCGCATGCCAAGGAGCAAGTAGGACAGGTAACCTTGGGCTGCAGGAGAGGATTTCCTGGTGGGGAGGGCTCCAGGGAAATGCTGTTCTATCCTCAAGGACCTCTGGGATTTCAGCAGCATTTTCATAGCATCCTGGAGAATGGGAGTGGAGAAGAGAAGAGAGAGAGTTAAGTAAGCAGGGTTAGGGTAGGCTAAGAGAAACCTGAGCTGGGGAACCGGAGAGAGGGAGCAGATTATGTAATTAACAAGGTCTTCAACACTGTACCACATGGGAGACTGACTAAGACATTTATCAGCCTAGGGCTGGAATCCAAAGTGCTAAATTGGGTTAGAAATGGGTTAATGGATAAGTTACAGAAGGTGGTGGTTAACAGCACTCACTCTAATGATGGAATAGTGGCCAGCAGGGTGCCACAGAGAACAGTAATGAGACCTGTTCTCTTCTTTGTCTTCATAAATGACATTGCAAATAATCTGGAAGGGAAACTGTGCTTTCTGTAGATGATATCAAACTCTGGTATGGAAGGGCAATCAGAATGAGGTGGAAAGAATGTGTAGGGGATCTTGGGAAACTCAAAGAGTGACAAAGAACATGGAAGTTGGGGATCAATGCCAAAAAATGAGAAATCATTCACCTAGGGCACAGGAACCTAGAAACTGAATATAGGACCAGGGCACTGTCAGTCAATAAACCTTTGGGTTGTCATATTTGGTGATCTCAAAGTAGCAAGGCAGTGTGACAAAGCAGTGGGTAGGGCCAGTGTGTGATGGTTTGATGCACTGAGAGATGTATCTTTAGGTATCTCCAGCAGGAGGAGGGAGATGGTGTTGCCACTGTATTGCTTATTGGTGAGACCCCACTTTGAGTATAGTGTCCATTTCTGGAGGTCACACTTCAGAAAGGCATAGACTTGGGGGGGAGAAGCAGTCCAGAGGGTGGCAATTAAAATGGTGCAGGGGTTGCACCAAAAGCCCATAAAGGAAATCTCAACATATACACACTGGAGGACAGAAGAGACGGGGAGGGGGGGCATGATAGAGACTTACATGTACCTCATGTGAGTGAACAGGGTGCAGGAGGGGAGTCTTTCTGATTGAGGAAGAGTACCAGGACCAGAAGGCATGGGATAATGCTGAGGGTGGTGGTTTAAGAGGTATTTGAGGAAGTACTACTTCACTGAAAAAGTAGTAAACAACTGGAATAGACTGCCAGTGGAAGTATTAGAGATGGAAGGAGTTATCTGTGGCCTAAGCATAGGCAAATATTAATAAATAGGGAAGGTAGAGAGACTGTCACTGGAGACCAGTTAGGGTCTATGGAAATAGACTAGGTAGGTATCACTGGGCAAACTGGGTATGCCAGGTAGTCCTTTTCTGTCAACAAATTATGTTTTATTTTCTATTCCCTCTCCCTTGAACAGCCTTGCCTTCTTCAAGATTTTACTCTCATAGATCAAAAAGTCAGTCCTTCTGAAGTCCAAAACTTTTGGTGTTCAGATGCTATTGTGTGGGTCCAGAGAAAGTGCCAACAATGGGGTGGCTGGCAGGTACAGCATCCCAGGGAGTGGTACCACTTTGTCACCAGGCCACTACATTCTTTCTCTGGGTGGAGGCACCATGCTATTTTTAACTTTAAATGAATACAGACCCCCCTCACATATCAAAGGAAGCATCATGAATCCAATAAACACTGTGACATCTACCACAAACCAGTGGCATTATAGTGTAATTGGGGCGGGCACTTAACGACGTATGGAACAGCACTCACCCTGTGTAACACCCAGGTCTCCAAGGGCAATATAGTACCACACTAAATGATAATAAGAGATTGGATGGAATAGAAACTTTATATAACACCTATCCAATTCACAAAGTACTTCATAATGCAAATGATCAATTCAGGTTGTAAATAATACTTTATCACAGATGTTCATAATTAGAATTAGGTACAAGCATGTCCCACACAATAGGTTCATAATTAGAATTAAGTATAAGCATATTCCATACAGTAAATTCATAATTAGAATTATGTACAAGCATATTTCACAAGACAGAGCTCGTTAGTCTCCTGAGAAGGTCTGTGTAAACAGCCAAGTTTTTAGCTGCGATTTAAAACTTTCCACTGAGGAGGCAGTGTGGATGGATTTCTAGACAATATTTTAGTGTCAGAGCAGCTACAAAAAATGCTCAGTCCCCAGTAGATTTTAATCTTGCAGCTGTGACTACCAAAATCCCGTGTGTATCCAAGCAGAGAAGTCTGGTGTCCTGATAGTCTTCTGGATTATTTCCCAGTAATTCACTAATGTAGAGAGGGCCCAGTCCATTTATGGCCTTATGTACCAGCAGCAGAATTCTAAATTCAGAACATCTGCTGATCAACAGCCAGTGCAACTCCCACAAAGCAGGAGTAATATGGGTGAATCTGGAAGTAGTAGTTAACAGCCTGTCTGCCAAATGCTGCAACAACTACACACAGTGAAACTGAGTAGCTGGAAGGCCATACTAGATTGTTGCAGTAGTCAAATTATGATGTAATAATAGCTTGCATGTGTATTCATTGATCACCATGTTCAAGGAAAAGGCACAATCTGGCTACATTATTTTTTTTTACGTGGAGAAAAAACACTTCTAATGACTGGTAATTTGAGAAGCAAGAGTTAACTGACTGTCAAAGGTGACTGAGATTGTAAACTTCTTCTTTAATCCATAGTATCTCACCATCACATTCAGGGACAACAAGATTTTCTCTTACTACACACACCAAGCAGTCTAAGCTCAGCATAAGCAACTCAGTTTTGCTGGGACAGAATCTCTCTGCCAGCTCACATTCATCCAATGCTTGATCTCTATGACAGCCTTCTCCATTACACTCATTGGATCCCCTTGATGGGTCAACATA
This sequence comes from Neoceratodus forsteri, assembly GCA_016271365.2. Taxonomy (NCBI): domain Eukaryota; kingdom Metazoa; phylum Chordata; order Ceratodontiformes; family Ceratodontidae; genus Neoceratodus; species Neoceratodus forsteri. Next base: position 1,183,642,649 of record CM057458.1, read on the forward strand.
AAAGGTAAAGCTGAATGTTATCTGCATAGTAGAGGAAACTTAATAAATACCTTCAGATCACTTCACCCAGAGGAAGCATACATACTGTGAATAACAAAGGAGATGGTATAGAATCCTGAAAGATGACACATATGACCAGAGAAAGGGCAGACTAATAAGTGCTTAACACAACAGTATGGTGGCAATTTTCCAGGAAAGATCTGAACCACTGTAACACTGTGCCCGACAATTCACAGCAACAACTTATCCACAGTGTGTATATATATATATATATATATATATATATAATCAATATATATATGTATATATACAGATGATAAGCCAAAGAGAACCAGAACAGATGGTGTTCCTCGATCCTTCACCAGGAGCAGATCATTCATGACCTAGACCAAGGTGGTCTTCATCCTGTGATGAGAATGGAAGCCAGCTGGAGAGTCTTGCAGCGGTTGAATTTCTCCAGGGGTCCCATGAGATGAAATGCCACCACCTTCTCAGTAATCTTCCCTGTAATAGGAAATTTAGAGACAGGCCTGAACTTTGTGAGATTGTCCAGATCTAAATATGACTTCTTGAGGAGGGTCTTCACAATGGCCCCCTTAAAGGGACACTGTCAACCCCCTTAGGCCTCAAAATGTCCCTTGTTTAAAAAACACATTTTATGATTAGTAATATTCTGTAAATACAGGTGATGTAGCAGGTAGTTTGATTCTGATTCTTTTTCTTATAAAAGTGAAAAGCAGACTGCCCATAACACTGGTGTTACCACACAAAAACTTGTTTGTTTAAACACTTGATCAGCTCCACTGCATCTTTCCTGGACTCAGGAACACTCCAACACAGTCTAGTCACTCATGATGCAATGGAAGTTTAGGTGACTACTGCCTCATGAGTGACTGCACTGCTTGGGGTGCTTCTAATGTTCAGAAAGTACACAAGAAGAGTAGATTCAGGATCTGAAACAAAACAAAGGTGTTTATAAATATACATCTCCATGCATTTCAGTTATACTAAACAAGGAGACAGACAAAATAAACAGCAACATTAATGCATTTTAGAGAAGGCAAAACATCATAAAATGTGGGGTTTTAACTTGAAATAATATGATGGAAAAAACAGGATGACAGTGTCCCTTTAAGGGGGTTAAGAAAGATACCCTCCAACAAGGAAGAGTTCAGAATCTCTACAAACACAGACACTAGCATCTGTCAAACTGCATTAATCAAACAGGAGGGGGCAGTGTTTAAGATGCAAGTAAACTGGTGCATCAGTGACAGCCCCTGGCAGATTTTTACATAATTAGCTGGTTGATTGTCCATCAGCAGCATCAAGATTCAACAACATCAACTTCACAAGCACTGCCTTGGTGACCAGTACCTGTTGAAAAGATATTTCACCTTATCTCCTAAATCCAGACCACAAAAAAATTCAGAAAACCTCTCACAGCTCCCCACTGAACTTGGCTCTAGTCTAGGACCAACACATTCTGGATTTAGAAACGTATCCACCTGTCTGCGGAGAGTTGCAGGTCTGTTTTGCTTGTCTGCAATCAGGGAGGAATAAAATGATTTCCTCACACCAGTCAATGTCTCCTGATAACTCTGTTAATGATGAACAACAATACAGCAAGAAAAGAGCACAATTACTCAAACTAAAACAATAATATCTTTACAAAAGAATCACTTTCTCAAAGGGACATGTAGAAAGTTTCTTTTCCTAATGAGACAACATAAAAAAAAAGATCTTGGGGATAATTTAGGGCCTCCAGGTAGTCTACCATTAGGCAATGCTCCCATCAGACATCATGCTGTATACTTTTTAAGGTCATTTACTACAGTAGGATGTAGCATGCCAATTATCGAGCAGTCTGCAAGAAGAGCTGTGAGCAGGATCTAAGAAATGATGTTAGGATAGAAGAAATGCAATACATAAAGCTAAGAGTCTGACATATCATCTAGAAACTGTACATGTCACGCAGGGAAAGGTAAGCTATTCCAACAATAATACTTTAATTAAATGTTTCAGTCACAAATAACTGACTGAAAGTGTCACATCATTAAGACTGTGCCTGACATTCAACCATCTCAGGAATTTTCAGCTTTGTGAAAGCATCTGTATTTAATTACTACTGTGGGGGTAATGCGACTAAGAGTAAGTAAGGAAAGCAAAGAAATTTGATTTTAATAACACTTTTGATGCATCCTGTTTCCTAAATCAGTTTACCTGCTATGCAAACTGCAGCAGCCATTTGGTACACACAGAAGAAATGCAGTGCATTTGAGAGGGTTTATGGAATGTAAGAGAGGTTAAGTACAGTGGGAGAAAGAAAGGAGGTAAAGCACAAGAAAGATAATTGACTGTGTAACACAGTAAGTAGCAATGGTGGCTTCGGGACTTGAATATTAATTACAGCAAATACAATCTCTATGTTAAAGTTCCCTAGTGTTCCCACTAAAGTATTATTATTAGAATATTAAATGTATAATGGGTTTGAAAATATTGTGTTTGGACATTGAACTTGCAGTTTATATATTATACCTCAGGTTATACATTCCATCTTCTATTTACCTAAGTACAATAATCTATATTTGCATAACTTTGCAACATTGTTCCTTTTTTTCTGCTATAAGTGCCTCTTGGACCCTCTTGCAAATAAGGTGTTGCATCTGCAGTAAAAGAGGCTTGCTATGTTTAGAAAAAAAATACTCTGATAATTATTATACTAGGTTTAGGGTTTCTCTGGCAGTTTAAATGTGCAACAGCTGCAAAGTCTGGGTGAAAAAGCAACTTGAAGCAGAATCATTTGGGCACACAAATTGTAAATGAAATTCCTCTTATATACCAATTGAGAAACACCAGAATTTATATGTAAAAATATTTGAATTGTATTATTCTCTTTCTTAATGTTGTTAGTTTTGAAAACTAAATCAGAAAACAATACTCATTTAATAATGTACATCAAAGAGGCTTTAAAATATCTGCTATCATACAATAAATTCTGTTTTCTCAGTCACATGCAGCGGCAGTGGGAGGGGTAAGCAGGGTCCACAAGGGCAGTGTAATGGGTCTCAGAGGTGATGATGGTGAACTGGATCACACCTCGAATAACCCCCTGTGTACAGTACTCCCCTCAAGGGTACTGGAGCCTATTAAGTTTAAGGCTACTAGTTCTTTCCCAAGGATACACTTAACAGTAGTCTCAGAATCCAGAAAGGAATGTTGAGGACTAGAAAGGTACTTGTGATAGAGGACATTAGGAGAACAGAAGAACCACCGAGTCTAGGGGACGAAGGATTCAGGATATTTAAAGTAGATGCTTTCTGGGGGCTTCAGCTAAGATGGATGCACACGGGGTAGAAAGGATTGTCAGGGGCATGAGGGTAAAGGGAAAGTGGAAATTGTTTAACTATAAAAGCGCACACTAAGCCTAAGCTTGTTTCTAGGTGTGACCTGGCTGCAGAGGGAAGTTAAGTGACTTGCTCAGGTCACACAGTATGCAGGTGGGGGCTGATAGCATTCAGGTCTACAGGTTTGCAGCTCTGTGCCCTCTTACCACTATGCTATACTGCCTCCTGCATGAGAAGGAGAGGGGTCAATGTCACTGTGTATGTAGGGACTAATGATCTGGCTAGCAGAGCCTTAGGGTAGATGAAAGCTAACTTTACATGGCTGGAAGAAAGTCTTAAGTCAGCAATGACTTCCATATCCTTTTTTCTAAGGTCTTGTCAGTTTGGTTTAAGGTAAGGGGAGGCTTCTTCTAATCACTTGCTTCAACTCATGACTTAAAGAATGTTGCCAAGAAGTGGGATTTGGCTTTGCAGAAGATTGGAGCACTCCTTCAGAAATGAAGAGCAATACAAGAATGATATCCTACATTCCTCTAAAAGAGCACCAGGATGTTAGGGCACAACGTTAATGAGTGCATCAAGGTGCTTTTACACTAGCAGAGGGCAGATCAGTTGCTGTCTGATACAGTTGATATACTTCTTTAATTGAGGTTGACAGGACCACCTTCTCCAATCTACTAAGCAAATATAGAGGGTATGAGGGCATAAAAAGAGTGAGACAGAAGCAAAACAGAAAGGATACAAAACAGGGGACAATGGGTGGTGTATGGTAGGGGCAAGGCAAAAGATGAGGATGGGGGTGAAGTAGAAGGAGTTCCAAGGAGGGTTGGCAGTATAGTCTAAAGGTTAGAGGAACGAGGTATGACTGAGCTTGATACATCCAGTAGACCAGACCTGAGTTTGATTCTCACAACCTTCACTTGCATACTGTGTGACTCTGAGAAAGTCTCTTAACCACCCAGTGCTCCCAAGTCACCCCTGAAAACAGGCACGTGTGCCTAGTGGGCCTTCCCCAGTTACCAAAGACTAAAAAAAAAAAAAATTACCATGTGTGCTAATGCCTAGAGCCTGAGGAACAAAACTATTGCTTACAGGCAATGGTGGCAGAAGCATGGTTAGACCTGAAAGCAATATGTTGCAAAACTGTACAGAGACTTGACTATTTCAGTGTATGCAATATTTAGAATTGATAGGTACTGTATTTAGGAAGCAGGGAAAGGTGGTATTGTACATAAGGGAGGGTACAAATGACATGGAGGTCAGGGGAAAAGGTATGGGCAACTGTACGGAGACAGTGTCAGTGCAGGTAGTCATGGTAGGGGAGGGGCATCAGAACTGCAGAGAAATACAGGCCACCATCTCAGAAAGAGGAATCTTATAGGAAACTGGGACCAAGATTAAAAGGGTAGCAGAATGGGGAGGTGTAGCTTTTGGGTGACATCAACATACTGTACCATATATGGACCGTACAATTCCAGTAGGAGCATTTGCCAGGAATCAGTTGCTTTTAGGGACATTTCAAGGAGTACTGCCATCACAGTGGGTTTAGGAAACCAGTCATAAAATGTTGCTTAATCACCAGTGTTAAAAAATCTTTATTGATATCTTCAGCTTCCCACCTTCATGTAAATACACCAGTCAGACTGCATACAGTTGAACAGCTCAGTCATGGTCCGTTGCCCTATAATATACAGTACTGTAGACATAACAAAATCAACTTTGTCAAAGGAGATCCAACCTGATAGTTTATAGTTATTGTTGGGAAGAATTGTGAAATTCCTTTTCCATTGCAATGCTGAGGAATTCTGCAAAATTCATCAATATTCTGTATAATTGCACCTGACACAAGCTAGTTTTTTCTACAGCAAAACAAAACAAAACAAAAAAAAAAATAAGCATTTGCTAGGGCTAAACATTGACTTGTATATAATTGCTGTGCAGGTGTTTGGTACTAAAAGTGCTGCAGAAAAGGACAGACTTTGAGTGTAGCTACCTGCACACCGAACAGTGACCACCAGAGCAATAAAATGGTTTGGTGGCTTCAATGTAATTTCCTCTCAAGGACTCTGCACTTTTCTGAGCTGCTTGGGGAGACTGCTGGACTTGGGGTGGGGGCAGGGAATACAAGGCCATGGGATACAAGGGTGTTACAGCCTACACCCAGAGCCTTCTAAAAGTCTGAGTTAGTCTGCAAACTGTGAGCCCCTGATCAGAGTTTGGCTTTTAACGGGGCGGGGGTGGTTACAGAAGACCTGGGCATGACTGCATTCCTTTAAGAAGTTCTTAAGCTGAAGACATGTATTTAGGCAATCTGGTCTTTATTTAGATTACAAATACTGATCCCTTTAATTTTGATATTTAATTTTGGCCTGAAACAACTAAAGTATACAGCAATAACAGTGGTACCCAGAAACATCCATGGGTCCCAGAAACTACTATAGCACCCAGAAGCAACCATGGCACACAGAAACAGAAACAACCATTGTACCCCAAAACAACTGTAGCTCCCAGAAAAATCTGTGTTGACAGTAAACTACTCCAGAGACAACTGTGAGAGCTCCCTAGTGACTGTTGGGAAAGTAACACTGTTGCACCAGTTTGTTAGAACTGTGTGGGGCTGAGTGGGGTGGGTTTTGCAGGTTTTGCTAATTATGATTTGTTTATTGCTTGTTTAACCCTTCCTTCCCTTTCCTTCCTTAAAGGAGAACTGCCTTGAATGTGTAATCCTGCATTTATTTGTAGCAGCTGTGTTTCTAATACTGGGTCACATTCTGTTTTTTTCTACTGTACTGGCCTTTTAGTAGATTCACTGGGTGTTTCTGCTTTATACTCTGGTGGGCAGAACCATTTTAGAACTGCGTGATGTACATTATGTCCTTGTTACAGAACTTATTGTTTTCACAATACATTCATGTTCTGCTCTGGAACTTTCCAGGTCTCACTGTCTGAATCCCAACTCTCGTTCAACAATAACAAAAAAATGCAGAAAACAAATTCCTCCAAACCCATCACCACAATGCAAACTTCAACTCAGCAGCTGTATTACAGCAACCTGTTAAAGCTTTCAGCATACCACACACTCACAGTTTTCTTTTAGGTAAGCAAACAAAAAACAAATGAATCTCCCACAAATTGCAGCCCTCTCCTTAAGTGGAGAAAAAAGTGCTGCATTACAATACATGGCAGCAATTCTACAGCCATAGCAACAGCCCTAAAGCCAAGGACAGCTGTAGCAACCCAGCACTATTGTTTCCAGTGGAGCAATAAATCCAATAAAAATCTTTAAAAAAAAAAAAGTTTTTTCTTCCTTTTTCTCGTCACAAAAAAGGCAACTATTGTATAATCATAATAATCCACTCCACAGTGTGGCTTATGCTAGGATTTACCCACGTCTGACCTGGTTTGACTACTTGGCTTGTGGCCTCATGGCCAAGTCACACCAGCTGTGGCTAAATTCATGCATAACCCACTCCCTGTTGTGGTTTATTACTTAAGCATCCACTGTGTTTACTACAAGGCTGGTAAAAACGGAACAATGATAGAAATGGATCAAATATATGAATAAAGCATCTATTGGGATAATGACTTACAGATGCAGAGTAGTTCTCCTTTAAAGCCTTGTCCCTTCCCTAATAACAACATTATCCAGCATCAGCATTTTACTCCTGTGTACTATTGTTTATTGAATGGTTACTGTGTTATCCTATTGCTTTTTGGAACTATGTGGAGTTGTTAAATATGGTCTATCATTTCCATGGGGGCGTAATATCTATCCTGAGTAACAGCAGGCAGTTCAAGGGGCTTCCCCAAGAGGAGGCACTTCACCACTAATTATTTGCCCAGCTTAGGACTTCCAGATCCTGGTTCCTTCCTAAAACTTTTAGTTAGTACAAACCTCATCCAAACCATTGGAGGACAGAGCCACATAAATGGTGGGACCAGAGAAAAGACAAACTGCAGCTAACTGGTTAATTTGCATAGAAAATGGATCCTTGTAACTTTGAGTGCATCTGCCATCCCTTTGCTGAAATCATCATTCTCTGTGACATTACAGTATGTTGCTTTCTAGCTGTTGCTGAGTAGGAACTGCCAAGCTTTGAAGTTTGGAAATAAGGTGATGAACAGTCCATTCTTTTGACTTAAGATAATTTGTGAGGAGTTTGCATGTCGGGGAACTGTAAGGAAGCTTTGAAGGACTTTCTTCAGTGTCAGGAGTGAAGCTGCCAGAGACAGCAGAAGACATAGTGCCAGTTACTGTACAGTAGCAATTTAGTAAGCCTTGAGGAATGAGGACTGCAGTCTGATGGACAAAGTCAGACCTTGCCTAAGCTCAACCATCATGTTGCAATGAGGTAGGGAGATGAGGCTGTAACAATCAATTAAGACTTAATTAGAATTAGATACCCATTTCTGGTGGACGAAGCTAGACCCTGCCTATGCTCACGACCACCCCATTGATACTAGATAGGGAGACGGAGGCTATAACACCAATTAGGCTTGAGCTTCCTCACAGATAGGAGATTACAGCAAGCCAGGGAAGAGAAGCTGCTTGCACTTGAGATGGCTTATATTACAAAGTACTTCCATTTCAAGCAAATATTCTACAGTGGCATCTTGTAGAAGATAGTGGATGAATTACACATTGATTAGCTGAAGCCTGACACTTCTGCAGTTACAACAGAGACAGAGAGAGAGAGAGAGAGAGATTTGAATGGTAGTTTACTCACCTGGTAAAGGTGATTGTGGGGTAATGGCTCTCTGAGGCACTCCACTTACCTGACATCATGGGTTGTGTACACCTGATAGGTTGTCTTGATGCACATGTGACTAGTTTTGAGGACGTCCCCTCTGAGTGTCTCTGGTCACTTCTAGTCAGTTCGATGTTTTCCAAAGCTGTGTCTGAAATGCAAGTAAAGTTAAATTGCCCCCCAACTGTACCTTAACAATGATTATGTACTGCTCTGTAGAGATTGAATTGTTAAAAGTGAAATTTTTTAATGGATGAAGTATCAATACATGTCATGTGAGACAGAGAGTATGCGATGTTGTGTCCAAAGTTGCTTCCATGTATCATTGTCATGTTGTGCTGTAGGGTGAGGCGTGGAGCGCCTCAGAGAGCCATTCCCCCACAATCACCTTTACCAGGTGAGTAAACCACCATTGTGGGGATGGTTCTGAGGCACCTACTTACCTTTGACATCATGGGTTATTAAAAAGCAGTGAATGAAGTCTAGGGTGGGTTAGACGTGTCAATGTCAGAGTTTCCTGTGTTTGCCGCTAGGAGTACTGCTCTTGCAAAATTTGTCTTGTGTTGTTGGGACACATCCAGTCTGTAATGTCTGGTGAATGTGTGGATGGTTGACCGTGTGGCTGCAGTGCAAATTTCTTCTGCAATGGCCATGTTTCTTTCTGCCCATGAGGTGGCAATGGCTCTGGTGGAGTGTGCCTTTAGTGTTGTAGGTACTTGCAAATTGCTAGCCTTATAAGCCTCTGATATTGCTTTCCTGAGGTACCCTGCAATTGCAGCTTTGGATGCTGCCATGCCCAGTCTCGTGACCTTGAGTGATAATGAATAGTCTGTCTGATTTGTGTATAGTCGCCGTTCTGGCTAAGTACGTAGAGAGTAAGCGAGTCATGCCTAGTAGGCAAAGCTGTGGATCGGCTTGAATGTCCTCTGGTGGAAGTTGTGCTGGAATTTCTATAGTTTGGTTAAGGTGGTACTGGGACGCAATTTTTGGGCGGAATGAAGATATTGGTCTCATAGAGATTCTGTCGGGGTAGAATTGTAGGAAAGGTTCTTTGTGGGATAGTGCTTGCAATTATCCGACTCGCCGTGCTGAAGCTATGGCTGTCAGGAAAACTGTCTTGAGTTGTAGCCAGTTAATGGGGATGGACTCGATTGGTTTGAAAGGTGGTTTTGTCATCGCTGTTAACACCGAAGGTAGATCCCATGGTGCAAGAGTGGGTTTTTGTGTGGGGCGAAGGTTATTGGCTGCCTTTAGGAAGTGGATGACGCCTTGGTGGAGCCTGGTGTGGTGCCCCGTATTTGTCCCCATGCTGCTCCTATGGCCGCAACTTGTACCCGGAGTGATGACTGGAGAGTACTAGTTGGAGACCTTCCTGTAAGAATAAGAGGATATGTGGAATGGTGCATTTGCAGAGTTGATTTTGTGATGACGGCACCATGTGTCAAAATGTTCCAGTGTCGTAAGTAAGTGGTAAGAGTGGAAGGTTGATGTGAGGATGCCATGGTCTGAATGACAGAGGGGTGGTATCCTGCTTTCAGCAGTCTCTTCCTTTCAGGAGCCATGCCATCAGTTGTAATTGACGTAGGTTTGGATGTGTAATCGGTCCTTGTGTGAGAAGGTCCGGTAGCAGTGGGAGTTGCCAGGGATCTGTCAGTGCCATGGAGACGATCGTCGCGAACCATGCTCTTCGTGGCCAGTGAGGTGCCAGTAGGATGACTCTGGCTCTCGATAATCGGATCTTCCGTAGCACTTGAGGAATGAGTGGAATGGGGGGAAAGATGTATGCCACTTGGAAGGACCAGTTTGCCGATAGAGAGTCCACTCCTATTGCTCTGTGATCCTTGAAGCGGGACCAGTATTTTGGGCAATGGTGATTCTTGTGAGATGCCATGAGGTCTATCTGTATTGGCCCCCATCTGTGGTCGATTTTTTGGAATACCAGTGGGTGAAGTTTCCAGTCTCCGGGGTGTATCATCTGGCGACTGAGCCAGTCCTCGGTGACGTTGAGTTTCCCCGCCAGGTGGATTGCTGATATTGATCTTAAGTTTGTTTGAGCCCAGTTGAGTAGTTTGGATGTTAGTGACATCATAGTCCTGCTTTTGTGCCATCTTGCTTGTTTATATAAGCCACCGTGGTTTTGGTTGTCTGACCTGTTTTGCGTAATGTGTTAGTAGGACGTGTTTGGAGAAGTGCAGTAGTGCCTTGAACACTGCCTTCAGTTCTAGTGCGTTGATCGTAAGTTTTGAGTCTTGAGTGGACCATTTTCCTTGGGTCAGTAAGGTGTCCAGCACTGCTCCCCAGCCGGAGAGGCTTGCGTCCCGCTTTCTATAGTGATGTCTGGTGTTATGTCTATCGGAACACCTAGGGTCAGTTTGTGTCTGTTTGTCCACCATTTGATGCTTGCTTTTACCCGGGGTGGTAGAGTGACACGTCTGGATAGGTCAAGATCATCTGGCTGACCTTGAGTCAACAGGAATAGCATGAGGGGCCTTGCGTTCCATCTTGCCCATGGAACGGTGTCTATAGTGGAGGACATGAGACCTAGCATCTGAGAAATGTTCCATAGTGTCGTTTGTCTTGCGGAGTGCAGTCTGTATGCAGTTGATAGAATTGTGTTGATTCTGGAGGCGGAAGGAGTAACTTTTCCTTTTCTGTGTCTATGAGAGTGCCTAGGTGTTCCAATGTGTGGGTGGGGACATTGACTTTTCTTGTTGTTGATTATCCAGCTGTGGGTTTCAGGCAGTGTACCACCTGTTGTGTCTCCTTAGGGATTGTTGTAGAGAGCGTGCTCTTATGAGTCAGTCGTCCAAGTATGGAATGACGTGGATACCCCGTTGTCGTAGGTGAGCTGCGAGTACCACTGATACCTTTGTGAACACTCTGGGCACGGATGCTAGTCCAAAAGGCAGGACCTTGTATTGATAGTGTTGGCCTAGAATGCAGAAGCGTAGGAATCTGTAGTGTGCTGGTCGCATTGGAATATGTAGGTAAGCATCTTTAAGTCTATGGAGTGATGAAGTCTCCTGACGGAGAGCTTTGAGTGTAGATTTTGTTGTTTCCATTTTGAATGGTATGTGACGTATCTGACTTGTTGGACGTGTTTGAGATCTAGAACGGTCGGAACCCCCTGTCTTTTTGGTACCAAGAAAATAGGAGATATATGCCTGTACCTTTGTTCGTGTTTTGGGACAGGTGAAATGGCATTGTTGTCTCGTAATTCTTGAATAGCTGTAGTAATCTGAGCTGTTGTGTATGATTGTTTTGAAGAGGGGTTGAAGCATTCTAGGCCTCTTGGGACAGTTGCGAATTGTATTGCATAGCCCTGTCGTATTATCTCTAGCACCCATTTGTCTGTGGTGGTCTGTACCCATTGTTCTAGGAACAGAGACAGTCTCGCTCCACGGAATGTTTTGCGATTTGGAGGTAAGTAGTCATGCTTTGAAATTGTTGTGACGATGGTAGTTGCCTCTACCTCTTTGTGTGTTGCCCTGCCTCTGTATGGGTTGTAGTGAGTACGGAGTGGAGTAGTTCTGGAGGAAGGTGGTGCCCAGAAAATTGTAGGTGGCGCGTCTCTTGTCGCGAAAGGATGTTTGTCTGCCTCTGGGACGTGATGGGAGGTAACTCGATCGTGGCTGTTCTCTGGCCATTAATCTGCCGTCCTCTTTACCCTTGAGGTACTTTTCAAGGGCCTGTCCGAAAATCATGTTCCCTGTGAAGGGTAGTCTGTGTAGCGTAGCTTTGGATTCCTTATCAGCGTCCCATAGTTTCATCCAGAGGGATCTATGGGATCTATTAGTAATAGCTGCTGATCTGGCTTTTATTTTCAGTGAGTCTACTGCCATGTCCGCTAGGTATTTAGTTGAAAGTATGGCATTTTCTAATAGGGTGGATTGGTGTGACTTTGCGGGGGTGTTCTTCTGTATTTCCTGGAGCCAGGTTAGTTGGGCCCTAGTAGCATAGATAGCTGTGACAGCTGCTCTGCTTCCCAAGCCTGCTAACTCGGCTGTCTTCTTTAGGTTTTCCTCTAGCTTTCTGTCAATTGGGTCTTTTAAATCAGAAGCGGTCTCAGTGGGGAGTACCGTCTTTCTGTTTAGTGCCGCAATTTGAGGGTCCACGGCAGGAGGTGTGCACCAGAGTGCTAGCTTATCCTCTTGCAGTGGATACATTCTGTCCCATGATTTTCTTCGAAATTCTTGCTGGTTCAGAGGAAGACCATTCTTTTAGGACAATCTTGTCTATTGCTTCACAGACTGGAAAGCATCGGCAAGTTTTGCTGCAGGTTGCAGGGAAGGTAGTAGTTTGGATGTGGGTGTTGGAGTTACCGTCTCAAACCCTACTGTTTCCATAATGTGGCATACCAGTGTTGGGATTTGGTCTTGGAAGCACCACTTTGCTGTGAGAGTTTGTGGGTCTTGCTCTAGACTGGTCTCCTCCATATCGGAGGAGTCACTAGAGTCTACCTGTGGTTCTGGCAGGGGGTGTTCATTGTCGTGCGTATGTCTGTGTGTTGTCTTGGTGGTGACTGATGCTGAGATAGTTCTGTCAGTTTTTGTAGCATGGCTGTTAAGACTTCTTGTTGTGCCTGCATTAATTGGTTATTTTGTAGTAGAGCTTTAGTGGCATCCATCTGGTGTGTGTTTTCATGACTAGTGGATGGAGGTGAGCAGTCATCCTCTGAATCTTGTGTCTCAGTGTGCGTAGGGGTGTCTTCGATGCAGGATGTGCATAGTCTGCCTGAGTGTAGGTGTGACAGTGGCACATGGCATTGTTTGCAGCTTTTTGTTCTGGGCATGGTCACCTGATAAGTACAGATAGGAGATGCTTAGTGCTGGCTCAGGTGAGATAGATATAAAACAGCAAGTATATGATAGGCATGATAAAACAGTATATACTGCACTGTGCTGTCAAAAGCATGAGACATGTAATGAGCAGCATCTTTAATAATGGTGCAGCAAGGTTGCACTGATCCCCTGTTTTAAAAGGCTGGTACTGAAATGAGGTAGCGCTGTACCTTTAAGAGTGCTTGTTGATGAGGTAGCGCTGTACCTTTAAAAGTGCTTGAGTTGTGCTTTCATAGTTTAACTATATTAGGTCTGTAGCGCAGGCCAATTGTTGCTGGGGCATAATATCAGCTGCGCTTAGGTAGTGTTGGTGTTTCAGTCGCTGGGAGAAATCCTCGCTACATGGGACGTGTTTTCGGCATGATGTAGAGCAAGTAGGACAGAGGAGTAGCTGTGAGGACGTCGCGAGACTTTCCTCTAAGTCTCGCGAGCGTTTCCAGGATAAGCTCTCGATCGCGAGGGACGTCACGGGAGCATTGGAGAAGTCTCGCGAGCGCTTCTTATCAAGCGCGAGAGTGTGCGTCTGACGTCGCGAGACTTACGTTGAAGTCTCGCGATCGTCATCAGTGGAGTCTCGCGAGGGTAGCAGAGCCAATAGGAAGGCTCTGATAACGTCGTGAAGAAGCAGGAAGAAAGTTTTGGATAGCAAGCCAAGGCATGGGCCGAGAGGGGCCATAAAATAACATTTTTTCGGATCGCCATGTTTGGAAGCCAAACAAGAGGGGAATGCCCTGCAAGGATGCCTGTGGCTGTTGGGGTCCATAGACAAGAGGCAAGCAAGGCAGGAGGAGCAACTGTTAATGTCAGGCAAGGTAACTGCACAATGTAAAAGGAGTGTCTGAGACCGCTGAAACAGGGGCTCACAGAGCACTGTGGAGGGCTGTTGGTTGTTGTAGAAGCCATAGGGCTGCAGAGGGTAATAATGAGTGTCTGATACCACTACAGGAGGAGTATCAGAGCACTAAGGTGGCTGCTGACTAGAAAATATCGCTAGTTAGAGTATAAGTAGCATATAATGGCAGCAGTGATATGGTCCGGGTCTGGAGTAGCATATAATAGCAGCAGTGATATGGTCAGCATCTGGGACCGCTAGGTAGGGGAACCCAGAGCACTTAAAACATAGAGGTGCACAGAAGCTGGAGTTTGGGCTGTGAATATAGTCCCTGTATTTGCAAAATAACATAGTAGTAGCTCAAAGTAAAGTGTAAAAACATTGATTCCTTGCCTGTCTTGCTATTAATGAATAGTAAGGCTTGGTACTAGAACCGACGGATCAAAGAACACAGAACAAGCTGTGCTGTCTACCGCTAGTGTTAGCATGTACGTAAGAGATTAGAAAAGCTGTTGCTACTACCTTATAGTGAGTTGTTTGGTCATTGTATGCTTTGGAGCTCTGGAAAGTGCGACAACCTATGTTAGATGCACAAATTGAACTGACTAGAAGTGACCAGAGACACCCAGAGGGACGTCCTCAAACTAGTCACATGTGCATCAAGACAACCTATCAGGTGTACACAACCCATGATGTCAGGTAAGTGGAGTGCCTCAGAGACCATCCCCCTCAATGGCAGACAGCTGAGAAGAATGGAGCAGGCATAAGGAAGGCAGCCAGACCGAATGTCTAGAAGCAGAGGTAGAGTGTGAAGGCAACTGCAATAGGAGATGCTTATCATGCCTGTGTTACAAGTGTCTCTAGGGGAATCCGAATCTGATTATTTCCAGAGAACAAGGTAGGAGCTGCACTGATATGCTTAGAAATGCCAGTCACAAAGTTATGAGGTTTTCTTTTTCAGATTTAATAAGCTTTATTGAGTTTTCTATATATTACATAGGCAGCAGACCAAAAGAAAATACAGTTATACATAGAAGTATAATACACAATTATGTAGAGTTCACATAGGTTATGAGGTTTTCTGTACAGGAGACTTTCCAGGCTGCTTTAGTCCAATTTGAGAAACAAAGGGAAGTGGTAGAACCTTAAATAAGCATAGATAAGAAAACATTATGGAGCTGGAGTGAGTAGGAATCAGCCCAAGGTGACTCCCTCGAAGACCAGCTTCATGTTGAGACATGTAGGAAGATGTCTGAGGGGGTTCCTAGAAGTCTGTCTTCAAGTTGGAACAAGTAGGAAGAAGTCCGGGGAGCTCCCGTGAAGACCTTCTTCAGATGTGGATGAGTAGGAAGATGTCCGAGGGTCCTCCCTGAAGACTGTCTTCAAGTTGATGAGCATATGAAGTAAAAGCAAAGACTTTCATCCTGGTGGATGGAGAATGTCTACTTACACTCGTGACCTCCTGAAGAATGAGTTAAATAGGCAGTGCCCTGATTGCAGTTGGTGAGAGCTATAAGAAAAAAACAAAGAGAGCTGCTACAGCATTACTGAATATGATCTTTTGAGTTCAGGTTACTGTTGATGAGCCAGACTAGAAGATATAGAGGATCAGAGAGCACATGAGGAGCTCAGGCTCAGAGAACAGGATCAGTGAGGTCAGAGTTCAGCAGGTGGCAGTGGAGAGTGGAAGGAACGGGGAAAGAAGGGATGAAGAAGGGGGAGAAAGGGGGGCAGGGAGAGAGGAGCACTGCAGGAGAGGCAGAGAATGCCAGAAAGGCTACAGAGGGAGTGGGACACAAGAGGAAACTGGGATAAAATAGGGGTTTAGATGGGAAGATGGGCATGAGGGACAGGGCAAGAATG
This sequence comes from Neoceratodus forsteri, assembly GCA_016271365.2. Classification (NCBI taxonomy): domain Eukaryota; kingdom Metazoa; phylum Chordata; order Ceratodontiformes; family Ceratodontidae; genus Neoceratodus; species Neoceratodus forsteri. The sequence continues at coordinate 1,183,658,277 of CM057458.1, forward strand.
AAGAGGGAGATGACAGGTCCACCAGACCCTGGTAGGGGGTCAATAAACAACACTGAGAGAAAAGACAAAGTCATGATCTACAGGGACTCCATAATAAAGGGTGTACACTGGATTAGGTAGTGGGACCCTGATAAAATCAGGTCAGTTTTGTGTTCACTGGGAATGGAGGCAAGGAAGGCAGGGCAAAAGATAAAGGAGAAAATAGAGACTAGGGGTCAAACCACACCTGATTGTTCCATTGGGTACAAATGATTTGGTGGAACTGAGCTGAACAAGGAACAACAAAGGTTTAGGGATTTAGCAAGGAGCTGCAGGGAGGAAGTAAGCTCATTGGGTTTCTTAGAGTTATACTACTCCCTAGTGCCAGTACTGACAGACAAAAGAGGAATGAGGAACTCAACAGTTGATGGAGGGAATGGTGTGAGGGAAAGGTTTGCCTGTATTGGGGAATGGGAGGACAGGTGGAAGCATAAAGATTTATATTCAAAAGATTGGCTGCAGCGAAATGAGGCAGGCTTCAGGGTACTGAGGGAAAAACTGCATGAATTTAAACTAAGAAGGGGGGTAGTATGAGCCAAGTGAAGGAAAGGTGGATATATCCAGGGGAAGTTACCTAGCTGGCACTCCCCTCAAAATGGGTGTAGATGTTAAGGAGAGGGAAAGCAGTAAGAAGGGTGAAACTGATGGAAAGTGACATGTGTGAATGCCAGAAGTCTGAGTAACAAGCTAGAGAACACAGAGGCAACAATAACAGGGTAGGAACTGGACCTCATAGCCATCTCAGAGACCTGGTGTACCAAACATCAGGACTGGGAGATGACTATCCTGTGCTTTAATATACCTAGGAGGGCAGGGCAAGTAGGGGATAGCCCTTCATGTGAGGACAGTATACAGGCTTCAGTGGGGTAAGAGGAGTAAGGGAAGTTAAGTACTGTGGGTCACACTCGAGAAGCGGCCAATGGCCATTATGCGTGACAGGAGTGATTTACAGGCCTCTAGAGTGGGGGCAGAAGCATACAGGAGCTATACTAACCAATATAATGGTAGCTGACAGGGGAATTGTTGCTGATGGGGATCTTTCAGTCCCCCAGATGTGGATTGAGCTCCCAGCAGCAACAACAGAACAGGAAACACTGGACTTCTTGTAAGCAGCCCCTCCATCAACCTGTAGGGGAACCAACATGAGAGGGGTGATACTGACCTTGTGCTGACCAATGAAGACAGTTTTCTGATGTCATGGTAGGGGACAATCTATGATCCAGCAACCATCACATTGTGCAGTTCAAAATAAGAACTGGGAAAATAACAGTCACACAAGGAGAAGGGTCATGGACTTCAGACATGCAGACTTTAATACAATTAGGAAATTCTCAAGGATGCCCTAGCAGGTATTGAAAAACTGGGGAGGGTTGAGGGCAGTGGACTGCAGCCAGAGGAGGAACTGAAAGAACCAAAGAGCAATGCATAGGACAGTTCAGCAAAGGTAAAAAAAAGAAAGAGGCCATTTTGGTTCTCCAGAGAGGTAGTGAAAGCAGTGAGGAAAAAACAAACAAAGTAGCCTTCAGGAGGCACAAAAGTACACAGAAGAAAGAGGATAAAATGAAGTACAAGGAAATACAGAGGATGACAGGGTAGATTGTTTAAAATGTGAAGGTGGATATGGAGGAATGGATAGCCAAGTCAGTAAAGAAAGGGGATAAAACTTTCTTCAGATACATCAGTGACAAAAGTAAATTCAGATCAGGGATAGTGAGCCTGGTAGGGGAAGGAGGGTTCCAGTAGTGTGGGATCACCAGCAGGCAGACTTACTGAACACTTAGTTCTGTTCAATTTTCACAAAGGAGAAGGAAGGTAAGGGTCCGGTGTTACATGCATGCGATACCTCTGTACAAGAGTGGAAGTAGTGAGAAGGCAGGTAATTACCGGCCGATCATCCTGACCCCTGTGGCAGGAAAGGTAATGTAGGCCCTCTTTTGTTCCTTTTTGTTGTTGTTGTTATTCTTACTTTTTATCTCCTCCTCTGCAGAGCAGGCAGGCAGGTCATCTGGCCACTGGCACCAGCACACCCCTGGACCTGGGTCTGGTCTGCAAATCTCTCTCCTCCATGCAGGCTGACCAACACCTGGGAGGTGTGCCTGCCTAGGTATCAGAGGTGTGGTGCATGGCCATCAGCTGCCAAGACTGCCCCACAATTTTCAAACTGTTTTTTTGCCCCTGGAGCGGGCATTCAATGATGTCAGTACACTGACGTGCTGACATCCACTGTGCTCCAACCCTCTTCTGTGCACTGCTCCTGTAGTGCCCCCAACTTCCTTCAGGTGACACTGTGGAGCAATGTGAACCCCTTTACCCACTCCAGAGAAAGGAGAGCTGCTGTGGGACACTCCATCCCTCCCTCCACTGCCAATCCCCGATGACCCGAGTCCATTCCCAAACCCAGGTTGCCGGCATAACAAGAGGTGTGGCATCCAGTGCCTCAACCATTAGCACCACCATGCTGGCCAATGGAGACCATCCTGAAAGAAAATTGGTAAATACCTTGCAGCCAGTGTTCTCAGGACTACTAGAGATGTCAGAAGTCCACAAAATTTACTCCCAAATTAATCCATGAATTTCACAGAATTCAAGAGCACATTTCACGGAGTTTGCACAATTCACAGACCGTGAATCAGGTGAAATTCACAGCAGGGCATGAAATTTCACCCATTAATTTCATGCTTCATGGTGAAATTTGCACTGAAATTTATGCAATTTGCATGAAACTGAAGTTTCCTAGACCAGGGGAAGCTTTGCAATCTTGACGAAGTGCAAATTTTCATTGTTGACACAAACTTTGCTGGCAAATGTGTGCTTCCTAACATCCCTAGGGACCAAAAGCAACATGGATTCATGGGGGAAAAGTCCTGCCAGATGAACCTAATTGAGTTATTTGACTGGGTAATGAGGGTTTTGGCCAGGAAGGGCAGTGGACATTTGAACTTCAGAAGGCTTTCAACATCATTTCACACAGGAGGCTGGAGAACAAGCTAAGCAGTATAAAAGGCTCCTAAAATAACCAAATGGTGGAAATCTGCTTAGTGGTAGAAGCCAGAGGGTTTTAGTGAATGGGGTTCACTGGAGGAGGAAAGGGTAACAAGTGGGGTGCCACAAGTGTCAGTATTGGGTCGGTGATCTTTAATATCTACATTTGTTATTTTGCAGATGTATTGCAAAGGAAGGAGTGCTTCAGTATTTTCAGATTGCAAAAAATCTGAATAGCTTAGACACACTGGGGGGAGTGGAAATCTTTAGGGCGAATTATGAAAGTTAGAGGAATGGTCAGAAACTTGGCAGTTGAAAGTCAATGCAAAGAAGTGCAGAATCATGCACATAGGACATGTTCAATGTGCAGCAAGCATGAAATGGGGTAGGTGAGTCACCACAACAAGTCAGGAGAGGGCCAGGGGAGTATTACATTGAATGACCTAAAGGTGGCAAGAAAAATGTGATATGGCAGTAGGAAAGGCAAATCATATAATGGGCTGTATAGGAAGGGGTATAACCAGTGGGCTAAGGGAAGTGATAATGCCCCTATAGTGAAATCTCACCTGGAATATGGTGTGCAGTTCTGGAGGCCTCATCAAAGGAAAGCAGACAAAATGGTGCAGGGCCTGCATCGGAAGTTCTACAAAGATAAACAAAGTGATTTAGAGCTGTACTCCCTGGAGATCAGGAGAGAGAGGGGACATAATAGAGACATTTAAAATACCAAAGGGAATAACCAAGGTACAGGAACAGAGCATCTTTCAAAGAAAAGATGTCCAAAGACTATCTGTCTGTTTGTCTATTGTTTCTTATTTATTTAATGTCTCAGATTACAATAACCTTGAGGTAGCAGATCATTTAAAAGGTTCCTCATCCAGTGCAAACAATGACACATACAAAGGTATTTAAATTGTGCACAATCAGTTCCAGAGTTACACAAGATGAGGAACATTACAATGAAGGCTAATGCAAAATCAATACAAGTGACAGACTGGCTGGCTCTTCCAGTAGAAAAAGGGGTAATGGCAGCCAAATATAGCCTTGTCAAATAGGAAGAGTAGTGTGATATGGCATAGGGGAGAAACTGGCCTTACCAGTTAGGTTTGGTCTTGGTGCAGCAAGCATATATAGGAAAAAAGGAAATGTTTTGGAGGGGTGGGGTGTGAGGATGAGAGTAAAGGCTATACGTATTATGGAGCAGAACAGGACACATAAGAGTGGGCTTTGTTGTAGGCAGAGGTAGGGCTAATTTGTGCACTCACATTTACCTATCAGAATCAGATGCAAATGGAGCTGCCTTTGAACTGCCCAATGTCCTGACAGTTGTAAAAGTAGTAGGAGTCCATTGAGCCACAGTGGGTCCCTGTTAGCAAATGAGCACTGGGCTAATGAGGTATTTCTGGAAGGTACCAGAAGGGCACTTCTGGCAATGCTCCTAGTGAGGTGAAGGTAGTTTGAATGCTGAAGGAGCTTTTGTATATTGGGGGTTCTAGGCATGCTGTTTTACCAAGAAGACATGCTTGGTACATGACCCTCCCCTGGAGTGTGAGCCAATTGGATTGGGCATTAAGGTTGCAGATGTGTGTTAGCCTCCCAGCAGCCAGAACCAGTTGTATGCTTTATTTAGTGCTACTTTAACTCTTTTTAGGCTACACTGTACACTATTAGTCCATAGTCTATAATGGACAGTATTGAACTGTTGACAGTGAGTCTTATGGCCTCTTGAGTCAGACAGTTCCTATGCCTGAAAAGGGTGCCTAGTCTTGCATTTATTGTTTTAACCACTTGGTTAATGTGTGGGGTGAAGAAAAGGGAGTTATCTAGTGTGATTCCAAGTTATTTGAAATTGCACACTTTGTCAAGTGATTCACCACTACTGTTCAAAATACAATTTGGTTCACTTTGCCTTAATTCTGGGGTTTGAGAATTCCATGACCTTCATTTTGTTTTGTAGTTTAGCAGTTGCTTATTCTTTCTAAACCACTCTTCCAGTTTTTAGAGTTGGAGCTCCTGATTCAGTGAGCTTATCTGAGGCTACAAGTGAAAACGATAGCATCATCCATAGAAGTATTAGATGGCCATGTATCTGTGAGGGTGTTTAGAAAAGGCTGACAAGCAATGTTTGAAGTATGGGCCTTTGAGGGACACAGAGTGTGACCTGTCTGCTATCTGTTAGTATGCCATTTAGCTTTATTGATTGGATTCTCTGGGCAAAGTACCTCCTGAACCAGTTCACTGTCTCAGAGGATAGCCCAAGTGCATGCAGTTTTGTGATCATTGACTGGTGGTTAACTATATCAAATGCTTTTGTTAGGTCTATATAGATAAACCTGATGAGGTGGCCATAATTCAGTACCTCATGAATGTAGTTAGTCTACTCTACCAATGGAGTAGTAGTAGTACTGTGGGCTTTCCTAAATCCATGCTGTTGGGGGCACTGGATATTGTACTTATTAAAATGGTCCACAAGTTGATCCAATATGATTAGTTTGAGGGCCATCAATGAGGGTTGGGGGCAGGATAGAGATTGATCTGTATTTGGAGTGGATGGGTGCAATCTCTGCTTTTATGGACTGGTGTTACCATGGCTGTTTTCCATTGAGGGGAATTTCACCTGTCTGAGAGCTAAGTTATAGATCTTAATGAGAGCGCTGACTTCATTAAGTATGAGAGCAATCATCTTCATGTCTTCCATCACTGCCAACCTTAGTTTTGCCCAGGATGCATTTTAAGTATTTTCTGGTTTCTGATGCAGTGATTTGTTTGAAGTAAAAAGGGGTGTAAGGAGTTGAATGCATTTTGGTTGTCTGTACATCAGCTGCTACTGTGGGCTGAGGGTGAAGGTAGTCCAGTAGGAGAATTCTATCAAGGTCAGTAAATGCTGAGTTGAGTATGTCTGCTATCTCCTTTGAGCTTAGTGTTTTTGTGCCATTTGTGAGGAGCATAGTACAGGCTGCTTTATTGTCCTTTCTGGTGAGTTCCTTTAGACTGGCCCAGAACTTTCTGCCCTCCCCTAGCTTTTCTCTAGCTGGTCCCTATAGTAATCAGCTTTCACTTTCCTAATTGCATGTCTGCTGCAATTTACAGCAGCCCTGAATCTTGGTAGTCATTAGGTTTACCCAATGCTATGGCCCTGAACAATAAATTGTCCTTGACTTTCATTCTTTCTAGAAGGGACTGAAGACCCATCCACTGATGCATCCCTAGCATTGAATTTTGACTGGTGCAAAGAGTTGCAGGCTTTCATATATCTGCTTATGAAATAATCCAGGGCTAGGTCTACATCCTGGATGGTGTCAAGGGGATCAGTCCAGTTGGCTGAGGTATATCTAAGAGACCAGGTCCTTGTCTTAGGACTCGGCTACTAGTGACATTAGATTCAATTTTGTAAATGTATTTGACCAGGTACAAAGACTAGAAGGCACAATATGAAGTTGGGGGTAGGATCAGAGGGAACAGGAGGACATACTTCTTCATGGAAATGATGGTGGACCCCAGAACAGCCTCCCAGTGAAGTGGGAGCTAACATAGTTACTGGATTTAAGAAATCATGGGATAGGGACATGGGTATCACCAAAACTAGTATGGGAAAAAAAACAGAGCCCCAACAGGGTCTGGAGACACCATAGGTAGGGGTATGGGATTGATGACCAGGTATGGGCAGTGGTTTTATATTAGGCAGGGAAAAATGGGCAGACTGAATGGACTGGGTGGTCTTTTTCTGCTGACAACCTCTATGTTTCTATCCAAAAACAAAATACTGCACTATATATATTAGTAAATATTTTAAACACAAAAATATAGCCATCCACAAAATAACCAAATTGGCCCAGCCATCAGAATCAATAAAAGAGGGTCAGCCTAGTTAATCAACAGTAGAATGCTTTATAAGTAAATTTAGCTGTTCTGAATCTGTAAATGGCATGCAATGATAGCCTTTAAATTTCAGACTGGCATTCCAGGTGTAACCTTGATTTAAAGGAGAACTACTCTGAATCTGCAAGCCTGTGTTTTCTGTAGAAGATGGATTTCTAATACAGGCTAAGAATTTGTTTTTTGTTCCATCTGTACTAGCTTTTTAGTAAATTCACAGGGTATTTCTGCATTTCACTGTTGAGAGTAGTACAATTTTAGAACAATATGATGTACTTTGATTGTTAAGGAATGTTTTTTTGTTTTCACAATGCAACTTGTGTTCTGCTCTTGAACTCTGTGGCCCAACAGGGACATAAACTACATGATACAGTTCTAAAATGGCACTTTCTGCAGAGTGTGAAAGGCTAGTAAAGATGGAACAATGGCAGAAAGGGATCAAATATATGAAAACACATTTACTGGGTAAAATGATATACAGGTTCAGCTCAGTTCTCCTTTAAATGTGTTATCAACAATTCATGCAGATATCTCAGAGGCACATGAATGCAGCATGTATTTTGAATAAAATTAAACAATACAAAGACCTGAAAATAAAAATGTTTCTTTATATGTGCCGAAAACCTTGACTTTTATTTATTTATCCAGAATAGCCTGAGCTGAGATACAACTACCTATTCCAATGCATTGGCGTTGGTAGTTGCATCTCTGTCAGGCTATCCTGCAAAAATAAAAATCTAGGCTTTATAGCAGATAAAATAAACTTTTTGGGACCTCATGGTATTTAATTTTATCCAAAATAAGACTATTAATTGTATACTAGCAGATGTAAGAGACTGTTGCCCTAATTCTACTAATATTAAGTACACAGGAGCTGATATAAGGAGTTTAAGAAGGATTTCAAGGTTTTATTTATAATAGTTCCAAGATCAGCAATTGAAGGGGTTTCCCAGATTTAAGCAGCATATACAATATAAGAGCAAAGTTTCATTTGACTGTGTTCTACCATACTTTGAACATACAGATTGTTAAATCTTAAAGTCCCTTTTATGGCTGCATAGGCAGAGCTTGCAGCCATTTGTGTTAGCTATAAAATGATTTTTTATGTATTTATTGAAATGTTCTACCAGAAAGGTACACTGAGTAACAAGTTGCTCATCTCCTGTGTGACCTCAGTTATCTTATTCAGACCTTGTAACACTTCTGTTTTGAGTTTGGAATGATCCATCTGGAACTCCAAAACAGTCAAAACAGTCTGCTGCGGTGAACAATTTCTTGATTTGTTTGATATTTGCTGTCACTGTTTCTGTTTACAGGCTTTAGGATCTGACCCGTTTAAGAGTCAGTGGAGGTTGTTACAATCAGAATGATCACCCATTTCTTAAAATGTGTGATGCTTAATTTTACAGACATGTTTTTGATTAGGAGTCAGTGGAGGTTGCTACAATCAAAACAATCTCCCCATTTTTGTCCTCATTTGGTATTAAAAAAAACTACTCATCGCACATTCATTCTCTGGTCTTAAAAGTGTTATGTAACTATGGCAGCATCATCCAACAACGTTTGGAAAATCTGCACAGCAGATGGAAAGCGAACAAACTGTTTGGCTGCCAAGGAGTACAGCATCTCCTGCTTCAAGATCATTAACACAACTAATGCCTACCATCAGCTGTTGTTATCAATCTTGACGCTGTGCCCCCAGCAAACTTATTGTTTAATTACAAAGTGTCCTAATAAAATGTTAATGTTCCAAGACCTTCCGGGTAAGGCTGTAAGGTAATGCTTTGATGCTGTTGATATATTACTTCTGAATATCAGTTTGCATATGAAAAAGTAAAAGTTGAGCTGCTCAGTCATTTATACAGAAATATTACCAGTGTGGGCATTAAATTACTTCTGGAGTGCCTTCTGCAATTTGATGATGCTGTTTCTATGTTAAAATTAGAATTTTGAGCTTCACACATATTCGGTGCTAGTCTCCACCATTAGGAGCTGGAAGTTTCTGGCTCATTTCCTGTCTGTACATTAATTTACATCCCATTCAGAACCTCTACACTGAGTACTATGTATCTTGGTAGCTGGTACTTTGTATTTCCTACTAACACAATGGTATTATTCTCATCTAGTTATAATTTGTGTAATCTCTTGTTGTCACTGTTTTGTCTTCTATAAATATACATCATCACCTTCAGAATTGTGAAAGAGTCAACATATGGCATTGTTCAAAAACAGTACTGAACCTGTGTGTGCGTACAGTACACAAGCTCTTTATCCTATGAGCTTTAGTGGTCTGCAGGCAAACTGCAAGAAGAAAGGCAAGTATAAAGTGATGGCCTGGAATATTCTCAATTGTTTGTCACTCAGTGTACTGACTGACATGACCAGCCATGAGGGAACCTGACACTTGGTGTCACAATAGCCTGCAGGTCAGCTCAAGAATATAGTGCAGAATTAGTAACAGGGGAACTTCCTTGAAAGATGACAAAAATTCACATTCATAACTCAGAATAAAAAGCTTAAAGGATGCACGGTTTCTGTCTGAGAATGAGTCCTGTCCCCCAGCAAGACAGGGACAGCTGGCCTCCTATCACTGTTAGATTTTGGCTTCCACACCATCTATGGAAGAGCCTATATATGTCTTAAAACCTCAGCATTATTTATCATGAAGCTCTTAGGTATATAACAGACTTGCTTACTCTAAAACACAAGTGTGATCATTATACTGCTATAGGATAATTGGGACAGTTCCACTGACACAGCTTTACCTATTAGGTTCACCAGAGTGCAGAACATGGGTTATTAATGTCCTTCCTAAAAATTAACATCTAATCCTGCCTCAGGTACCAGTTGTTGCTTTCTGTGAGATTCATGATAGCAAAACTAAGGGCTCAGTTCACTGGACTTGTGCAATGCTAACACACAGTGCATAGGCAACAATGAGACTGACCACTACATAAAGGGAAGTCAGGGCAGCCAATGGCAATCACAGACTTTACTAACAGAATTGTACACACTTCCTCAAAATGATGTTCTGTTGAGGCACACAGATGTCCAGTTCAGATGATTTTTGAGGGACTTGGATGCTTAGCATGGTAGTCATGACACCACTTGAGCATGGCTGTGGATGGTTCAGGATGCATGTCTTATGCAGGCAGAACTCTGATAGAAGTTGTTCTGTATATCTAATATAAATAAATCTTGGGCCATGACAGTCCCACACCAGCTAGTGCTGTCCCTGATCAAACTTGCTTTTCCAAAAGGGAGAGGGCAGGGGCTGGTATGTAGTGTTTCAATTTTATTTACCAGAAGTACCAGTTTTCTCTTTTCATTGAGGATGCAATAGTCTCCTTCATGACCTGCTGTATCACAGTATTTCCTGGAAGTATGACACTGGGATGGCACAAGTTCACTGGACAGGGCCTCCAACAGGTAACCTAATGTGTAGCTTGGGCCTTCCTTCCTGGCCAAATCCACCCAAATTGTGGTGTTCCACATGTGCATATAGGGGTAAACAGTGGCTGTGCACTAGGTGTATTCTGTGGCTTTGCAGTGTGGAGCTTCATGGGCTGGTAACATGTAAATCATAGCTTATCAGCCAGCCCCTTTAGGGAACTGAACCCTAAGACTGGGAATTAGGATTAAAGTTTTTAGATCTGAAAATGGTAAGTAAGATCTAACTCAAGGTTTTTAAAGCCCTGATAGGAAACAACATACAGTAAGTGAGTACTGTTTTTATTACAGATGCAGTGGGCAGATCCTGCTGCCATCTTGTGGTATCTCTAAAACTGAGCCACCAGATTGACACCAAGGAACAATTCGCAAACTAGCCCCCCTTGGCCTCTCCCCACTTGCCATTTCTTGGTTCTCTAAATATCTACCAAGCAGAAAACAGCATGGTCATCTTCGCTCTGCTATCTCCAACCTAGTCGTGACATTAATGTTGGTGTTCCCCAAGGCACAGCCATGGGCACAATCATCTTCTCTTGTCTCCCAGATGTTATTACCTGTTGCAACTTTATGCTATATGCAGATGATGTCCTATATTTCCATGCCACAACTGCTGCAGTAATCCATAAACCATTCCCATATACCTTTGCACTCTTTCAGTGTTGGATACCTGCAAACAAGCTAATTCTAAACAGCAAGAAGACAAAGTCCATGCTGTCTGGCTTCAAATTGAAGCTCCGTGCTACCTCCTCAACACTCTGCTAAACTGGATTCCCATTCATGGATGGGGCAGTTTCAAATATGAGAGTATCACCAGAACCCTCCCTTTATTTCTCCCCCAAGTCTTCTCAATTGTCAGATCTGTAACTACAAGCTCCTTAAAGTGTGTGTGTACTTTCAAATACTTTGGAGTTATTGACCCATCCCTCTCCTTTTCTAAACACATCTATTCAGTAGTTACATAGATACATAGATACATAGATATATAGACAGTGTCAGCGATAAGAGCCTACGCCAACCTAGTCTGCCTATTGAGGTTCAAAGTTTCACACAAAATTAGTTGCTGCATACAGATTCTGGAAATACTTCTCTATAAGTCTGACTTGCCATTGTGCAAATCTACTCCTATCCTGGATACTGCTCCCTTGTCTATGCCAAGACATCTGCCACATTTATGGCCAAGCTCTCCTCTGCTTATAACAGTGACTGTCGTTTCACCTTGCGGGCCCTTTTACCACATACCACTGTGTCCTCTACAACTAACAGGATGGCTCTAGCATGCAAGTCCATTTCAACCTAGGCTCTGTGCTGCATAGTGGATTTTGCCATCCATTTTATTGGCAGGTGTCTCCCTTGCTCCTTCCTTGCTGTTCCAGACCTGCTACAATAGCCTCTTCTCAAACAGCATCTCCACTGAATACCCCCAGAGTATCTACCAACATGGGTGGCAGAGCCTTGTCAGCACCTTTGTGGCATGATGAGATTTTGACCCCAGAATTACTTTTTTTCACTCTGTCTCTATTGTCTGCTTTTTCTATCTATCCTGAATTCCTGTCAGGATGGCCAACCTGATAGTTCCTATCTACTCTTTGCTGTCTCCTTGTTGAAATATCTCTCAATTACTTTAGTTTACTTTGAGTTGCCACAGAACGTCTAACATCAGTCTCCCCATGTAAACAGACCTGTATACCATGTTAAACTATTGCTTATGGATGAATCCTTGTGTTTAGAAACTTAATTCTAAATAGCAGAAAATCAGAGGAATTTGTTGACTGGTTCCGTTGCATAGCGAACCTTTGTCTGTATCGATTGCACTCCTGCACGATCACAGGCATATGCATCGGCATGTGCGCATGTTTGTGCAGAGAAAGCGCACCTTCAGGCAAGCTGTAAGTAAATATTGAGCTGTAGAGCCCTTAAAAGGCAAAACCTTACTTTTGGTCCTTTCCCTACACTGTTTTCAGCAGAATCACTGAGTAATGAAGACCGGGCGAGCAGGCTGTTGCCAGGGAGATGTAAACTGACCCTGCATCTGCTCGCTGTACCACTCACTTTGCACTTTACAAAATAAAAAAAAAGAGCTGTAGAAAGTAAAGAAATGCTGCACAGAGAGAATGCAAACTTGGTAATGCTCAGAAGACAATGTGGTGTGTGCAACCCTGCTGGTTTAGGAGACAATAAGCCAGAAAAGTGAAAGTGACAAAGGGGAGTGTCTCCTAAAATGTTTTGCCGATGGCTGAAAGTAAAAGCCATCGGGAGGCTGCAAAATGAGAAATAAAGCATTAATAATGTGCAGCTCAGCCTAGTATACTGGAATATGAAGAATGCTGATTTTGGCATATGCTGTAATTATGTAAAATGTGCAGTAAAATCAAATGAAACAGTTTTTCAGCATAAACAAACTTTTAAGTCTAAAGATAAAGTAAAACAAACAGAAAAAGGTCACAGACACTCTACCTTTGCAGGGTAAATAGAGAGGGAGTGCACCCCAACTCTGTTTATCCTGGGAAGGTTAGAGTGCTCTATAAAATAGAAATGAGCATTTTGGAAATGTTTGATCCCTTACTGTACCTAAACAGGGACGTTATAAGTCTTCTATAAGGCTGGCAGCCCTGAAAATGACTGCAATTAAAGCAAAGAAGATGGTGATGTCACTGAAAGGGGAGGGGCTAAAATTCCCCTTATGATGTTATACTGCTAATTAAGGTTTTTATAGTTATTATCAGCATCCTTCCTAGAAGTTTTTATGTCATACAGCAAGAAGACATAAAAAGCTATGTACTAGAGGATTTTAAAACCTAAACCTGCTGTTCCAGACTAGTGGATTAAGGTTTTCAGTATAATTATGAAGTCACATGTCAGTGATGTCATACTTTTTCTGGTTATATAACCTGTCCACTAGGGTCCAAGTGAGTGAGGTTGGTCAGGACCGGCTGATCAAGAGAACTGAGAGGAGGTGTTAGTGTTTTCACACAGTATTGAGAGTTAGAAAAGATATTGTATATACAGAGGAGAACAAGGATCCTGAAGAAAGACTTGCCTGATTTTGATTTATTTTGGTGTGAACGTTTTAACACCATTTTTTCCTTTTCTTTAAATATCTTATGCTTATTTAATTATCACTTGAAATAAAATGATCAACACAGTGCTTGCATTTTTTATGCACTATATTGATTGACTGGAAAATCTGTTATTGAACGGGCGGCATTACATGGTGGCAGAAGTGGATTTCAACCTGGTGCATTGATGCTGCCTGGAAGGCATACCAGGAGTGTTGTATCAAAAGTACTCTAGCAGATGCAAGAGTGTGAACAGTCAGATTCAAGTGTATCGCAGCTCATGAGGTCAGTGATAGACAATACTGGAGAGCCCTTGTTGCCAGGATTGGGCCCAGTAACAAGACCTAAAATGAAGAAGATGGAGGAGGAAGAAGAATAATAATAAGAAGAGTTATTGGCTGCAGTGCCAAAACCACAGGAGAGACAGATGCTCCTGCACCAGAGGATCCTAGTGAACTCTTTAAGTGGCTATGCATGCGACAGATCAAAATGGAATTCCAGAGGGAAGAAGACCGAAGACTGAGGGATGAGGACCGAAGGCTACTGGCATAGAAGAGATGATGACAAGACCAGAAGTGGAAAGACACCTTGAAAGCCATACAGGAGATGTCTCAAGGTTAGACAGAACGAGCTGTGCCAAGAGGCATTAAATTGACTAAGTTAATCGAAGTGATGATATAGAAGCTTATCTCATGACATTTGAGAGGGTGACCCAGACCTGCAACTGGCCCCAAGATCAGTGGGTGATAAGACTGATACCCTACTTGTCTGGGAGGGCTCAGTTGGTGTACAGTCAATTAAACGTTATGGATGCTGCCACCTATGCCAGAGTTAAAGAGGAAATCCTGCAAAGATATAACATCAGTACAAAGATCTATCATCAGCAGTTCCGATCACTGAAGATGTTTCACTATGATATGCCAAGGGAGACTTATGCCAGACTCAAGGACTACTGTGCCAAATGGCTAGAACCAAGCACCAAAACCATTAACCAGATAATGGAGCATATCACTATTGAAGAGTTCATACAGGTTTTGGCTTTCGATGTGCAAGTGTGGGTGAAGGAGCACAAACCTGAAACTGCAGAAAAAACTATTAAGCTGGATGAGGACTACCTAGCAGCTAGAATGTCTATACTCAGAGGACAACCAGATAATCAAGGAACACCTTCAACTCCAGTAAGACCCTTTTATTCTCAAAATAGCCGAGTCAGAGACAATCACAGTATAATAGGAGGGATAGAGGTGGTAGAATCCCATATTCTGAATTAATATACAGTACAGTACCATGGTCACCTTGGAAAGGGTCACATTGTGAAGAACTGTCCTAATAAAAGACAAGAGCCTACCCATCTGAATTTGACTAACATTGGCTATGTATAAATAGTGGGAACAGGAGGTCTACAAACATTGGGATTATTAGACTCTGAAAGCAGGCAAACCCTATTGAGAACTGACCTTGCCCCTGATTGTACCATAGCCCAACAGGATACTACTTTCAGATCTGTGCATGGGGACATTCACCAGTATCAAACAGCACATATTGATCTTAAAGTAAATAATGATAGCTGCAAAGTACTAGTTGGTCTAGTACTCCAGTTACCAGTATCTGTTATTATTGAGCAAGACTTTCCCACCTTTTCAACACTGATGAGTAATCGCCAGTCTTCCGTGGAACCTGTCAATGTGGTTACCAGATCTCAGGGTAAAGCCCAGTTATACTCTGTTTTTCCCTTTGAAGAAGATTATTTTGAAAGTGAGGGGAAAGATAGAAAGTCCCAAAAAGAAAGAAGAAGGGTGAAAAAGCTGTGGAGAGAACAACATCCAGAAGGGACAGAGTATATAGCACCAGTATTGTCTTATAAAACATTTATGAAGATCAGATGGCAGATGTTTTTGCAACCTTTATTTTCACAGGTGTCCAACGAGAAACAATTGGGACAATCTTATTTATGCTAAGAAATAAAATATTGTTTAGAATATCTGTTGATTTAAACAGTGGCTCTGAAACCGAGCAGTTAATGGTGCCCCAGAAATATAGAGAACAAGTGATGTACCTTGCCCATGACATTCCAAAGGCTGGCCACAAGGAGGGGATAAGAACATTAAAAGAATTCTGTCCAGGTTTTGTTGGCCAGGGATCCATCAGACCATGGCTGCTTATTGTAGAATCTGTGCTAAATGTCAGCTAGTAGCACAAGGGAGGAATAAAGACCAAGCACCCTTACAGCCTATCCCTTATGTCACTACCCCTTTTGATCGAGTAGCCATGGATGTTTATTTATTTATTTATTTATTGAAATGTTTCACCAGGAAGACACATTGAGTAATAAGTCGCTTGTCTCCAGGTGCGACTGGGGGGGTACATTAGGAATGAGACTTTAAACATTCAGGTTATAAGTTCAACATTAACTTACAGTTGTAAGGTAGATGTTAAAAAACAGTGTTACAACAGAGTTGCACATGATAGGTAAAAACAGTGGACAATAATAAGTACTTGGTTAAAAAGTAACAAGTGCTTATGTGAAAGTAAAAGGAAAAAGAGATGCAGTGGTGAGGTGTGTGGAGAAGGAAGAGTTGTGTCCCTGGAGACCACTTCAAGATGTGATGATCCTGTACTGCGCTAACAAGAGATAAGGGGATAAGGCAGTGCCACAGAGAGACCCTTTCAGGATGGTGAAGGAAGGGAGTAGATGAGAGATACAAGCCCCTTTGGAAGTAGGGGAGGGGCCCATGAAGACCATTCAGTGTCTCTTATATTCTGTGAGAGATAAAGGGAGGCCAGTAAAGGGAGCAATTTGGGGAAAGTTGAGGAGAGCTAGGAATTTGGGTAGGAGTGCACAGGGTAAAATGAAGGTGATGGTAGAGGGAAGGGGTTTGTCTAGGGCTGAGAGGAGAAAGTTAGGGAGGGACATGGCAGGAGCAGCTAGGAGCAAGGTAATTATTGAGGGCAGAGCTGATGGAGTAGGCAGAGGATGAGTGGCAGACCTGTGGGGGAGGGAATTCCAGATTTTTGGGAGGTGGTGAGAGTAATCAGATTGGCCAATTTGGGTCGATCTTCGGAGGACTACCAGGGTACGAGAGTCAGTTGATCTAAGGGAATGCAAGGGTGTGGGAGGAGTTATAAAGGAGGAGATGAGGTAGGAAGGATCTCACCCAACCAGTGCTTGGAGGTGAATTTAGCACAGTGGGAGAGCCGCCTATTTGCAAGAGAGGGGAAGGATAGGGCACAATAAAGATCACAGTGGTAGGTACGAGATGGGGCATCCAAGGCAATGCAGCAGAAGGAATTCAAGAGAGTGTCCAGTCTGGCCAGGGAGGACTTAGGGGCAGCACCATAGACTATGTCACAGTAGTCAAAAATGGGCAGTATCATCTTCTGGACAAGTTCACACCTAGCAGTAGGAGGGATGCAACTACAGTTCCTGAACAGGGCACCAAGCTTGGGGCACAGTTTTTTTGGATGGTGTCTGTATGTCCAGAGAAGTTTAGGTGTTGGTCCAACCAAACACCTAAGTACCTGAAGGAGGATGTGTTATCAAGTAAAGTCCCATCAAGGGTATGAAAAATGGGTAGGGAGGGAAGCCTTGAAAGTTTCTGCCTTGTGTCAAAGGTCATGGAGACTATCTTCTTGGCATTAAGGAAAAGTTGATGATTAGCAAACCAGACCTGAACCTTGTCAAAGTCTTGCTGTAAGCTGGCTGTAACCACATCAGGATAGGAGCCAGATGCATACAGATCCGTATCATCGGCATACATATGTATAGCATAGGATGGGGAGCAAACAGAGGGAATGTAATTTAGGAAGATGGAGAATAGGATGGGCCTTAATACAGAGCCCTGGGGGACTCCAGTGCTAATCAGAAGGGGAGGAAGTGGCATCCAAGATCTTACAGTAACTGACTGGGTTCTGCCAATAAGGTAAGCCTTAAACCAGTTTGTGGTAGAGGGAGATAGGCCAGTGGCTGGGAGTCAATTGAGGAGAAGGGAGTGAGAGACAGTGTCAAAGGCCTTGGCCAGGTCGACAAAAATGGCACAGGTAATTTGGCCATTGTCCATCTTAGTTAGGATGGAGTCTGTGAGTTGCAGGAGAGGTGGTGGTTGAGTGTTTTATCCTGAAACCAGACTGGAGAGGGTGAAAAAGGAGGTGTCAGGTAAAAAAGAGGTGACTTGGAAGAGGACAATTTGTTCTTGAAGCTAGGCAAGGATAGAGAGGAGAGAAATGGAGTGGTAGTTGCTGGGGGATGAGGTGTCACCCCCTTCGGGTACAGAGAGGACCACTGCATGTTTCCATGAAATGGGAACCAAGGCAGTAGAGAATGAAAGATTTAAGATTGTTGAGAGGGGGTAGGCAATCTCCAAAGCAGAAAGGGAGAGGAGTTTTGGGTCAAGGCCATCAGTAGAGGTACCTTCAGAGGGGTTGATGGTGAGGAGGCCACATAGGGCATTGTTTGGGATTACAGTAGTAAAAGACAAGGGGAGGTGGGAGGGTGATGACAGGGGAACAGCAGTACAGAGTGGGGATGGGTAGGTGGGGAGGAATTTTCAGTAGTTCAGTGGCACAGGAGGTATAGCAGGAGTTACATTCTGCAGCTACAGCTGGTGGGTCAGACACTAGTGAACTATTTACTTTAAGTACTGGTGGTGATGGGCATGATGAGGGGGTAAATAGGGCATGGACCACAGTCCAGAACTGTGAAGGGCATTTATGTTGGTGATGAAGGCAGATTTGAAATATTCAGACTTGGATAACCTTGTAGCCCTAGTGCAAGCATTTCATAGCATGCAGTACTTAGCAAGGTCAGTAGGATGCTGGGTAGCTTTATGACACTTCCAGGCTTGCTTTCCAATCCTCAGGCAGGCCAGAAGTTTAGCAGTTATCCAAGGTAAGTAGTTACCTCTAACTTTGGTTTGCTTGAGTGGGGCAAAGGTGTTCCAGTTTTCAAGAAAGATTTCTATGAAGTAGGCAAGGGTATTATCAACTGAAGGGGACCTTACAGAAGTGGCAAGGTTACTCAAGAGTGGTTCAACATGAGGAGACTTGAAAGAGCATAGTTGTATGGTTTTGTGTGGTGATTTAGTTCTGTGGACTTCCCTAACTATGTATATTGGGTTATGGTCACTGACAGCATCAGGAAGGATGCTAGAGGTGATGACACGGTGGGAGTGGGAGGTAATGGCCCAGTCACATAGGGAGTGTTGTTGTGTCTTGTGGTTTGGGTGGGTGGGTTCAGATATCAATTGGGAGAGGTATAGAGCTCCAATTTCATTTTTAGTTTTGGTAGTTTTAGGGGACAACCAATTTATATTGAAGTCACCTTGGATGAATACTTCACCAGAGTGAGCAAGGGAAGTGATGGAGGTTAGGAGGTCTAGCGTGACCATAGGATACTTTGCAACAGTATATGACAGCTATGAAGATTGGAAGAGTGAAGGGAGCATCACATAGATAGCTAGATCATCATGTGTCTCAGGATTGGAGGATGAAGAGATGATGGAATATTGAATGGAGGCTAGGACATAATCGCAACACCACCACCCCTATCAGCACAATCTTGTTTTTCCAGTGAGTAGTCAGGAATGGAGACTGAGTGGTCAGGATAGTGCTCTTTAGCCAAGTTTCTGAGATGATTAGAATGTTTGGTTTTAGAGTGCACACCATTGTCTGAATCTGGTCTATTTTTGCAACAAGCTACGGGTGTTTAGAAGTAGGATCTTTAAGCCCTTTGGGAGGACTGAGAGAAGAAAGTGGAGGGAGGTAGTAGAGGAAGCACCGGAGGAACTAGGGGCAATAGTGTCTGGGTTGAGGTGCATATCCTCAGCAGAAAGCAAGAGGACAGTGAGTATGAGAAAGTGGAGCTTAGGGGATTTTGAAGGGGCTACCAAGGAGGTTGTGAGTTTTGAGGTGAAGGGAGTGGATGAGAGAGGCAGAAAAAGGTGCACAGCTGCAATGAAAGGGGACACCGTTATCAAAGCCACATGAGGAATAGTGGTAGAGTGAGACCATAATTCAAATGGGATGGAAGTAGTGATGGCATGGATGTGGGTAGGGGACTGGAGATAGTAACTGATGGTGTTGAGAGAGTTATTTGGAATAGATGGGTAGTAAGCAAGTGGAAGTGGTAAAGAGAGGGATATGAGCAGAACAAGGGGGAGAGAAGAGAATAGAGGATGCATTGTTCATAAAGGCAGAGAAATTAGTGAATAACTGATTTAGAGACAGGAAGAATTTAACCAGGAGCATGGAGGGGCTGCTTAAGATTGATGGAGTTGCTGTAGTTTATGAAGGTGTCTAAATGAACAATACTCAGGGATTGCTTTAAAGAAAGATTGCATCCTCTAGTGGCTATATAGTATATTCGAGGATGAGAAAAGAGGGGATAAACAAAGGTGAACTTTTATAGCAATCAGATGGTGGGGAAGACATTAAGTGTAGCCAGGAAGACAGCAGCAGCAAATTGTGACAAAGGAGTAATAAAATAGCAAGGGATGGCCCAGAGGTGGGGATTGCTGGGGTGCTATGTGTTAGCCTAGGAGTGAGAAGAGAGAGAGAGAGAGAGAGGAGAGAGAGAGAGAGAGAAGAGAGAGAGAGAGAGAGAGAGAGAGAGAGAGAGAGAGAGAGAGAGAGAGAGAGAGAGAGAGAGAGAAAGGTCCGACTCCCATACACACACACACACAGGGGAAATGCCAAACCTCACCCAACAACTAACACACCGAAATATGGCCAATGGAAAATCATGTACATCAATGCTCACAGCCTGGAAATAAGATCCCAGACCTGTAGGCAATAATGTCAGAGGCTAAACTGGACATTGTAGCAACTAATGAGACTTGGTTTACCAGTAACCACACTTGGAAGACTTCAGTACCTGGCTATGTACTGTTCAGAAAAGACCGAGGTGCAAATGGGGGTGGAGTGGCCCTGCATGTCAATGAAAATATCAGAGCTACAAAAATTCAAAATACACATAAGGAGCCAGAAGAACTGTGGGTCACTCTGGAAACAGGAAATGGGATAGCATAAGAACTGGGATTGTCTACAGGCCCACTGGACAGAGGAGGACATAGACACGCTACTGTTAGAAGATATACAAAACATGACAGCTAAAGGGAGGTTCTGATAATGGGAGACTTCAACATGCCAGATACGGACTGGTCAATACCAGCAGGAATATCTGCCAGAACTAGACACATGGTGGATTCCCTGCAGGGGGAAGACCTCAAACAACTAGTACAACAACCCACAAGAGACAGGGCTATCCTAGATCTAGTACTGACTAACAGGGAAAGGATCACAGATTTCCAGGTAGAAGGTCACCTGGGGGCCAGTGACCATTGGCCACTACAACTAAATCATCCCATTCCAAGGCAAAAATATGGTACTTCAGAGGAGCTAACTTTGATAAGATGGTCAGCAGAGTTAAGCTAGCCCTGACAAAAAGAAATACAGGTGAGGGGGTACAGGCACAGTGGGCAAACATTAAGGATGCAATATTTGAAGCAACGTCTTATTGTGTTAGACAGAAAAGGAAATGCAAAAGAAGAAGGAAACCACTTTGGTTCTCAAAAACAGTAGCAGAAAAGGACAGAGCCAAAAGGCTGGCCTTCAGGAAATATAAGGGAAAGCAGCAGGATGAAGATAGGGAGGCCCACCAAACTTCCGTAAGGGAAGCAGGGAAGGCAATAAGGCAGGCAAAGCCCAAACCAAGGAAACACTAGCACAGACAGTAAGAGAAGGTGACAAGACTTTCTATAGATACATTAGTGAAAGGAGAATGTCCAAAAGGGGGTATTGCTAAGAGCAAAGGAGATAAGGGGGCATGTAAGTAGGAGGACCATGTAAAAGCATCTATCCTAAACAGATACTTCTCCTCAGTATTTACTAAAGAGAAGGTAGGGCAGGGTCCACAGCTCAGCACCATGGACACAGGGAGGAGGGAGGTGAGCACCAGTTCCTTCACAAAAGAAAGGGTCCTACAAGAGGTTGATAAGCTCAGGGTGGACAAGGCAATGGGACCTAATGGCATACATCCCAGGGTACTAAGAGAGCTAAGGGTGGAACTAGCAGAGCCATTACAAGAACTGTTTAGTGAGTCTCTGAGCACAAGAGAGGTCCCAGAAGACTGGAGAAGGGCTTGTGTGATCCAGCTCCACAAGACTGGTAGCAGGGAGGAGGCAGGGAACTACAGACCAGTCAGTCTTACCTCAGTAGTGGGCAAGATTATGGAGGCACTCCTTAAGGAAAGCATAGTGCAACACCCGGAATCCATAGGCACACAGGATCCAAGACAGCATGGGTTTACAAAGGAAGGTCCTGCCAACATAATCTCATAGATTTCTTTGACTAGGTAACAGAATGGTGGACCAAGGAGAGCAGTTGATGTTACTACCTTGATTTCAGCAAAAGCTTTCATTACTGTTCCATATAGAAGATTGATTAATAAACTGGGTAGGCTCGGGGTGGTTCAGAAGTCGGTCAACTGGGTGGCAAACTGGTTGACGGGCAGAAAACAGAGAGTGGTGGTAAATGGTATACAGTCAGAAGAGATGCAAGTCACAAGTGTGGTATCTCAGAGATCAGTCCTGGGGCCAATCCTCTTCAATGTCTTCATCAGTGGTATTGCAGATGGACTGAAGGGTAAGGTTTGTCTGTTTGCAGATGACACCAAGGTCTGCAACAGAGTAGATTATCCAGATGGGTTGGGCAGAATAAGAAGAGATCTGGATAAACTAGCATAATGGTTGGAAGAGTAGCAACTGGGGTTTAATGCAAAGAAGTGCAAGGTCATGCACATAGGGAAGAGAAACCCTGAAGCCACCTATAGACTGGGAGGGGAGTTGTTGGCAGTCACAAGGGAAGAAATAGACTTAGGCGTCATCATCACCGATGACCTGAAATCACCCAAGCAGACCACTAAAGCAGTAGGCAAGGCTAGAGGGATGTTAGGGTGTATTAGTAGGGATATCACAAGTTGGAAGAGGGAGGTAATAATCACTCTTTACAAGACACCACTTAGGCCCCATCTGGAGTACTGCATGCAGTACTGGAGGCCACACCTTCACAAGGACATTGACCAAATTGAGGCAGTTCAGAGAAGAGCAACCAAAACTGTGCAGAGACTGCATCAGAAAACATATGAGGACAGATTAACGGAGCTCAATATGTATATCCTAGAGCAAAGGAGGGAGAGAGGTGATATGATCGAAACATTCAAACACCTTAAGAGCATTAACAAGGTGAAAGAGTCTGATATGTTTCAATATAAGAAAAATAGCAGGACAACAGGACACTGCATGAGATTAGAGGGAGGCAGATTAAGGGGTAATATGAGGAAGTTCTTTTTCACAGAAAGGGTGGTGGATGCATGGAATGGCCTACCTCAGGAAGTGGTGGATATGAATACAGTGCAGGGCTTTAAACAGGCATGGGATAGGCATAAGGGAACAATGCAGATGAGTATGAATAGATAGGCCATTGACAAAGCAAAGGCCAATGACACATTTATAAGGTAGAAAAAGAAATGGGTAGACTGGATGGGACTTGTGGTCCTATCTGCCATCAGCTTCAATGTTTCTATGTAGAGAGAGAGAAAAAAGAGGAAAAAAATATTTATATATATATATATATATATATATATATATATATATATATATATTCTTTCAGGTTTAGCTTAAACAGCTCATACCAAACTGAGCTGTAAATTCTAGCATAACCAGTCTGGCACTTAATAAGTACCAAGAGTCAGCCTGGGAGAAAGAAGTACTGAGAAAAGAATAGAAAGTGGGAGAGAGAGAGAGATAAACAAAATATTATCTTCAGTTTAATCTAGACAAAATTATTCTAAACTAAGCAGTAATTTCCTTACATCATACAATCAAGATCTAGCAATATACAGTGATTCAACTGGTAAGCACACAGTTACAGCAAGCTACACACAAATACAATTAGGCAGAGGGGAGAAACTGAAGCTAAGACATGGGCTGGGAGGCATACAGCAAAAGATCAGCAGTGGAATAGGAAGAAAACCAATCATGAGCCTGGGTCTCCAGTGCCGACCAATCAGGTGCTGGGGACAAAGCAAAGCCACCAGGAAGGCTGTACCTGCAGAGTTGAAGGATGGAATGAAGTTTCAGGGACTGCAGCAGAGAATTCTGCCTCCTGGTGCTGTTCCTTGGTGGACTGAAGTGCCCTGGGCAAGAGCCTTCACCTAGGACGAGGAGAGAGAGGGGAGAAATAGAGGTGAACCTTTATAGGCAATCGGATGGTGGGGGCAGACAGGAAGTGTAGACAGGAAGACAGCAGCAGCAAATTGAGTGACAAAAGGAGTATTGAAATAGCAGAGGGATGGCCCCGAGAGGTGGTGGGGCTGGAGTGTTATATGCTAGCCTGAGAGTGAGAGAGAGAGAGAGAGAGAGAGGGGGAGGTGCCGGGGTGTTATATGCCAGCCTGAGTGCAAGAGAGAGAAAGAGAGAAGAAAAAGAGGAAAAAAAAAACATATATTTTTTTAGGTTTAGCTTAAACAGCTTGTACCAAACTGCTCTTAAATTCTAGTGTAACCAGTCTGGCACTTAATAAGTACCTAGAGCCAGCCTGGGAGAAAGAAGTACAGAGAAAAGAACAGAAAAATGGGAGTGAGAGAGAAACAAAATATTCTTTTCATTTTTTTTTTTTTTTATCATGTAATGGTTTCTTACCTGCAGCCACTGCTTCTCCACCGCCGACCCTGAAGCTGTAGTGCCCAGCTGGCAGAGGCAACTACACCATCGAAGGAGGCTCCACCCAACACCTCCACGCCCGACGAGGATCCAGTACCAGCACACGCCATCCAGGCATCATCCACCAGTGAAGCTTGAGGACATCAAGCTGCCACAGACTAGTGCCATTTTGTTTCCCCCATATTCTATTCCCCCAGGGGAGCATGGACATGCAATGACATCTGCGCACTGGCGTGCAGATGTCTGCCGTGCTCCCCTACCACACAGCACCTGCATTTCTGCAGTACCTCTGGGCATCCCCAGGGACTACCAGAGTGCAGCGTGCACCCACCCCATTTCCCCAGGACTAGGAGAGCTGTCAGCGGATGCTCAACTCTAGTCCTCCCTGCCAACCCCTGACTACACAAGCTGCTCCTGAACCCAGGTCACCTGTATTGATCGAGGTGTGACGTCCAGTGCCTAAACCTTCAGCGCCACTGGGCCGGCCCAATTTGCCGATGAGGGAGCCCACCCCGCCGGCATAATGTCCCAATAAAACATTTGTTTTGTGCCAGAGGTGCCCAATCCCCCTCAGCTCTTGCCCCCCCTTATGTGCTGACGGGGGTGCCCAATCCCCCATTGGCTACAGCCCCCTGCAAAAAAAAAAAACTAGGGTGGCATGCTGGGAGCCTACCCCAGCATTCCAAATATCCCTGTTAAAAAAAAAAAGTCCCACAATGTTGTTTTTTTTGTTTTGGTTTAACCTGTAAAACAGAAAAGCGGTCCCACGTTGAGTTGGGTGAACCTCCCCAACTCGTGCCCACCTTGCACGCCACCCTGCCTCCCCCACCTCCCCCATACCTCCGGGCCCAGCGTGGTGATCTTCGTGGACCAGGAACATGTCTGCACTCTTCAAAGCCAACCTCGAATTGAAGAAATGACGGTAAGCTGAATAATGGCATAAATTTGTTTTTTTCAACTTTGGTGCATATCTCAGGCATTTTGGGGAATTTTGGCACCACATTTTCAATATTGGGTTATTGGGACCCCTCCTCATGAATTCAGCCACTGTCATGGCGTTATTCGGTCCCAAAAGGTGATTTCGCGGTCACTGCGCGTAATCACCTTTTGAGACTGATTAGCAAAATGATACTGCCAGTGTTCATGAGGTGGGTCATCAAAAGTCTATGTTGCAAATTTGGTGGAAAAAATAAAAAAGGACTGTTTTATAAGCGTGCATTGCACAGTTGCTAAGAATGCTCATAACTTCACAAATTTGCAATATTTTCACTCTAGATTTTCCACATTGCCATTTTTCTGCACCTCCTTATGAACGGTACAGCTGTCATTTTTCACATCCTGGCCAAAATGTGTTTTTGCACTTCCAGCGCAGAATAGCACCATCGCTGTGGGAAATCAGTATTCAGGACACTTTAAGAAAATCACAGTGACACTGTTCATGAGAAGAGGTCCTAAAATGCCTATGTTGAAAAGTTTATGATGAAAGTCCATAAAATGCGAGTGTTATGGCGTGCATTGTGCAGTTCCATGCACGCTTGTAACTTCAAATTTGTAATGTTTTCAGTCAGATTTTCAACATTGGCATTTTCCACCCTCCTTATGAACAATACAGCTGTAATTTTCTACATCCTGGCCAAAATGTGTTTTTGACTTCCGGCAGAATAGTGTGAGTCGCTGGGAAATCATTGTTTGGGACACATTAAGGAAAACACAGTGACAGTGTTCATGAGCAGAGGTCCTAAAATGCCTATGTTGAAAAATTTAGTGATGAAAGTCCATACAATAACTGTGTTACATGCATGTGATGTGCAGTTTCCACATATGCTCAGAAGTGTGAGCATTTTTAATATTCCCACTAGAGATTTTCAACATTGCCATCTCTTCACACCTCCCTATGGATGGTACAGTTGTCATTCATCACATCCTGCCCGTTCTGTGTTTTCATACATGTGGTGCAGAATGGCACAGTCACTGTTGGAATGCAAAGTTTGGGACACATTGACAAAATCACAGTGCCACTGTTCATGAGAAAATGTCCTAAATGATTTCATGAGGTGGGGTCACAAAAAGGCCATGTTGAAAATTTGTAACGCAAATACAGTACCAACAAACGCCCAGGGTGTTAGGGTTTCTAACCATTAATGTCCCACCCTGTACAGACTGACAGGCATCGGAGTGTGCCTTTGGATTGCCGACTGTACTGCTTACACCATCCCACCCCCACCTCCCAGCCAGTGACAGGCATCGAGGTGTACTTTGGACTCTTCAGCCCCAGAGTTCACCCCATTCTCCTATGCTGCACCCATTTCAGCATATGTCCTTATGGAATGGGGTAACTGTAAAGCCAAACACCCCAAGGCACACCTCAACACATGTTGGTGTCTGCAGAATAGGGTGAGTTGACATAGCATGAACGTCATGGGCGATGACCCAACACTTACCCCAATGCCTGTCCATCTCTACAGGATGGAAGTGGGGTTGGCATGAAGTTCAATACTTCACTGCTTTTCCTATTCTGCATCTGTCTAACTCCTGCATTTCCTATTCTAATACCAGCAATCAAACATTCGGCATTGGCAAATGCTTGTTATATTTGGCATCAATAAAAGGATTTTTTAAACTAAAGAAATCCTGAATCTTGGACTAGTTCTTCAACTGTGTACCCTGGGTAAGCGCCATGACTTTCTGAAAACAGTTTAGTATTGTATCACTGAGCACCACAGTACACTTTGGAGTGTTTTTTTCTTCTTTGCACTGCTGATTCTCTGCTGTCCAGATGTCTACAGTTCAAGGGATACTCCTACCAGGTCTCAAATATCTACCAGGTCTCAAATATGGCCTGGCATTCATGGGTGTGAGTAAAACCATACTCTGTAGATGGGATATGACATAGAATAATGTGTATCATTTTCTCCTTTCCTGTCCGAAGCTCACATATCACTACCTCCTCTACAATAGCCTAAACTGGCTCTACCCAGCTGGCCACTGATGACTTGTACTGGTGCATTTTGTGGACAAGCTCCTGCCGATAGGCTCCCACCATTATTGAGGGGCATTCTACATCTAAAGCCCCATCCATATTACGGCTTCTCACAGTGGGACAAATTTTGCTTTGGAAAAGCTTACTATAGCTCCTTTTGAACCAGCCTAAGTCGTTTCTTATGCTGTCTTTCTTTCTTGGCAGCAATTTTATTTGCAGTCCCTTCTGCTTGAATGATTTCACAGCAAAAGGCTTTAATGTGTGAGTTTCATTACTTGATTTTCCACAGAGATATGGTACCTATGCATATTAATCCTAAATTGCTATTAAAGGTGGTGTCTAAGTTTACATTAAATGAAACCATCAACCTGCCAGCATATTATGCAGATCATGCAAATCCAGGGAAAGCATTTCTCTGTACGCTAGATGTGCACAGAATACTTGGGTACTATATACAGTACATCATATGAAGGATTGCAGGAGATCCTCAGGGCTTTTTGTTTTATTCACTCCTGGGAAGAAGGCACCTCAGTTTCTAAACAGTGCCTGTTGAAATGGCTAGCCAACTGTATTACTTTTGTTACTAGAAGTATGGTGAGGAACATCTTTGGGTGGTTCATGGTCATTCCTCTAGAGGCATGGCCACCTCTGTTGCTTGTTTAAAATGTCTCTGCTGCAGATATCTGTAAAGTTGCTACCTGAGTACTGTCCACACATTCACTATACACACAGTCTGAACATTGCCTCTAATAGACATGCTGGCTTTGGCCTAGCTATACTACAAAGGTCTCCTTTATAGACCTTCTTACTCCATCCACACAGATTTTCACTGTCAGTACTGATTTGTACTGATTCCATAAGGTGTGGTCTGATGAAGGAGGCTTAGTGGTTACTGTATAAATTGCTATTTTTCACATTTCTCACCACTCCCTAAAATTCCATCATTTTGCAGCTATATTGGCTCTTGCTAGAGTTTGTTTATGATTATAAGAGTTTTGAGGCTTTTGTTTTTATGTTTTGTTTTTGTGTGTTTTGATTTTTGGTTACTCAGTTGACCAAGGTAAATGTGACCTTAGACCTTCTCTAACTGGGAGTCATTTCTCATCCATTGACATTTTGGAGCCATGTACCTGGATCATTACTTTTGCCTTTGTTTTTTTTTTTTCTTTTTTTTTTATTATATGTTTTTGCTTTAGCTAACCTAATACATACAACTATTCTGACTGGAACAACTGGGTTACATTTATATTCATCATCTGCAACACACTTTGGTAAGACTGCAGTGCAACTCCCAATTGTGGTACAGCATGTGGTGAGTTCTTGAATGCAAGTCTGTTTATTTTTTTTATTTATTTATTTATTAAGAGATTTACCAGATAAGCATTCTGAGCAGGGTCTGCTTATTTCCAGATGCGACCTGGGGTACACCCAAACAGCTAAGTCCAAGAATAAGAGTATCACTTACATCAGTGTGTAAAATCATCTTCTATGCTTAGTGATTTGGACTGCATTTTTCCTACCTTATCCTGAAGGCAGTAATTAAAGCCTGAGGAATTTAACTAGTCAAACACTAAAGCGTGAGCAGTGAAATATAAGCAGTAGTAGCAGCAGTAGCAGTAGTAGTAGTAGAACCTTTAATTTTCGACAGGATCTGATCTTTAGGTTCCAAAGAGGCATATTTACAAAGTTGTCCTACACTGGTCACAGTTTCACATATAAATAAAAAAAGAAATATTTTTTAATATAGTTAAGCAAGATACATTAATGATAAACAAAGCAAACATAAAGGAATGATCTAAACAAAGCAGGTTTCTATCTGCTCATACTGTTACCACAAATAAAACATACACACATTTTGTACATTACAGTCATACATCAACCTCCCCAATGTACCCAATGTACAGGCATCCTTGTTGTCCACTGGGCTGCCTATCACCATCTGCGGTTCACTTCCTGCATGCCTGGACACCACTCTGCACCTCTCTCGGTGCCAAGAAGCCTGTTGCCACTGGCCTCCTGGACACAAACATCAGGTGTTCTTGTAGCACACTGGGCTACCTACCGCCATCTGTGGTTCACCTCCTGCATGCCAGGATGCCACTCTGCACCTCTCTGGGTGCCAAGAAGCCTGCTGTCACTGGCCTCCTGGACACAAGCATCAGGTGTTCTTGTAGCCCACTGGGCTACCTACCACCATCTGCGGTATGCCTCCTGCATGCCTGGACACCACTCTGCACCTCTCTTGGTGCCAAGAAGCCTGCTGCCACCAGCCTCCTGGACAAAAGCAACAGGTGTACATGTAGCCCACTGGGTTAACTACTGCCATCTGTGGTTCACCCCCTGCATGCCTGGACACCACTCTGCACCTCTGTGGGTGCCAAGAAGCCTGCTGCCATCAGCCTCCTGGACACAATCATCAGGCATCCTTGTAGCCCACTGGGCTACCTACTGCCATCTGCGGTTCACCTCCTACATGCCTGGACACCACTCTGCACCCCTCTCAGTGCCAAAAAGCCTACTGCACTGGCCTCCTGGACACAAGAATCAGGTACAGGCTATACACAGCCCCGGCCTGCACAGCTGCTGGTTCTGCTGCAGAATATTTTGAAAATCAGTCCCTTTCCCTGGAAAAGTCCTCATTGGTTGCTCCTGAGCAGAATCATCCTGACTGACTACCTTTGGACTGGCATTTTGCTCTCCCGATACCAGACTCAGCTCTTAGATATTAAGTTAGTGAATTCATTTGGTCTGCCTTCATACAAACAGTCTGGAACTGGCAAAAAAGTATATTTGTTTTTATTCTCCCTCCTATAGCTCAGCTGAATCCCTACACTTATGGAGATCCTGTCTCCCTGCTAGCGCTGATTTTCAGCTTCAGTGTTACAAGTTGTTCCACATAGCTTCTGCCCTGCAGAGTTTTCCCTTTGTCACTGTTTAGAGCCATATTTTAATAAATAATAATAATATTCTTTATTTATAATGCGCTTTTCAAAAATCAAAGCGCGAGTACAAGTTATGGAATCTGCGTGTAATAAAACATTAATATAAAATACAATTAATAAATAAATACATTACAACAAACATTCATAAAACAATAATAAAATCGAACCCAAACCAATCAGTCACTTCCCCATAGGCCTTAATCCATAAAAAGGATTTTAAGGCTTGTTTGTATTTTG
The DNA here is from genome assembly GCA_016271365.2 of Neoceratodus forsteri. Taxonomy (NCBI): domain Eukaryota; kingdom Metazoa; phylum Chordata; order Ceratodontiformes; family Ceratodontidae; genus Neoceratodus; species Neoceratodus forsteri. Next base: position 1,183,688,554 of record CM057458.1, read on the forward strand.
TATTGTATTTAACTTGGTATCTCTGTTGCTGTGTCTAAGATTATTAGAGTACAGGATTTACAGGACTTTAGAATTTCAGGATTTTCTTTGCTGAAAGTCTCCATAGCCAGCTGATCTGTTTTATTTGAATCCAGCTCAGCTACCAATTTAATTTCTCCCTTTGTTTCGCTTCCCCTTCAGCTGTGACACCCTTTTTTTACAAATCTGTTATAGAGCTGGTGCCTAGCTGTCTGCTTCCTGACCTCTGATTTGACCCTGTTTTACTAAATTGCAGCCCTTTGTGTAGTCATTTTATATTCACTCCCACCACTTCAGAGTGCTGTTTAATCCCTGTGCCGTCCCTCTGTTAACAGGCATCCTTGTAGCCTACTGGGCTACCTACCACCATCTGCAGTTCACCTTCTGCACACCTGGACACCACTTTACACCTCTTTCAGTGCCAAGAAGCCTGCTGCCACCGGCCTCCTGGACACAAGCATCAGGTACATCCTCTACACTGCCTCAGCCTGCACAGTTGCTGCTTCTGCTGCAGAATTTTTCATCCACCCACTTCCACTCCCAGGTCACCTTTAAATATACTTATGCTCCTCCTTCCCTCCCCTACTCTGTCCTGCCCCCATTGGCTTTTAGTAGTAGAATTCAGGAGCTTAAAGCTATCTAAACACAGAACCTTCAGAAATCTGTGACTCCGTTGTTAGCGCTCTCTAAACACAGAAGTCTCATTTGCTTATGGACTTCCATATGGTGCTTATCCACTCTGAATTGTTGTATGGGTGGGACCCCTGAGTGGTCAGTCTTGTGCCTAATTAACCTGCTTGATATGTATAGCTAGGAGTCACAGCTCTGCCCCAGTAAATATACTTCTGCAATTTGATCATATTCACAGTCTGATAGATGTTTACTGCATCTAATATTCTAGTTGGTGTATTCAATGCTGTGTAATCTTTATCCTAAGTTGGCTTCAGGCTTGAGCCTAGCTTATTCTACCCCAGTGGGCCTGGCTGAGTATATTTTTTACAACCACTGTTGACTAGTTGACTGCAATTAATCACGGTGGGAACTGACTGCAATCTACTGAAGAATTTCTGCCTGTCTATATATCATGTCTCAGCAACTTTAGTCAGGAAATGTCTCTGTTAGCTTGTTAATGTATTGTGCTCACTAGCTATCTCTACTAGCCTTGCCTCCAGTGAGGCTTACTACCATGGAACTGGTAATCCTTCCAGTAGCTAGTGGTGTGCTCCTAGATGGGGGGGATTGTCTACTGACCCTTGTTGTGGGGGTGTCTGTAGGATAGACCTCCACAAACTGTGTGCTCCTCTGGGGCCCACTTGGACAGCTTAGGGGGTCTGGTGGAAAAACACTGCTTGGTTCTATCCTCAGGGCCTTCTTAGTGTTTGACAAAATAGCCCCTCTGGCTTCTGGTAAGCCTTGACCTGTCTACCTGACCTGTCCACAATATCTTCTCCTTTCAGTGCCCCGGTTAGTCCCAGGGACAGGTCCTTCTTGACATGGGGGTTCCTAAGCTCCCCAGGGAGGGTGATAAGCCCTCCCCATTTATCAGTGTCCTCATCATTGGCCTTCTCTCTGCCTTATGTCTCCCTCTACTTATTGCTGATTGCTCCTCTTCCTTTTGGGGGCCCCTAGGTTACACTTGAACAGCATAGGGGGCATGACTTCATCTTCTCCAATCTAATAACCATGGCAGACAGCCCCTCTGACCTATCTGCTGTCTTGACCTCGGGTGCTTTCTGTATCCTGCCATAGTGGTCAGGTGTCCTTCTCACAAGCCTTTGGCCAGAGGTGGTTATCCCCCTAAAAGTCATCTCCTCTGGCTCCTCCTCATGACTTTAGCCTTGGCTGGGGACATTAAGCTTAACCCTGGTCCTACTTATAAAATCTTCTCACTTTCTGTTGGCTGGCTGTCAACAAAGGGGATGAAAATAGCTCACCTCAACATCTGCAGCCTCCTGCCCAATCTGGCTGAACTCTGTGCCTGGGTCACTCACTACAAGCATTACATCCTTAGTATTACTGAGACTTGGCTGAAACCTTCCACCCCTGACTCGACCTGTGAACTTCCTGGCTTTGATCTCATTAGGCAAGATCATCCTGGGAAAAAGCATGGGGGTGGTATCTTGGTCTACTACAAGAGTCACCTAAACCTATCTTTTGTATCCCACCAACAGCCCTTACTGTCTTCTTGTGAGCTGCTTCACACAGTCCTATTACTCGGGAATACTAAGAAGCTGCACATTATCTGTACATACCATCCCCCAAGGGTGGTCTGTTGGGGTTATTCTACCTTCTTGATTCTGTTGGTTCTAAGACTGGGGATAATGAGCTAATGATCTTGGGATATCTTAATTTAAAATGGCTTGGAGGAAACACCAAGCTTGATGAACCTCTGCTTGCTGGTCTCTCCTTGTCTCAACTTATTCAGGAGCCCAGTAGGTGGTCTACCACTGGTGGTCCTAGTTCCTTCCTGGACTGGGTCCTGTCCAATAGACCTAAGAGAATCAGCTCCACTGGTACCCTTCCTGACTCTGTATCCAGCCACACTCCTGTGTACTACATATGGAAGATCTCCTCCCAGAAAATTCCTCACAAAGTCATCCAAGTAAGGGTTTTCTCCAGGTTTGACCTGGGGTCCTTCCATGAGGATCTGAGGCTTACAGACTGGTCTGCAGTGCTAAATGCTCAGGACTCTTTCACTGCTGTTAGTCATTTTCTCAGCACCTTCTGGGAACTGCAGAACAAGCATGCCCCTATTATCAGGTGGAGGGTTAGGAGGTCTGCCACTAAGTGGCTGCATGGGAGCCTCCTAGCCCTCATGAGGGTTTGAGACAAGTGCTGGGCCAATTTCATGGTCATGATGGACACAGCCATATTTCAGCAATTTAGGAATATCATGAGTGAATGCAAAAAAAGCAATCAGGGCTACCAAAAGTGAATACTGCAAAACTGCCTTACTCAACTCAGCTAAGGACCTGAGAAATTTCTGGAGGATCATTAAAAATATAATAAGTGGTTTGTCCAATTGTGGGGTCTCTGATATGCTCATAGATGGATCTAATTGTAACAATCCACTAACTAACACCAATGCATTCAACTCCCACTTCTCAGATCTGTCTGCCTTCACCTCCCTATGCTCCACTGGTGGGAGTGGTAGTCGTGTCCCAGCATCTGCCCCACAGTTGGCCCCTATCTCCCGTCCATTACTCTACTTCAGGGCTGTGATGGCACAGGAGATGCAGAGACTTCTCTCTGCTCTCTCGTCTCACTCTAGTGCTGGCCACGATAGCATGGAACCTAAGATCCTCTATCTTGGTGCCTCTTATATTGCCTCCCCAGTGGCCCATATCTTCAACATGTCCCTAGCCTCTGGAGTTATCCATGACCTCTGGAAGATGGAGAGGATTGTCCCTGTTCTCAAACAGGGCAACCCAAAGATCCTCGACAACTACCAACCGATAGCCATATTGTTGGCTATCAGTAAACTTCTGGAGAAAGTTGTGGCTGGGCAACTCACAGAGTATATTCAGGCCCATGAGCTACTGTCTCCCATGCAGCATGGCTTTTGCAAAGGGCACAGTATGCCTTCCGCTCTTGTCACTGTCTCCTCCTGGATCAGGGCAGCTATGGACCAGGGTAAGTTCTCAGGCACCATCTTCATTGACCTATCTAAGACCTTCAGCATAGCTGACCATGTCTTACTTTGCTTTCAATTTTGGTCCCTTGGTCCATCCCTACCTGTCCTAAGATGGATCACTACCTCCAGGGCAGACAGCAATGTACTAAATTCAGTAAGGTCCTCTCAGCCACCACTCCTGTGACCTCTGGTGTCCCCAGGGTTCAGTCCTAGGGCACCTTCTTTTCTCCATCTTTGTCAGTAATCCACCTCTTCTTCTCCAAATGTAGCTCTATCCTATAAGTGCATGACCTGGTTATTCTCACCTATTCCTGTGACACTGAGGTCATCAACCACCAACTGAGTGAGGATTACAGGAATATCCAGTCCTTAATAATGATTCACAAGCCGGTCCTTAACCTTAAAAAACTCAGGCCATGCTTTTTGGATCCCTGGCCAAGATAAAGGCCTCCCCTGCCCTACTGAGTATTATTGGTATGATTTTATTCCTGTCCTAATCACTGACTCCATCAAATACCTTGGGGTGACACTTCACCCCCAGCTTGACCTTGGGCATCATATCCAAAATGTTTGTAGATCTGTCAACTCCAAGCTGGGTCTGGCCTACAGAGCAAAGAACAATCTTACCTCTGCTGTTTGCCTTGTACTGGCCAGAGGTGTGTTTCTCCCTTCTCTCTGCTATGGACTCATCCTGTTTGCACGCACCTCCAAAGTTCACCTCTCTAGGTGGAACATAGCCTATAATAAAACTTGTCACTTTGCAATTGCTGCCCCTTGCCTCACCCACCACAGTGACCTGTATAACAAACTTGACTGACTCTTCCCACCCAACCACATGAATTTTGTCTTGGGCAGCTTTACAGACAACGTTCTTAGAACCGGCACCCCCCCCCCGGACTGGCTGAGCTCCTCAAACCATCTGCCTCTTATTATTATTTTCTTAGGACAGTGGTCCCTGCTGTTCTCAAAGTTCCTGCCACTTGAATGCAAATGGGGGACAGGATTTTGCTTCATGTGTCCCCAGAGTATGAAATTCCTTTTCCACCAAGGGCTGCTCCTCCCCTTTCCTCTGATGCCTTCAGAGCTCCCTGTGAAATTACTTGAAGATCTCCTCTGTGTGTGGTCGTCCTAAACCACCATAAGTTACCTTAGTCCCCTGCACTGGACTTAAATGTCTTTCTTTTGGTACCCTTACGCAGGTCCTGCTGATGCATCCTGCCTGCTTGGGTTCTGCTTTGTATATATTGTATTTACTTTCTGTTCCAGGTGATGTTTTGACTGAGTCTTTACTTTTGGGGCTATGAGCTATATAGAATTGGTTAATACACTGTTCATAGCCTTGGTGACTCTATGTATATATTCTTTGTTGCTATTGTTTACTTTTTGGAAGGAAATTCCCTTCAGCAAAACATATTGTGGGATTGGGGACCCCTAAATTTGGTGGGGAGCACCTCAGTACTTAATATCTCTAAAGTTTTAGACAGAAACATTTGGTCTAGTATATTATTACATACTTTCTAGATAGTCTTACTGATAACCTGTTGAACATTTAGGATTTGGAAGTGCTGTTCCCAATTGTTTCCCCTTGGAAATCTTCAAAAATAATTATTTGTTAGTTGCAAAAGAAGAGATTTTTTGAGCCACAATTTCAAATTTTCCTATATTATTTTTGGGTGAAGAATGCATAACACCAATTAATAGTCCCAAGGAATCCATTTTTACAAACAGGGATCCCATTCCTGAGATGACCAGAGAAAGCAAGTTCAGCAGCACCCAGATTCTTGTGTATGTGTAAAAGAGTTCCTCTCCCTATATTCCCCTGTCCTGCCTGAAACTGGTGTACCCTTCCATTTGTATTTCGGAACTGTTTATTTTGCTAGCCAGGTTTCAGAAAGTCTTATGTCCAACCTATGTTGCTGTGCCTATGTTGGCAAACTATCCATGTTTTTCATGATAACACATCAAGTAATTGCATGCAGTACCACATGGTGAGAACAGCATGGACAGCACCGCCCAATTCAACACCGCACCCAGTGAAAATAGGCAGAGATCAATAGTGAGTGTAGATTTACTATTACAATACAACACCACCATGGACCACCACTCCAGTGAAATGTGTAAACTTACTTGATTTTTTGTTGTTGTTGGGTAGTATCCCCTGGAGTGGTGTTGACTTGTGCCCTGTTGTCTGCATTGTTTCTGCCTGCACATTCATGTCTGTGATGGACTTGACATGCTACCCTTTTTATAAGGCTCCTAGCATTTCCATGACCTGTTTTTAAAGTTGGTCTTAGTGTTAGGGTAAGGCCTGGATTTACTTCTACATCTTCTTGAAAGCAGTAAAGCTAGTTTTAGAAAAGAGAAATCAATTTTTTGCAGGTTCCACCAAGTTGTTTCAGCATCAATCATATCAACCGACATCATAGTGACAACAAATTATTGACTGCCACCACGTTGCCCAGCAATCATGCCCAATGATAGCTATCATGGCAATGCACCAGGGCACATCCTGCCAGTTTGCTTTTCACACTGCACCCCCTGAAAATTAATATAATCACCTCCAGGTCAGTGGTGCAGTGGTGACCCTTGGGGTGGCAAGACAGTAGGAGCTGCAAAATCCAGATCAACGTAATGACTATCGACCAGGTTGCAGGGCCAAAATTGCTGTTGCTATAGGGTTTCACTGCACTGTTAGCACACAATTTTTTACTAGGTCTAATCAAACTTAATGGGTTCAATTTGGCCACTACATCTAAATCATTCCATTCCAAGGAAAAAATATGGGACTTCAGAGGAGCTGACTTTGATAAGATGGCCAACAGAGTTAAGTTAGCCCTGGCAAAAAGAAACACAGGTGAGGTGGTACAGGCAAAGTGGGCAAGCATTAAGGATGCAATACTTGAAGCAACATCCCATTGTGTTAGACAGAAAACGATGTGCAAAAGAAGAAGGAAACCACTTTGGTTCTGAAATACAGTGACAGAAAAGGTCAGAGCCAAAAGACTGGCCTTTAGGAAATATAAGGAAAAACAGCAGGCTGAAGTTAGGGAGGCATACCAAACTACCCTAAGGGAAGCAGGGAAGGCAGCAAGGCAGGCAAAGTCCCAAACTGAGGAAACAGTAGAAGGAACAGTAAAAGAAGGTGACAAGACTTTCTATAGATACATTAGTGAAAGGAACAAGTCCAGAGGGGGTATTGCTAAACTCAAAGGAGAAAAGGGGACATGTGAGGAGGAGGACCCTGTAAAAGCATCTATCCTAAATAAATACTTTTGCTCAGTATTTACTGAAGAGAAGGTAGGGCAGAGCCCACAGCTCAGCACCATGGACACAGGGAGGAGGGAGGTGAGCACTACTCCCTTCACAAAAGAAAGGGTCCTACAAGAGCTCACTAAGCTCTGGGTGGACAAGGCAATGGGACCTGATGGCATACATCCCAGAGTACTTAAGGATCTAAGGATGGAACTAACAGAGCCATTAGCAGAACTGTTTAGTGAGTCTCTGAGCACAGGAGAGGTCCCAGAAGACTGGAGAAGGGCTCATGTGATCCCGTTCCACAAGAGTGGTAGCAGGGAGGAGGCAGGGAACTACAGACCAGTCAGTCTTACCTCAGTAGTGGGCAAGATTATGGAGGCACTCCTTAAGGAATGGATAATGCAACACCTGGAATCCATATGCACAGGATCCAAGACAGCATGGGTTTACAAAAGGAAGGTCCTGTCAAACTAATCTCATGGATTTCTTTGACTGGGTAACCAGAGTAGTGGACCAAGGGGGGGCAGTTGATGTCGTCTACCTTGACTTCAGCAAAGCTTTCAACACTGTTCCACATAGAAGATTGATAAATAAGCTGGGTAGGCTTGGGGTGGGTCAGAATTTGGTCAACTGGGTGGCAAACTGGTTGACGGGCAGAAAAAAGAGAGTGGTGATAAATGGTATACAGTCAGAAGAGATGCAAGTCACAAGTGGGGTACCTCAGGGATCAGTCCTAGGCCCGTCCTCTTCAATATCTTCATTAGTGACATTGCAGATGGACTAGAGGATAAGGCATGTCTGTTTGCAGATGACACCAAGATCTGCAACAGAGTAGATTATCCAGATGGGGTGGGCAGAATGAGATGAGATCTTGATAAACTAGCAAAATGTTCAGAAGAGTGGCAACTGGGATTTAATGCAAAGAAGTGCAAGATCATGCACATAGGGAAGAGAAACTCTGAAGCCTCCTATAGGCTGGGAGGGGAGTTGCTGGTAGTCACAAAGGAAGAAAGAGACTTGGGCATCATCATCACTGATGACCTGAAATCATCCAAGCAGACCTCTAAAGCGGTAGGTAAGGCTAGGGGGATGTTAGGGTGTATTAGTAGGGGTATCACAAGTCGTAAGAGGGAGGTAATAATCCTTCTTTACAAGACACTGGTTAGGTTCCATCTGGAGTACTGCGTGCAGTACTGGAGGCCACACCTTCACAAGGACATTAACCAAATTGAGGCAGTCCAGAGAATGGCAACCAAAATGGGGCACGGACTGCATCAGAAGACATATGAGGACAGATTAACGTAGCTCAATATGTAAACCCTTGAGCAAAGGAGAGAGATAGGTGATTTTTATTTATTTATTTAAGTGTTTTACCAGGAAGGCATACTGAGCAGAGTACTGCTCGATTACAGATGCGTCCTTGGGGAGGGGAGAACATAAGAGAACAGTTTACACAGAATAGACAAGAAAATACATAGTGGGAGAAATATTAACATTAGGATCTGGTTACATGTCAGTAGTAGCTTGAGAGAGACAAATTGGTAACCGCAGTATGTACGGTATGAGAAAACACTTGAAGTCAGGATTGACAAGTGAATACATTGTGGACGATCACTAACATTTGGTTCAGAAACCACTACATACAGGACTGAGTGTGGCAGTCGGTAGCACAGTTACATACAGCAAGTGTACAAAGAAATTAAGTTTTGAGCCATACGAGATACGGTATAAGGTGAGTGGACAATAGTTAGATACTGATGAATTACAAATTTACTAAGTGCCAACATTCCCAGCGAGTTGCCTAGTAGTTGGTATTATCCTAGACACAAGCACAGGTAGGTACGAAATGATCTTGGAGCATGGAGTTTAGGTGCAACAGGGAGGTGAAGTGATGAATGTTAGCTGGGAGGGAGTTCCATAGCAAGGGAATGCAGTAGCTGAACCCTGATTGCCCAGTGGAGGTAGATCGGTATGGGACAGCTAGGGACCTGGAGTCTGAGTTTCTGAGTGTGTATGATTGTGCACTAGAGTTTGTTAAGATGTCGGAGAGGTAGGAAGGGAGCTGCTGAGACCAATGCTTGGCCGTAATTTTTGCGCAGTGAGTTAGCCTGCGATAGTCAAGTGAGGTGAGGTTCATTGCTTGATATAGGGCACAGTGGTGTGTGGAGTAGGGGCTGTTTAGGGGTGAAGCAGCAAAATGAGTAGAAGATAGGGTCCAGCCTAGCTAATGTGGTCTTTGGGCCGGCACTGTAGACTACGTCCCCATAGTAGAGGACTGGGAGGATCATTTTATTTATAATGACCTTCCTGGCTGGAAGGGGTATGTTGTCACAATTCTGGTAAAGTGCACCAAGCCTTGGGTGCAGCTTCTTAAGTAAGGATTCAATATGTGCAGAAAAGTTGAGGTGCTGGTCAAGCCAGACACCGAGATATCTGAAGGTGGTGCAGGACTCCAGTGGGGACCCTTCCAGGGTGTGAAAAACTGATGGTGAAGGGAGCCTAGAAATGTTCTGCCTCATCCCAAAGGTTAAGGAGACTGTTTTGCTAGCATTTAGGAGGAGGTTATTTGAGCAGAGCCAGTGCTGGACTGTGATGAAGTCGTGATGAAGTCTAGACGCAACTTCAGAGGGCGAGGGGCAGGATGCATATAGCACCATGTCATCTGCTTACATATGGATGGCGGAGTATGTGCAGCAGAGGGCAGATAATTTAGAAAGACCGAGAATAGGAGGCGGCCTAGGACAGATCCTTGAGGCACTCCTGACGTGATTGGGAGGATGTCCGACATGGACGCTCTGATACGGACAGCTTGGGATCTCCCAGTGAGGTAGGAGTGGAACCAAGATGTGGCCCAGCCAGATAGGCCAGTCTTAGCAAGTTTTGTCAGGAAAAGAGAGTGAGTCACCATACTGAAAGCCTTTGCCAGGTCGATAAAGATGGCGGCAGTGATGTGGCCAGCATCCATCCCTGAGAGGATGGAGTTGGTAATCCTAAAATGGGAGGTGGTAGTGGAGTGGGATTTCCTAAAGCCAGAATGGAAGGGGGAAAAGAAGGAAGAGGAGTCCAGATAGGTGGATGGACAAGAGAGAACTAGGCATTCTTGTATCTTGGCAAGGGTCGGTAGGAGGGAGATGGGCCAGTACTTGCTTGGGTTTGTGGCATCACCACCCTTTGGAGGTGGGATTATGGTGGCATGTTTCCACTCAGTGGGGACTTCTGCTAGGATGAATAATAAGTTAAATAGGGCGGCTAGGGGTTGAGCTATGGCAGGGCCAACAGGTGGAGCATTTTGGAGTCCAACACAGTGGGATATTTTCCCTTTTCAGGGTTAAGGGCAACCAGTGCATTGTATAACTCATCAGGGGTGACTTGCAGGAAGGAGAAAGGCTGAGCTGCAGCACCACAAGATGTGCTGTCAGTGGGGGTATGCTGAGCCTGGTGCAGGGTGGCCCTGGGAGTAGCATGGCTGGTAGTGAAAACAGTGTTAAACAAAGCGGCAACTGCTGAGTGGCCAGTAATGGTGTGACCACCAACCTGCAGGGACGGATTGGTGGTTGTGATGGTGGGCATAGATGTGATTTGACCACCTTCCAGAAATGAGATGGAAGATAGGAGGAGGAATTGAATGCATGAAGTAGTTGGCCTTTTCTTGGCGGATTATTTTAGTATTAGAACTGAAGAGTGCTCTCTAGGTCTGGAGGTCGGCCTGGGATTTGGAGGTCTTATAGGTTTCTAGGCCTTGTATCTGATTCAGAGGTGGGCTAGGATATCGGGAGAGATCCATGGTAGGTGAGCACCTTGGACTCCTGGACCATCTGAGGGGCATAGCGGTCCCAGATGGTGATGAAGTTGGACTTAAGAATGACAGTGCCTCATCTGTCAAGGTGAAATGACTGATGAACAACCAATCGTAGTTGCCCAACTCATTTAATAATGAGGGAGGTCCAGGGATTTGTAGGATCTCAAAACTAGGATTCTGGGAGGGGAGCTTTGGGTTTGCGAAATTTAGCATGGGTGTAGACCCTGTGGTGGTCACTAAGGGCATCTGGAAGAGTCCAGTTGCTATAATCCTGTGAGAGTGAGAGGTGAGGACCAATCTAGCAGTGTATGGTTCTGTGTTTTGTGGTTTGCCCGAGTAGGTTCAGTGATTTGTTGTGCTAGGATAAGGGTTGTTACCTTGTCACAAAATTTGGAAAGGGACTCAGCAAGCCATTTCAGGTTAAAATCCCCTATTATGTGGATCTCACCACCTGCTGCCAGGGAGTTTAAGTAGCCTAGGTAGTCCAATATGTAAGGTGAGGTGGTGCCTGGAGTGCAGTATGTGCCTGCTATGTAGATTGAGATTGAGTGGGTGATGGAGAGTTTTACCATTAAGGCATTAATAGAGTCCATTGGTAGGGATAGGGCAACCGTGGTGAATTTGATGGAAGAAGCAATATACATGGCTATGCCACCTCCTTTTCTGCTGACCCAGTCATGGTGGAGAAGTGTGTAGCCGGGTATGGCAAATTCTGCCTCAGTGTTATGTGATTTTAGCCAGGTTTCAGAGATTATCAGAATGTCTGGGCTGAGAGACATGGTGGTGCTTGTAGCAAGGTTATTTTATGCAAGAGACTGCATATATTTATGCAAATTAGTTTGAGACCCGAGGGATTTAGAGTGGGACAGAAGGGTTTTGGGCATGGGGGTGGGTCGGTCCTGGGTTAAGTTCAATATCCCTGCAAGGAGAAGTAGCAGGTGACCATTAGTTTGGTGTGATGGGCTATCCACAGAAGTTTTCCGATGGTGGTAAGATGTACGGTTCCATCAGCTTTTGGTCTCCAGGTTTCTGGAAGAGGACTAGGAGGCTGATTCAGAAATCAGGTGGGATTAGTCTGGGGCAGGTGGAGAGAGTATGGTATGGATGGGCATGGTGCGATTCAGCCGAGATAGTGGAGGTAGGAATATTTCAGCAGCCTGTCGCAAGATGCAATGTGGGCTGGGAGCGGAGGATAAATTGATGGAAGGAGGGACACCCATGGGGTGATGATAAAGAAGATTATAAGTAAAGTTGAGGCATAATGAAGAGGCTAAAAGAACAAGGGTCTGGAAAGTAAATTGCAAAACTTTGGTGTAGTGGCCTCTAGTGGATGGCTGGTATGATATGATCGATATGATCGAAACATTCAAACACCTTAAGGGCATTAACAAGGTGAAAGTGTCTAACATGTTTAAATACAAGAAAAATAGCAGGACAAGAGGACACAGCATGAGATTAGAGAGAGGCCGATTAAGGGGGAATATGAGGAAATTCTTTTTCACAGAAAGAGTGGTGGATGCATGGAACGGCCTACCTCAGGAAGTGGTGGCTATGAATACAGTGCAGGGCTTCAAACAGGCAGGCCGATGGCACATTTATAAGGTAGAAAAAGAAATGGGCAGACTGGATGGGCCTTGCAGTCCTTATCTGCTGTCAACCTCTAAGTTTCTATGTTTCTATTATTTCAGCCCTGAAACAGATTATTTAAGCAATCATTTACCCTCCAACAATATGAGAAATATTTTTTTTTCTACATTTTGATTCAATAGGTGAATTTGAAGAAATTTCTGAGTATCATAGACACACTTTATTTTTTGATCTTTATGCATCCTTGCTAAGTTTACACTATTTAACAAATTTGTCATTAGCCGTATGAGCAGAGCAAAGTGCAGGACAAATAAAAAGGCCACCATTTTTGTGTATCTAAAACCTGAAGAAAACAAAGGGAAGAAAGAAGTATTCCTGTTTTTTATCCTGTAGATTTAAAATGCTAAAAATATCCATAAAAACAATATATATATATATATATATATATACACACTGTATATGTATATATATTAGTGGCAAAAAACTCAGTTTAATGCATCAGTTAGGGTTGTTCCACAGCGACAAAAGCAAGGAAACTTGGTGTTAGGGTTGTAAGCCCTCCTTGAACCCCCCAGCCCACCCCCAAACGGCATCAGGTGCATTGGGGTCATTGGGCCCTAACTCTCACCCCATCACATGTGTAAAGAAGCTGAGGTATAGGAGAATGGGTGAGAGTTAGACCGACGACCCCAATGCACACCATGATGCCGGTTGGGGGGTGGGCTGGGGGTCCAAGGGGCTTTCAACCCTAACACCCAATTTCCTCACTTTGTCGCTGTGGAACAACCCTAACTGATGCATTAAACAGAGTTTTTTCCTCTAATTTCCTTCTTTTGAGAATGATAACGAGAAATTGTGAGGCCCTGCACTCACGCCACGTGATGTCTTGTCACATAGTCACATGGTACCCACAAACACAAATGGTAATATTCATGGTGACACAAAGCAAAACAGAAAGAGAAAAATACAGACACATATGGTAGAAATAAAGCAAATGCAAGTGCAAATGAAAGCGGAAGATGCCAGCACATGGTGGTGTAGATAGGGCGAGTAAGTGAAAGCGGGTACAAACTGCAAGTGGAAGCGGTAAAATAACATAATGTAAGCACACAGGCTGGTTTTCCTCAAAAGCTGCATGGAGAAAGACAGTGAGTACAAAGAATGTATACATAATAATGGGTCTCAGAGCAGAAAATGAGGAGTTGGAATACCAAATTGCTTATATCTCAGGAACCGTACGACGTAGAAAAAAAATGTAAAAGTCATATGATTTATGACTTTCCTGGCTAGTTTTGTACTCAGCCCCTACAAGGGGGCTAAACATTTTCTGACAAAAAGTCTGTATCTTGCACCTTTTTCGAGATACTGGCACTGAAAGGTGCTGCGAATGCCGAATGTTATCCTGTGGGAAAAAAGAGAAGTTCGGAGTACCATAACTTTGCTGTCCTGTAATATTTTTCAACTAAATCACCAAAAGGTACATCTGTGGGATGTTTGCTTTCTTCCTCAATTTCAGTGTAAAAGACCAAACCATTATCTTGCAGCAGGGTGGCAAAGAATTCCTGTCATGCTGTGGACATCGCAATGTTAGTCTATGGGAAAAAGTGTCAAATTTGGAGTACCATAACTTTGCATCCATGTCATATTTTGCCAGTAAACCCCCCAAAGGCACATCTGTGAGGTGTTGGCTGCCTTCCTTCCAAATTTCAGTCCAAAAGACTAAACCGTTCATTTGCAGCAGGGTGACAAAGAACTGCTGTCATTTTGGCCATAATGTGGAAAAGTAGTGTTGCAATTTGTGACAGCTTTCGCAGGCATTTGCGACACTTTCATGAGTGTGACACTACTTTGTGACACTACATTTTCCAGAAATTGAAAAAACATATTTCTAGGGTGTTTAACCTCAAAATAAAGGCATGCTTAATTTCCTCAGGGTCCGACTAGGTAAACACAAAAAGAATTGTGTAGTTAGAGGATCCCAAATTTAAATGCCATGCATTTTTCTGATCACTAACTGAAAACAAAATGGCAGATTTGTGACACTATTAGGGCCATTTGCGACATTAAAAAGTGCATTTGCGACACTGTTGAACTTTTTGTTAACTTTTCCCATTGACTTATAATAGGAAATATTTTTTTGAATAACTTTTGAACCGTTTAATATTTTTTCATAAAATCTTCAAAAGGTAAACTGGGGACCCTGGATGCATGTTTTCTGATGTTTTCAGACCAGTCACGCAAACTGTGTGTCCTGTAGCAACGAGCAAATAATTCCAAAAAAGTGTAAACATGCGCACAGATCATGCTTAATAACTCTGCAGCTGTATATCCAAACAGTACAAAAGTTGGCAGATCCCAAGATGTATTATTCTTGACTATGTATTCCAAATTTCAAGCAAATCCATTGAACAGTAGCAAAGTTATTAAGGTGCAAAATGTTAGGTTTAACATGTAAATGGCTCCTCAACCCTAACTGTGGTATCACTATTGTGCTACTATAATATATATATATATTATAGGGGCACAATCGAGTCCCTATATTTAGGGTTATGAAGGCACTTCTATGAGAAATGTGAACTTTTACATGTTAATAACTTTGGACCCATTCAATGGATTTGCACGAAATTTGGTATCTGTGGTGGGGCATGGTAGATCTCTTGATTTCCCAAATTTTGTTTCAGTTGGACTTACATTTTTTGCACACCAAAACACTGAAAAATGCACTTTTTGATAGTTTTGTGGTCTCTTTTTTATTTTGTGCATGGTGCTGTGTGCCGTTGTGTGGTGTGCTGGTCTGTAACTTAGCACATAGAAAGAGCTTGGCTTAAAGAGCAAGCCACTTTTTCTTTGGTGAAAAAAAAAAATATTAATCCATTCAAAAGTTATTAAACTTTTTAGCTTCCATTATAAGTCTATGGGAAAATTGATATGGTTATTTTGCGAAAGAAGAATGGGGTTTTGGCTATCTGGTCACTCCTCACGATCAAAGAATCTGTAGGCTCATGATGAAAGAATCTTTGATCACAAGGAATGTATTGGTCACAGTGGCCTCCATCTTGTTTTCAGTTTGCAGTCAGAAAAAAACAAATATTTCAGCTCAGGGGTAACTTCTGAAGTAAAAATATGATGGGTTTTGCTCAGGGGTCGTCCCCTTATTGAGCCATGTCTGTGGTTTTATGTAGTTATGTCAAAAAATAGAGTTTTAAATGTTTAAATTCTTTGGCCATGGCTCTCTAACGATCTTTGATCGTGAGTTTGCAAATTCTTTGATCGCGATCTTTGTTCAGAGGGAGGGACGAGATGGCCAGATTTAAAAATCAAATATCTCAGCCCGGGGTGACATAAGAAGTCAAACTAGGATGGGTTTTGCTCAGGGGGCTTCATTCTGTTGAGTCATGCCTGTGGTGTAATGTAGTCCTGTGGAAAAAAAGGAGTTTTAACATTTTTAATTCTTTGATCTGAGCCTGACAAATTCTTTGGTACATAACTGCAAATTCTTTGATCGGAGATTCTTTGATCGCAATCTTCGTTTGTGAGGAGAGACGAGTGGCCAGATTTGGAGGGACCAGATATCCCAATTTTCATAACCAGATATCCCCTCACAATCAAACATGATCTTTGATTGTGAATTTGCGGTTGATTCTCACAATCAAAGAATTTTTAAAGGTGCAAAAACCTTAAAATTAAATATCTCAGAAATGGTTTGGTCTTTAAACTTGAAATTTGGAGGGTGTTGAGGAGATGTTGTGTAGATGTGAATTATGGTTGGAAAATTAATTTGCTGCAGAGATATTGTGTGACGCAGTTTACAATTTGTGGAGAGCGTTCTGCATTGTGGTAGTTGCTTGAAATTTATAGGGTGCTAGCTTTACTGCCATGGAGGTTATTTTAAGTGGCTAGGTGTGTAAAATGTCAACAGGTGTGGAATTATGTCACTCTGACAAATAAAAATCTTAAACTTTAAAATGTAATATCTCAGAAACGGTTTGGTCTTTTAACTTGAAATTTGGAGGATGTTGAAGGGACGTCCTGTACATGTGAACTGTAGTATTTAGGGGTTAGAAAATAATTTGCTGTGGACATATTGCATGACACAGTTTAAGTCTATGGATAGAGTTTTGCATTGTGGTAGTGGCTTGACATTTATAGGGTAGCTAGCCTTACTGCCATGGAGGAAATTTTCAATGGTTAGGTGTGTAAAATGTAAACAGGTGCAGAATTATAGCACTCTGATGAATGAACATTTGTTTTGTTTCAAGCTGGTGGGGCTCCATGCTCCCACCATATACACCCACCAATACATATGAAATTCAGTACTTGTACTGTTATGTTAGGCAGAAATTTGCTTTGGACCCCATGCTCCCACCAACTTGCACAAGTTTGTACTTTTCTATGCTTTCTCAAAATGTATCCAAATTCTTTGCAAAAAACTGTGTTAATGCATCATTTAGGGTTAAAATACAAAAGTCAGGAAATGAGGCATTTAGGGTTGCCTCTTACCCCCCATGTACCCATCCTCCTGAGACTGACAGACACGGGGTGTGTCATTGGAGTTGTGAGGCCTAAATGTCACTCCATTCTTGTTTACTGTGGCATATCAAGATGATTAAACATGGAATGGCTGATATTTAGGCCTCACAACCCCAATAACACACCCCAGCATCTGTTAGTCTCAGGAGGATGGGAAGAGGTACATGACGTGGCTAGAGGAAACCCTAAATGTCTCATTTTCTGACTTTTTATGTATTAACCCTAAATCATGAATTAGAATATTTTTTTTCGAAGAATAGATAGATAGATAGATAGATAGATAGATAGATAGATAGATAGATAGATAGATAGATATTATTCTTTTTTAAACAGCACTTGTTCCACTTATTCACAAAAAAACAACCCCAAACTTCCAATAGACCTCTTGGGTTTGTGACAGGGTGTGGGTAATGATAACACACAACAACAGATTTTGGTCCAACACACATCATTGTGGCTGTATTCTTTTTAACAAAAATAAGAAAAAAAAATAATAAACTAAAATGAAGTATAAATTCTTCAAGAATACAGCACTACAACATGTAGTATTATTCACAGAGTAGATAAATACCTAGTCTCCCGATCCTTCTCCTACTTTGATGATCTGACTGGACCATACACTACTCTCTATGTCCTTCTGGTTCCTTCCTCAAGCTGATATAATCTCTTCACTGTTCACCGGAGTATTTAATACCCCTCCCATTAACATGTGATCTGCCCACTTATCACAGTTATCACAATTAGACATTTATGCAGGCTGAACAACAATGTTATACAGAATGAAAAAGGTTGTTCAAAGCTTTCACAATTAAACAGACTATTTTCTTTACTACAAGTAAAGTTAAGCATGTATTTCCTTGGAAAAATAGTTATACATACTTAATTGGCACTAGTGCCATCTATCTCTTCCCCTGAACAGCATGACTTGGATTTATATAATTATAAAATGGCTCCCTAGAGGCCGCTGTCACCCTAAAGGGAATAGTAAGAAATAAATTCTTGTGCAGGCAAGCTCTGCATTTCATTAGCTTGCCAGTTTATTTTAATAATACACATTTCTGCAGTACTTATTTTTATAAATACAATACAGACCTTTTAAAACACCTATGTCAGGGCTTTGTAGTGAAAGGAAGGGCACCTCTGAGACATTCAGTGTCTCCACATTTCATTGTATTTGAACATGCCTATTTTTACTTAGTTTTTAAGTTGCTTTCTTTATTTGTATTCTGAGGGGTACCAGGAACACAGCATTTCAACAGGGGACATTTCTGTCCTACTTTATTTCTTTAGAGGTGAAGTTTTGTTGGCAGAGTGGCTTCTACAAAGTTAATAGTAGAAGTTTTGAGCTGCTCCAACACTCTACGAGGGAAAGAAAGAGAGAGAGAGACAGAGAGAGAGAGACAGAGAGAGAGAGAGAGAGAGAGGGGGAGAGATAGATGAGGAAGCATGCTCCTGTTTTAGTTTAAAACACATTATCTCTCTCTGTCTCTTTCTCTCTCTCTCTCAAAACTGTCATGCCAATGTTTATTTAAATAAAACCAGTCTTTTAAAAATGTAAAGTAAAACACCCACTTTTCAGTTAGTAGCCCTGTTAATTTATAATGCCATTTTTTGCAATCTTTGCAACCAGGTGCAGAGCAACAAACTCTCTCCAACAAACAACTCCTAAAGTATACATGATACGCTCAACGTATCAGAGGCAAAGCTGTTCATCACCAAATTACCTTTCCAACAGTGCCATGTAATCCATTGTAATCAATTCAGTTTTTGCGTTATACTGGCTGAGATACCCAAACTGTGTGTGTGTTTTTTTTTAAGTTGTTTAGGTGAGTCTTCATAGACAAAATGTTAGCCATACACACCATACTATAAACAAATGTGAATAACTCCTAAAGTATATACAGTATGATACACACAAAACATCAGTGGCAAAGTTGTTCAGCACATTACCTTTCCAATGGTGCAATGCAATCAAATATATATATATATATATATATATATATATATATATATGAAATTAAAATAAATGAGTGACATCTCCAGACACTGCAAGGGCACACAGGAAGTCAGTAGCTAACTTCTGTAGTCATCCTCGGACACACCAGTGCATTTTACTGCTGATTACAGGTGTTTGCTAGGAGACCATGAGATATCCGAGTCATATAATAAAACATGGTTCCTTAATCCTGTTTGTTTGTTGTTTTTCATGTGAGGATTCAGTTTCATGTGCCTGAATTTAAATAACAGTGAAGACTAAAAATGTCACAGTCATACACACAAGTCTGACACTATGAGGTAAAAATTGTTAATTTACAGAGCAATACTCTTTGATGGAAAATAATTCCCATAATGGTTTGATGATAAAATTCAAACTTAAACTACACCTTTGTTCTCAGAAAAGAGATGCCCAACTTCAAGGATTAAAGTACACATTTTATTAACATGTATGTAAAAACAACAATTATGACATATAATATATTTAGCAATTAAAAAAATAAGCAGGGTGAACTCCACTGATGCTCTTTTCAAACACTTCTTTTTTATTATTTTCTTATACATCAAATGTTAGGGTGACGGTTTTCTGGCCATGCCACTTCATCAGATTCTGCTGTGTTTCTATTGTCAACAAATGTAAATTTTAATCATTGACATTATTCACTTTTTCTTTTTCTTAAAAACTATTCCACATTGTGCTCCCCCTCAACTCCACTTCTTTATTTAAATATGCATTTTTCACTGTGATAATCTCTTCACTAGTTATATTTTATAGAAACAATAGTGGTATCAATTTAATGTCTCAGTAGCATAGAATAAAGATTTCTTGCTAATTTCCTTGATTCATACTTCCATACTGATTTGTTTCATATGCATGCACCACATTTCTTTCCTGAATGAATGACATTCTTAATCCATATATATCATATTCCTATGCAAAACACTCCTTGTTTACCGCCAAGCTTCAATCCTTTCACTTTATTTCTTTACTTAAGGTCATTTAAGTTACTAGTATCCCATTTTCTAAAATAACATAGAACCATGTGTTAGGTTTATTCTTAACTTCATACAGTAATTACTCCCTGTCTTCTATATCATTAAACCTTTAAAGCTCACCTGGTGTATACTGTCTGATGATCTGCACATCGCAATTCTTTTTTAAACTGTAGTTGCAAATCTTTCCATGAAGGAATTCCTGTTAAGAGTAACACTGCTTAGTTCATAGTTTTTTTATTCATTCTTTCACAGCTCTTTTTAAACACTGTGGATTGCTTCTTACATAATATCTGCTGTGTGGTGCTCTATCAGTTGTGGTTATCTTGTAACCCTAAGTTATGTTTTTATCCTTTCAAGATTCCTGTCACAAAAAAAAAAAAAAAATTAATGTCCAATTCATTCTTTTTAGATTCTTAGTTAAAACATTTCATAATTGTTGTTGCTTCAAAGGGGTATTCACTCATTCTAAACTGCACCACAGCATCTTTGGATATCTCTGTTTGGGGACTAACTGCTGGTCACTCATGTGCAATTTAAATACAATTGGTGGGGGGAACCAGACATCACTGATGATGTCACAATGACTCCAGGCTGGTGAAATGCTCTGCCTAGGGCCTGGGAGAATGTCTGTGATTCAGCTAACTGAAGCCCTAGTTAATGTAATGACACACAATTAATTTTGTTTGTATAGATTTAACTCTGAAAGACAAACTAGAAGATTTCAAAACTTTGGCTAGTCTGCCGTGCCTCCCTGGATTGCATGCATGAGTCATTGCACATGCACACAGAACTTCACATGGCCATATCAGACAAAGTGGACAGTGTTGTGTTACACTGGGACTGACAGATAAAACAGTGCAGTGAGCACACAGTAATTGCTGTTCACTTCTAATTTTTAAAAAGTACATTTGGTATCTGGTGAGCTCCCTTTTCTCTACAGAGATTGCAAGACATCTGCAGGGCTACACCCATTGCAGCCTTAAAAAGTAGGCTAAATTCAACATTTAACAATGCTGAAGAACAATCAAGTTGAAGATTCATTATTTGTTTAAAAAAAAAATAACTTGCACAGTCTCAAGCTCTTCTATATTGTTCAAAAAGCCCCATGACTCAGCTCCATACTGTTTCATATTTTGAACTTTAGCTTTTATGCTGTTTCCACAGCTTTATATGAGTTTCCTCCAAAAAGGTTGGCAAACCTAATTATCCCCTTCATGGTTTGACAAGCTTTTGGTTTAACTTCTATAATGTGCTTTTTCAAGATATGTTTAGAATTAAAGATTATTTCCATGTACTATATTTATATTTCTGTAGCTCCTCTAATTAAAATTTATTTTATTTTCCTTTGCAATTTCTCCTTGATTGGCAACTAAAAGGCATAATTTTAAATGTATTGTTTCCTTTACCATTACATCTAATGTCTCAAGATGTTGAAGAGCACAATTAACGACTTTCTCCAAGCCCAAATGGATGAGTGAACACAAAATAATGTTGTCTGCATAAAGAATGATCTAATTTTTTTTGTTTATCAATTATGGGTGAAAACATATCAACATTAACTAACTTGCTACTACAGGAATCCAAGTATAATTTAAAGCAGCAGTGCAAGAATGTGGTGAAAATGTTGACCTATACTTTATTTATTCTATTTTAGATTGCCCTTTATAAACTGACTTGTATGATATCATTCTTTCCACAGTTGAGTCTGCTTTAGTACTTTTTTCACATCTGAAATAATAAAAGGAATGTTCCTTTTAATACGGCTTGGACCAGGCTTTCAACAATATTCTCATCTGTCTTCATACATCAATTGTTTAAACCTAAAAAAATAGAAACATGTAAATTTTCAGTAGATAAGGACCACTAGGCCCATTCAGTTTACCTGTAAGCCTTATACTCCACACTTTTGTTGTGACTGAAATGAACTAGCATTCAGCAGGCAAAGCTCTCTGACACTACGGAACAGTAGGTGTTCAAAAACAGCTAGGGAAGTGATGAAGACCTGATCTAAGCCATATTAAAAGGAATGCTCTTTTTTATTATTTCAAATGTGAAAAAAATAACAAAGTAGACTCAAAACTGAGAAAGACAGGTATTATACAAGTTAGGAGACAAGGGTCAATCTAAAATAGCATAAAAAAGTATCAGTCAAAAAATGTTCATACAATTCATGCACCACTGTTTTAAACAAACACGAAGCAAGAATGCAACCCTGGTTTACACCACAATTTATGACTATATTATTTGAAAGACTACCATCAGGTCCAAATATTACTTTTGCTTTATTATTACAATGAAACATTTTAGGATGTTATGTAACTTGTTATCTATTTGCCTGTGTTCAAGTGACAACTATAATTAGACATGGATCACACATCATCAAGGGCTACATGGAGATCTAAAAATGCAAAAAGCAATTTCCTTTTTTACTGCATTGCATACTATTAAGTAATAACAGAAACATGATCACAATTACTTTTAGATTTCTGAAAACATTTTGAAATAATTTTGATAATTTACTCTACACTGTAGACATTTTTAAATGGTAGCCCATGATATTTGTGCTGGGGAAAGGGTGCCAACAATAATGGTGAGCTCTTCCCCAGCACATTACAGGGATGGCCACAGTAGGATAGGGTGGCCAGATAGGGGGCTGGGCAAGTATAGCAGGATGTCACTATACATATGCATGTGGGGGGGAGCAGGCACACACAGTGAGGGGCAGGAGGGGATGTGAGGGGTGGTGCCATGGTGGGTTGCTGAGCCAACCCCATGGCTTGGTGGGTCAACTGCTGGTGTTGCTCCACAGGGTACTGGGTTTGGGTCCAGGTGCTGGTGCATTTTTGTTGTGCCCAGCCCAAACTTTTGTTTTTAATGTTTTCAACCCCCCCCCACACGCACACATACACCACTCTGGAGTTGAGAATCCTTTAGTAGCAAGGTGAGGGGGTGAACCTCCCATGGCCCCACCACAGAAAATATTAAAATGTAAGTCCCGGCACAGTTTTCCTCTGTGCGGTGTGTCTAGTGGGGAAAAAATATTCATCAATGTGACTTCATGATAACAGCGATAACCTTAGGCTTTGTCACTATCATATAGACCCTTTTAAACACATGCACTATACATTTTCAGTGCCTCACAAAGCAAGAAGACTGCAGGTAGTTTTCAAAACTATGCTTGTCTCCTTTTTTATAACATAGAACAGTTATAGAAGTTTCCCTTTCAGAGGGAATATGAAGAAAATTATCAAGTAAGTAAATGTAATGTAAGTACAGTACCTCAAACCACCAGTTTATATTATCCTGAAAACACTCTGCAGGAATACACTTCAGTCTGGTTGATTTATTGCATTTTTGGGACATGACTGCCTCATTAACTTTAGTGGAGGAAACTAGCCATCTTATATTTTCAGCATTATGAATACCAATATTTCTGTTAGGGATGACTGCAGCACATGTATTCACAATAGTTTGGTATATATTTAAAAAAAACTGCAAACACATAACTTCATTAGCAAAGAATGATGCAGTTCCTCTTTTTTATATCTGTTCTGAAAGCATTAAAGTCCTAAAATAATCTAGTATCTTTGGTCATAATCACATATTGGAGCAGACACCATAACTTTTGCTGGTACCCTCCCCAATTAGCAGTTTATATTATCTCTTTATGTTGATAAATGCCAGTTTATAATGGTAAAATGTGCCTTCCAAAATGGGTGTCCAAATGTTATTACAAGTTACCTCTGTTTGTTGGACTCCATATCTAACCACAGTTGTTTTTTTAAAAGTTGTCATAATTTCCTATCTTTTCTGTTAATGTTGGCTTGTAGAAAGGTTCTTATGTAATTATAAAATCAGATAACATTTTTTGTAATAATATTTCCAAGGGCCATATTGGTTGCTTCTGCCAGCAATTCTAGCACTATAGTTGTATCATATCACTAAGATAGTCTGCAAGTTGTTCACTTGTCTTCCTGGAGTTGTAAGCTATCCAAACTATCATTTTAAGATTTGTATAATCAAATGTTGATTTCTATCCTTGTCAGAATTCTTATTTTTATTAGTCTTGTAAAGTTGAAATTTGTGTTGCAGTAATCGAGAGAGGAAAGTGATTTCTCTCCCATTCCTCCAGTATGGAATATTTTTAATCATATTCATTGGAAAAATATTAATCGGACATAAGTCTTGAGTGCTACCACCATGTACTAAGGGAAATTATAGCGTCCCATCTATCTCCTGGGAGGTCTTCCATTAAGTACCCTTAAAAAAGTTGTATATGCAATAACATGGAGTTTCAGTCCCCCACATTTTCACCTAGGTATCCATTGCATGTCTTAATACTGTTCATAAGTATCATCCACATTCCAGTCATGTGCAATTAATTCCATTCTAGAACCAGTTCTGATATTAAAGTCTCCCATAACTACCAGTGTTCTGTACAATCTGAAAAGTCTAATTATATTTGTTCAGTGGTAGTTTTGAATAATGACATTTGATCTTGAGGAGAAGAAGATAGCAGCAGAGGAATATACACATTTACAACACTAGTTTGAAAATGTTCTCTAGAATCCAGAGATACACCCAAGAAATGTAGATATCATAAGGCAATTTGTCATTTAAAAAAATGTAATACTAGATACCATGGTTAAAAGGCCAACTCTAGCTTTTCTGAATTTATTTTGATGAATAAAATAAATATCCCAGCAGATGTAACCATCAATACAATGTTTTATTGCAAAGCTGTTTTTTTCTGCAACACAGTTACATCGTAACTTCTCAGGATTTTTAACCATTCTTCATCCTGAGATTCATTTGCAATACCTGCCCCATTCCAGCTTAAAAATGTAATTGAAGTCTGCTTATAAGATTTAATAGTGGTCTACTTCTTGTAAATTGTCATTCAGAGTCTATATACACAGTACTTTTACTGCTTAGTGATGGTTCTTCAGTAGAGTTTTTGTTGCAACTTAGCACACTGGTAATTTGTTCATAGTCTGCTTCAATATCAGACTCCAGAACCACACTGTTATTTATTTTTGGTCCTTTTTGTTTCCATCCTCTGACATTCCTTTGATCTCCCCATAAAGCATACGTACTATCATCCGGTATATATGTTTCATTTCTATTTGCTTGATGAATTCTGTTTTTTATTACTATTTTGTTGTTTTAACTCCTCCTTTATAACTATCATGTTTAATCTACTTATCTTGTATGTCTTCCCTCTTGCTTTTCCTCCTCTGCACACTGTCCTTTTCTCCAACCAAACTATCCAAGTCTGCACTTACAGAGATTCCAAGTATACTGAATTCTTTATTGTTCAGTGTGACAGAAATGGTAAGGAAAGAGTTAATGGTTTGGATTCTGTAGGTGCCTTATTTTTTTAGCAGTCTGAAAAAAAACATACTCATGCAAGCTGAGAAATCCAGCTTGTGGAACTCTCAGTCCTCCCTAGCTGCTAGATAAGAACTGGGTCATAAATCTTGAGTGGACATCTCCACACACACAGACCTGTCCACACACACAGGCCAGTTTGAATGGATTGGTTCATTCAAATATAAACTTAAGGAAACAAGGGAATGTAATTGGTCACTGATAGGTGTCCTCTCTGATTGGGACAATTAAATACATACATGTTAGTTGGTTGGTGCATTCCAAGGGGAAAGGCATTACCTATTCCCAGGTGAATATATAAGAGGCTGAAAGACAATGAAAGCTTTCTTCTTACTCTGAAGCTTGAGGAAGAATCTAAGATTAGAGCCTACCCTTCTATCAATCCATGGAGCTGGCAGTTAGCACAGGATCCAGTGTCTCTTGTAAGGACAGGGAAGGGTAAGTTTAGTACTAGCATAGTGCAGTAATAGCCTTTTTCTTTGTAAATATACCTCCTATAAATCCTCAGTGCACTTTCTATTAAGTAAAAGCTATTTATTTGCTCAACAGTTGTGTCTGTGATGTCATTTTTCTAAGGTAATATTTGGTTTCCACTAGCTGAGGTAAACTCTGTGTAACGTCCACTACCCGAGAGAGACACACTCCCAGACTTTAACTTGTGTAATTGCACATTTAATTATTCAAGTTTGTAAGCTTGAAGGAGGTGCCAGAAGAGAGTCTGGCTGGTTGCAGTGAACACCCAAGGACAGACACCTCTCTAAAAGCTGTTTCAGCCCTGAGGGAGAGGTTGTTTGTCACATATTGGTTGGCAGTGGTGGGGTGATGATAGTGGACTATGTAGCACACTGAGATACAGAGTTTGCCAGTGGAACAGTTACCTTAGTGTTGCAAAACAGGATATATAAGAGAATACATTTGTACAACAGTTTTATTTGTTTCTAGTTAGCACAGTACAGCATAGCAGTAGGGGAATGAGCTCCACGGAGTATGACTCACTTACTGTGCCACAGTTTTGTGAAAAGTGCAAGGAAAAGGGGATTCAGCTTGAAGGTCTAAAACAGAAGAAAAAGGCAGACCTCATAAGCTTCCCTCTTGGCACACGATCTGAAGCAACCAGTCTCTGGGGGTGAGTCAGGAACTGATGTAGCAGACCCCCCCCCAAACCAACTGGAGGCACTGCGACTGCAGCTGTTGCTGCAAGACAAGGCATTGGAGGTGAAAAGACTGGATACTGAAGACAAAGTAAGAAGGTTGGATGTAGAAACAAAAAGACTGGAAGCAGAGAAAGAACTGGAAGAAAAGAGACTGGCAGACAGAAAGAACATGAAGAAAGAGAGAAAGAATGACCGTACTAGAAGGAGATGATGACCATGTGCAGCCAGCAAACTGTGAGTAATGGTGGAGTGAGTTTGCTTCATGAAGCCCAAATTAATTCTAAATTGTTGCCTCAGTTTAAAGAGGGAGATGTCCTCGATTTATTTTTAAGGTCATTTGAGAGAGTATGTGACCAATTAAAATTAACTAAGGCTTCCTGGTCTACTTATCTCACACCCTTACTTAGGGGAGAGCTTTGCATGCATTTGCTAAAATGCGTAATGAAGACTATGCTGATTATGATAAAGTTAAAACAGTGCTGTTGAAACATTTTGAATTAACTGCTGAGGCTTATAGAAGGAAATTTAGAAGTTAAAGAAAAGCCCAGAAGACAGTTATGCAGAACTGCAGGTTCAACTGCGTACTTACCTTGATAGGTGGGTGGAGGGAGCTAAAGCAACCACTGTAGAACTAAGAAAAAAGATGTATTGGTGAGAGAACAATTCCTTAAAATTGTACCTGAGGACATGCTCGTATGGCGCCTAGACCGGGCATGTGCCTCCTCAATAGAGGTGGCAGCAAGTGCTGACATGTGTCTGTCTAGTCGCCCATACACACAGTGTAAGTATTATGGTGGGGGGCAGCTCATGGCTATAAGGGATCCCATGGGAGGCAGCCCAAAGGAAATCAGCCTGCACCTGAGCCCAATGTAGAACCCTCTGGTTCTAAGGGAACACAAGAGATAGGACCCAAGAAATGTCATATTTGCAATCAAGTGGGACACTTGAGATATAACTGCCCTCAGAAACTGGTTAAGGAGCAATGGTTTGGGGGAGGGGGTGATCAAAAGAGCACTGGTGTGTTTGTAGGGTGCGTCCAGTCTGAAGAACCACTCTCCTCAGATGAGAATCTGCATCCCATTACAGTTAATGGAATAGTAACACAGGGACTGTGGGACACAGGTGCTGACATCTCCCTGGTAAGACAGGATCTCATCCGGGCAGAGCAGATGGTGCCTGTGAAATACTCCTGGGTCCGGGCATTCACAGGGCCACCAGTCCAATTACCAATGGCTAGAGTCTTCCTGAGCTGGGCCATGGAGAAAAGGAGGTGGGCATTGTAGAGGACCTACATGTAACTATGATTGTGGGGAAGGATTTGGACTCCAGGAAAACACTGGTGTGTGTTGTAACTCATAATCAGGCACAAGAGCAAGCTTCTGAGGGTGAAGAGGGGTTGACTCTGGGTAGTCCAGCCGCACACTCAGCAGCTGAGGAAGTGTCTAGCACAGGGAAGGGGCTGGCTAGAAGCAGCAGTCCAGAACCCCAGTCACAAATAAAGGAACCTACAGGACTTCCTTCTGAAAGGGCACTGTGAAGGGTCAGATGAGGGCAGCTGAGTGCTGCACAGTGAACTGACTCTACCTTGCAAAAACTGAGGGAAATAGCTCATGGGGCTGAGCATCCTCAGGGGGATAAAGAGTCCATTTACTGGGACAATGGGCTGTTGTACAGAGAATGTACAACAGAAGAACAGCTAGATGGTGAGGTACTCCAGCAGCTGGTAGTCCCTAAGGTTCACCGTCAGCAGCTTTTCGCCCTCACCCTTTTTCAGGGCACTTGTGGGTGAGGCGCATTAAAAAGCATCTAATCAACAATTTCTTCTGGCCTGGTATTGGCAAGGATGTGGCAAATTATTGCAGGACTTGTCCACAGTGCCAGTGGGTGGGGAAAATGGAGGACAAGGCCAAGGCAGCTTTGGTGCCCCTGCCCATTACTGATGTACACTTCAAGAGGGTAGCTATGGACAGAGTGGGGCCATTGAGCCCCCAAGTTGCACTGGCAAGTGGTATATCCTGGTAGTTGTCGACTATGCCGCCAGATACCCAGAGGCAGTGTCCCTAACATCTTCTGAGGCAGAACCAGTGGCAGATGGACTGTTAGGAATATCTAGCCGGGTGGGCTTTCCCCAGAAGATGCAGTCAGATTTGGTGCCAATTTCATGTCAAGCTTAATGAGTAGTTTTTGGGAGAAGTGTGGGGTAAAGCAGCTCAAAATCTTCCCATACCATCCCCAAGCTAATGGTGTGGTGGAGCGATTAAATTAAATCCTTAACACCATGCTAAGGACTTTGCTGATCAGCATAAGAGGACTGGGACAAATATTTGCCTCCTCGCCTATTTGTATACAGGGTAGTCCACAGGATTCCACAGGGTTCTCACCCTTCAAGCTCCTGTTTGGTCATAGGGTGCAGGGGAATCTAGATTTCCAGTAATTCAGGATGAATGGGAGGGTCACCTTGCCTCCCAAGGGGAGTCTGTTGTGGAGTATGTCCTGAACTTCAGGACCCACCTTAAGGAGCTCATGGGACTTGCTCAGGAGCACTTGGCCACTGCACAACAGCGGCAGAAAGTCTGGTATGACCGTGGGTCCTGAGCCAGAGAATATGAGGTGGGACAGCGAGTGATGGCACTCATCCCCGTCCAACAGAATAAATTACAGGCAGCATGGGAGGGGCCATTCTCCATTGTCCTAAAGGTTAGTGATGTTAATTACCTGATAGAACTACCAGACAGGAGATGCAGGTGAAAGTTGTATCATGGTAACATGCTGGAGCCCTACCATGAAAGGAAGGAATTGGTCCTCACTGTATGCGGTGCCCCAGAGGAGGAAACTGAGATGGATCAACTGGTGGACCTGCTTGGGGAGGCCCGGGTTGCATCCTCTGTGGACAACCTTACCCTCTCTGAACAGCTGACGCCAGTCCAGGTGCAAGAAATTAGGGGTGTGCTAAGAGAATTTGAGGACATGTTCACAGGGAAACTGGGGTACACCATGATGGCAGAGCACCGTGTGGATACAGAGACCCAGGTTCCCCTGAAACAGTCCCCCTACAGAGTACCTGATTACATTAAGCAGACTGTGAAAGAGGAGCTCAAGGAGATGCTGGAACTTGGAGTAATCCAGGATACTAGTAGCCCCTGGGCATCACCCATGGTACTGATCCCCAAAAGGGATGGCACCACAAAATTCTGCATTGATTACCAGAGGCTTAATAGCTGCATGGAATCTGATGCCTATCCTATGCCCAGAACAGATGAGACCCTGGAGGAACTGGCGGGAGCCAAGTATCTGACCACTATAGACCTAACAAAGGGCTATTGGCAGGTACCTCTGACCCCTGCAGCCAGGGAGAGATCAGCTTTTGTTACTCTATTTGGTTTATATGAATTCAAGGTAATGCCATTTGGAATGAAGAATGCACCTGCAACCTTTCAACAGCTTGTGGATCGCATTCTGTCTGGGGTAGGTGACTTTGTATTGGCTTATATGGATGAAATAGCAATATACAGCCAGACCTGAAATGAGCACATCAAGAATGTATGGGATGTGTTCCACAGGTTAAAGAATGCAGGTCTGACAGTCAAGGTGGAAAACTGCCAGATAGGTATGGCGAAGTGTCCTACCTGGACACCGGGTGGGTAGTGGACACATCCACCCAGAGTATGCCAAGGTTGATGCCATCCTGGCCTGGCCTACTCCTACCACTGAGAAACAGGTCAGGGCATTTCTAGGAAGCAGGGTACTACTGAAGGTTTGTTCCCTGCTATAGATCTGGCTAAATCCCTGACAGACTTAACCAAGAAGGAAAGCCAGATACAGTGAAGTGGTCAGAAGGCTGTGAGGTCGTTTTCAGGAGCTAAAGAAGACCTTAAGTGACCCAGCTATATTGGCTAGCCCCAATTATAGTTTAAAGTTTATGGTCCATGTGGATGCCTCAGATCATGGGCTGGGGCTGTGCTGAGCCAAGTTACCCAGCATGGGGAGGAGCACCCAGTTGTGTACCTCAGTCGGAGGCTTTTTCCCAGAGAGGAGGCCTATGCCACACTCGAGAAGGAATGCTTGGGAATAGTGTGGCCCTGCAGAAGCTGCAGCCTTACCTATATGGGAGAGAATTCACTGTGGTCACAGATCATAATCCCCTGATTTGGCTTCATAGGCCATGTGGGCAAAATGAAAAAACTAATACATTGGAGTTTGGTACAGTAGGCATACAACATGATCATCCAGCATCGCAGTGGCAAACAAAATGCAAATGTGGATGGGCTATGTAGACAGGGCTAATGGCATGACTGGATACTTTGGGCATTTCCCAGTAGTTGCATGAACAGCTGTGTCACTTGGGGTGGCCCAAGGAACATGCCTTCTTCATCTGGGAGGGAAGATGTGACAGAAATGGTAAGGAAAGACTTAATGGTTTGGATTCTGTAGGTGCCTTATTAGAAACATAGAAACATAGAATTTGATGGCAGATAAGGACCACTTGGCCCCACCAGCCTGCCCATTTCCCTACCCTAATAGACAAGCTGCAGATCTAGTTAACCAGCAGCCTACTTCTTCCTACCCTCACCCCTAGAATTGCCTTATGACTGTCCGATGCATGCTTAATTCCACCACTGTTTTTGACTCCACAACCTCCTCTGGAAGGCCATTCCATGCATCCACAACCCTCTCTGTGAAAAAATACTTCCTTAAATTACCTCTGAGCCTGCCTCTATCTTCAAATTGTGCCTTGTTCTTCCACACCTCTTTTGAAAGATGCTACCCTCTTGGACTTTGTTGATTCCCTTGAGGTACTTAAAGTTTCTATCATGTCCCCTCTCCCTCCTTTCCTCGAGGCTATACATATTAAGCTCCTTAAGTCTCTCTTCATATGTCTTCCAGTGCAGACCCTGCACCATTTAGTTGCCCTCCTCTGGACAGCTTCCATCCTGTCCATGTCTTTCGGAGATTGGGTCTCCAGAACTGCATGCAGTACTCCAGATGGGGTCTGACCAGCTGTCTGTACAGAGGATAATAACTTCCTGTTTTCTACTGGTGATGCCTCTCCTATGCATCCCAGTATCCCCCAACCCTCCTTTCTGCCCTCTCACATTGCTTGCCCACCTTTAGGTCATCTGATATGACTACCCCAGGTCCCTTTCCATTTTATTGTTGTTAGTATCACACCCCCATTGTGTACTCTTCCCTGGCTTATTGTTTCCCAGGTGCATTACCTTGCACTTCTTAGCATTGAATCTAAGCTGCCATATATTTGACCATTCTTCTAACCTTGCCAAGTCCCTTCTCATCCTTTCCACCCCACCTTGTGCATCAACTCTGTTGCAGATCTTTATGTCATCTGCAAAGAGACATACTTTTCATTCCAGTCCCTCTGCAATGTCACTTATAAAGACATTGAAGAAGACCGGTCCTAATACTGAACCCTGCGGTACCCCACTAGTAACCCCCTTTCTTCAGAGTGGACCCTATTTACTATTACTCTTTGTGTCCTGTTCTCCAGCCAATTCTTTACCCAGGCTGTCATCTTGGGACCCACTCCCAGGCTGGCTAACTTGTATATTAATCTTCTGTGTGGGATTGTGTCAAATGCCTTGCTAAAGTCTAGGTAGGCCATGTCCACAGCCCCTCCCTGATCTACTACTTTGGTCACCCAGTCAAAGAAATCTATCAGATTTGTCTGGCATGACCTTCCCGCTGTGAATCCATGCTGCCTTGGGTCCTGTGCCCTCTGGCCTCTAGATACTGGACAATTCTTTCCTTCAGAAGTGATTCCATCATTTTCCCTACCACTGAGGTTAAACTAACAGGTCTGTAGTTCCTGCTTCTGCCTTGCTCCCACTTTTGTGAAGGAATCACTTCTGCCTCCTCCAGTCCTCGGGTACCAGCCCATCCTCCCATGATTTGTTAAACAGGGTAGTCAGTAGTGTCACTAGTTCTACCTTAGTTCTTTTAGAATTCTGGGATGAAACCCATCAGGCCCCCATTGCTTTGTCCACCTTGGTTTTTAAGAGTTCTTTCAGAACCCTTTCTTCTGTAAATGGGCTGGTATCAACTTCTGTATCAGATTGTTTCTACTGTTTGTTTAGGTACCTCCCCTCTTCCTTTGTAAATACTGAAGCAAAAATATTTGTTTAGTATCTCTGCCTTTTCACAGTCACCCTCTGTCACCCTCCTCCCATTTATTAAACCTCACTATCCCTCCTTTGGTCTTCCTTTGCTCCTGATGTACCTATAAATGGTTTTATCCCCTTCTTAACTGAGTTGGCTATCTTTTCCTCGGTTTGGGCCTTTGCTGTTCTGACTGCCTTCCCAGTTTCCTTTTGCTTTAACTGATACGGTTCTCTGTCCTGCTCCTTCTGTGATTCCTTGTACTTCCTGAATGCTTTCTTTTTCTCTTGAGCCTTCACTGCCACTTCCTTTGAGAACAATATTGGTTTCTTACATCATTTCATTTTATTTGCTTCACACAAAGGCTTGTTACCTCTGTTATGGCAGTTTTTATTATTCCCCATTGTTCTTCCACCCCTCCTTCCTGCCCATTTGCTAGTGCATTCCTTAGGCACTCACCCATTTTGGCAAAGTCAGTCCTCCTAAAGTCCAGTACTTTTGCCTTTGTATGGATTGACTCTATTGCTGTGTTTATTGTGAACCATACTGTTCGATGGTCGCTAGTTCCCAGATGGATACCCACTTCTACATCTGTGATCCTCTCTTCATCTCCATTTGAGAGAACCAGGTCTAAGATTGCTCCCTCTTGAGTGGGCTCCAATACTAGTTGTCTAAGGCATGCCCCCTGTAGGGCATCTAGAATAACCCCACTCTTCGAAGTGGCTGCTGCAACTGCACTCCAGTTAACATCTGGCATATTTAGATCACCCAACAGCAATATCTCCCCTTTTTCTGCCATTCTAAGTATACTTTCCATCATTTCCTTGTCCATTTCCTCCCCCTGAGAAGGGGGTCTGTATACAACCCCTGTGTAGATTGTGGTGCGATTGCCGGTCTCCAAATTTACCCACAGTGCTTCTTCTCCTCTCTGTTTTCCCTTTTGTTCTGTTGCTTTGATTCCTTCCCTTATGTAAAGAGCTACTCCTCCTCCTCTTTCACCCTCACTGTCCCTCCTGTAGATAGTGTATCCTGGTATGTTTACATCCCAGTCATGGTTTATGTGAACCATGTTTCTGTGACTGCCACGATATCCAGATGTTCCTCCTCCATCAAGGCCACTAATTCAGAAGCTTGTTACTCAGACTACGGGCATTGGTACTCATTGCTCTCCATTTTGATGGCTTTACCTTCTGTTGCAGCATCCCCCACTGACCTTTCTACCTCGGTCTTTTCTCATTTAGTACCCTGTTTTGTAGGGAGGGCTGGGATTTTCTTTTTTAGCAGTCTGAAAAAACACACTCATGCAAGCTGAGAAATCCAGCTTGTGGAATTCTCAGTCCTCCTTAGCTACTAGATAAGAGCTGGGTCATAAATCTTGAGTGGACATCTCACACACACAGACCTGTCCACACATACAGGCCAGTTTGAATGGATTGGTTCATTCAAATATAAACTTAAGATTAAAAAGGAATATAATTGGTCACTGATAGGTGTTCACTCTGATTGTGAAAATTAAATACATATATGTTAGTTGGTTGGTGCATTCAAAGGGGGAATAGGCATTACCTATTCCCAGGAGAATATATAAGAGACTGAAAGACAATGAAGAGCTTTCTTCTTACTTTGAAGCTTGAGGAAGAATCTAAGATTAGAGCCTACCCTTCTAGCTATGTCCATGGATGCTGGCAGTTAGCACAGGATCCATTGTCTCTTGTAAGGACAGGGAAGGGTAAATTTAGCACTAGCATAGTGCAGTAATAGCCTTTTTCTTTTGCCATCTGTTGTTTAAAAACATTTGTTTACTTTTCCTGTATCAGTGATATTCTCTTGGGTTGTAAATATATATCCTGTAAATGCTCATTGCACTTTCTGTTAAGCAAAAAAGCTATTTATTTGCTCAACAGTTGTGTCTGTGGTGTCATTTTTCTAAGGTAATACTTGGTTTCCACTAGCTGGGGTAAACTCTGTGTAGCATCCCCCACCCAAGAGATACACACTACCAGACTTTAACTTGTGCAATTGCACATTTAATTATTCAAGTTTGTAAGCTTGAAGGAGGTTCCGGAAGACAGTCCGGCTTGTGGCAAAGAATACCCGAGGACAGACACCTCTCTAAAAGCTGTTTCAGTCCAGAGGGAGAGGTGGGTTGTCACATTCAGTGCAAATGTTTTTCTTATCACTGTTTTCCTTACAAAAAGACAAATGTTTTCCCTAAGTTCATTGGTTCAGTATCTATATGCTCTGACAATATTATTCCATCTTAATGTATTGCATGTTGAGCCCTTACATAGATTATTAAGTATTTCTTTCAGTGGCTCATGATTTTAACTTTTTAATTTTGGTACCGCTTAACACACCGTGGGTAATTACAAGCCCTGCTCTAGTCTCTTTTCTTACTGCAAGAGTTACAAGATCTTTTTCTCCCAATTTTGCCTGTCTGGGGGCATTTTTATCAGTTTTGCCAATGTGGAGAGACTTTTGTTTTCTTCATTTGTCCATTTGTTTTATCTTTCCTCCATAACTTTCCCATTCTTTTTCACTCTTTTTTTCTTTTTCATTCCATCTTTTGTTAATAGTCCAGCCAAGGCCCCAGTGTTTGCTGTTTCTATAATAGCAATTTGCTCAGTAGGTACTTTTATTGTTTGTTTGTTTTTTACAGTTAGCTTTACATTCGATAGCCCTTTACCATGTTCCTCGCCTCTGTCACCTTTATTATGCTTGAACACACCTTCAAAGTAAATTGAAAGTAATATAACTATTTAATTCAATAGATCATTCCCCATTTGTCTTGATTTTTAACACATGTAGCCCCATATGTAATAACTTAAAACCAACATCCTGATCATACAATTCACTATTTTCTTTTTCTACAGATTGTTGATGTATAACCATAATATTCTTTTGTGCATGTTTTTTATGAGTTCATGACCTATTCCATAAATGAGGGATGCCCAAAGGATAAACAAGACATAATCTCTGCACATATAAAACTTTCAAAATCCACCAAGTAAGATTTTGATTTTAGTGTCATTTTTATTAGTATCCCTTTCTGCTAAAGTTTGTTCACTGATAGCAGAAACCAAATGTACTTGGCAATACTTTTTTATATTAGAACCTTTACTATTTTCCACATGCTACACTTCTACATTGTTTCCTATTCCTTTGCAATTTTTATTAAAGCAACACTGTCAACCCCCCTTAGGCCTCAAAGTGTCCCTAATTTAAAAACACATTTTACGATTGTTCACATTCTGTAGAGATTCTTGATGCAGATGGACATTTGATTCAGAATTGTTTTTCTTTTAAAAAGTGAAAAACTGACTACCCACCACACTGGTGTTACCACACTAAAACATGTTTGTTTACATTTCTTAACCAGCTCCCTCTGCATATTTCCAGGACTCAGGAACACACCCAACACAGTCTAGCTACTAATTATGTAGTGGTAGCAGAGGAAACTGTTATATCATGAGTGACTTCACTGGTTGAGGGTGTTTCTAATGTTCAGGAGTAGTTCAATTATATGAAGCAGGACAAAGCTGGTCATAGCTATGCATTACCATGCATTTCAGTTCTAATAAGTAAGGAGGCAGATAAAGCAATCAACAGCATCAATGAAATTTAGAGTAAGTAGTCAATCATAAAATGTGGATTTTTACCTAAAAATAATATAATGCAAAAAAGGCTGACAGTGTTCCTTTAACATTAGCCAAGTTAATGAGCTCCCTTGCATCTAAATTAAAGAATTCTACCAACCCTTTGATTTCCAGTAAAAGGTGATGTTCTTCAATGGTGGGTAATGAATGAGGGGGGGTTGGGTGGAAACAGGTGGTGATAAGGCAGAAGCACTAAATGATTACTTCTGTCCTGTATTTACTAAGGAGAAGGGTGATACCAAGGGAGGAGGGCAGAAACAAAGGAAGAGGGTTGACAGATGGGGGAATCATGGAGGGCAGGATTCTAAAGGGTTTGAGGGCACTAAGAGTATACAGGGCCCCAGGCCCAGATGGCATCCACCCCAGGGTACTGAAGAACCTGGCAGAGGTCCTGGTGGGACCTTTGGAAAACCTTTTCATGCCTCACTACACTCAGGATATGTACTAAGGATTTGAGGATGGCTCATGTGTGCCCCCACAAGAGCAGACTGAAGGATGAATAATGGAACTACTGACCAGTGAGCCTCACATCCATCATGGGTAAGCTGATGGAGACTATCCTAAAGGAAAGTCTGGCAGCTCCTTCTGGAAGCCAGAGGACTACAAGACAGCAGACAGCATGGCTTTGGAAGTGGTAGATCCTACCAAACCAATCAGATGGAGTTATATGACTGGGTAACTAGTCGGTTGGATGGGGGCCATGCAGTGGATGCTCTGTACCTGGATTTCAGTAAGGCATTTAACTTACTGCCACATGGGAGGCTGGGAAGTAAGTTAGAAGGCACAGGAGTGATGCAAAGTGGGTGGGATGAGTAAGGAACCAGCTTCAGGGAAGGCAACAGAGGGTGATGGTGGGTGGGGAAATCTCATCCCCAAGGGTAGTGATGAGCAGTGTTCCACAAGGCTCAGATCTGGAACCAGTGTTGTTTGGGATATTCACTGTAGACACATCATTGGGCATAAAGAGCAAGGCCAGTCTATTTGTTGATGACACCAAGATGGGTCCAGTGGTGGATCCCCTAGGGAGATGGTAGGGGTTGCAGGATGATCTGGCAAAGTTGGAAACCTCATCTGACACCTGACAACTGGGGTTCAATGCCAAAAAGTACAAGGTGCTGTATTTTAAAGTGAAAAACCCAAGGAGGAGGAGTTACCAGCTGGTTGGAGTGCAGCTAGCCAAGACAGAGGAGGAGAAGGATCTGTGGGTGCTCATTACAGGGAGAAGGAACAACTCAGCACAATGTAGGAAGGCATCTGCAAAGACCAACAAAATGCTGGGTTGCATTGCAAGGGGTATACCCTCAAGGAGGGTGGAGGTGATTCTGCCACTGTATTGATCATTGGACTGTATCTGGAGTACTGCATGCAGTACTGGTACCCATATCTGAAGAGGAACATTAAGTTACTAGAGGGGGAGCAGCAAAGGGTGACAAAAGATGATCAAGGGGCTGGGGAACTTATCATATGAGAGGAGGCTGAGGGAGTTGAACATGTTCTCAATGGAGGAGAGGAGGGATGGGAGGATATGACTGAAACCTTCAAGTACATGAAAGGAATAAACAAGACAGTCACAGAGGGGCTGTTCAAGGTAAGGGAGGGGAGGGAAACCTGGGCCATTATATGAGACTGGAGGAAGTTTCAAGAGGGTGATGAGGAGACACTTTTTTATAGAGAGGGTGGTAGCTGGACAGAATGGATTACTGGCAGAAGTGGTATCCAGTAGAACAGTGGAATGCTTCAAAAGGGGCTGGAATAGGGCAAGGGGAGGGTCCAGGGATGGAAAAGGTGGGGTCGTGGGGCAGCTGCAGAATAAGGGGTGCTAGCTGCACATTCAAGCAGACTTGATAGACCACTAGGCCTTTCTCTGCTGGCAAATGTTGTATGTTCATGTGACTCTCCTTCATGTATCAGAGAGGAGGTATATTTACATAGCATAGAAACATAGAAACATAGAATTTGATGGCAGATAAGGACTGCGTGGCCCACCCAGTCTGCCCATTTCCCTACCTGATGGATAAGCTGCAGTTAATGAACAGCTTGCTTCCTCCTGCCCCCCACTAGAATTGCCTTATGCCTGTCCCATGCATTCTTGAATTCTCCCACTGTTTCTGACTCCACAACCTCCTCAGGAAGGCTGTTCCATGCATCCACAACTCTCTCTGTGAAAAAATAATTTCTACCATTACCTCTAGGCCATCCCCCCTCTATCTTCAAATTGTGCCCCCTTGTTCTTGCACATCTCTTCTTCTGAAAAATACTACCCTCTTGTACCTTGTTAATTCCCTTGAGATACTTGAAAGTTTCTATCATGTCCCTCTCTCCCTCCTTTCCTCAAGGGTATACATATTAAGCTGCTTTAGTCTCTCCTCCTATGTCTTCTGGTGCAGACCTTGCACCATTCTGGTTGCCCTCCTCTGAACAGCCTCCTCTCTGTCTATGTCTTTGCGGAGATGGGGAGTCCAGAATTGCACACAGTACTCCATATGGGGTCTCACTAACTGTCTGTAAAGAGGGATAACAACCTCCTGTTTTCTACTATTGATGCCTCTCTCTATGCATCCCAGTATGCCCCCAGCCCTCCTTAATGCCTTCTCACATTGCTTGCCCACCTTTTGGTCATCTGATATAATTACTCCTAGGCCTCTTTCGATTTTTGTTGCCTTTATTAACTCACCACCCACTGTGCACTCTTCCCCTGGGTTTTTGTTTCCCAGATGCATTACCTTGCACTTCTTTGCATTGAATCTGAGCTGCCATGTATTTGACCATTCCTCCAGCCTTGCAAGTCCCTTTTCATTCTTTCCACCCCACCTTGTGTATCAACCCTGTTGCAGATCTTTGTGTCATCTGCAAAGAGTCATAACTTTCCTTTCAGGTGCTCTCCAATGTCACTTACAAAGATATTAAAGAGGACTGGTCCCAGTACCGAACCCTGCGGTACCCCACTAGTTACCCTCCTTTCTTCACTGTGGACTCCGTTTACTATTACCTTTTGTGTCCTGTTGTCCAGCCAGTTTTTTATCCAGGCTACCACCTTGGGACCCACTCTGAGGCTGACTAACTTGTATATTAATCTTTTGTGTGAGACTGTGTTGAATGCCTCACTAAAATCTAGGTAGGCCATATCCACAGCCCCTCCCTGGTCTACTACTTTGGTCACCCAGTCAAAGAAATCTATTAGGTTCATCTGACATGACCTTCCTGCTGTGAAACCATGCTGCCTTGGGTCCTGTGTCCCACTGGCCTCTAAGTGCTCAACAGTTCTTTCCTTCAGAAGTGATTCCATCATTTTCCCTACCACTGAAGTTAAACTAACAGGTCTGTAGTTTCTTGCCTCTGCCCTGCTCCCACTTTTGTGAAGTGGAATCACATTTGCCCTCCTCCAGTCATCAGGTACCACTCCATCCTCGCATGATTTGTTAAAGAGAGTAGTCAGTGGTGTTACTAGTTCTAACCTTAGTTCTTTTAGTATTCTTGTGTGAATCCCATCAGGCCCCATTGCTTTGTCCACCCTCAGTTTCAAGAGTTCTTTCAAAACCCTTTCTTCTGTGAATGGACTGGTATCGACCCCCCTATTCAGAGTTTCCACCTTGTTTGGTTTAGGCGCCTCCCCCTCCTCATCTGTTGTGAATACTGATCAGAAATATTTGTTCAGCATCCCTGCTTTTTCACTGTCACCCTCTGCCCACATTCCCTCCCCTTTATTAAGTCTCTGTATCCCTCCCTGGTCTTTCTTCGCTCCTAATGTACCTATAAAAGTTTTATCTCCTTCTTAACAGAGTTGGCTATCTTTTCCTCAGTTTGTGCCTTTGCTGTTCTGACTGTCTTCCCTGCCTCCTTCTGCTTTAACTGATAAAGTTCTCTGTCCTGCCCCTTCTGTGTTTCCTAATATTTTCTGAATGCTATCCTTTTCTCCTTAATCATCCCTGCCACCTCTTTTGAGAACCATAGTGTTTTTTCCTTCGTTTTGTTTTGATTGCTTCACACAAGGCTTGTTGCCTCTGCAGTGGCTGTTTTGATTATTCCCATTGTTCCTCCACCCCTCCCTCTTGCCCATTTGCTAGTGCTTTTCTAAGGCACTCTCTCATTTTCCCAAAGTCAGCCTTCCTAAAGTCCAATACTCTTGTTTTTGTATGGCTTGACTCTATGGCTGTGTTTATTGTGAACCACACACTGTTTGGTGGTCACTTGTTCCCAGATGGCTACCCTCTTCTAAATCTGAGATCCTTTCTCCTTCCCCATTTGAGAGTACCAGGTCTAAGATTGCTCCCTCCCAAGTGGGTTCCAACATTAGCTGTCTGAGACATGCCCCCTGTAGGGCATCAAGAATGACCCTGCTCTTGGATGTGCCTGCAGCAAAGGTACTCCAGTTAACATCTGGCATATTCAGGACCCCCATCAACAATATCTCACCTTTTTCTGCCATTTTAAGGATGCCTTCTATCATTTCCTTGTCCATTTCCTCCCCCCTGAGATGGGGGTCTGTACACAACCTCCATGTGGATTGTGGTGCCATTTCCTGTCTCCAAGGTGACCCATAGTAACTCATCAGCTTCCTGTTTACTGTTTAGTTCTGTTGCTTTAATCTCTTCCCTTATATAGCGAGCTACTCCTCCTCCTCTTTTTACCCACCCTGTCCCTCCTGTAGACTGTGTATCCTGGTATGTTGACTTCCCACTCATGGTTCTCTGTGTACCATGTTTCAGTGACTGCCACAATATCAAGGCATCCCTCTTTCATTAAGGCCACTAGTTCAGGGAGCTTGTTGCACAGACATAGGGCATTGGTACTCATCACCTTACATTTATTTTTTATGGACTTACCCCTTTCAGCCTCATCCCTGTCCTTAACACCTTTTTTCTGCATTTATCCCTGTCCTGCTCCCTACTGACTTCTCTGCCTTGGTGTTTACCTCTCTAACTACTGTGCTTTGTGGGGGGATGCTGGGATTTCCCTGCTCCTTTTCAGTGCCTCCCCCCTTGGCTAGTTTAAATGCTTGCCAATGAAGCATTTAAACCTGTCACCTAGGATCCTGGATCCCCCGGACAGATGCAGACCATCATGCCAGTATAAGTCTGCATCCCTCCAGGTGACTCCCCAGTCCCCAATGAAGCCAAAACCCTGAGCTCCACACCAGTTTTTCAACCATTCATTGAATCCAATGATGTGGAATACCCTAGCATCATCCTTGCCATAGACAGGCAGCACCTGGTTTCTTAAATTCTCACTATCAAATTTCTACCCACTGGGCAGGATTCACAAAGTGTTTTGGGACTTGGTCACTCCACAACTCCAGCTGTGCTTTGAATTGGTGTAGCTGCAGGCAGCTGATCCACAACTGCAGCGTTTGCAGAGGGTGTTACAGCAGGTCCCGCAGCGTGTGACCGTAGCAGCCTCCCGCAGCTGCGGTGCTGTCCCTGGCAACAGCACCTGCAAGCTGCTATAATCCATGGAGCTGGTTGTACTCCGACTCCACCATAGTGAACACCTGCAGCTGTGACAAGTGGCAACCCACTAGTGCCGAAGTTTTCCCACAGCTGTGGGACCTTTCCTGATGTTCATGAATCCTGCCCTCTAGATCTAAATGGTGCCCAGAGTAACAAAATAATTTTAAATTTTTTTGACTCCTAGTTCTGTTTGTTCAGTAACTACTTTTTTTTCTTTTGGAAGCAGCTCTGGCCTTATTCATTGCTTTACCATCATTCTGAATTGTTACTTTTTTCCTCCCAGCCATAATATCTAGTTTACACATTATTTGAAAGCAGGAACTTAATAAAGACAGTCAGTATAATCACTGTGGTAAGGGGTGCAGTCAAACCAACAAACAGTTGCAAATATCAATTTAGCATGATAGTGAAACAAATGTAAAGCAAGAGAAAATACACTTTTTGGTGAAATATTACCAGAATGGCAAAAAAGTTCCAGGCAACTCTTTTTATCCTCAGGGGTTTCCATCCATGAGGGCCAGGTCCTTTCTGTGCACACAAAAGTCCCAAGTCCTCTAAAAAAACCTTTGTTCAGGAGTAGAGATGTTTTTGTACCTGTTGTTGATATCCCAACACCATGAGGGTTCATTTTAATTTGAGGTTTTCAGGCTCCAAATAATGACTGCTGCTGAACCACACCTTAATTAACTTCTGAAAGTCTTGATTTTCTCGGCCAAATAAATGAGCTCTTGAGTTCCAACAAGGCTTAAAATGTAAGGAGTATTTACCAGCCTTCTAACATCTTTCAAATGTCTTATTTCAATTTTTTCCTCCTCATGTTAAAACTGGTAATGGGGTAAAGCATTTCTCTCTTTCTCTCCTCTCTCTC
The DNA here is from genome assembly GCA_016271365.2 of Neoceratodus forsteri. Taxonomy (NCBI): domain Eukaryota; kingdom Metazoa; phylum Chordata; order Ceratodontiformes; family Ceratodontidae; genus Neoceratodus; species Neoceratodus forsteri. Next base: position 1,183,730,995 of record CM057458.1, read on the forward strand.
TCTCTCTCTCTCTCTCTATCTATATATATATATATATATATATATATATAAAAAAAATACAAGTGCCCATTAAATCATCACTTGTACAATCATGTTAAAACAAAATGCTGAATTTTAAAACAAAATGCCAACTTAGAAACATAAATCACTATGTTGTATAAAATCAGAATGGATGTGTATAAAAATAGAGCAAATAGAAAACTGAGCAGCTTAATCAAAAGATCTTACTTCTTTTTACACAAGATTCAGTATACAGTAAGAATGGATAGAATTTATAATGTGTTGAACATTGGTTCTGACCAGGATCACCAAGACAAAGTGAATCTTTGCTAGGTAATGATCTTAAAATGTAAAATATTGAAACTGATTCAAATTTAGCTTTGCATAAATGGCAACTTTAAAAAACTGGTCCAATTGAGTTGGTTAAAGTAAAACAATATACAGAGCCAGCAACATCCCTTTCACTAGTGGCTGTAAAGACTGATATCATTCAATGAAGAGTTAATGGAAGGATGTCATTTATAGAACGTCAGCTAATGGTCCAGAAAACCTGGGTTTCTTTTGGTTTGAAAATGGAATCAAATAAATTTAAAAGTTGTTTTTTTTTCAGTTACGTTAAGGAAGACAAGTAATATAACTAAACTTTCCTGCAATAGAGGTTACTGCAGTAAAGATTCTCAATCAGAATGTGTTGGTTAACAATGCTTCCCTTCAGTCCATGGCTCTCTTATTTCCACCAGCTCCCAACTTTATATCTTTGTATTCCATCTCCGTCCTCCATCCTGGTACCAGACTCCTCTCTATTTTCGGTATCACACAGAAGCTCCAGCCCTTCCACAGCTCATGCAGTTCTTGCTGATCTAGGTCACTCCAGCAACTAGGCTAAGGGAAGAGGTAAATAAAGCAGAAACATTCTTAAGTGCAGCAGTTACACACAGCTTAAAAACCATTGCACGTACAGTACAAAAAAATAATAATAAACTATACAAGCAATAACATAAACACCAGTCTGAAGTGACATGGCTTTTAGTTATCATAAAAACATGAGAAATATGCAGGCTAATGCAGGTTGTGTCTTGCATACCAGAACACCTTCTTGGGTAAAGCATACTCCCTTTAGTCAAACATCTACTCCAAAGCTAATTTCCAACTTCTGGATATGCATTTGGGTCAATATATGTGCTTAGTAGCTTTCTCAGCCAGCTTGCAGTAGAAACACAGGTCATTCAAGGTAGCAGCTTCCAGTTATCATGTAAAAATACAGACAAATAATTCAACTGCCTTGCTAGGCAACAATGGCGTACCTGTAAATAATAGAAACAGATATATAAAGTTTCTAGATTGCTTCTTGGACTTCAAACTTTAAATTGATGCTTGCTACAGAGGACATATGTCTGAATGCATCAATGATTAATGTTCTAAATTTAGGTGTACGGTATTCACAAGCTTTGTCTAGCAGCCAGATTATTAATAACAGAGGCTTTCTGGTAGGTGCACAGCTGTATATAAATCCCAGAATAACTTATCTATTAAGAGATATTATATATGCATAGCTAAGAGAGACTGTGATTAAGATTTCGCATTATTGTTTACTCTGTCAGGAAACACTGATGATTTCTTTTTTGCTTTCAGAAAGTAAACCATGTCTTAGTTTTTTTTTCTTGGTGTTCTTCTCATTTGATCTTTGGCTAACTGCAAAGACAGATTCGGTTAATGCTGCTACATAACATAACTTCATACCTGCTCTATTAAATAATGGTAACATTTTCTTTTTATCTGCTGTTTTTTAGCCCATCATATTTGCTTGGATATTAAGTAACATTAGTACATATAAATTGCAACACTTTAGATACAATCACAACAGAACGTGATTTTTTAACATTAATGTACAGAGGTCACAGTACGAACACTGTTCTACAAGAAATGCATTCATAGTCAGAAAGTTTCCCCTTCCCATGACAACGTTAATGGTAAGTGAAATATAAGAAAAAATTATGCACCTTAGTAATTATGTTTCTTCTAATGGAGTCTTGCTGTATTCTGACTATTGCAGTTATCCCAACACTCAAACTGCCCGAGAGTAGAAGGTTAATTTCTATGCAGAGCTTAGAACGTTGAGCTCGAGCTTGGTTCAGACCTCTGTCTGCTGCACTTTGAAGTGCAACTGTCAGATTCTTATGAGCTAACACTAACTAACTACTATGTGGAAATTGTAAAATTTTTACTAGCCAAATGGCAACCAAATATTTTGGATCCCCGAAAGACTCAAGTCAAGAAATCCAAAATGAAAAGCCAGGTAGTGAACAAATTAAGGCAGTTAAATTAATAATATAACCCATTCTCCCTCTCTAAAAGGAAGGATGACCCAAATGCACCCCTGAGGTGCAACACTACACCAGCCAGCCCACTTCCCAAAAACAGGTTTTGAGAGGGGAGGTAGGGAGGGAGGGGAGGTCAGAATACAGCAATACTCCATTAGAAAATACATAATTACTAAGGTGAGTAATTTATTCTTCAAACAACATGAAGTTTTGCTGTATTCTGACTATTGCAGACTACCAAGCAGTACCTCCATGGAGGAGGGAATCAAACCTACCTTGGGAATCGGCTCTGCAGTACTACTGTACCAAACTGAGCATCACTCCTAGTCTGGATGTCCAGGGATTAATGTTTGGTAAATGTATGGACTGTTTTCCAGGTGACTGCTTTACATATCTCTAGCAAAGGAATATCCCTGGATGCAGCCAGGGAAGCAGCTGTACCTCTAGTCAAATGAGCCCTCAGGCCTGAGGGAGGTATTTTGCCTAGCTTCTCATAGCAGAATTGAATACAAGAGACAATCCACCTGGCAATAGTTTTCTTAGTGGCAGGTTTGCCCTTACCCGCTTCCCCATAATTGAGAAATGACTGAAGGGAGTCAACCCTGTGAGCCTTATTATGCTCAATGTAGTAATTAAGGGCTCTCTTAACATCCAAACTGTGCAAACCTCTTTCTCCTGAAGAAGAATGATCAGTGAAGAACACAGTGAGAGACATAAATTGGTTCAGATGAAAATCTGAAACCACTTTAGGTAAAAACCTCCTATTAATTCTAAGGACCACCTTATCTCTATGGAATGAAATAAAATTGGGCTCCACTGACAGAGCTTGCAATTCACTGATATGCCTGGCAAAGGTAATAGCTACCAGGAACACAGTTTTCCAAGTCAAGTACTTAAGCTCTACTGAGACAAAGGCTCGAATAGGGGTTGCATAAGCTGAGCAATGCAAACATAAAGATCCCAAGCAGGGGTAGGATCCCTAAAGGGGGGATTGGTATGAAGCAATCTCTTGAAAAATTTACAGAATACAGGGTGATTTGACAGTGAGGAAGGCTTTCCCACTGACATAAAAGCAGAAACAGCTGACAAATGTACTTTGAGAGTAGCTGGTCTGAGGCCTAGGCCATTAAGATGAACCATATAATCCAGAACTGTAGACAATTCAGCAGTGTCTGGGGATATATGCTTGTTGGAAGATCAAATGCTGAATCTTTTCCATTTGGATTTATAAGTTTTCTGGTGGCAGGCTTTTCGAGAATTTGAGAATATCCAAACCCCTTGGGACAGATGCAAATCTGCATGCTCTAACTCTTCAAGAGCCATGCCTTGAGATTGAGAAACTGAAGATTGGGGTACCAAATCCTCCCTGAGAGGAGGTTAACAGGTTGTAATTTCTAGGAAGAGGCAGGGGAAGATGGACTGCTGGGGACAGCAACAGGGGGTACCAAGGCCGTCTGGCCCAGTCTGGAGCCATCAGAATAACTTTGCAAGGTTGTGACCTTACCTTGATCAGAACCTTGAACGGTAGAAGAAAGAGAGGGAAGACATATAGAAATTTCCCTTCCCAGTTCAAAATCAGAGCATTCAGAGGGACTGACCCCAAGACTGGGGGTCTGCATCAAAACAGAGGAAGTTAATGATTGTCTGGGGCTGCAAAGAGATCCATCTCTGGAGTGCCCCACTTTGAAAAAATCACTTTCAACACCAGAGGGTTCAGGGACCATTCATGATGGCCCTGGGAGATCCTGCTCAATGCATCTGCTAGCACATTGTCCTTCACTGGAAGGTGGACTGCAATCAGAGACATCTGCAGAGAATAAGCTAGGGACCACAGTTTCATGGCTTCTGTGCACAAGGCCATGGACCGAATGCCTCCCTGCTTGTTGATGTACCACATGGTGGTGGTGTTGTCTGTCCTGACCTGAACCACCTTGTTCTACACTGACTGAGAGAAAGCTTGCAGGGCCAGAAAGACCACACTGAGTTCCAAGAGATTGATATGAAGAAGGGATCCTGAGGGGACCACAGTCCCTGGGCTGTGAGAGACCCCAGATGGGCTCCCCCACCCCAATAGAGAAGCATCTATGGTTAGGACCACAGAGTGAGACTGAATGATGAAGGGGACTCCTTGCCTGAGGTTGCTCTGATCCTGCTACCATTGGAGAGCCTGGATCAGAATCTGGGTCACTGGAACTAGTTTGGTTAGAGAATCTTTCTTCTGAGACCAAAAGGCTCTCAGGTGAAACTGAATGTACCTCATCTGAAATCTGGCCCCTTGGGCCATTGCTACCATGTGGCCCAGAAGTTGAAGAAAGTGCCTTGCTAGCTGAGAGACCAGAAGGTGGAATGAAGAAGCCAGCTCTACAATAGCCCTTGCTCTTTCCAGGGGAAGAAAAGCTCTTGCTTTGACTGTATCCAATTCTGCCCCTATGAAGGTGAGAAGCTGTACAGGCTCAAGAACTGACTTGGGAAGACTGAGAAGGAATCCTAAGGAAGTGATCACTTGCTGAGTCACTTGAAGGTCTGGCTTGACTTGGTCTGGGAACTGACCCACAATGAGCCAGTCGTCCAGGTATGGAAATATGGAAATATTTTTCCTTCTTAAAAAGGCCACTACTACTACTAGGCATTTTGTGAATATCCTTGGAGCTGATGTCAGACCGAAGGACATAGCTTTGAACTGATAATGGCCTGAAGGCAATTCAGTACTTTCTGTGGGACCACCTGATGGGAATGTGAAAGTAGGCATCTTTTAAGTCCAGGGAGGCTAGCCAGTCCCCTGGCCTTAGAGACAGAAGAATTATTCCCAGAGTCACCATTTTGAATTTTGGTTTTAAAAGATGTTTGTTCAAGTATACATAGATACATTGATACATAGACAGTGTCTATCTTAAGTATCTTAAGTCTAGGATGGGTCGCCACTCACCCATCTTTTTTGTGATAAGGAAGTACCTGGAGTACATACCTTTGCCCCTGTGCAATGTAGGAACTCTCTCTACAGTCTTTAGAGCCAGTAGAGATGAAACCTCAGCCTTTAGGGCAATGGTTTTGGAGATGCTTGCAGGTGGAAAAGATCTGGCCCTCAGCTTTGGAAATTTCTTGAAGCTGAGAACCAACACATGGCTTACCCACCTCCAGGATCCACTTTTCTGAGGTAACAGACATCAAGTCCTAGATGAAGTAAGCTAACCTGCCTCCTACAGGAATGGGGAGTCAACCCTGGCTGACACAGCAGGGTGTCTGCATGGCAGAATCCTTAGGTTGAGGGATGGATGCAGCCCTGCTTATCCCTCTTCTGCGTTTCTCTCTGAAGAATCACCTCTGAGGAAAGGGAGAAGAGTCCTGTGCTTGGTAGAAAGGCCTATGAAAAGGCCTGCCTCTGCCCCTAGCCTGCTGCCTTTGAGGAGTTGCCTGCCTTTCCTTGGCCTGTGCACTCCTATAGGTGGTCCTATACTCATCCATCTTTTTCATGTATCTCTCTGTCTGCTCCCCAAACAGAGAATTACCCACCACAGGGAAATCCATGGCCTTAGCCTGGGTGTTCTGTGAGAGACTAGTACATCTGAGCCAAGCCATTCTCCGAAGAGCCACAGATGTAGCCATGACCCTAGATAACACATCACTGGAGACCACAGCAGCATGGAACTGTACCTTAGATGCCTCAATCCCATCAGCAGCCCCTTCCCCACAGCTCCAATGCTAGCTGGGGGAGGCCTGCTTAGCCAGTGCCAGTACAGTGTCCCACCTGGACTTCTGGTACCTGGCTGCATAGGCCTTATAATTAGCCTGCCTGAGTTCCATGGTGGATGCCATGTACTGTTTATTTGCCATGGCATCCAGCTTCCTAGAATCTTTATCTGGGAGTGTGAAGCCAAGGGTATATTAGCCTTATCACAGGCTGTAGCCTGTACAACCTCAACATGGCTGCATTGTTGATACAAGTACTCTGTACCTGAACCTGATAAGGTGTACCTTTTGTCCATCATTCTGTCTACAGGAGGTATAGAATTTGGAGTTTTTAAAATCTTTTGCGTCTGTTTCCTAAAAGACTTATTGAAGGGGAATAGACAGACTCATGGACTCTGGGGGATGTCTATCATCTCCACATAATCAGGTTCCTCTTGTTCCGCTACAGCTTCTTCCACAAGGAGCTGGAGGGTTTCTGCCACTTTCCTGTAAAACATGTAATGGGAAGGGGACTCAGAAAGCCTAGGAGGGAGAAACACCAGAAGGCCTGTCTGGGGAGATGTCTGATTCAATGGGCTCAACCAGAACTCCCACACCATCGTCATCTACAACATCATCATCATAAGCTTAATCCCCCTCCAAATCCAGTTCATAGAAATCTTCAGGGGCATAATCTTGAACCGGAGGAACCAACAGCCATCAGCTGCCAGAAGGCGCCAGATCAGACGAAACTGGATGAAGCAATTCTACAATCCTTTTCCACTGGCAATCTCTTCGGCAGTTGGAAAATAGGTCTCTGTATCCGACCTGGCTGATTTTTCCTTTCTTTTTCTTTTTGTAGGAACTGATCCCTCAGGATTGGCTCTCCTTTTGCCCTAAGATGTATCACCCTGGTCAGCGGGCACTCTCTAGGTTCGGTCGGAACCGAAACGGGCTGGCCATTCAGGTCAGTGGACTTCATGGCCTCCTTATCCCTGAGCCTTCCTAATCTTTTTTCCAGGGTAGACTTAGGAACATTTTTACAGATTTGGCAGTCTGAATCAAGGTGGTCAAACCCCAGACAATAAACACAGGTGGTGTGGGGATCAGCCTTAGCAAAGACCTCCCCACACGCACTGCAGTGTTGAAAGCAGTGGGCCCGGTTTTTCTTTTGGGTTTCTCAGATGTAGCCATCCTAACCACAAACATACCCTTTTTATGGCAAATAATCAGGCAAGACACCCTCATTGGTTTCTAACTGTGTCACGGGTATTGGAAAAAACCACAAGAAAATGCATTTTTTTAAAAAACGATAATGACCGGTAACCACACTCTAAGTTTAAAAACAAAGACAAAATATATAAATCACTAAATGGCTGGTTCAGCCAAACCAGTCGAAAAACCAATTTTTACAATTTCCATAAGTTTACTGTATATAGTTCACTTCCTAGTACTTACTGTACCACAGACAGAGATCTGAACCGAAACTTGCGAAAAATAATCTGTAAAACCGGGGACTTTAACTGACTTTCGAACCGTGAGCAAAGGAGAAATCCCTGGAGCGGACGTTCAGTTTGGCACAGTAAAGAATCTAACAGTTGCGCTTCAAAGTACAGCAGACAGAGATCTGAACTGAGCTCGAGCTCAGTGTTCTATGCTCTGCATATAAATTAACCCTCTCCTGGGCAGTTTGAGTGCTGGGGCTAACTGCAATAGTCAGAATACAGCAAGACTTCATGTTGTTTGAAGGGGACTTACCAGACACTCCCTAAAGTCAGCTTTATTACTAGATATACTGTATTATTAAAAATACTCTTCAGTTTTGCACAGCTCCTGTAAGTGCCCCATTTGTATTTGATGGTAAACAGAGTAAGATTGTGGATGATTGCAGTGTTTTGCAAAGAACAGATTGGAAGAAATACAGTTTTTGTGACCATCAAATTGTAAACGTTTTCCTTCACCTGGTCCCATGCTGTCATCTCATTGGTTGCTACTAGCACAGTTTGTGTGGTACATTAGAGGAAGCAGAGGATGGCTAGCATTAATTTAATATGCTCTATAACAATAAGCTTTCCCATGACCCCATCAAGATGCAAGATAGTGGGTGTACATGAGAAATAATAAATACCTGCAGATCATTCCTTTCTTTGAACTCATTAAAAACAGAATTGTCTGTCAGATTCCAGATTCAGTTTTTAAATGATTGCAACTGCTGTCTTGGACTGACACACTACTGCATCAGTTGGGATACTGTGGGGACCACAAGATGGGAATTGCCATCTAAACCTTGTGTCATGCTGGCTGCCAGCTTTGTTTTGGAGTCCTGGGGCCCTATGCCCTCTAGGGCATGCTTTATCTTATTATCCATTGTGTCCATGGCCAAGAGTACAATCTATCAAGGGGAGCCGATCCTCATTGTTGGGTTTGCTTGTTCTGGTATTACATGGGCTTTCTGTGGGGACTTGTTGTTGTTTCCACTCTCTAATAGCAGCATTCGGGTCCAGGTGACCCATGACACCAAAATGTTGTATTAATTATAAAGTTAATTATCCATATAGATGCATGTCCAATGTTACAGGTCTGGATACCACTTCTGTCATGAGCAAATGGTGGTAACATTTTTCACTTAAACAGAATGTCCTTCAATTTTACTGAGATTCATATACTCTCAGAAATCATCTTATTACTGGCTTTAGATTTCACCTTTTTCATTCTATAAGATTCTTTGCAATTCTGTGCTTGTTTGATCATGGGTAGTTGTGTATTATAGGGTGCTACAGCCTCCCCACATTTGCAAATCCCTACCCACAAAGTAGGATTTTCAAACATCCAGTCTGCATGTACAGTCCTTTTTTCTGTTTCATCTGCTGAAGTTGTACAAAGAAATTGGACCACCTCTGAAGTTTAATAACTTTCATGTGCATTTTCCATTACTGGTGGAAAAACAGGCTTTTCTTTTCTCACTAAAGTGGTGCATATGTAATTTCATTGACACAAGCTGCCAGAAATCATGGGAACTCTTGCAAAGCTCATGTGGCTTCAGATGTAAGCCACAAAAGTTTGATCACAATTGGGAGGAAACTGAAACAGTGCAAAATCAGCCTTCACACTGGTGTGTTCCTATTGGAAAATATCACCTGCTGAGTTGCATGAGTGGGTTTGTCCCCTCACTTTAGGCAAACATTTTGTTTTAAACAAAGAAAGTATTCTGACAGTACCTTATTTTCTATATTGTGTCTTTCTGCTCTTGCAGGCAACGTTATCCTCTCTGGTAAACCACCACCATCACACATTGTCCCAGGGACTTACATGGGGTGAGTCTCCCACAAATCTACCTCCCCTGTAGCTGGGTCAAAGGGAGAAGGGCCAGCCTACCCACCCTCAAAGCACAATCCTGTTCAGCCTTCCTTTGGAAATAGGGTGGTGCAGTGGGAGTGGAGGAGAGCAGATATGGTCCCTCTGTACAACAGTGGTAATAGGTAGGAGGCAGGAAACTACAGGCCTGTTAGCTTTATATCTGTGGTGGGTAAAGTAATGGAATCATTGTTAAGGAAAGGATTAATGAATACCTTGTCGTACTGTAGGCTTCAGGATCTGAGGTAACATGGTTTCAGAGGGGAGGTTGTGCCAGAGTAACTTGATCAAGCTCTTTGACTGGTTAACCAGGAAGTGGATCATGCAAGGGTACTGGATATGGACTACCTAGATTTCAACAAGGCCTTTGACATCGTTTCACATAGTTGACTGATAAATAAGCAAGGGAGACTAGGAGCGGGTACTAAGGGTGGGTTGTTAATTTGGTAGAGAGTTGGCTGAGCAATAGGATTTAGAGGAGGGTGATGAATGAGGCCCACTTTGGAGTAGGCAAAGTAACCAGTTGGGTGCCACACTGATCAATACCGGGCTCAGTTATCTTCAATGTCTTTATTAGTGACAATACGGTAAGACTGGAATGAAAGGTATTCCTCTTCATGGATTACACAAGACTCTGTAACAGAGTGGACTCACTGGGGAGGGATCTAAGAAAGCTAAAAGAATGGTCAAGGAATTGGCACTAGGTTTCAACACTAAAAAGAAATAATGCATATGGGGTATAGGAACCTGAGGCAACATACAAACTTGGGGAAGGATGGTAGGCACTGACAGATACAGATCAGGAAAAGGACCTGGGGTGATTATTACTGACAACCTAAAGGTTGCAAAACAGTGTGACCAGGCCATGAGGAAAGCCAGTTGGATGATGGGATGCAAGTGCAGGGTCATCACCTGCAAGAGGAGGGAGGTAATAATACTTCTGCATAGATCACTGATGAGACCACACCTCAAATATAGTGTCCAGTTCTGGAGGTCCTATCTTCAAAAGGACATAGATAGGGTGGAAGTGGTTCAGAGAAGGTCAACCAAAATGGTGCTTGGAATGCATCTAAAGACCTACAAGAACAGGCTTAGGGAACTGAACATGTACTCCCTAGAGAGTAGGAGGAGGAGGAAGGGGGAGATATAACAGAAATACACAAATAACTCACAGGGAAAACAAGGTACAGGAAGGTAGTATTTTTTCAAAGGAAAAGATGCTCAACAATGAGGGGTAACACTATGAAATTAGAAGGGGAGGTTCAGAAGAAATGTGAGGAAGCACTTCTTCACTGAAAGAGTGATGGATGAGTGGAATAACCAACTGGTGGAAGTTGTGGGGTCAGAAACAGCTTGGGATTTAAGGAAGCATGGGATAGACACAAAGGGATCTTAGAAGTAATAAGATGGAAGCTAGAGGTACCAGAGGCAGAATAGGGTCCACAGTGTCACAATAGGATAAAGAAGAAAATATAGCAGACTAGGGGGGTATAGCAGACTAGGGGGGCAATGAGGTCCTCTTCTGCCAACACCTTTATTGTTTCACAGTGTGCTATAGGTGGTGCAGGGGCTGTGGCAACCAGGAATCATTCTGTGAGAACTGGTATTTCCATGTTCATAACCCTGCCCTCCTCCCTACTGTTGGGCCATGACCCAGTGTGGCTTCACATGGTGTGCACTTGCTTCCTTGGTCCACTGCAGGAGTTGCAAGAGGAGCAGAACCATGAAGCAGTGCCTTCCCAGCCCTCGGTATCACCTGATTGGCTCCCTGGGCCTGTTTCTAAACCTGTGTCACTGAAATGGGAGAATGCAGTCCTACCCACTGAGCCATTTGGGCAGCCCATTTTTACAGAACTTGTAAATAAAAGGGCTATTTAAATTGACTGCTTCGGTTGTAACCCTCTTCCTTTCTTGTCCTATTTAGCATAGAGAAAGAAAATGGCCATTTATTCAGGTACAGTACCAATGGATCTAGTGGTCAGAATTTTTTAGCATACTGTCTCCATAAATGGCCTTTTGTAACCACATCTTCCAAAGTTTTATGCAAAACGTTAGACTACCTCTAAAGTTATGTAACTTTCTTGATTTTCTTCAAAACAAGCTCTTCTTGCTTAGAAAAAAAAAAGCAAAAACAAAAAAGCGTATGCATCATTTAAAAGGGCCAAGAAAATTATGTGACTGTGCAGCTGGCTATAATGTTTTATTTTTTCATAAACAATAACCCCCCCAAAGATTTGTATTTACCTGCACCTCAGCTGCATCTGCACCTCAATAAAAGTTAGATCTATAAAGTGCATTTTGTATTTTGAGTGCTGAGCATGAGCTTTTGACCTATCAGAACAGAATTCAAAGTTTTTAATCCATACAATAATGCAGTCAAAATTCCAAATTCCTGGTTCCATGAAGAGAACTGCGCATAATGTTTTCTTTACAAAGAAAGAATACACTACACACTTTATAGTTTTAACTTTTACAGTATTTAGATAAAGTTACATACAGGTACTTTGGGGGTAAGAATATAATAAAAAATTGTACAAATACAAAAAAATGCATATTATAAGTAATTTCATGTACACTTCAATTGATGAAAGCTGTCAGAATTCTGTCTGGAAACACTGTCACAAAACACTTGCAGTTTTGAAAATAAGCCACATGTGATTGGTACAACTGAAAGGAAACTAGTGCAAGGCAAAATTAGGATTGTTGTCAACCTCCTCTCTTTAGAAAATCCCACCCAGAATATTTTAAAAGGTTCTGTGTATGAATTGGCATTTATTTGAAGAATAAGATGTAATGGAATTATTAGTCTGCTTGCTGAGATGATGTCACACTTCTGTAAGTGCTGTCTGCTTAGACTGAGGTCATATGTCACTGAGAAGCATGTGGGCTAAATAAAATGTATTTCAAGCTATTAGACTCAATTTGCTGATTATGAAATTCAGAATTATGTTGATATGAATGCGGTCTTCATTTTTATTTAAACAATAGGGCCCAGATATTCAAAAGGTTGTGCATGGCGCAACCCACTGATGCGCCCCGGCACGATATTCAAAAGGGAAAAGTGCGCGGCAAAAATCCCGATGCGCCAGAGTGCATCAGTAATGTATGCAGGCACAGGTGGGGGGGGGGCGTGCCCATGCATACTCTGCACAGCCCAATATTCAGGCCGGGACGTGCAGAGCCATGCATGCACAACTCCTACCTGCACCAGCACAAAGTTGATCCAAAAAAAAAAGGAACAACTGATTGCCACCCACAGGTGAGCTGCCGTATTGCAGGGTGCAACACAGCAGCTGTCACTTGTGGGTGGCCAACAGAGCTCCAGCTGCACCTGGCAGTGCCCCCCATACCCGATCATGGGCATTTGTGAAAAAAAATAAGAATTCCGTCAAATATCCCTGGTGGTCCAGTGGACTGCTATCTGCCCGCTCACGGGCATCTGTAAAAATAGAAGAATTCGTCCTATATCCCTGGTGGTCCAGTGGACTGCTATCTGCCTGATCGAGGGCTTCTGTAAAAAAAGAAGATATTCCGTCCTATATCCCTGGTGGTCCAGTGGACTACTATCTGCCGATCATGGGCATCTGTAAAAAGAAGAATTCCATCAATACACCTGGTGGTCTAGTGGTACCCCCACCCACCCACCCACTGAGCCCCCACCCCACTCCTTCCAGGTCAGCGGCGGGCAGCAGCACCCACCCACCTGCCACCCTGCCACCCGCTGACTGACACACTCGTAGGGCTGCATGCCATTGGTTTACAACGTGAGCCACGTGCAGCCGTACACTCTACATTCCAGATATGGGAATGATTCATTCACATATCTGGAATGTGTAGTATAGAGGTTAGCGGCCATTGGTCTGGCCACATGAACCATCGGGCGTGCAGCCTACTGAGGTGTCAGTCGGCAGGCAGAGGGGCGGCAGGCGGGTGTGGTGCTGCTGCCCGCCAGCTGACCCAGGGGGAGCGGAAGGGTGGGGCTCAGTGGGCAGGTTGGGGGGTACCACTAGACCACCAGGGATATTGGACGGAATATCTTCTTTTTTTACAGATGCCCGCGATCTGGCAGATAGCGGTCCACTGGACCACCAGGGATATAGGATGGAATATCTTCTTTTTTACAGATGCCCACAATCGGGCAGACAGCGGTCCACTGGATCACCAGGATATTGGACATAATAGTTTTTTTTTACAAAATCCCCATGATCAGGCTGCGGGGTGTCAGTCCCCGATAGCTGCCGCCTGGCAGGGTGCCAGGCACAAGTCACCGGAATTGGCTCACCTACATGCAAATGGGGCCATAATGACATGCAAATGGCCCCATGTGCGCCATGCATACATTATGGACTCATTTGCATGTCAACTTTTGAATATCGCGGTTGCTGTGCATAGCGCAATGGAACTTGTAGCTAAGTGCATCCCATGCTCCACTCTGGCCACTTGCACTGGCACAGTGCCACTGCCCATGCACACTGGGGGTGGCCAGGGTGCGATATTCAATGCTGCTGAGCCATGGCACAGCTCCGTTGAATGTCGCCCAGTCCACACCCCTGTGCAGCCAAGTTGAGCTGTGCCCAAGCTTGCGCCACAGTCTGGTGCAGTTTGAATATCTGTGCCCAGGTGTTTTCCTGTTTCATCTTTTGTTACCGTAAAGGAAAATGGGAAACTTTTCAAGCCCCTTGTTGAAACTCTCTGGACTTGTAGAACTTAGCAATCTTAAACATTTATATTTCACCTACTGTCTTATAGAGTATCTTTTTATATTATGCATTAATTTTTTGATCATTACTATAATAGTCATAGATTAAAGTGTCCATGAACCCATGCATATTTTTCTAGGGAACGTATTTGTAAATGGATTGTATGGAAGTTCTGTTATCTTTCCTAAATTCATTATTGACATTCTGTCAGAGACAAAAACTGTTTCCTATGCAGTTTGTTTTATTCAATTTTTTTGTACACACACATATGCATATAATAAAATAACATTCCTTACTCTCATGGCATATGATTGGTATGTTTCTGTATGTAACCCCTTGAGGTATGCCAGCATTTTGTCTAATCCCAAAATTTGTAAACTGATAATGTTTTCATGGATGTATTCTTTTACTATTGTCATGATTTTTGTACTTCTAGCTCTCAGGCTACCTTTTTGCAGTAATAACATACCAGGCATCTATTGTTTACATGAGTCGATTATACAACTGTCTTGTATAGATTCAACTTTTAACAATGCCTTTGAAATCAGTGTATTAGCAACTAACAGTATTCTTTACTGCACAATCATTCTTTATTCATATGTGAAGATTTTAAAAGTGTGACATAGAACTTCTGGAATTGATAATGCCAAAGCTTTGTACACATGTGGTACCCATTTGATATTGTTCCTTGTATATTTGTTCTCTGGCATTATTGAATCTATTCAACGTCAGGCTGGTGTAATAAGTTCACTACCTTTTGTGCATGTATTGACATCACTGGCTTATCTTTCATTTCCTACCCTGCTGAATCCTATCATCTATGGCACTAGAACAAAGGAGATAAGGGAGATGATTGAAAAAAGAGCAGTTAACAACATTATTAGACTTACATCCTAAATGAAGATCAATAATTGAGGTCATCACTGGGTTTTTGCAATGAGCATACATTTCACAAATCTTCATTGACTGATTCAACTCAACAATTGTGGTATTATTTTGGAAAACTGTATTTTAGAACTAGAAGAATCCTCCTTGTGGTAGGACTTTTGTTGGACAAATGTCTATTGATGTTGTGACTACTGACTAGCTACCATTAAGATGATCCAGGGACAGCAGGTGAAAATGCATGAAGATGATTAAGAGATCTAAACATACAGTATGCACTCTTGAAGGAGACAGAAGAGTGGAGACATAACTGAAACTTTCAAATACCTTTACCTTAAGGTAGATAGGAGGAACTGTTCAGACTGAGCAGTAACACAAAACCAGAGAAACACAACAAAGCACACAAGAACAATGTTTGTCATTGTCTGTGTTGGCTCTATCTGCTCCAGTATTCCTGGGCAAATCCTAACACAATCTGTGACCTTCTTATGGACTTATACACCATTTGCCCAGGACCACATAGAGTGGTTGGTGGCCTACCATGCCAGTTGTTCAGATACAGGTGGGGAATTCGTCTGTGTTTTTCCTCCCAGGGCATCAGCATACCATGACATGCACATATGCAAATTGCAAGTATGCCTTCTTGTGTCTATCAGCAGCCATTCTTTTTCTGATGTGCTCATGTGTGCTACTACCTATCCTATGCATAGTGAAACTCTTGCAGTGAAACACAGAGTCCTCCCACTGCGATGAAGGAGAGCTGTCTCTGGTATGCACAATCCTTCCATCTCCAACAGACCTCCCAATGACCCATGCTTATTCCTAATCCTGGGTCACCTGCTTGAAAGTTGTTGCTTTACTGCTGCACCTATGGGCTGGCATCACTGGAAGTAAATTAAAGAGGGATGTTAGGAAATCATTACTAATAGAGAGGGTGGTGGATGGGTAGAAAAAGCCACTGGAAGGGATGTTCTATGTGAGATCAGTGGGGCGATTCAAGTAAGGGTGGGACAGACACTAGGACAAAGTCAAAACAGTACTAGAAAGGGAGGTGGGAATGGGCAAGTGAAAAGCCTCAAGAACTGTCTTGTTCAATTTATCAGGCCTCTAGGGCTCTCTTATTGAACTGATCAAAAGGACAGTTTCAAGGCTGTTAAACTGCTGATGCACAAGTAAAAATAACATGAAATACAGAACACAAACCTTGCACTCAGGACATTATGTTCATTATCACCACACATATTTCTTAGTGAAAAAAATATTTTAGCCACATAGCACATAAGTTAAAACATAGCTACAACAAGCATTTGTCAATGCTGAATGTTCACTTGCAGGTATGTGCATTGGTATTTGGCATTTATGCAGCCCCCCTCCTAGTTATTTCCATGTCCCTTCAGCATCCATATTCCAAAAGAGTACCTGTATGCAACTCCTCTTGCATATGATTAACATTTTACCATTGTACTTATTAAGTGTCTGTCAGAACCCTAATGCCCTGGTTGTGCTCAAGGGTATGAGTCTATGTGGAAACTGTGCAACCCGCACTTGTAACACAGTCATTCAGTGGTAGTATTTCACCAAACTTTCAACATAGGTATTTTGTCACCTCTGGTCATGAACTTTTTTTACTGTGCACTGAACACTGATTTCCAACAGCGACCATACTATTCTGCACTGGAAGAGTGAAAACACATTTTGGCCAGGATGTGAAAAATGACAGCTGTACTGTTCGTAAGGAGGTGTGGGGAAATGCAAATGCTGAAAATCTGGAGTGAAAAATATTACAAATTCGCCAAGGTCTGAGTGCGCGTGGAAGCTGCGCAATGCACGCTTGTTAAACAGTAATTTTTCAGAATTTTTGCACTGAATTTTCAACATAGGGATTTTAGGATGTCTTCTCATGAACAGTGTCATTGTGATTTTCTTACTCTGTACCAAACTTGGTGTCCCAAAGACTGCACTATTCTACCAAGTTGTGAAAACACATTTTGGCCAGGATGTGAAAATGACAGCTATACTGCTCATAAGGGATGTGGATAAATGCAAATGTGGAAAATCTGGAGTGAAAATATTACAAATTCACAAACGTATGAGAGTGCATAGAAACTGAGCAATGCACGCTCATAACACAGCCACTTTATGAACTTTTGTCACCACATTTTCAACATAGGCATTTAGGACCTCTGCTCATGAACAATGTCACTGCAATTATCTTACTCTGTAGTGAACACTGATTTCCAACAGCGACCACGCTATTCTGCTCCGGAAGCTCAAAACACATTTTGACCAGGATGTGAAACATGACAGCTGCACTGTTCATAAGGAGATGTGGAAATGTGCCTATGTTGAAAATCTGGGTGAAAATATTACAAAATCGTGAACATACAAGTGTGTGTGGAAACTGTGCAATGCATGTTTGTAACACAGTTTTTTTTTTTTCACCAAATTTGCAAAATAGAGCCTTTGAGAAGGCCACCTCATGAACAACAGCACTGTCGTTTTGTTAATCAGTCCAAAAGGCGATTCCATACAATGACCACAAAATCACCTTTTGAGACTGAATAATGCCATGACAGTGATGGAATTCATGAGGAGGAGTCCCAATAACCCCATGTTGCAAATTTGGTGTCAAAGTCAAAAAATGGCTGAGATAGTCACCTAAGTTGTGAAAACCCTATTTATGCCATTATATAGATCACTGGCATTTCTTCAGTTTGCAGTCTGCTTTGAAGAGTGCAGACTTGTTCTAGTCCACGAAGATTGTTGCACTGGGCTCTGGAGGTAAGTATGGGGTGAGGGGGGTGTGGGAAGGTGGGTGCACAGTGGGTGGGTGCGGGTTGGCGGGGGGGCAGGGACTCACTGAGGGACCGTTTTCTTCTTTCGCAGGGAATGTTAAAAAAACAAAAGAAACAGACTCATATTGCACTCTGGGGTGGGCTCCCAGTGTGCCACCAAAAGAAATGGATGCTTTTGGCATGCCGGGGTGGATTTCCATCATGCCTACTAGATGTTTGTTGGGGTGGCTGGAGCTGGTGGGGATTGGGCACACCCGCTAGCCATACAGTGTGTGTGGGGGCAGAGGCATTAGCATGCTGGGGGCTCCCAGTGTACCAACTGGTTGTTTGTTGGTGGAGGCCTGCAGCCAGTGATGGATTGGGCACCCCCATCAGCACACAATATCTGGGCAGGGAGAACAGTAACAAGGGAGGGGGAGGACATTAGCAGAGGGAGGAAGCTGGAGTTTTTTTAATGCCGAGCTGTGCATGGCAGCAGTTCGGCTGATCCATATGCAAAGTGCATACATGCTCCAACCACTGATTGCAGCTGACCTTTTTATTAGAAGTGAAGATCAACACAGTCAAACTGCTGTCATTTGCAGCTCAGCATGTATCGGTCCCCTAAGGTTGCACCTTCTACATTGAGAACTACATTGGCAAGGAGGGTCACACACCTCCAAAAGCAGCACTGCTGCAAGATGTTCCTTATGAATGTGTGCAAGTGAATGTAAAAAGTGGTGTGTAGAAAGCACTCAGTCTTTACAGCCTTATACATTGTCAACAGATAATGACTTCATGCAACACAGAACACTATATGCAGACATTTCCTCATGCAAATGTGTAAATTTACAAATAAAAACACAATAGTTAAAAGCATCACTCCATTGATTTCCTCTTAAAATGAATGCCATTTATACAATGTCAATATCAATTATCGTGTTAAACAAAACACAGTATTTAACTAACAGCTTGCAGTCTTGTCTATTTTAGGTTACACATTAGGTCATCATGTCTAATATTGTCTTCCTCAGTGTTCATGGTAACCATAAACTCAATTTCACTGTTTATCAGAACTATAATGAAATACAAAGAACAGATCATTTATGCAGTGAAACATACAATAAATCATCAGAACAGAGAAAGGTCAAATCTCTCATTCAGACCCTTTCCTCTCATAGCACTCAGTTTATGTTTCTGTAAGGATTTTTTGGAGCACCCTCCTATCAACATTGCCCTCCCTCTGTCCAAAATAAATACATTCCGTCCCCATTAAGGAAAACATACAGCCCTTCTCTTGGTCTTTTACATGTAATGCCAATGCATTTTCAGGATCTTGTAAAATACAATCCAGATGTTTATAAATCTTGATCTTGAATTGTCTGCATGTTTTCCCTACATAAAGCACCTACAGGTACATTTTACAATGTGTATTACTACCTCAGAGTTGCAGTTAATTAATTGTCTCACTTGATATTCAAGATCTACAATACCAATTCCAAAGGTCTTAAAGTTCAACTTATATTTAAAAAATTTAGAACAGCACCTACTGAAATTGCCCACTTGCAGTGGGTCATCCAGTCTATGGTCTGCTGCTCTTTGTTCTCACCACTGAGAACTGTTTACAACCTTATCCCTAATGTTAGTGCCACAACAATACACATATCTAGGGCTTATCTTGGTACTGTACATAAGTTTTACATCTGACTGCTATATATGCCTGTGGCATAAATGTATACTAATGTTTTAATACAATCAATTGGAAAGACTGAACTGTCAGAAAATGCTGAGAGCCAGCCAGATCAAATTCAATAAGACTACACAAGTGGCCAAATTATCCTGCCATTCATCTCAGAGTTAACATGGAGGGTCATTTGGTTAATAAACTGTATGTGTTCCTAGGGTTCTAATGGCAGGGGGAAACCCTGGGAGAGTGAAACTGTTGACAGAAATGTTATGCCAAAGGTAGATCAAATTGGAGGACTATCTGAGCATATTTGTTTATTGATAAAACATTTGAACTGCAATTTTCCTAATGACAGGGACATGGCAAGGATCTGGATTTTAGTAAAAGCCTGTATAATAGAAACATAGAAACACAGAAACATAGAAGTTGATGGCAGATAAGGATCGCAAGGCCCATCCAGCTGCCCATTTCTTTTTCTACCTTATGAATGTGCCGTAAGCCTTTGCTCTGTCAATGGCCTATCTATTTATACTCATCTGTATTGCTCCCTTATGCCTATTCCATGCCTATTTGAAACCCTGCACTGTATTCATAGCCACCACTTGCTGAGGTAGGCTGTTCCATGCATCCACCACCCTTTCTGTGAAAAAGAACTTCCTCACATAACCCCTTAATTGGCCTCCTTCTAATCTCATGCTGTGTCCTCTTGTCCTGCTATTTTTCTTATATTGAAACATGTTAGACACTTTCACTTTGTTGATGCCCTTAAGATGTTTAAATGTTTCAATCATATCACCTTTCTCCCTCCTTTGCTCTAGGATATACATATTGAGTTTGGTTAATCTGTCCTCATATGTTTTCTGATGCAGTCCCTGCACCATTTTAGTTGCCTTCTCTGGACTGCCTCAGTTTGGTTAATGTCCTTGTGAAGGTGTGGCCTCCAGTACTGCATGCAGTACTGCAGATGGAGCCTAACCAGTGTCTTGTAAGAGGATTATTACCTCCCTCTTCCGACTTGTCAATACTCCCTACTAATACACCCCAACATCCTCTAGCCTTACATACTGCTTAGAGGTCTGCTTGGATGATTTCAGGTCATTGGTGATGATGATGCCCAATTCTCTTTCTTCCCTTGTGACTTCACGGGAACTCCCCTCCCAACTCATAAGATGGCTAGCAGAGTTTATCTTCCTTTGTGCATAATCTTGCACTTCTTATGCTAAACCCCAATTGCCACTCTTCCAACCATTTTGCTAGTTATCCAGATCTCTTCTTATTCTGCCCACCCCATCTGGATCATCTACTCTGTTGCAGATCTTGATGTCATCTGCAAAACAGACAAACCTTACCCTCCAGTCCATCTGCAATGTCACTGATGAAGATATTGAAGAGGACTGGCCCCAAGACTGATCCCTGAGGTACCCCACTGTGACTTGCAGCTCTTCTGACTATGCCATTTACACACTCTCTGTTTTCTGCCCATCAACCAGTTTGCCACCCAGTAGACCATCTGACCCACCCTGTGCCTACCCAGCTAATTAATCAATCTTCTATGTGGAACAATATCGAAAGCTTTGCTGAAGTCAAGGTAGGCAACATCAATTGCTCCCCCTTGGTCAACCACTCTGGTTACCCAGTCAAAGAAATCTGTGAGATTAGTTTGAAAGGGCCTTCCTTTTGTAAACCCATGCTGTCTTGGGTCCTGTGCTCCTATGGATTCCAGGTGTTGCACTATCCTTTCCTTAAGGAGTGCCTCCATAATCTTGCCCACTACTTAGGTAAGACTGACTGGTCTGTAGTTCCTTGCATCCTCCCTGCTACCACTCTTGTGGAGCAGGATCACATAAGCCCTTCTCCAGTCTCTGGGACCTCTCCTGTGCCCAGAGACTCACTAAACAGTTCTGATAATGGCTCTGCTGGTCCCACCCTTAGCTCCTTTAGCACCCTGGGATGTATGTCATCAGGTTCCATTGCCTTGTCCACCTGGAGCTAGGCTCTTATAAGACCCTTTCTTTAAGAAGGGACTAGTGTACTCTTCCCTCCCCTGTGTCCATGGTGCAGAGTTATGGGCCCTGCCCTACCTTCTCTTCAGTAAATACTGAGCAGAAGTATCTATTTAGGATAGATGCTTTGACATGGTCCTTCTCCTCATGCACCCCCTTATCTTCTTTGATCTTAGCAATAACCCCTCTGGACTTCCTCCTTTCACTAGTGTATCTATAGAATGTCTTGTCACCTTCTTTTACTGATAGTGCTAGTGTTTCCTCTGTTTGGGCCTTTGCCTACCTTACTGGCTTCCCTGCTTCCCTCAGGGAAGTTTGGTATGCCTCCCTATCTTCATCCTGCTGCATTCTCTTATATTTCCTGAAGGCCAGCCTTTTGGCTCTGACCTTTTCTGCTACTGTGTTTGAGAACCAAAGTGGTTTTCTTCTTCTTTTGCATTTCCTTTTCTCATTAACACAATGGGATATTGCTTCAAGTATTGCATATTTAATGCTGCCCACTTTGCCTGTACCCCCTCACCTGTATTTCTTTTTATCAGGGTAGCTTAACTCTGTTGGCTATCTTATCAAAGTCAGCTCCTCTGAAGTCCCATATTTTTACTTTGGAATGGGATGATTTTGTTCTATTGGCCAAATTGAACCATACCATGTGATGGTCACTGACCCCTGGTGACCTTCTACCTGGTGATCTCTGATCATTTACTGTTAGTCAGTACTAGATCTAGGATAGGCCCATCTCTTGTGGGTTGTTGTACCAGTTGTTTGAGGCCCTCCCCCTGCAGGGAATCCACCATGTGTCTAGTTCTGGCAGATGTCCCTGCTGGTATTGACCAATCTGTATCTGGCATGTAGAAGTCTCTCATTATCAGAACCTCCCCTTTAGCTGTCATGTTTTGTATATCTTCTAACAGTAACATGTCTATGTCCTCCCCCTGGTCTGGGGGCCTGTACACAACCCCAGTTCATATGGCTGTCCCATTTCCCATTTCCAGGGTGACCCACAGTTCTTCTGGCTCCTTATATGTATCATGAATTTCTGTAGCTTTGATATTTTCAGTGACATAAATGGTCATTCCACCCCTCCTTTTGCACCTTGGTCTCTTCTGAACAATACATAGCCAGTACTGAAGTCTCCCAAGTGTGGTTACTGGTAAACCATGTCTAATGGTTAATATGTTCAGTTTAGCCTCTGTTATTATTGCCTGCAGGTCTGGGATCTTGTTTCCCAGATTGTGAGCATTTGTACATGATTTTCCATTGGTCAGATTTCAGTGTGTTAATTGTTGGGCAAGATCTATGTTTCCCTGTGCATTGTATGGGAGCCAGACCTTTTTCTTTTCCTGGTGATGCAAATGAACTGCAAACATGCTGAACTCCAGTTTGACCACTAGCTGAGGGGGGAGGGGTGTTCTTCCCATTCGACGTTTCGGGTGCTGCACTCCTCTCCCCATCTGCTAGTTTACATATTCTGCAAAGATATCAGACTTCTGCCATAATGCACTGACTCCCTCCTAAGTCAGATGCAGTCCATCAAATTTAAAAAACTTTCACTCTCAAAACTGTGGCCAGTTTCCTACAAATTTGTATCCTTTTTCCTGGCACTAGCCAGTGAGCCACATGTTTAGCTCCCCTGTCTCCTCTTCTCTAATCATTTCAGAACAAAATGTTTTTATTTGCAAGAAACATGTCCTAATGAGAAAAGTAGGAAAAATAGATGAGTGCTGAGACACATTGGAGTTTTCTCTATAAAAAGAGGACCTCACTGTGAGCAAAAAGAGAGGGGGGGCAATGTGTTGTGCAACAGGCTGAACAATGGTATGAGACTGGGGGACTTCTCTGACATGGTTCAAGTTCTCTGAAGACAAGATACTGTGCTATTTCTATATCTTCTCCTGTAAGTTTGACCTAGCTATGGAAAAGCTAAGTTTGCAGTTTGACAACTTCTGTTGTTTTCAATGTTTTCTCCTGTATAGTAAGGACATATATTCTATTTTGGCTAATGTGTAAGTATATTGTGTAAATAAAGTAGATCCTATTTAGCACATTATACAGATTGGTTGTGCATTTTAATAAAGTGGTGTAGTTGGTGAACTTCTGGGATAACCATCATTCTGAAAAAGCACACTATTTCATGTTTAAGCAATGTGAAAAATACATTCCTTCCTGATTCAGGGTAAGGAGTGGAGTGAAATGTGATAAGTCAATACAGACACTTCACCTGTGATTTAAGCAGTCAACCTTGACTTTACCCAGTGGGACTGGTGCCTGGGTTCAGAGGGTCCAGGTGTCCCTGGTTCATCACCTTTACGGAGGGATGAGAATGGGTACAAGGGCTCAGTGACTGGTGGACAAGGTGAAGGCCTGTGGCAGCCAGCTGTGAGAGGGGTGCTTGTTGGAGTGCAGACAGGTGGGCTTGTCACATATGGTGGCAGCAAATGCAATCTGTGTGAAGTATGCAAATACTAGACAGCACTTTGTAGTTATTTGAAGGGTGCGTGTGTAGTGTACACAGACACATACAGTATAACCTCAGAGATTTTATAAAATACCTAACCAGTCATAAAAACAAAGTATACAGGAAAAAAATATTTATTTTTTTGCATTCACCTTTCCTTTTGGGTTCAGTCAGAGGTCAGGATATGAACATATAAAAATTTGATCTGAAACAGGCATTACGGTCTATTGAGTCTCCTCAATTGTGCAGCTAGCTGCTTAATTTGCAGCTGCCCCACCCACCTACCCTTTTCATGATTACTAGCCTCACTCTGTCTCATCCTCTTAAAACTGCCTATTATGCTATGGACTACTAGCTCCTCAGATAGAGCACTCCACTTATCCACCACCCTCTCTGTGAAATAATGTCTCCTGACTTCCTTCCTGAATCTCCCTCCTCCAATCTCAGCTGGTGCCCCCTCATGACCCACCCCCTTCTAATCTGGAAAATTCTTTCTGTACTTGTCTTGTTTATTCCCTTTAAGGGGTATGGATAATGGCAACCAATCTGCCAATCAATCATAGCAAGCTAACATCAGAACAGCTGCAAGAGTTGTGCACCAACATGGATATTAGCCATGGGTCACATAGTAAAAAGCAACTCATAGAAGCACTGCTTAAAAAGGATTGGGGATAAAAGGAGGTCTTCAGGCCACAAGCTGTGATCGAGGATGAGTCCTTCAAAGCAGCAGAGGATGCCCATGAAAAGGGTGAGCTGACTGAGGAGGACAATGCAGAACACAATAGCAGACAGAGACAGTGCAGCAGCAGCCTCCACCTATAACAGCAGTGTCAGCCCTAAAGCAGCCACAGACACAGCAAAGGCAGCAGACACAGCAGAGCAGCAGCCACCACGCAGAGGCAGCAGCAGCCACTGGAAAGGGACAAACCAAGAACAGATGATGTAGAACTGGAAAAGCTCAGGTAGCAGCCTGAAAGGGAAAGATGCATGAAGAAGGCAGAAATCCAGCTGGAAATGATGCAGATGGATGCTAAGTGAGTTGAAAAGGAGGCAACACAAGCTGAAAACAGGCAGCAGCATAATGCATACGTAAACTAGAGATAGTGCAATTACATCAGCAACTATCCAGAATGGTAAGTGGTTAGGAAGGGAGAATCAGCACACAGTCCTAAACCAAACTGCCTTCCTTTGAATATTTGAGAAACTTTGTATACAGTACAAATTGGACAAGAAACTTGGGACCACAGTTTAACCAATTTGTAATCTGGAAAGAATCTAGATGCATTTTCCAAAATTAATACATACAGCAGTTAGGACTATCACCACGTTTACATGAGCTGCAGTTTTCTGATACAGTGAATAATCCAATTACCTGAATGTCTTTTCTGATAGCTCTGGTGCCCATTTACATGACGCTTTATCTGACATGCAATGAGGGAACTAGCCGTTTACATGCATTGGTATTACTTTTCAGAAATCCTGATATTGTTTTCTTTTCTTGTTTCTATACACATGCAGGAGCTAAAAATGTTTTGCACATGTCTTACTGTTGTCATAGAGAACTTGCGCTGCCCTGAGTCTTGAAGACTGATGCTTTGTGTTGTTGATGAAAGAGTTTCAGACTATTGGTACATATAGAGGGCATATGAATTATATTTCGGACACACTTTTATGCAGCACTGTATGTATCAGTACAGTACAATCGAGTGCAGCATGGGACTTGTTTGTTTAATAGATCATTCATTAAAAATATCTATGAATGGAGATAAAGTGTATGATTTGTGCATTCAATTACACAGTGGTATTCTCCCAGATTCCCCTTTTTCCCCCACAAAAGACAGACCACTTGTGTGTTGTTGTGCTCAGATTGGCAATTAATTTATTTTAATATATGGATTGTGAAATTAATACTATCGTAAAGCATACAATTTTTTTTCGGTAATACTATTACTCCCGAAGTGATAATGCCACACTGAGAGTGATAATATTATCATTCACCATAAATGTCAGTCAACTATTGATGCTCTCAACGCAGCTAATCATTGGCTGCTCTCTGTCTGTGGTTGGCCAAAATGTTTTTCACAGCATAAATCATCTCTCGCTAGGAGATGATAGTATCCATGGCACCTGCTGTTTGTTTTTATATATTTAAAAGGAATTATCTGACTGATCCTGCGCTACCCCACAAAAGAAAAAAAGGTAGACCTAAAAAGCATTTTTTACTGCCCTGTGTCTGTGTGTGTGAGCAAGCAAAGAGGCAGATTGAGGTAGTCTCCTGTGTGTGCCAGTGGCTGAGGGAGAAAGACTGAGTGACGCAGTGTGGCACAAAAAAACTTGGATTCATATATTAAAAAAAATAATAATAGTTTAGAGTTTTACCAGTCAGAATACCATCTCAAGGTTCAGGACATGTAGGAACCTCTCAAGCTTTGCTCTCGATGTTCTTCCACATCCTGAACCTCTCGATGGTATTACTGACCGGTAATACTCTCTAAACTATCCAATATTCTGTTTATATTTCCTAATTTCATTTACAATTACCATCTCCATTTTTCATTATTGTCTTTTCCACAATTCTTTATTTGTATTGTATCAAAATATCAATCTCTGATCACCCCTCTTTCTTGTTCTGCTTCTCACTTCCCCAGGTGAAAACCTGGGTGCCTTCTTCTTCTCTTTTTCTTGTAGGTAATGGTGAAAACCAAAACCAGTTTTCTCTCATTCAGTTCCTTCTTCTTCTCCTCATATTCCTTTTTCATTCCCCCTTTCCCTCCTTCCCTCCACCCTTTTTCCCCCACTGCCATCCATCTCTGGCAGTCTGCCAACGTCCAACCAGACATCCTTTGTCATCCACCTCTGACAGATCATCCAAGTCCCCCTCCAAACAGTCCTCTTCCCATTCTCCTTTTGATGGGTGGGTGGGAGGCAATAACATTTCAGCAAAAGAGGCTGAAAACCTCTGTGCAGTCCATTATGTACCTCACTTAGGCTCCTCCCCTTCTTGTCTGCCTACCCCTTGTCCTGGCTCCCTGTTCCTCCCCTTACCTTCCCCCCTGCCCATCTGAGCAAACCATTTTATACCTAAGGGAGGGGTGCACCAGGACAACTTGGTCTGCCCCTTAAAGGGAAATGTCCATTGTCCTTGATTCCTACTTTTCCCCACAAAAGATAGACTAATCATGTGTTGTTGTGCTCAGATTGGCAATTAATTTATTATATTTCCTAATTTCATTTACAATTACCATCACCATTTTTCATTACTGTCTTTTCCACAATTCTTTATTCGTATTGCATCAAAATATCAATCTCTGATCACCCCACTTTCTTCCTCTTCTTCTCGCTTCCCCAGGTGAAAACCTGGGTGCTGTCTTCTCTTTTTCTTGTAGGTAACGGTGAAAACCAAGACCGCTTTTCTCTCATTCAGTTCCTTTTTCTTCACCTCATATTCCTTTTTCATTCCCCTTCCTCCTTTCCTCACCCCTTTTTCCCCATAGCCTGTCTCCAGTTTGTGTTGGATGATTGGCCTTCCCCTTTAGGATTGCTTTTCCTTTCTCTTCTATCTTCCTTCCTGTCTCCTCCACACCTCAATAAAACCCATAATTTCTGTATTGAAGATGTCTATTGCTAAGTCAGACAGGTGAACTTCATCGGACCTGTAAAAATCCTCTACCCATTCTTCCACCCCTCGCAGTATTACATGCTCCCCATGCTCCTTATCAATGTTCCCACCCTTCTATTCATCTTCCTTCTGGCCCTATCAACTGCTACATGGCTATATTCATGTCTCCATACTCTCCTTGGTATCATGCCTGACCGTGCTATGCTCACCCCCGGCCACCACTGCTGTATCTTCTCTAAATCCTGCTTAACCTGTAAATACGTGTCAACCCATGGCTTCCTCCCAATATCATTACCCCCAAGGTGTATAATGATTAAGTCTGGGATAGGTCGCTGCTCTTTCATTTCTTTCAGGGTAGGAAGTAACTGTGCCCATCTCATCCCTTGGATGCCATGCCATACCAGCCTACCTTGTCTGACATCCTGCTACAGCTGTTTTCCCCTGGCCTTTTTCTCCACTCTCCTTTCCACCCAATAAATGTAGGAATACCCTCAGATCCATATTTCTGTGATCCTCCATCTACCTATAGAATCAAGCAAAATATACACCTTAATCTCTCAAAATGTTTTAACTTGCCATTCTAATTCTAAGCCATTTATTCCCTTAACCCCCCCACCCCTCCAATTCTGTTCCTGTAAGACAAAACAACAGATGACATGTTAATCTCAGTCCTTCAGAGCCTGAATATACCTCTTGTAACTGGCCAACTGCCAGTGACCCTTTTTCAACATACTGGTCACTGGCTCCCCTGCCACTGACCATTTTGAAGCAGCCCTTATTTGAAAAGAGTGGGATGAGTAATTACATGGGTCCACGCCCAGGAACTCTATGCCTTTCTTGAGTATGGCTGTTACCTGGTAACTTGTCAACTTATTCCCGTCCCCATGCAAATAGTCTCCCCTTCATCAATCCCATGCTCTGATCTGCCTAAGCATTGCAATTTTAATGCCCCACCAGTGAGCCTTAATATTTCTGACACACCCCTTTCTCCTCTGATTCGTCTTGGACCTCTTGATTATGATTTGTATTTCCTTCCATCCCCAGGTTATGTCTCCACATTCAAAACTTCCTTCATCGTCCTTTCTGCCATGGCCCACTGCCTCACTCACTCTCAAGGCCCATGAGAACATCACTAAATAAATTGTGGAACAACTGCACTTCATCCTTGGATTTACAAATTGCCAGCAGTATCCACACTAATTTGGCTAGCCACTGATCTGCTATTGGCCGCCGACCATCCTTGGGCCTTTGCTTCAGCCTATTCCACCCTTGCATCATTCTCCATATCAGAATTGACTTTGTAGGGTCCTTCCACCTTTTTAGGCTACAAACTAAGTTGATCCCCACTACGTACACCCCCATCATGATGTGGGCCATCCCTTTTTGCCATTGATCTACTGTAAACATTTCTAACTGCTCCTCAGAAAGTGGCCCACTTACCTTCATGTGGTGTGCTTCCCTGAATGTTTGCAATGCCCACCATGGCCCCTTCATAGGTCTTCAAGTTCTGTGGTGCCCATGAGCTGTAAAACAGCATTTAGGCTTCCTCTCGCCAACGTCCCAGATGTTCATTGTTATGGGCGTTTTCTGCTCCTCTGCTGCTGTAACCATCTGGTTCCGGAATTCCTCTCCCCACACCATGGTGCAGGACCAAATAGGCATGATTTCTAACAGTGTGATGTCCTTTACCCTTCCGTCTCTTACACAGTCTGCAGGCCATGGCTCCTAGAACCATTTTCCTCTCAAATATCCCCCCATTCCTAAACCCCCTGCTGCATCCGTATTCAATTCCAGATCTGTGTTATAAACCCATTCCTCTTGCCAAAAGGAACAACCATTATAGTTGCTGAGGAATTCCTCCCACACTTTGAAATCTTCTTTTACCCCTTCTGTTATATCCACCCAGCAGTGTAGTCTTGCTATTCTTGCTGTGGCCCTTGCTAGATGCATACTAAATGTCCTTCCTGGCCCAATTGCCCTGCAAGCAAAATTCAAATGCCCCATTACCTGTTGCACCTGTCTCAACTGCACCCGTCTCCTGCTTGTATGTACCCCAAATCAGCTCCCTCAGCTTCTGCACTTTGTTGTCTGATAACCTAAACACTTCTCCCAGTGTGTCTTTCTCAATCCCCAGAATTCTAGAACCTTACTGGGGTCTTCTGTTTTACTCACGGCAATGGTACCCCAAGCTCTCCACACAGCTCTTGAAAATTAGCCAGCATCCTCTCTGTCTCTCTGCATCCACTGCCTATTAACAGGAAGTCATCCAGGTAGTGTATGACCATCTTGTAACCTGTTTTCTCCCAAAATATCCACTGCAGACAGGTGCTGAATGCTTTCAATGTAGCACAAGCTATGGAACAACCCATAAGCATAGCCTTGTCAAAATAGTACTGGTCCCCCACTTTAAAAACCCAATAGGTCCCAATCCTCCCTTCTAACTGGGAGCAACCGAAAGGCTGACTCAATATCTGTCTTGGCAATCCATGCATCTGGGGTCACTCTGATAATCTGTATGGCCTCTTCCAGTGTGGCATAGGTGACCCTGCTGTGTTCTTCTCTATAAAATCATTAACTGAGTCCCCTCCGGGAATGACAGATGGTGAATCACCATGTAGTCTCCTTTGCTTTTGGGAACCAAACCCAATGGGAAATTCTCATGTTGCGTAAGGGGGCTGGATGGCCCTTTGCCCTATCTGCCACCTTTTCTTCTCTATTTTTTGCCTCAAAATGCCTCCTTTCCTCTGACTGACCCCAGGTTGCTAGCCTGTCTTGCCTTTCTTGGCCCTTTGCACTGCAGCAGAAAGCCTGTTCTGAAACCCATATTTATGGATTCTGGCACCCGCCATTCGGGTACCATTTTGGCCACTGCTCCCATGCCTCTATCTTGATGGGGGTTTTCTTGCATCCTGAAATTGTTCTGTCCCCTCTCCCCTCTGTCTGAAACCCCACCCCGGCTAAGTCTCATTCATCCTTCTCCTCAATAAGCCTATGCCCCCCACCCCCATATCCTCTGCCTCCTCGAACGGCTTGTCCATTCCTGCCCCTATAACCCTGCCTTCCTGAAAGGGCTGCTGGCCTGATCCCTGTCCTCCTCCTGCCTGGGCCCCTTTGGTCATGTGGTCCTGCATCATCTAGTCGAGGTTGGGCTCCCTCACATCTTGAACATGTGTGCTGGAACCAGCATTGGGGCCATGAACAAAATGCCCTGTTATATCCACAGCAACACTTCTGGGGCACCTTTTCCTATTTCCCCTCTGGTGTGGATTGATCATTAGTCCGATCCACAAATCCAACTGCTTTGAGTCCCATCTCAAACGCCATATGTCACCATCCTTTGGCGAAAAAACTAGTCGTAATATATTCACCCCACTCCCCTTTAGCCTTTGCCCATCGTATGATCAAGGAGTACATAATAAGTGGGATACCCAACTCTGGTTTCTTTTCCATCACTATGGTTCAGTATGTGGTGAAACCTATGAACCACCCATCCCATGTCTTTCCTTTTGTAAACTTGTCCTCTTATTTCTTACCCAGTAAAACCACTGCTGCCACCATCTTGCTCTTCCCGATATTCTCTGTCTCCTCATATCTGGCTGTCGCTATCCTACTCACTAAAGCAAAAATGTCCATGTACTCCCCTTTCCATATTTTCTCCATCGTGGTCAGTGGCACCTGTTCCCCTATTCTCATACCCAGGGCTCCTATCTCCCTTCTTCCTTTTCAAACCCCTTCCGTTATCTTTTCCACCTCCCCTTTCGTTTCTTTATCTGACCTGATCTCCACCAGTGCAGTTTCCATCTGACCTAATCTCCCTGTCCCGAGGGCCGCAGTAATTTGACCTATGTACTCTTTTATACTGTCTCCCACAGAACCTGATACACTGCCTGTGGGTCTGTTTGCTCCTTGTGGCCTGTTGTTGTTGAGCTGCACTGGTCTGGCTTCTTGTGGCAGGACAGCTGGTTGAAGCATTTGCTGCAGTGGAACCACTATGTTCAGAGGGTCCGGTCTGGTTTCTGGTGGCGACACCACCACCACCTGCTCCAGGGGCAGTACTAATGGTTCCGGTACACAGGGTTGTGGTGGTACTGGACCGACTGCTCGAGGAGGAACCAGCGGTGGTGGCTGTGGCCTTTTTGGACAGTGTGGCCTCACCATCGGTCATTTCCCATCGCCCCCTTTTCCTTTTCCCACTTTCTGTTTCTCTCTGAACCTCCCCAATTCCTCTCCTTCAACCATCTGCCACATCTTGTTGGCCTTCTCCACAAACTCCACTATTGCCTTGTAGGCATCCTCCTTTGATGGTCTGTTCCTCTTTGGTGCCATCTTTTCTTGCTTTCCTGTATAAAAGCTGAGAGCGAAAACTGACAAAGTGTCCTCATTATTGCTGAATCATGCTTTATGTACCATGCCCTTGTCTTGACTTCTTACTAGTAAACAATTCCTGCCATCCCCCCCTTCAATTCAGCTATCCCTGTCCCTTATATTCTGATGCAGCCTTGGCTTTGTAATCACTTGCTCCACTTTTTGTTTCTTCTCTTTTTTTTTTAATAGGCCTTCCTTCTGCATTCCCTACCAACCCCCGTATCCCCACTTGCCTTCAACAACGCCAGCAGGCCCCGGCCATACCCACACTGTTTACCACATTCCATTCTATCCCCATTAAACTAGCCCCCATATCCTTGTTGAAACCTCCCCATGACTAGGCCTTTTTCCACAGGAGCTGTGTCGCTGGAGAAGGCAGTGTCTGATGTCCCTCCGCATAGCCGGGTTCTCTAGGTCCTTCTCTTGAGCTAGTAACCCCCCTTCTAATTCCAGTGTGTTCCAATCTTCCTGCGTTTCTTTTTTACTTTCTCACCCTCCTTCCCCCTTTCTCCATTGATATGCTCTTGCTTCGGGAGCTAGGCCTGCAATGGAATCACCCCTCCAGCATAGTGGCATCTGACGTCACTCTGTGTGGCCTTGCTAGGACCTTTCTAACCCCAAGTAATCATCTCACCGAAAAACAGCATCTGGCTTCCCACCACATGTCCTCGCTAAGCCTATCTTGCCCTAAGACACCATCTCACTGAAAATGGCATCTGGCATCATCCCACATGTCATCACTAGGCCTTCTTGCCTCAAAAACCCCTTCTCACTGCACAACAACATCTGACGCCACACCGCGTGGCCTCTGTAGGACTGTCTTACCATACCATCTCACCTAAAATGGTGTTTAGCATTCCACTACATGCCCTCGCTAGGCCTTCCTGCCCAAGCAACCAGTTCACTGAAAAAATGGCATCTAACATTGCACCCTGTGGCCTCCCCAAGCCTGTCTTGCTACAAGCAGCCATCTCACTGAAAAATGGCATCTGACGTCAGCCCTCATGGCCTCGCCTCATTAGGCCCTTCTGCAGACTAGAAACCCCCTTTCTAACCACCAGTGTTTTCACCCATTCCCCTCACATAGTGCACGTTGTCTCACATTGTAAAGCTGCTCCCAGCCGAATTTGCTCTCTTAGATCTCCTCTCCCCATTCTCTACAGCTACAAGTGTTTTAACTCTTCCCCATCTTAGGAGCCCTTTCCTCCGACTGCCCAAGTAAACCAAATCAGCTGTTCATCGAATTCCATTCTTTTGGACCACTGCTCTCTATTCCAGCGATGCAAGGACAAAAAAACACACACACAAAGCAAACCAAATTAGGCGGCTCTTCAGACTCTGTTCTTTTGGACCCATGCTCTCTAGTTCCAGCAATGCATGGACAACAAACCATACACAAAGACCTCCCGCTTTCTTGGTTATTTTATTTATTTATTTTTTTTTATAAACTGCAGTCGCAATATCGCACTTGCCCAAACATTGCTTGCCTCATCCTACTACACACAGATCTCTTGTAACACACATTTTTTTCTTACCTTCGCTAAGTTCTCCTAGTGCACAAACCTTAGTCCACTGCTGCTTTGAACTAAAACCCAGCCAACTCCAAAGTAATCCAATATAATGTGTTGTAGTTCAGTCGACGTTCACACCAATAAAACTTCAGCAAAGCAGGATGAAAACCTCTGTGCTGCCCATTATGTACTTCACTTGGGCTCCTCCCCTTCCTGTCTGCCTACCCCTTGTCCTGGCTCCCTGTCCCTCCCCTTACCTTCTCTCTTCCCCATCTGAGCAAACCATCTTATACTTAAGGAAGGGGTGCACCAGGACAACTTGGTCTGCCCTTTAAAGGGCAAATTCCATTGTCCTGATAAGTGCATTGAAGCTTATATGGGGTGACGGTGTCTGTTGTTGGTGTGAAATGATATTTGAAGATGGGGGGGTGCTTGAAATTGACAATGTGATTAACTATCATTTTTTTTTTTAGTATGGTGTATTACAAGTCTGAATTGTTCATCCAAAATATTGCTTGTTATGTTAATGGAATTTTTTTTAATGTTACTATTGCACAGTTATGTGAATAGAAAAATAAAAAATAATAGAGTGTGCACTTTGTCTTCCCATGTAATGTGTTAGTGGTGTTCTTTATAAACGAAAAGGCACATAGTCCACATAAATAAGCAGTATTCCAGTTGTAAAATGAGGTTTGGAGACACACACTTTATTACAGCAGATGTTTTTGATCTTGAACCATGATCTGTAACATACGTAAAATCCATGTCACTGTGTGGAACTCATTGTATACTGCAGCCATATAACAGAGATGCTTTAGTGCTGATTTTACTTTTTATGTAAATTGTGACCTAACGTGCTTAAAATAATGCTTCCTGGTGGTGGTGCAGGGTCTGTAGAAGGGGAATAGGAAGACTAGATATACCATGACATTTTCTGTAGACCTATCAAAATGTATATAAGATATTCTAACTGGGTTTGCTTCTCCCTCACATGTTGTGTGACTGTTCCATGTACTCACCCTTTGCTATGTGTAGAAGCTACTTATTTTATATTATCCTAATCTAACCTCTTTCAGCTTGATTGTGAGCTCCTTTTGGACAGCTATTGCACTTATTTGTAATCATATTCACTTGGCAGCTGATAAGGAACTGTCATTGCATATCAAGACTTCCCAATCCCTTTCTCTATACCCTGCACTACCAGCAGGAAACAATCTGTAAAGCACTTTGGCCACAGTTTACATAACTATAAATATATAAAACAGTACTGAATTACAGGTGTACATGTAAATAAGTTCACTCGCATACATCGTTTAACTATATTACATGGAAAAATAGAAACATAGAAGTGTGATGACAGATAAGGATCAACAGGCCCAACTAGTCTATGCATTTGTCTAGGTACCTGATAGGACATGCCCCACCACCCCACCCCAACCCCTCAACAATTCCCTGTGTCTGTCCCATGCTATTTTGAAGTCCTCAGCTGTTGCTTCTCCAACAAACTCATCATGGTGCCTATTCAACTCATCCACAGCCCTCTCTGGAAACAACACTTTCTAATATTACCCTTGAACTGTCTACCCTCAATCATAACCCAAGCACTCTTTTCCTCTGATTTCCTTTTGGCTTGAAAATGCTCCCCATTGGCACCTGATTTATACCCTTAAGGTACTTGAACGTCTCAATCCCGTCCTCCCTCCCTCCCTCTCCTTCCTCTGTTCCAGGAAGCACATGTCCAGTTCTCCAAACATTTTCTCCTAGGATAGGGGGCTGGGCCCTTTAAACGTCTTCATTGCCCTCTAAACTTGCTCCAGCCTACCCACATCATTTTTGAGGTATAGCCTGTAGAACAGGACGTCATACTCCAAATGTTGTCTGACTACATGGATGCACAATGGCACTATGACATCTAATTCTCTA
The DNA here is from genome assembly GCA_016271365.2 of Neoceratodus forsteri. Taxonomy (NCBI): domain Eukaryota; kingdom Metazoa; phylum Chordata; order Ceratodontiformes; family Ceratodontidae; genus Neoceratodus; species Neoceratodus forsteri. The sequence goes on from CM057458.1 coordinate 1,183,766,258, forward strand.
CTGGTAAAACCCCCCTCCTGATTCAGCCCAGCATTCTATTGACCATAGCCATTGCTCTCACAGTGCCTTTCCACAGTCTGGTCCATTGATATGGTGATGACTATGTCCATTTCCTGTTCTGTTACTTCCATGGGCCCCGCCATGATTTATGCCATCTCTCTCTCAGTACTCTGGGATGACTGCCATCTGGCCTTGACATCTTGTTCACCCTCAGGCCGTCCAGTACTCTGCACTCTGTGATTCCCCCATATGTCCCTCCTCCCAACTTAACAATGACCTGCCATCCACCCATTGGTACTGCCCTTCCTTTCCTTTGATAAACACAGAGCAGAAGTATTCATTAAGTGATTCTGCCTACTCTGTCCATGTTTCTACCCAGCTACCATCCCTCTTAATTTGTACTATTTTGTCTATGCATATAACTTTCTCTTTGATGTACCTGAAGAATTACTTCTCCCTTTTCTTGATGACATGTACCAGCCGTAGCTCCTTAGATGCTATGGCTTCCCTTACTGCCTTCATTACCTCTTCTGATTTGTTCTTAATCCATTCTGTCTTCCCCTCTCCCTGTGTTTTTGAACCTGCTAAAAGCATCTCTTGTATTTCTTACTTTGTCCATTGCTACCTTTATCAAAAAGCTGGATTTCGTGACCATATATCATGTACTCTGGAACCTGACATGGGTTTTAGTGTCCTACTTAGTCTTCAGTTGTATTCCACCTCCAGTTACTTCCATATTATTGTGGATTTTGGCTAGATTACATAAGCAATGAGACGTGATTGGGTGTTGGTAGTACTGAGATACTCTCACACCCAGAGGCGTACTTAGGCATGAGGCAGCAGGTTTCATGCCTAAGTACACCTCTGAGTTTTCGGGCATCTCAGTACTACCAACACCCAGTCACGTCTTATTGCTTACTCAACATTCTTCAGAGCTCAACTGGAATACAAACAAAGATATACACACATGCCTGAAGTGGAGCCAGAACCTCAGTTTTATCTGTTACCAGGTAAGGAGCAGGGAGTTCTCTGGAAAATGTTAGGGCTAGGAGTGGGGTTTTTCATGATCATCAAAGAAACAACAGCAATGGAAACTCCAAATACTGTAGTACTTGATTTTTTTAAGTTTGTGAATATGTGTAAGGGGGCTTGTGAATATAAATAATATGAAATGATGCACTTACTTTATTTAATTTAATGGACTTTTATTTGTAGTGCCTAGTTGGAGGATTTTTTTATATATGAGTAAAGGCTGTAGCCATGTCTATGATGTAAACTAGGAATTAGGTTGCTTATGAATTCTGTGAGTTGCCCTGGTTGGCAGGGTCTTGTTTTAACCATTGGTGGTAATCTCTTGCTGCAATGGCAAGAACCAAATTTCAGCCAATCAGGACACAATCATTTATTTGTCCATTTTATATCTGTGGCTACCTCCCCTATCCTCTTGAAGTTGGTCTTCCTCAAGGCCAACACTTCTGTACATGTTTCTACTCCCTCCTTACCCATTTTCAGCATAGACTAAACTGAGTGGTTGCTGCTCACCGCTGTCAGTTTTCCATCTCCAGTTCCCTGACAAATCCCCAAATTTACGCCCTTTTGATCTTTTGCACTAGTTTAATTTCTAACTCATTTATCTGTGATAGATTATCCTTTCCAATGAGTGATGTATTTCCGTTTTGACTGTCTGTTTCAAATATTACTTCTTTAACTGATACAGTTATCTGTCCTGGTGGTATGATAAAGATGATAATGCCTTATGAAAAGATGATAACCATGGTGTAATTACCTTGAATGGTTGCAGGGGCATCAGTAAACCTCGATAACGCTACTTGAGAGGTGTACCATTGCCCTATTAACCACGAAAGGTGATTATACCATTGTTTTCACCTGTACATCAGGCATTGTCATGTTTAGTGTAGGGAACTTGATATTAGTAGTTATGCCTCCGGCCCCCAACACAAGTAATGTAGCTTTACCTTTTTAGTGAATCTGCACTATAACATTATGATTGTAAAGGGGAAAAAACTTATCAGGATGCATGGACTGAATAACAACAGGGCAAAACAGCACCAGAGTTAAAATTGTTATCAGACATGGTGATCGCTAGAGTCAGTAACAGTAAACTGTGAGAACTGGAATGTTATTTGAATACTGCACTGAGACTAACAATGACATTCTTGTGTATAATACTGAACAACATTGGTATTCCATTTTTTTAACTTGCTGCTATGACATAGATGAGAGTGGTTTATAAAGTTCTGATATCACAACAGTGAGATTACAAGGTTTCAAACAGCTTACTTTCAGCCATATTTAGGATAACATATGGTCAGCTGTGTGTAACAATGCTGTGTTTGCCTTTGAGTGGTTCCCTTGGCGACTCTGTTAAACCTCAAGAACGAGCTCGAGAGGTTTTACAGGGTCACTAAGGGAACCATGAGAAGGCAAACTTAGCGTTATTACACACCGCTGACTCATACATTATCTTTATAGTGTATGGTCATGGAGAAAACATTAAAGATGACAATACTGGAAACAATATTCTTACCTTGTGGTGAAGGATCACATATTCATTCATGGGTTCAAAGCCAAGAAAATTTATTTTTAGACAGCATTTTTTTTAAATGATGGGAAAGGAATATATTGCTAATGCCATTAACAGGAAATAAAGACTATGTTTAATGTTACTAAATATGCAATCTATGAAAAAAAAAATTAACAGCCTGTTGTTTTGATCATGTGGTTGGATGTGCCAATCAGGGGTGCCGTGAAGCGTGGGTCTGTGTTGCAAACTATCCCCAATGATCATGCAGAGCTAAAAAGGGAGAGAAGAACAAAACAATTCCATTTTTTAGTGCCTGCAGAGGTATGTTTTTTTTTCACAGTGAAATGCTCATTTTTAATTATTCTGCTATGAGTCATCTTCTGAAGGTGAGTCCAGTATAGCTGCAGCACGTTTCTTCTTCTGAGGGCAGTAATAGTTGTTGTTGGTAACATTTACTGTTATTCACTGTCGGAATATGCAATTGTCCCCACACAGGCTGAAATTTGTTAGGTCTGATAATGGGAACAGTGGACCCTTGCTGCATGGATTTGCTACTTTTGGCATGATGTCAGCAGAGACGGCAGCACTGGATGTAGAGGCAGACAGCTGTTGGTTACCGTTGTTGCTTGCCTGGCATCCGAAAATAACAGAATTTCTTTTTTGTTTTGCTACTGACATGTAGCTGTAATTATTGATAGACTGTAGGCTACGGTATCCTGATACTTGCTGATCCTCCATGGGGGGGGGACTGAATTATCTACCAAGCACTGTATGGCTGTCTTACATGTTGAGTGATTTGTTATGCGCTTCTCGACTGGTAGCCCTGCTGAGGTTTTTACTACTTTCATCATTGTGCGGATTTTGTTCTCGCCCAGTGTCATTGATCGGAACCATAATGACACTCCGGGCTTGAAATACAGTATTGGAGCAAGGTAAAAAGGGGTGTCAGGTGCCAGCATGGCCTGTGGTCTCTAGGATTCATATATGGTATAGGTCTTTGTTGGATCCCTGTCTGGTTGATCATTGTTTGCATACATTCTTGGCTTGACAGCCCTTATGTCCCTAGGGTTTTCACCCAAGCGGGTTTTAGTCTATTGCTCTGTATACTCCAAGAATTGCTGCCCATCTGTGTCCTGCAATAAAATAAGGTCTCCCCATCTTAAGGCATACTACTTTGCTGTACGGAGGGCATAGTAAAGGCCGTTGTTGAAAAACAACATGTTTAGGAAGGACACAGGACTATGCATGCCAAGGGTTCCTGTACTGTATAATTTCTCGATGTCTGCTGGCGTTAGGGCTTCTGATCTGTTAGGTTTGCTACCTTTACCCATTTTCTTAAGAAATTTTGTTTAGCTGACAAGGTAGCTAGAGTGTCAGGAAAGTTTTTGTTGCATGAAGATGAAGTGACCATAATCTTTTGCTGTAAATGTCAATCTATACTGCCCAGTATCCCTCTTAATGTTGAGGGCTCGTATTAATTGCTGGCATGTCTTTTTATTTGGTAGATGAAGTCTGCGATCAGACTATCCAGTTCTTTTGTGGGAATGGTAGAGAAGTTACGCGCCTCCCCCACATCTGCAAGGTATTACCTGAGCAACCGCACATCAGATTCCATTTTCCTTAAGGTACATAGATACATAGACAGTGTTGGCAGATAAGGGCCTGTGGCCCACTCAGTCTGCCATTTGAGCTTGTAAGTTCAGTTTATGTTTTCCTACAAGTCTGTTGCCCTTACCCCTGACCTCCAGAATTCCTTTGTGCCTATCCCATGCATTCTTAAATCCCTTAATTGTTTCAGCCCTCACCACTTTCTCTGACAGGGTATTCCACTTGTCCACCACCCATTCTGTGAAGAAATTCTTCCTCATGTTTCCTCTGAATTGTCCTCTCTCCAACTTCATCCCATGCTCTCTAGTCCTGGAACATCTTTTTTGCTTAAAAATAGTGTATTCCTGCACCCTGTTCCTCCCTGTAAGTAACTTGTATGTCTCTATCCTATCCCCTCTCTCCCTCCTCTCCTTCAGGGAGAACATGTTCACTTCCTTCAATCTGTCATCATAGGACTTGTGACGCAATCCATGCATCATCTTTGTTGCCCTCCTCTGAACCTTCTCTACCCTGTCTATGTCCTTACATAGGTAAGATCTCCAGAACTGTACACTGTACTCCAGGTGGGCCTCACTAGTGTCTTGTATAGTGGAATTATGACCTCCCTTTTCCTGCCGGTGATGCCCTTGCCTGTGCATCCCAGCATCCTATTTGCTTTACCTGCTGCCTTGTCACACTGTATCCCTACCTTGAGGTCACCAGAGATGACAACCCCAAGATCCCTTTCCTGCTTGGTGCATGCTATATCCTTACCCCCAAACTGACATATTGTGCTAGGGTTTCTGTGCCCCATATGCATTATCTTGCACTTCTTTGCATTGAATTTCAACTGCCAAACCCCTGACCATTCTTCAAGTTTCTGCAGGTCTCATCTCATTCTGTCTACACCCTCTGGTGTGTCTACTCTGTTACAAAGCTTTGTGTCATCAGCGAACAGTGAAATTCTGCCTTCTAGATCCTGCTCAATGTCACTGATAAAGATGGTAAATAGGACCGGTTCCAGCACTGATCCTTGTGGTACCCCACTGGTCACTCTTCTCTCTGTGGAGTGACAGCCATTTACCAACACCCTCTATGTCCTTCCACCCAGCCAGTTACCTACCCACCACACTACTGTCCTTCCCACACCCAGATTACCCAGTTTGTGTAATAGTCTTCCATGTGACACAGTGTCAAAGGCCTTGCTGAAGTCCAGATAGGCCATGTACACTGCCCTCCCCTGATCCACCTCCTTAGTCACCCAGTCAAAAAATTCATTGAGTTTGGTCTGACATGACCTCCCCCTAGTGAAACCATGCTGCCTTGGGTCCTGTAGTCCATTGACAACCAGATGTTCCACCAATCTCTCCTTCAGTAGTGCTTCCATGATCTTCCCCACTACCGAGGTGAGGCTGACTGGTCTGTAGTTCCCGCTTCCTCTTTGTTCTCACTTTTGTATAAAGGGGACTACATCTGCTATTCTCCAGCTTTGGGTACCTCCCTGTTTCCAGTGACTGGCTAAACAGGATATCCAGAGGTTTAGCCACCACCCTCTTAGTTCTTTAAGACCCTGGGTGCACCCCATCTGGCCCCATTGCTTTATCAACTCTTATTACTTCCAGTTCCTTCAGGACCCTTTCTTGTGAAAAGGGACTTGTGCCCATTTCTGCACCATTCTCACCTTGTACTCCTTCAGAACCATTACCCTTCTCTTCCTCAGTAAGACTGAGCAGAAATACCTGTTCAATATGTCAGCTTTACTGTTTGTAGATTCTCCATGCATCCCCATCCTCCCTTCAGTCTCACTATCCTCCCTTTGCCTTTCTTTTTCCTTATGTACCTGTAAAAGGTTTTGTCCCCTCTACCTACTGACTTTGCAATGTGTTCTTCTGTCTGAGCTTTGTCTTTCCTTACTGACCTCCCTGCCTCCCTTTGCTTCTCCTAGTACTTCTCTCTATCCCCTTCTGCCTGTGTCTTTTTGTATTGCCTGAACACAATCTTTTTGACTTTCACTTTCTTTGCTACCGCTTTGGAAAACCATAATGGTCTCCTCTTCCTTTTCCTCTGCTAACCTGCTTAATGCATAATTCTGTTGCTCTTGTAATCCCCATTTAAATACTGCCCACTGTTCCTCAACCCCTGATTCCTGCCCATTCCCTTAATGCTCTTTCAAGGTAGCTCCCCATTTCCCAAAGTCTGCCCCCTAAAATCCAGGATACATGTTTTGTGTGGTTTGGTTCTGCTCTTTCTGTGATTTCAAACCACAATGACTGGTGGCCACTGTTCCTCAAGGTGCTCCCCCACTGTTACCCCCATCACACTGTCCCTGTTTGTGAGCACAAGGTCCAGTATTGCCTTCTGCCAAGTTCGTTCCATGACAAGTTGCTGGAAGAAGGCACTCTGAAGGGAGTCCAGGATAAATCTGCTCATAGTTGATGCTGCTGCTGGGATGCTCCAGTCCACATCTGGAATATTGAAGTCTCCAACCAATACTACCTCAACCTTGTCTGTCATCCTTTGGATGGCTAGCATCAGCTTCCTATCTGTTTCTTCCCCCAGGGCTGGTGGTCTATAGACCACACCTGTGTGGATGGCTGGCCCCATTTTCCTTTCCAGCAACCCACAGTATCTCTCCCCATTTGTTCTTCCTGGTTGTAGTATATAGGCCCCTGGGATGGGTGATGTTCTGGAGGATGGTTTACTGGACAACATCATTGCCTAGTGTGGACCAAAAGGGGATGGAGTGGTGTTGATGGGGGACCTTAATATGCCAGGTACAAACTGGGGAACCATGTCCTCTAAGGTGGTAAATGAGCATAGGCTGCTGGATGGCTTCCAGGATGTGTTCTTAACACAGCATGTGATGGAGCCCACAAGGGAAGGGCACATCCTGGATGTGGTTCTGGCAGATGGGGATCTGGTAAGGGACCTGGTTGTAGAGGATCCCCTGACTGGGAGCGACCACAATACTGTCTGGTTTCAAATAAGCATGGGGGGGAGATCTAGGACACTGACAGTGGACTTCAGGGGCAGACTTTGTGGGCATGGGGAATATTCTAAGGATCACTTGAAGGGATTACATCAATGACAAATGTGGAAAGGAGATGGGAGGTCATAAAATGGGGACTTCATGAGGCAGTCAGGATCTGCGCTAAGGATGAAAGCAAGCAGAGCAAGGTCACATAAACCATGCCGGTGGTCCGTGAAGTTCCAGTAGCAGTCAGAGAAAAGAAGGCAGCCTACAAAAATATATAAACAACAAGAGGGATAGGGATAAGGAAATGTATCATCTTGCATCTAGAAAAGTCACCCAGATGGTGAGAAGGCAAAGTCCAGTAAAGACAAAGAACCTCTGTGCACAAACACTGAAGCAAGGGTTACCCTAAGGGCATTTGGCTGGGAAGCCAAGTTTCAAGAAAATACAAAATCACACATGCCCACACAATGCAAAGCATCATGGACTGCATATGCAAATCACCACAGAATGTTATGCTGGTCCAACTTTAAGCAGAATTGCTTGGTGCCAAAAGGCCTCTCACAAAGTTTGCAAAGGGTGCTAACAAAAGACATAGACACGTGTTTTGTCCTACCAGGACTCATCAGTATGCCTCATCTGTTTGACACCCCAGTAGAATGGACCTAGCTACCCTAAGACAGTGTGTCTTGGATATGTTGTGGTGAACCCATTAAAATAAAAACTATTTAAAAGACAAAGAACTTCTGTGCACAAACACTGAGGCAAGGGTTACCCCAAGGGCATTTGGCTGGGAAAGCCAAGTTTCAAGAAAATACAAATTACACATGCCCACACATGCAAAGCATCACAGACTGCATATGCAAATCACCACAGAATGTTATGCTGGTCCAACTTTAAGCAGAATTGCATGGTGCTGAAAGGCCTCTCACACAGTTTGCCAGCCAAATGCCCTTTGGGGTAACCCTTGCCTCAGTGTTTGTGCACAGAGGTTCTTTTGTCTTTTAAATAGTTTTTTTTATTTTAATGGATTCACCACAACATATCCAAACACACTGTCTTAGGGTAGCTGGTCCATTCCACTGGGGTGTCAAACAGATGAGGCATACTGATAAGTCCTGGTAGGACCCTTTTTCAAACTGTGGAGAGACCTTTCAGTAGAGGGGGATAGGGATAGAAGTGGCAGTGAGTGGAATCTGGGGAGCAACAGAAATGGAGCAAGAGGGAGGGAGAGGTACCCAGGGGTGTCACATCAGGACAAGGATAAAAGGCCAGTAAGGTGGAGGGATGGATGACGCTATCTCTGCCAAAAGGATGTGGTTATCCATCCAGGCCCTAAAGAAGACAATATCCTGGACCAGATGGCATTCATCTGACAGTACTATGGGAACGGCGGACATACTGGCTGCACCCCTGGTGGAGCTCTTCAACAGGTCACTTGAGACTAGGAGGGTACCTAGGTATTGGTGAGAGGCACATGTGGTGCCAATCCATAAAGGGGGTCAAGGGAAGTACCAGGTAACTATAGACCCATCGGTTTGACCTAGTTGGTGGGAAAATTAATGGAGAATATACTAAAGGAACGATTAGGGGTGTACTTGGAGAAGGTGGGAGGTCTGGATAGTCAGCAACATGGGTTTGTGCCAGGTAGATCATGTCAAACCAATCTTGTGGAGTTCTGTGAATGAGTAACATCAGAACTTGACTGGGGAAAGACTGTGGATGTATTATTCTTGGACTTCAGCAAGGCGTTTGACTCTGCCCCCACAATGGTCTGGTGGAGAAACTGATGGGGTTGGGAGTAGGCCCTTTGGTGGTCAGATGGATTGAAAACTGGCTAACTGGATGCACCCAGAGAGTAGTGGTCTGTGGGGAGCTCTCAAACCCTAGAGAGGTTGGTAGGGTACAGCAGGGCTCGATCCTGGGTCTGATCCGGTTTAATGCACACATATCGGACATCAGGGAGGGTATAGGGTGTGAAATGAGTCTCTTCACTGATGACTCCAAGATAGGAGCAGTAATTGAGGGAGAAGAGGAGAGGTTGGCCCTGCAAGGGGACCTGGACTCCCTGGAAAGCTGGGCTCACACATGAAAATTAAATTTCAATATCACCAAGTGCAGGATGTTATATCTTGGGCGGTGAAAACCTAAACACAGGTGCACCCTGGGTGGGGAGGGGAGGTGCTGGAGGCCTTAACTGGGGACAAAGACCTAGGGATCATGGTGGATGCATGTATGAATAACTCTGAGCAGTACAGGAGAGTGGCTAGCAAGGCAAGCAGGATGTTGGGATGCATCATAAGGGGGATTACCTCTAGGAGCAAGGAAGTGATACTGCCACTGTACAATGGACTGGTTAGACCACACCTTGAGTACCATGTACAGTACCGGATACCACACTTAAAGAGGGACATACAGCTCCTGGAGAGGGTACAGAGGAGGGCAACTAAGTTGATCTGAGGCATGGGATTTGACATATGAGGACAGACTTGAGGAGCTCTGCCTTTTTCATTGGAGGAGAGAGAGACAGGGGTCATGATTGAGGTCTTCAAGTACCTCCAGGGAATAAATAGGGCAAACATGGAGGTGATCTTAGACTAAAGCAGGAGGTATCACCAGAGGGCCTGGTTTGAAGTTGGAAGGTGGAAGGGTGAGGGGAAGAGGAGGAGGTTTTTCACTGAGAGGGTGGTGGACCCTTTGAATGCACTACCTGGTGAGCTGGTTCAGAGACCCACAGTGGAGAGCTTAAGAGAGAGGGTGGGACAGACACAGAAAGTGGATGTATCAGATGATGGCCTGTCCCAGGGGGTGTGGGGGATGGATGATAGGGTTTCTGGAACACAAGGGGGCCTCGCACCCAACTAGGGATCTGAGGTTCAAGCAGACTCGATAGACCATAAGGCCTAATCTGCTGGCAAATAGTATGTTAGTATGTTAACATCATCTGTTATTAATTTTCACAATACATCTAAAGATACACTTAAGTCATCATGTATCCAATGGATCATCATAAGCTAATCACAATTTTCAATTTCCAGTAACACATACTAATAGTAAAAAGAGAACCTGAAAGTAAATTATTGTCAATGCTGCAAATGCAAAGATGACATCAGCATGATTCTTAGTTTCATGTTACAATTTACATGAATTGAACTGTAACAAGAAATGTGCAGTAGTTAATTGTCATATTCAAGATCGAGCAATTTAGATGAAAGTGCGAAGTCAGGACTGATGGGAGGGAATTATTTTATCTGAATTCAATGATGGATTGGTGGAGAATTTCCGAATGTCTTGTGCTTCCTTTATGAGTCTTGTTCACGTTATGTCACCAGATATGGAACCTGATACTTCATATGTAAGCAGGCCAATACCCTTCTAATAAGAGTAGCATTGGTGTTGTACAAGCTGGGTAGTTGCTGTGAATATAGATTGGTAGCTAACTAATTTGGAATTCACAAATCTACTGTACATAAATTTGTTTACTTGTTTTGTGTATTGTTCTTCAAAAATGTGTTACCTACTCTGATTAAGATTCCAACAAAATCAGAAGCCACTGAAATAGTTGAGGCATTTGAAAAATGACATGGTTTCCAACAGGTCTTAGGCTATGTGGATGGTACACACGTCCCCATACAGGCACCCACAGAGGGGTATAGAGACATTGTAAATCACAAAGGCTGGCCATCATACATTTTGCAAGCAGTCGTTGACCATAAATGTTGGTAATTAAAATAATTACTGCTAACGATTCACTCATCTTTCTTCTTCATAAAATTCCTTCCCTGTCCTCTGTCTTGTTTATTCTCTGTCTTGCTAACATTCAAAAGAAATGGACTGTACAGTACAGCTAGACTGCAAGAATTCAAACCTCTGCTCAGCTCTGCTGACAGAATGTTTACTCCCACTAGCACACAACAGAAGGCCTCAAATGGAATGAGGGCTTCTGTTTTATCTTGAACAGTTTAAGCTACACAGATTTCCCTAGTTAGCAGGTGAGGATAGGAGGCAGATTTTTCACGGTCAGCAAAGAAACACCATATATTACAATTCTAAGCACTGTTATACATAATTTTTTGAGTTATGAAACATAGAAACATAGAAGTTGATGGCAGATAAGTGCCGCAAGGCCCATCCAGTCTGCCCATTTCTTTTTCTACCTTATGAATGTGCCATCTGCCTTTGCTCTGTCAATGGTCTATCTATTCCAAATCATCTGTATTGCTCCCTTATGCCTATCCCATGCCTGTTTGAAGCCCTGTACTGTATTCTTATCCACCACTTCCTGAGAAAGGCCGTTCCATGCATCCACCACCCTTTCTGTGAAAAAGAATTTCCTCACATTACCCTTTAATTGGCCTCCCTCTAATCTCATGCTGTGTCCTCTTGTCCTTCTATTTTTCTTATATTGAAACATGTTACTCTTTTCACCTTGTTAATGCCTCTTAAGGTTTTTGAATGTTTCATCATATCACCTCTCTCCCTCCTTTGCTCTAGGGTATACATATTGAGCTCCATTAATCTGTCCTCATATGTTTTCAGAAGCAGTCCCTGCACCATTGTGGCTGCCTTTCTCTGGACTGCCTCAGTTTGGTTAATGTTCTTGTGAAGGGTGTGGCCTCCAGTACAGCACATGCAGTCCTGCAGATGAGGGCCTAACCAGTGCTTCTTGTAAAGAGGGATTATTACTCCTCTTATGACTTAAGTATACCCTACTAATACACCCCAACATCCTCCTAGCCTTACTCTACTGCATTAGTGATCTGCTTGGAAGATTTCAGATCATCTGTGATGATGATGCCCAAGTCTCTTTGTTCCCTTGCAATGCCAGAAACTCCCTTTCCAGCCAATCGATGGCTTCAGGGTTCCTTCTCCCTATGTGCATGATCTTGAACTTCCTTGCGTTAAACCCCAGTTGCCATTCTTCCAACCATTTTTCCAATTTATCAAAATCTCTCCTCATTCTGCCCACCCCATCTGGATCATCTACTCTGTTGCAGGTCATGGTGTCTTCTGCAAACAGACAAACCTTACCATCCAGTCCATCTGTAATGTCACTGATGAAGATATTGAAGAGGACTGACCCCAGGACTGATCCCTGTGGTACACCACTTGGGACTTGCATCTCTTCTGACTGTATACCATTTACTACCACTCTGTGTTTTATGCCCATCAACCACTTTGCTACCCAGTTGACCAACTTCTGACCCACCCCAAGCCTACCCAGCTTATTAATCAATCTTCTATGTGGAACAGTACCGAAGCTTTGCTGAAGTCAAGGTAGGGGACATCAACTGCTCCCCTTTGTCCACCAATTTGGTTACCAAGTCAAAGAAATATATGACATTAGTTTGACAGGACCTTCCTGTTGTAAACCCATTGTAGTAATAATAACACATGCTAAACTGAAAACGTTATGCATTTCTCACTAAAGCACAGTACTTAGTAATACAGGATAAATGATCTAAGAAATACTAATTTCATATAACCATTTGGTGTAGGCTTGTATCAGTTAGAGAAGTATTCTACTGTGCAGGAATATGAATAAATATTTAATATAACAAGCAATGTTATTTAATGGTTGATTTTAATAGAATAAAAAAGTATAAGTCAACAATGTAAATAGCTTATCCAGCATTATTATTTATGTCTCTGGATAACATAATTAACCTCATCTATCTGTTCAACAGATGCTTTGCTCCTCATAATATACCATGAGTTAAAACCTGCCTGATAAGTCTGTTGATATGGTGAATTACTACATTGAAAATCACTTCCAAGCTTGATATGTGTTATTCTGAGGGATTTGTTGGTTCGTTGCCTGACTGATATCAAACCTCTTGAGTCTAGAATAAAGAAAAGTTTTTTTTTTTAAATGTAGTTGAACAATTTGTCATATTAAAATTGAACAAATTTACATAAACCAACTTGATTTAGGGTCTGACCATTTACGTCTTCTCCTAATTCACTTTCTACATTAATGAGCATTCATTCAAGTGCATTTCCAATCTAATGGGATAAGATATTGGGCTTTATAGCACAATATCTTATGCCAGTGTGAGCTGATTTCTGGTATAAGAAAAATTTGTAACTATGTGTAATGAAAGCATGGCTCATGACTGGATCTGTAGCCATCACCTATACAAGTGTATTGGAAGTTTTTTTATACCATTTTTTTGAAACTTAACACAAGCTGGAAAGGAAAATGAAAGCATCTGCTTTTCTTACAGGTCCTTAGGTGCTTCTACTAGAAATCATCTCACTCTGACACAGCGGTTCAGTTAATTTATTTTCAGTGGAAGTCTAAAACTTCCAGGAGTCAAAATCTGGAAGTCATTCAAATATTTTGGAATCAAAATACTTCCAGGATCCCACTTTTGGAAGTCAATATTCTAGGAAGAACAAATTTATGGATGTCAATATAATATATTAGTGGTAAAATGCAATTTCTTTCAGAACAATCCATCATTTCTCACTTCCAAGCCTGCAGTTTTGGAAGTCATCTAATTTTTGGTTTTACATCTGGAAGTCAGTGACTTCCTCCCTCAGTATTTTGGAAGTTTTGGCCTTATTTTTGGAAGTCAAATACTCCCAAAATGGAGTTAACTGAAGCCCTACTCTGACATTAGGTATTGTGCTACTAGTGCAAACGTGTGTATTCACCTCCACCATGACATTCTCAGCACTAGTTGTTCATCATCATATATTGTCTTTCCTGGTGAAACATTTTTGTTTGGCAGTAAGATGTGTCTGGGTGTTGGTAGTACTGAGATAACCACAACAACAGATGTGTGGTTATGCACAAGCTCACAGAATGAATGTCTTTAGCACCTTTGTGTGCCGTTATCTCAATACTCCCAATGCCTGGAATATGCTTGTTCTGCTACAGTGGTTATGTCATTATGTTGTTCTTCTGCAGTAGTGATGTCACTACTGCAGCAGAACTACTTGTAATGCTGGCACATTGTTGCTTTCCTCTATTTAATTCTGTGGTGACAGTATTCTAGATCCTCTAGCGACTTCACAAGTCAGTTTCATTATGAAAAAGAGAAAAGGAAAAAAACACAATACACACATTTCACAAAAAGACAGAATGAGCAGCTTTATGCACAATCTGTGTGTTCTGTCTCCTCAGGGTTCTGATTCCCATGGACCTCTTGAGCTTTGCTCTCGAGATCAGAGGGAATCAGAACTCTTCTGTGGCACAACACACTGGTTGCCCATCCAGTATTCTGTATATGGGTAAAGACTGTAGCCATGCTTGTGATGCAAACTACAAACTAGGTGGCTTGTGAATTCTGTAAGTCACCCTGGTTGAAAGAGATATGTTTTAGATAGTGGAGGCACTTCTTAACTTCACAGTCCATAACCAAGTCTCAGCTAGTCAGGTTACAGGGAGTTATTTGACAATTTGATAAAAAAAAAAATTTAAATATAAAAACCTTTTCTGGCTGGAGGTGCTTGATGATGGCTTAAACATTAGAGTATGCTTCCCTTGAAAGAATTCATGCATGGTTTCCTTTGACATTTTTGTAGATGCTTCAGTAAAGTCTTTCACCAGTTTTTCATTCATTTTCTCCTCCCACTTTTGGCACAAATTATGTTGCTTATGTAATGAATTAATAAAGTTACTCTGCTCTCATGACCAGTGGAGCATTAGTTCATCCATTTTACTCCTTTCCTTTTAGGCACATGTTCTATAAAAATAAAAATTAATTTTACAATGGTGTGTAGACATTTTTTAACCTCATTCGTCAAAAACATGTCACACGACTGTGGGTAAATCCTGCATTACCCATGGCTGAGAAATTGCATTCATAAACAACATGCTTAAACACATTTTACATTTATTTTACACATTTATTTTACCTGGGTCCATTGTATCACAATGAGGCACAACAGGGTGTGGTTTTGGGAGTTTACCCACTTCTTGTGTGGTTAAATCACTCAGCTGCACCTTGTGACACACCACACAAGGCGTGGGTAAACCACCAATAACTCACACTCTGCTGTGCCTTACTGCATAAATAAAAGATCTTTTCCTACTATAACAAATGTATACAATTAGATTAATAGCTCAATTACTTCATTAAAAAGATGTGCAGACATCATTTCATTTCCACAAGATCAGAGGAAAACAGAAAAGGAAAACACTCTTGACTATTTTTATTGTTAGTATATTACCCTAATTCCCCCTCTGAACTGTGTTCTATTTCACCATGTTTATTGTTTCCAAGTAGCATTAATTTGTACCTTTTTGTGTTGAAAATAATCTGCCATAATTCTGACCATTCCTCCAACTTTGCACAATACATTCTTATCTCTCCCCCACAACCCCCATATAAACCATGTTGCTGATCTTGTATTGTATGTGGAGAGGTATACTGTTCATTCCATTCTTTCCACAATGACACTAATAAAAAGAATAACAATGGTTGCTCTCAGTACTTGACCCTGCTGTACCACACTATTAACACCCCTTTTCTCAGATGAACTTAGTTTAGTGCAATTCTCTTTGTCTCATTACCAGAATGACTAATATGTTTATGTATGTCAGGGCCTATAGACAGTGTCCATACATTGTAATTTTGTTAAACATACTTGTTGGAGTATGTGAGCTGCATCCTTCCCCAGCATTGTCATCACTGTCTGATGTATTTTGAGGGTCTAAGACTGAGCAATGATAGTTTTCATCAGATTCTTCAATATTTGCAGTTTCTTCAATCACATTTTTATCATGTTCAATACTTTGGTCATGTTACTCTTCATTAACTGACATTTCTGCAAGACACTGATTACATGTTTTTCTCCTTTGTGTAAAATTTGGATTTACTAACACAACATGATGTAATATAATAATACTTCACAGTGGTCACGGTGGTAGGAGTTAGTCTGTTGGAGGGAAAGAAAACCTACAAAGGTAATCACATACTTTTTTTGTACAGAGATGGTGTCAACATACATTGTAAAAAACAGTGAATGATTACAGTCAGCAACAAGCAACATTAGTATATCTCAAGGTTCCCATGTTGACCTCACCTCTGAAACTGCACTCTCAAGGATCAAATGGTCGCCATAGAAACCTCTTGATGAAATAACTGGCTTATTACTGACAGTTAGTCATCCATTATTATCTATGTCATGGACTGAACCAATTGTGAGTCAGTCATTCATCAATGATTTACTTGACAGTTTTCAATATAATACCTCAAGCAGTGATCTAATCATGGTGCATCACATTGCACCCTTAACTAATCTGTGGATTTACCATTCAGCATGTGATCTACTTCAGATGATGTGCTGCTTTCTTGGACACTGATAGGAAATTCTTCATCAAGATTACTTGATTCCATCATAGAAGAAGGCCTATGACCTATCAACACATTCATTTCTAAAGAGAATGTAAAAGTTGATGTTGATGCACCAGTCTGCCTGTTGTTTTTCTTAGGATTGAAATAGAATGCTTTAAGGAACTTTCATTTATGTTTGACTTGATCGACAGTTCTTGCAAAACCTAAAGTCTTCATTTGTTCAACAACTTTTCTGTATATATCACTGTTCCGTGCTTTCCTACCATCTAACTGCCTTACAGTATCCAGCTCTTTCAAGCAATTAATGAGTACTGCTGTTTCCTCATGAACCATACGACATATCTCAGGAACCATACGACATAGAAAAAAATGTAAATTTCATATGAATTATGACTGTCCTGACTAGTTTTGAACTTATCCTTCATTAGGGTGCTAAGCATTTTTGTGATGAAAAGTCCGTATCTCGCACTGTTTCTGAGATACGGTCCCTGAAATGTTATCCAATGGGAAAAAGTGTTAACTTCGGAGTGCCGTCACTGTGCTGCTCTGTAATATTTTTTCACAAAACCATGAAAAAGCACATAAGTGGGATGTTGGCTTTCTTCCCTCCAAATTTCAGCACAAAAGATCAAACCGTTATTTTGCAGCAAGGCAGCAAAGGATTCCAGTAATGTGGCAGACACCATAATATTATCCTATAGAAAAAAGTGGCAACTTTGGAGTGCTGTAACTTTGCTGCCCTGTAATATTTTTCACCAAAATACTGAAAGGCACATCTGTGAAATCTTGACTGCGATCTCTCCAAATTTCAGATCAAAAGACCAAATTGTTCTTTGCAGCAGGGTGGCAAAAGAATTCTGTCATTTTGCCATAGCCTGAAAAAAGTAGTAGCAATTTATTTAAAGCCTTCACAAAAATCTGGTAACACTTTTGTGAGTGCGACACTACTTGCAAGTAATTTTTCCAGAAATTTGAAAAACATATTTCTAGGGTGTTTAACCTCAAAGTAAAGACATGTCTAGCATCCTCAGGGTCCGACTAGGTAAACACAAAAATAACTGTGTTGCTAGAGGGTCCCAAATTTAAATGCCAAGCATTTTTATGATCAACAACTGAAAACAAAATGGTGGATTTGAGAAAGTAAAAGGGCCATTTGCAAAGGAAAAAAACTACATTTGCAAAAGTGTTGAACTTTTTAACTTTTTCCATTGACTTATAATGGGAGCTTGTTTTTTGAATAACCTTTGAACCTTTTAATATTTTTTCACTAACTCTTCGAAAGGCACATCGGGGACCCTGGCTGCATGTTCCCTGAAGTTTTCTGACCAGTTGCAAAACTCAAAGCGACCTGTAGGTGAGAGCAAAGAGATCGCAAAAAAGCTTAATTGCACAATTCGCTGTGGCTTAATATCTCCGCAGCCGTGATATCCGACTAGTACAAAACTTGGCATATCCCAAGATCTACCATGCCCAATCATCCATACCAAATTTGTTGAATGGTGGCAAAGTTATTAAGGTGCAAAATTTGACCCTTTAACCTTAAAAGTGCTACTCAACCCTAACTATGGTAGCACTAATGTGCTACCATAATATATATATATATAGAATACACATAGGATGATCAAGATTTGCAACCAATTGTACAGTCCAATATATATATATATATACATGTTCATAGGACTACTCATCCATCCCCATCACCTTCTTGGTCACTGTTACATGAACCCTTTCCAACACCTGTATGTTCTTCTAGAGTTAAGGCCTCCAAAATGGGAATCCTTATTTGAGGTGTGACCTTACTGAGGCTTGGTACAGGGGTGTCACTGCATCATTACTCCTGCTTGTTAATCCCCTGCTTTTACTTGTCAACATTCCATACACCATCAATACAGCACTGATGAACTGCTTCTCACACTTCAATCAGCATATTAAAAATTAATGGGCCTACCACTGACACTGGGATTACCCGTTTGTCGATCCCCTTTTCCCTGAATGAAGACAGTTCACCAGCAGCAGCTGGGACCTTTCCTGCTAGCAATCTTTCCACTATCATTTAAAGTACACATTGGGGGGGAGGGCAAGGGGGAAATCTAACTGTATAACACATGGTGGTGGGGTGAAGGGATCCCTACCCCTACAAACAAGAGGCCCAAGGGTAGGAAATATAGTATGTTTAACATGCACAAAACAGTGAGGAGGGGAGGGTTGGATAATCATGTCTGCAAACACCAGAAGTCTGAATAGGAAGACCCTTATCTAGCAGACAGAATGGTTGAGGAAAGTCTCAACATTATGGGGGTAACAGAAACATGGTGCCACTGGGAACAAGGATGGGACATGGAGATACCAGGGCATAAACTACTCAGGTGGGACAGGGTGGACAAGAGGGAGTGTGGGGGGTGCACTATATGTCAACGATTGTATCAGAGCATCTGAACTGCAGGGAAAGTTGGGGGGAGGCCCAATATCTATGGGTCTCATTGGTATGGGGAAGGAGGAGGTAGTGTATATTGAGGTGGTATACAGGCCACAACACATTAGGAATCTGTAGAAAGATGCAAAATATGAGGTGGAGGCTTAAACCCATGTGGTTTAATATGGTTGTAGCATAAAAGGTCAAGGCCAAGAATAAGGCCTTTAAGAAGTTTAAGAAAACACAGGCTGAATAGGACTGGGAAAGGTGCCAGGTGAGTCAGAAAGTAGCAGGGGTAAAAGTAAGGAGAACGAACACGGTGCTGAAGGAACTTAAATTAAAACTGGTGACAGCTTTGTAAGCACACTTCCACAGGCACCTGTAGAATGGAGTAGCACCGGAGGACCAGAGACAGGTAAATGTGGTCACTCTGCATAAGGGGGAAGGGAGAGATGAGGTGGGAAATTAGAGGCCCGTGAGCTTGACATCGGTGGTGAGCAAGGCAATGGAGACAGTAATGACAGTCAGAATCACCAATCACCTACAGGCAACATGACTTTACCAGGGACAGATCATGGCAAACTAAACTGATAGAAATTTTTGAAGTGGCCACCAAGGAACTTCATCAAGGGAGGGCAGTAGGTGTCACTTATCTGGATTTCAAGAAGACATTTGACTCCGTGTCACACCAGAGGCTGCTGTATAAGCTGTCATGCCTGGGGCTGGGCCAGAAAATGGTTAAATGGATGGGAAACTAGCGGGGGAAAAGGAGACGGAAGATCACTGTAAATGGGGTGACATCTGGAGATGACATGGTCACAAGTGGGGTCCCTCATGGGTCAGTGTTGGGACCCAATTGTTCAGTCTATTCCTATGAGACATCAGAGGAGGAGATTGAGGTGTGTGAGTCTGTTTACAGATGATAATAAATTTTGCAATAAGGTGGACACTCCTGAAGGGATAGACAGAATGCAAAGAGATTTGGTGAGGCTCAAGGCATGGTCAGGGAAGTAGCAGCTTTCATTCCACATAGACAACTGTAAGATCATGCATATTAGATACAAGAACCACAAGGTAAGGGTGCTGTATGGTGGACCAAGACTTGGAAGTAACAGAACAGGGAAGGTACCTAGGCATCAGTATATCAAGGGATCTGGAAGTAAAGAGTCACTGCAAGTGATCAGTGGCTATGGGCAGCAGAATGCAGGGTTGCTTCAGAAAGGATTACCAGTAGAACATGGAGGTCATACTACCATTGTACATCCATTGAGTCAGATTGTATTTGGAGTTTGGGGTCCAGTTCGGAAGCTATACCTCAAAAGGAAGTGGGAGGATGGAGCAGGTTCCATAGAAGGCAACAAGGACAGAGGAGTTGGTTGGAGAAGCAACAGTGACAGGCTTCAAAGGGGCATGAAACAGACAAATGGGATTGTTGAGGTGGGTGGGGTGGGGCATGTCCGAGCAGATAGCTGAACAAATGCGCAGACTAGATGAGCCTGTTGGTCCTTTCCTGACATTACACTCTTATGTTTCTATGTTTCTATGTCCATACCATCCCCTTCAACCAGTTAAAAAACCTAATGATGGAATCCCCAAGCAATATCACCTTGCCTTCTCCACTCTTATTGGTATCCTGTGAAGATATTTCTATCCCCATATCTTTCTGTCATTCTCTGCCATCACTCTCTGCCAATGAACTCCATCCCTTCTGTCCAACCTATCCTCTCCACTGCCAGCTTCCCATTTCATCGAGTTTGGTTCCTTCCCCTGCATCATTATGTTAATTTGTACTACTGCCACTACCATCCCACGCTATTTGAGCATGTTAAACTCTGCAGTAGTTCATCTGGCCTATAACATATTGATAAGTATCTCAGCATCCACAGGTCTATTGAAGCACATCATCCACTGCATCCCATCAGTCTGCCCCACCTCCACTCCCCACATTGAGTTGTAAAACAATTTCCCTGCTGACCACCTCCCCAAATGACAGTGGAACTCAACTCCATCCCCTCATACCCACACCCACACCTCTCACATACCCCAGATTAATGAACTACTACCTCAGTCCTACACAGAAGTTAACACTGAAATTGGAGTTCTCATATCATTACGTCATGAGGATCAAGACCAGAGTACACATTGCTGTGCTACAATTATTGGTTAGCAAATGTACAGAAGGTTGACAGACTACACTATCTAAAAGCATAAATAACAGGAAAAATCTGTTTCTAATAATAACATAATACAAAGCCTGCAGATTAGACCCTATGGTATATAGACTTTGCTCGATGGTCAGTGTCTTCATGGGGCAAAATTATTATCCCCCCTTCCTACAAGGTCCCACATTTCCCAAAGGAGATCCGGGATTCACACTTCCACTATACCCATCCCAGCCTTTCTTGAGCCTCAAAACAGTGGTATCAGCCACCAACTCACTGAGCGGGTAATTCCAGGTCTCAACCACCCTCTCAGTGAAGTAGTGCATCCTTGCCCCCTTCCTTGGCCTCCACCCATCCAGCTCCATTTAGTGACTCCTGATGGCCCACGCCTCCATTTGCTGAAAGACCTCTTTAGCGATTACCCATTTCATTTCCCATGAGATATTTAAAATACCTCTACTATTGTAATAACATACTATGAAGCCAGCAGAATATTCCCTATGGTCTATCGAGTCTGCTCAATAGTCAGTGCCAATGCAGAGTGCAAATTTAAACTCCCCCTCCCTCCCAACAAGGACCCCTTTCTCCCAGCAGGACTCTTGGATGTACCCTCCCCTGCACCTATTCCAGCCCTTCTTAAACTCCTCCACAGTAGTAGAAGCCACTAGTTTCCTGGGCAGTGCATTCCAGGGCTCCACTACTCTCTCACTGAAGTGGTGCCTCCTTGTTTCTCCCCTTAGCCTCCCCCCATCAAGCTTCATGGGGTGTCCCCTGGTGGTCTCCAGTTCCCTCAGCTGAAGGACACCCTCAAGGCTTACCCTATTGATCCCTTGAGATACTTGAAGACCTCTATGATATCCCCCCTGTCTCTTCTCTCCTCCAATGAGTACAGGTTGAGCTCCCTCACCCGCTCCTCATAGGGCCTTTTTCCTAGCCCCAGCACCATCCTGGTCACTCTCCTCTGCACCCTGTCTAGTAATGCAATGTCCTTCTTTAAGTAGGGATGCCAAAACTGCATGCAGTATTAAAGGTATGGTCTAACCAGGCTATTGTACAGTGGAAGGAGTACCTCACTACTCCTTGAAGTTATCCACCTGGCTATGCACCCCAGCATTTTATTTTCTTGTGCTGCCACCCTTCTACACTGCTCTGAGTTATTCATTTTGACATCCACCACCACCCCAAGATCCCCCCAAAACCTGCAGTGTTTGTCCCCCAAGGTATATTCATGAGTTGGGTTTTTAACCCCCCCATGTGCAGAACCCTGCATTTTGCAACACTAAACTGTAGTTTCCAGACTCATGACCACCTCCATAAAGTTTCCAGGTCCTCCTGGAGATCCAGCTTTCCCTCCTCTCCATCCACCACCACCCACAGCTTGGAATCATCTGCAAAGAGACTCATCCCACCCTGATACCTTCTGATGTCAGTGACATAGACATTAAAAAGGAGCAGACTCAGCACCGACCTCTGTGGGACCCGATGTTGCTAACCTTGAGTATCCACCTGCCCATCTTCCCCATGCCCATACTTTCCAGCTTCTCTAGCAGCTCATTATGTGGCATGGAGTCAACTGCCCTGCTGAAGTCCAGAAAGAGGACATCTACTGGCCTGCCTGGACCAGTGGCCTTGTCACCCTTTATAATACTCCACCAGATTTGTCTGAAAAATCTGCCATTAACAAAGCTGTGCTTGTGAATATCTATGTGACCCTGTGCCTCAACACCCCCCTCTATCCTTTCCTTCAGGATGTCCTCCATCACTTTGCCCACTACTGACATCAGGCTAACTCAGCCTATAGTTACCCAGCTCCTGTGGCCCACCCTGTTCCTTATCTCTTACAGTGAGTATAGGTTGAGCTCCCCAGTATCTCCCCATATGGCATTTCCCTTGCTATGCACCACAGCATTTTTTGATTGGGCCACATCCTTCTACCTTGATCTGAATTATTCACCCTGTCAGCCACCAACACAGATGTCTTTCTCCCCAGACTGGCAATTTTAAATAACACATCTATAAAGAGGCTATATGTAAAACATCAATTGATTGGCTAACAAAATAAATACAACCACTGGCAGAACTAAATTACCTGTTCAGGTCAAATTGTATGTGCAGTTCAATAATTATGTCAGTAATTTATTCATAGACTATGATGCAAGAAAAAATGCAAAGCATATTTGCCCCTTCTAATGGGAAATCAACAACAGTTCACAACAGCTTACATTATTGAAAAAGACACACACACACACACACACACACACACACACACACTCTAGAAACAAATCAAAATATTGTTGACCATTAATGTCAATTCAAAATGCAAAAACACAAATTGCTAATATGAAACATATAGCTTAATGCCATTATTGTAATTATGTTCCATTTATGGGTGGAGGATAGATCACACTGGGCAATTTGCATTTTCAAATGTTGCAATATATACTTTAAAGAGCAAGCAGCAACTAAAATAAATCAGCACAAAAAAAGGTTAATTTACAATACTTATGCTCAGAATCAGTATTTCACCTTTTTTTTTATTTTAACTTCAGCTATTACCTATCTAATAAATATTTAGGATAATCCAAAGCTTGCTATGTCTTTGAAAATTATTCAGAATGACTCCATAATAATATAATAATTGTTATCTGGGGCATCATATTGTGTTTAGCTGCAGACAGAAAAATGCTGTTTATAACCCATTTAGAATTAAACTCAGTTGGACAGTGAGAATAAAACAATCTGTGTTCTCTTGATAAATACAGCTGAAGCTCTATTTTCAGGAGTATGCAAGCCAGTTGTAGAATTGGGCTTAAAAAAATAACAACACGATTCCTCAGGTAACATCAGGACTGTTCATTCACTGTGGCAAATGTAGCTTGCTCTTAATGTAATATTGCATTAAGTGACATCATAAATCCACATTCGCAGTACTGCAACAACATCATGATAAAGATTACATGATGGTAATGGGACTTCTGTTTTTTTTTTTTTATTTCTATCTCACGAATCGGATGCTGTCATCTTCCAGGCAATCTTTCTTATCCACTGACAATATGGCACATTTTACCATCCACACACCCACTCCTCAAGTTCAAATAGGGACAACCAGAACCACACCAGCAGATCAACCAGTCAGCGAGCAGCACAGACCATCCACACACCTTCACGACTGACAACTGAACTGGTAGGCTGATCACAACAACTGAGCAAATGGACTTCATATATTATATGATCTGAACTTTCAGGAAAGTTCAGTCTGCTGGCAGCCTTGCATTGGTGTGGATGAGAAGTGCAGACAGGTGAATATTCTGGTGTGGGAGTTGATGGGGGGCGGGGGGAGGAACATAGTATTTTTTTCATAAACCGAAAGATTGGTATTGGGCTGAAACACAACAGAATCAACTGGTTGTGTTGGTGATAAAATCAACATTATCCAGTAAACATATAACTTTATGGTTTGGGGCCTTTGTGTTTTAATGTCAAGTAAGACACAAATAGCATATTGGCATTGTGTTATGCTTTTTATTGTAATTGTTTTCCTGACTGGGTGCAAATCTATGACAATAATAATGAATGACAGATACCTCTCAGTCTAATACCTAAAACAAATCTACTAATGACATTTGAGCTTTTGTGAAGACACAACATAAACAAATCAAGATGAAAAAATATTTTATAATCAGCTACTGTTTACTACTTTCAAACTGAATAAATTACCTTATTTGACAGCAACAACTCCGGCACAAAACAAGTACCTTTTCTTGTTGTTATTTAATTTATTCAATTGTTTTACTGACTAGCCTTGTTAATCTATTCAGGGCCCTCTTGAGAACTGCAATGTGTCAATCAGCAGGAGAGGACATGGAAGTAAACCAGCTTAATTGTGTGCCAGTGTTTACCAGTTCACATTCAGACAAATCTCCCAGTGTGCATGTTTATCTCCGACTTATTGGAAAATGCAACAGATGCAGTCTTACATGTCTCACTTGATGGAATATTCAAGGAATTTCCCACTTGTTGCTACCTGACAAGTAACATTACCCAGTAGAGGAGATAATATAATTTCTGATCATTTACATGACTGTTAGATACCGATTAACTTATTGGAAAACATAAAGTAACTATTTGAATTGGACATCTCTTATCCTGTAAACATACTGTATGATAAAGTTGAAGATGAGTAGCTAAACTGTAATAAATTGACTGCTGATGCATATGGACTGAAATTTTGTCGATTTAGGAAAACATAATGAAAGAAAGTTACATGGAAATGGAGATACAGCTGTTGTTTACCTGAGCCAAAACTCCTGCTAAGGGAATTGGCATGCTTTTATTTTACCAGGAGAAACACTCCAAGCTGAAAGCTGGTCTACAGGTACAACCTGGGAGCACAAGAACATTAAGTGACTTGTCTTGGGTCACACAGTATGCAAATGGGGGCTGTCTGATTCAAACGCAGTTCTCCAAGTTTGCAGCTCAGAGCCTTAAACCAGGGCTATACTGCCTATGGCACAATAGAGAAAAAATGTCTGAGCATAGTCTGGGCATTGCAAAAGTTGCAGTCAAAGCTGTACAAAACAGAATGTACAGTGGTCACAGACCATAATCCACTAACATGGCTACAGCACATGAGTTTCAAGAATGCCAAGCTGTCACGTTGGGGATAAGCACTGCAAGAATATGATATGCACACACAATGTAGGAAGGGCTAACAAAATTCATGTGCTGATGCACTTTCACATCAAATAGCATAGCACAGCCAATGCAGTCAGTGTGCTGTTGTCACATAGTGCAAGCACTGAACTTGGGAACGGAGGTGTAGCATAAATGTATCTTAATGTCTTACAACACTGAATTGCCAGACTGGTTGGAGGTGTCCCAGAAAATACCGGGATGTCAGCCAAAAACAAATAATCTAAGTTTGTATATGTGACCAAGTGGGCTTGCTGTTTATTTCAGGCTTTACAAGGAGGGTCATTTGGTTGATACATTCTATCTGTTCCTGAGTGTCTACTGGCAAGGGGCACCTAGGGTTAGTGAAATTGTTGACAGACATTTGATATCAAAAGCACAGCTAATTGGAGTTCTATATAAGTATATTTGTTTATTAAAAATGTATGGGAACTGAGATTTTTCTAGTAAAAGTGAGGGCCTGGATTATAGCAAAAGACTGTATAATCCTGTTTATGAACAAAATGATTTTATTTGTGAGAAACATGTCCTAATGAGAAAGGAAAAACTAAATGTGTACTGAGACACATTGGAGATTTCTCTATAAAAGGAGGACCTCAATGTGAGCCAAAAGAGAAGGGTCAGTGTGCAGTGCCACAGGCTTACAAACAGTACGCAGCTGGAAGGAGTGATGCTGATGTGACTCAAGTTCCCTGAAGACAAGAGACTATACTGTTTCCATATCTTCACCTGTACATTTGATACAGGTATAGGAAAGCTAAGTTTGTGTTTTTATGGCTTAACTCCTGTTATTTTACTTTTTTTTCTCCTGTGTATAGTTTTGTTCTGTTGTTTGGCCAATATGAAAATATATTGCTTATATAACACAGTTGTTATTTAGCACAATATACAGTCTGGTTGTGCATTTTAATAAAAGGAGTATGGTTTGTGAATTTCTGGGGTAACTGTCATCTTGAAAAGGCATGCTAAATTAGTTTAAGCAATTTGAAAAACACATTCCTTCCTGATACAGTGAAAGGAATGGAGTGAAGTTTGATAAGCTAGAATCCACATTTCACCTGGGGTCTGAGCAGTTGACTTTGTCTTGATCCAGGACACTGGTGACTGGTTCAAAGGGTTCAGGTTGCCAGGGTATGCGGCCATTGCAGAGGGACAAGAGTAAGTGCAAGATAAACATAGGTGAAGGTCTGCAGCAGCCGGCTGTGACAGGGGAGCTGACTGGGACATGCATGGGTAGGTATATCACAGTGACAGTGTCAATCAATCAATCAAAATCTTTATTTAACCAGGAGATCACCATTGAGCAATGCTCATTTTTGAGGTGAACCTGGACATAGACACATGGGCAAGCAATGAAGGGTTACGTACACAACAGTAACATAATGCAAGTTAAATTACAATACAAATTGAACTCAGAATGATGAACACAAGGATAACGGTACTAGTTCTTGGTGAAACATATATACAAAAATAAACATCAATCAATCGATCATTTTTTTTTAACCAGGTGAACACCATAGAATATACTCATTTAAGGTGGACCTGGGAACATTTCACTGAAACAGTCTTTGAATAGGAATAAGTCATACATATGTGAATTACAGGACAAACATAAAAAGGACGACCAACTGTGCAGTTATCATGTACAGTCAGACATATGCATAACACCGGAAGTAAGAAACAGTATTTATATATTTACATGGCTTGACTGAAGATATCATTTATTTTCATGAGAGGCCAATGATATCATTATATCTCATGAGTGGAGAAGCCACGAGTGAGATATCGGATGTCATTGTCCTTGAGTGAAGATAAATATGATTTCTTCAGATAGGCCATGTCATGTTCTGTTAATGCAACATGTGTTTTGGGCCACTTGCAGCTTCAACCTCCCCCAAAAAAACCACAATATTCAATACCCCTAACAATGCAACACATGATATTGTTAAAAAATACACAGGCCCAGATATTCAAACTGCACCCAAAAAGTGCACAACAGCAGAAGCAAGCACAAGTCCACTGCGCCCATGCGCAAGAAGTGCGATATTCAAAAACTGTGCAGGTCAAGATGCGCCTGCGGCACATGACTAAATATCATGCCACCTGCACCATAGCGCAACCAGGGATGTGCAGTGGCACAGTTCAGATGCATCATAGTGTAACCAGGGATGCTCAGTGGAGCAGGGCAGCACTGCAACAGCACAACCAGGATTGCGCAGGGACAGGATGCAGGGGTCCACCACCCATGCCATAGATGGGCAGAGGAGCACACAGCAGAACAGATATCACCCCCACACCCATGCACTGTACAACTAGTGAACAGCTGGAATAACCACCGGCCCATGGATACCAGCAACAAACCCACATCCGGGCATGGTGCCCCAGCACACCCCCTGGCAAGCTGTGACTGGCACACAAGGAGGCCTGACCACCCCATGCCACACCATCCCATCAATGCAGAACACACCCTGCACTGTGATCTCCAGACACCTGACCCAGGAGCAGCGTCCACCACTGCAGGACACCCCATGCATACCACCACCCCCACTGTGACAATGCAACCCTTGCACCACAGAACCATGCAAGTCAGCCCCACCATGAGCACCCATCAAAGGGTGGCAGCACACAGCAATGCAATGACTGCATACACAGTGCCACCATGCATGTCCCCCCGAGGTACAGCTGAGAGAATGATCATGTGTCAGCACATGAGGTACCCCACATGTGACAGGGCATGCCCCAGACCCCACCACCAGTGGTACATCACCCTGCAAACCTTCCCAAGGACACACTCTGACCCAGCACTGGCCACAACAGCCAGCGCAGACACCCACAGTGGTGCATGGAAGCATGTGCCACACAGGATGCAACACAGCACATGGACAAGCACCCATCCATACCCAAGGGCACACCAACACAGGGACACAGTAGCAGGGCAACCAAGCCCCCAGCGTGTGGCCATGGAAACCATGTACACATGGCCAGCACTCCTCCATGGCACAGGAGTGCCAGCCACCCTGTGCAGGCACCATGGAGCTGTACAACACCAGCATGCGCCCAGAGCACAAGTGACAGACAGTGGTGCACATCCCCTGCGACATACACAAGTGACAGCATGGAGGTGGGACAACAACAGCGGAGGCCACAGTGTCACCCGAGGCTGACATGCACCACACCAGTGACAGGAGGCAACCCGGCATTGTGCTGGGTACAGTGGATGTCCAGCATGGACAGCCACCACTGACATGCCAGTGGACTGTGCAGGTCACAGACTTGCAAAGGTGTCAGCTGCACAGGCCATGGATGGTCTGACAGGTCTGCCATGGACACAGAGCATGCACTGTGGACCACTGCACACAGTCATCCAGTGCACAGGGAGCAACACACACACTACAGGCAGTGACTGATAGCTACTCCCACACCATAGTCACTTCCCATGGACACACACATGCACATGACTGCACCACCCCTGACGCCATGCACACCACTGCAGCTGAGCACCTATAGCCCGCTGCAAATCAGAGACCACCACAGTAGGCATATCAAAGCAAATGTATTGTAAAAGATCAAACAAAACTATATACAGATATTTACAAAAGGTTGGGGGGAGGGCCACAAACAAGGTGGGGGTAGGTAAGGGGCAGGGGTGAACAAATGGTAGAGGTAAGGAGAGGTGTGAGGGTGGGTCCAGGGGGGTAGTGGAAATCATGGGCATTAGAATGCTCAGTGGGAGCCCCACTTTCCACTCTGGCTGCACCTCCTGCCATGCCGCCGTCGGACTCCCAGACAGTCTAGTCTCTCGAGTATCTCCAGGGAGGATCTGGCAACCTGAAGTATCTCCCACAGCATCTCTCTTATTGTCTGCAACTGCTGTCCACTTAGGACAAGGGAGCAGAGTCTTTAGGTGTGAATGCACGTCCCCTGCAGCCCACCCACTGTGCATGGCATACGGCTGTGGGACATGCCTTTGTGATGGTGTGTGACCACCCACAGTGATCGTGTCCAGAAGACCTGCCCACCCAGGTGCACACAGCCATATGAACCGCTGCACACACCCACTGGCCAAGTCCTGCACAGCACCACCATGGATGTACAGTGACATGGCTATGTGGTATGAAGGCAGTGGCATAGCCATGTACCTGGTGCACACATGGACCACCATTGATGCACTCCCAGACATGCAGTGCCACTGGACAGTGCTGACTGTACCAAGTTGCGTGCATGAAAGTGGTGTCAATGGATGGTGGCCATGCCCCGCTGCCCACCCTGTTAAACAACATGCAAAAGTAATCATGGATGAAAGGCACTCACCATCATCAGGTTGGTCCCTGTGCCGGTCAGTCCGGCCGCCCTTGCCGCATGCTGTGGCTCATGGTGCATCCTCCCCTCCCTGGCATGCTGACACTTCTCTGGGCCTAGGGAGCAAACATGGAGAGAGGAACATCAGTACAATCCAGTAGCAAAGTCCCCCAACCCCCATGTGTGTATACATACAGCCATACCCATCTTCCCCCACCCCTATACCACCACCATGGCCCACACTGGATGCCCCCCCATATGCTGGGCACATGTCACTGTGATACCAGTATGGATGTTATCAGTGTATGGATGGGGCACCTACCTGGCCATGACATCATGCCCCTCCAGGTGCATGCCCGTAGGTGGACAAGCCTGTCTGGGTCATGACACTGCAGGTCCCCATAGCGGTGCCTGCACTGCTCCGCCATGCGCTCCATGCCAGTGGCCTCCTCCAGGGCCACCGCCACCTCCTCCCACACAGCACTTCTGGCCCTGTCCAGGGGTGCCTCCCCAAATAGGGCAGCAGCATAGGGCTCCACCAACTGCACAAGATTGGCCAGTTCAACCTGGCTCCAGGTCAGTGCCCATCTCCATGCCATCCTGCAATTTTCAGTATCAAATGTGAACTGTCGCACATCCACCATGTGCGTAAGCTGTGCACTACTTTGCTGCCGTACCCCATCACACTGTCACAGAACAGCACATGATAGAGGTGCACCCATGTGGATGCATGGTGCCTAGGGGCAAAGGTCAGCACAGGGTCAATGGTCTCTCGCACACGGACCACCACAGGGTGATTGGTACTCACCACGTGTAGCACGGTAGGGTGCCTATGTGCCACTTTCTGTAGTGGCCTACCACTCTGTGGTCCCAGTGAGCCTACAGTTCCCCAGTGCCAGAGCACCATACATGTGAACAGCACAGTAGTACCACTGGCACAATGGTGGCCGTGCCCTGCATTGCCTCCCCCACATAGCATGTCAACAGCGAGGCAGGCATCGGCATCAGCACCCCGGCATGTGCTATTCAGAGTCCACTGCGTATGTCAGAGAAATGCGCCCTTGCCTGAGCATGCTCAACACAATTGCACAAGGTGCAACAGCGCAATATTCAGCCGCATATGCAAATCAGCTAATCAGCTATTCAATGGCACAGATACTGCATTAGCATCCACTTAAAATTGTGCCTTGCCTCATCTGCATGCGTTGTGCTATATAAATGCTGCAGAGGCCATAGTCTGGTACTGCAGTCTATTGTGATGAGTTGCATGCTGTTTGGGAGTGTTGACTGTGGTGTGTGGGACATGCATGGGACTGCACAGTCACAGGTAACACCTGTCATTCCCACAGGATCAAGAATGAGTGATAGTGAGGTGGAGGAAGAGGAACAGAGATGTGGGATGAAGAGGAGGCCTAACTTCAGCAAGGCAGAAACAGATGCCCTGTTTGAGGCCTACCTTGACCAGGATCCGCTGTTCAGTGGACAGCGGGAAACACCACAGGCCCATGCTGCTGCATGGGGAGAGGCAGCATGTGCCATCAATCTGCATGGCAGCTACCAGCAGTCCATGCAGGAGTGCAAGAAGAAGGTGGGCATGGACAGGCAGAGGATTAAGGATAAGGTGGCTGCCATCAGGGCAGCATGGGCTGCGACCCGTGGGGGACAGCTGGCCGTGCAACACCTGACCCCACAAGAAGAGTGGGTTGCTGGCAGCATGCAGTGTTAGTGCCATCGAGGGTGTTCCAGGTGGTGGATTCCAGATGGGTGGTAGCCTGTCACTGCATGGTAGGTCCTGATCTGTCACTGGGGGGGATGAGACAGGGTAGGGCAGATACATTAATGCTACTGTGTTCCCTTACAGCTCCTGAGCATCTACATGGGTCAGGGGTGGTGGGCTCATCCACTGAGGGTGATACCATGGACACTGAGGAGGGCCCATCCACCTCCACAGGTGTCTGAGGGTCAGAGCGACAGTGGGCCCACTTGGCTGTCCGGACTGATGTTGGTGGAGCAGGTGCGGAGGAGGCCCTGCCCATGTCCCAGCATGCCAGCGTCCATGGATGCCAGCATGCTGAGACTTGGACTGGTGCCGGATCCATCACTGATGATGATGGAGCTCACATCATGGACAGTGATACATGAGGGGTGCAGGATGGCCACACAGCAGGTTACAGCATGGGCATAGCCATGGGTGGTGCCACCATGAATGCCTGTGTGACATCACAGTCCCAGCCTGTGCCTGTCTGCACCAGTGGGGCAGTACTGGTGTGTGTCCAGGACAGTGGGGATGTTGTGGCAGCACTGTTGAGCCCTGGAGAGCGGCAGCCAGAGGGACAGTCTCAGCAGTCGGCCAATGGCCATGGAGTACAGTGTCCAGTGTCGGAGGGCGATGTCAGTGCACTGCATGTGGACATGCCCAGGAAGGCCCTAGTGTGCAGCACCCACCCTCAAGGGGGTGCTGCCCATCATGGCCATGAACACCGTGAGGGACAGCATGCTGATCAGGCAGGTGACCTCTTAGATGAACACACCCGCATACTCCAAGATTCAGTCGATCAGCAGTTGTGGCTTGTGACGGTGTTGGATGCACTCAGTGCGGCCCTGTGCCAGGCAGAGGAGTGGTGCAGCAGGGACACTGGTCTGCTCCTGGCAGGGATGGACCGGCTGCGGGAGGATGTGACTGTTACCACTGACAGGCTGACACAGACAATCACAACTGTCATGGCCACAGTGGGCACACAGTTATTTGTCCATGCGTAGCAGTCACCGGGCAGTGCAATGTCCACCCCTCATTCCTGACATCATGTGACACCCTCCTTGTCAACACCGGGTTCAGCTGTGGGCATCCTGAGCACGCCTGGTGTAGGCATGCTCAGTGTGTTGCAGACCCCTGCATGAGCACGGTCACGTTCATGCAGTAGAACCCCTGGGAGACCATCGGTGCCTCCCCATGAGGCCATTGGTCAGCCTATCACTGCTGGCTGGTCTCAGCAGGGCCACCCATGCATCCATGGTAGCTGTGGCACTGTGGTGCATGACTGACTTGTCTCCTACCAAGGCTACTGTCTGATGCTGCCCTGTGTGCAGTGTGTTGTTCAACATGCAATGCATGGGTGGGCTACCCAGCCCTGACACACACACACACACACATATTCCATCTGCACTCCCTCCCAGCTGCTCTCCGCTGTGGTGTGTGCATGATGATGCCTGCATTGTGCTGTTCGCCACTGTGCAATGGTGCCCAGGCTCGGACACAAGCA
The DNA here is from genome assembly GCA_016271365.2 of Neoceratodus forsteri. Lineage (NCBI taxonomy): Eukaryota > Metazoa > Chordata > Ceratodontiformes > Ceratodontidae > Neoceratodus > Neoceratodus forsteri. Next base: position 1,183,799,498 of record CM057458.1, read on the forward strand.
CAACGACAGGCATTGGGCGTGGTGGTCCGTGGACATGTGTGTGGCTAGGGGTGGCGGTTGGGGTCGGCATGCCTCCTACCTTTTGTGCATGTCTTGTGGTGTGTGTGTGTGTGTGTGTGTGTATGTGTGTGTGTGTGAGTGTGTGTGTGTGACCATGTGCCATGTTAGACCTTACTCATCCCTGATGGCGTGTGCGGTTCCATGCTCGGTCAATTCCCTTTAAGACATGCACCCCTGGGGTTTGTCCATGCATGTTTATGGGTTGTGCCCTTGCCATTGGTGATTGCACATGGCCCCATGACTCTACCTGGGTTGGTTGAAGTGCTCCTCTGTAATGGTGTCCGTGCAGCTGCACCATCCAGATCAGTCAGGGGTCCCTTCAACCGGGGCTGCCCATCACCATCTTCACCAGCATCCTCATTGTCCCTATCGCTGTCCCCCTCTTTGACCTGTACAGCTACCCCACAGTTGTTGGCCATGTTGTGTAGGATGCAACAGGCTAGGAATAGCCCGCAGACCTTTCAGGGGCTGTACTGTAAGGCACCTCCAGATGTGTCCAGGCAATGGAAACATGCCTTCAGCATCCCGAACACCCATTCGATGACATTGCATGTGGTGGCATGTGCCACATTGTAGCATTGCTGTGATGGGGTTGTGGTCTGCCGGTATGGTGTGAGCAGCCTGGGATGGAGTGGGTATCCACTGTCACCTGTGTGTACAGGCTGGACATTAGTTTGGTGATCAGCAATGCCCTACCATGGGCCATCTAGCCCAGTAACCATGTCACCTCTTACTATACCCCTCCCAAGCTCAATGTCTCTCAGTGTGGCTTGCATACTCAACCACTAGGGGCACAGTGGGGATGTTCCACTCTGAACCTGTGGCACAGTGCAGACTGGGGCCAGATAAAGACATCATGTGCTCCCGAGGGTGCATGGCACAGACATTGATTATGCACCCCCTGGCATCGCACACCACCTGGCAGTTGATGCTTGCATACCCCTTCCGATTTATGTATGCGGCCTCTTCAATGTCAGGTGGCATGTATGGCCACATGGGTGCAGTCTATTGCCCTGAGTATGCCAGGCATATGTGCTACCATGTGGAACTCCTGAATGTTTGCTGTGTGCTCCGCCGGTGTGCTGGGGAAATGGATGTACTCTGCAGCATGTGGCAGCAGTGCACTGAGGAATTGGGTGAGAAGGCGTGAAATGGCTGACTGAGTTATGCCTGTCATGTCCCCTGTTGCTCTCTGAAATGTAACCATGGTGAACAGGGACATGACAGCTGTCACTTTGGTCTCCACTGACAGCCTGGCTCCATCATGTGGGTGCCTGATTCACATCACTGCACAGCTCATAGAGCCACCTCAGGATTGCCTGGTTCAGACGGTACCAGCCCATGATCTCAGTGTCAGTGTACAGCTCAAAGCTGGTGCAAGCTCGGTACTGCCTGTTGGGTGCATACCGCTGACGGGCCCTTCCACGGCCGCACCCCCCTGCTGCCTGCCTTCTCACCCTCTCATTACTTCCTCCATCTGGATGGTGGCACTGGCCATGTCCCTGGCTTGTGTTACCCCACCCCCCCTGGCAGCCGTCTTACCATTCCTCTGCTGTCCTTACTGCTACTCCTCCTGCACCAGGAATACCTCCCAGTAGGGACCGTACTGCCCAATGTCCATGCCCTCAGTGCTGTGTGGCACTTCCCCCTTTTGTCCTGCACAGTGGCACAGGCTCCCCACTCCGTCCCTGTTCCTGGTGGTTCCAGGTGCTCTGTCCTGCTCCTGCTCTGTCCTGCTCACAGTTGCTGTGTGCCTGCTTGCAGTTCTCCAACATGTGGCTTCCTGTCAGCGTTCTTGCTTCTCTCTCTTGTTCCTTTTTATTTTGGATCATTTACGCTATCGCGCAACTTCCGTTTGCTCCCCTATTGCACATGGCGCATGTTGTTGAATATCATACTGCACCATTTATTCATGGTTTCTTCCCCTTCAATTGTGCATGCATTCATTACTATTGCACTCTTGCGCATTGTGATTTGGGGGTGCATCTGCCTCCCACTGAATATCACAATGGCGCATTTTGGACTTGCCTGAGGCATCCCTGTTTTTATGGCGCAACCCTTTTGAATATCTGGGCCCAAAGTACACAGTATATATATTTTGTTCATCCTTGCAGTTTTAAGTCATTTAAAGTAAGCTATCTGGTTGATCCTGCCCTTATTTTTAGCTGTTAGTAATCATTTTAACAATGTATGTGGTTGATCCTGCCATGCTCAGGTCCTGTAATCATAACTTGACTTTCACTTTCCTCCTGAAATGTAATGTGACCCAGTGGTATTAACACACACTCTAAATATGCTCCCAGCCCTTCAGAGTAATGTAGTCTGTATGACAGAAGTCAGGAAAACCTTGTTGTTTCAGTAACTTTAACTGATTTTCTTGAAAAGAAGCTGCTGACTGTAATGAGAGGTACAGTAAGTGAGTGAGTCAGCAGCTTCAGAACAACAGAAGTAAGCACTAGCATGTGTTGCTATAGTAGCACATGCTTGCGGTTCCTTCTGTTGTTCTGAAGCTGCTGACTCACTTACCACTCATTCACTCTCCTCTTGGCAGAATCGGCAGCTTCTTCTCAAGACAATTAGTTAAGTTACTGAAACAGCAAGGTTTTTCTGAGTTTTGTAAATAGATGGCTTTATTCTGAAGGTCTGGGAGCGCATTTAGGGTGTGTGTTAATATCGCTGAGTCACGCTACATTTCGGAGGGGGGAGTTAAAGTCAAGCTATGATTACAGGACCTGACAGTGGCAGGATAAACCAATACATTTTTAAAATTATTATTCATAGTAGAAATAAGGGAAGGATGAACTACATAAAGTGTCATATGTGTGGTGGTAGGGTGGGGTGGGTTTAGGTCTTACAGACACAGCTGTGCAATGGAAAGTTAAACACTTTTACTTTCCATTGTATGACGTATAGGAACATAGAGATATCACCATGACATACAGGAACATGGAGATATCACTATGATGTATAGGAACATGGAAATGTCAGTGATATCTCCAATACTTGACTGAAAGTTTTTATCTGTGGATTTACCCCAAAACACATGTTATATATATAAAAAAAAAAAATATATATATATATATATACTGAATGTTCAGAATAAATAGAGCAGATAGTGCAAGTCATGACTGAGGTCCAGGTGACCTCTCCAAGTGGGGGGTAGGGAAGTATTATAGTAGCACTGGCAGGTAGATAATAGTTTGACACACACAGGTGGGAGTAGCCAGGAAAGGTTAAGGAAGAGATAATGCCAAAGAAAGGAGGGGGAAACCTACCATGAGGAAGCTGTGACTAGAAGAGTGATTTGAAAGGCATCAGTGGAAGCAATTTCACTTTTCCATGAAACACCTTGAGTAGCTACTTTTGAAAAGAGACAGTGTCATTGGCAGGGCTAGCCTCATGGTTTTTTGTATCTTTGTATCTTTGTGACTTTATTATTTTTTTCAATAGCCCCAGATGGATATGATAAGTTGTCACAAATGGGCATATGTTTCTTTTTCTCTGAACTTGCCCTGTTCTACTGCTCCCATTGGGAGTAGCTGTGCCAAAAATGAATTCACTTCTGTCTTTTATATCCGCTTTTGCCCTTGCTGTTGAAATGCAACACACTGCATACCCCCTTTGTGAAAAAACTTTCTGTTACTGTATCAGCTTGTTTTCTGTAATCAGATTCAGAACTACAATTCTGTTTCAAATGGTAAAATTGGCTCAGGAGTATATTACAAGTGAAGTGTCTTGTGTGGCAAATTACATAGTGTAATACTGAATTTTGGTCTACTTGTTTCCAATGTAGGCCTGTTTTCTCTGCATCCCCATGACCATCCTTCCATATTACAAGGTCCAAAAATATATCTTACTGAAGATCACATTTTAGGGCAAATTTCAAGTTACAGTGATCATTTTCTAAATAGTCAGCATACGACAGCAATCCATAAACAGGTGCTATCTACAACAGTCACAATGTCATCAATACAGTGATGATATAACTTGATATAGCTGTATATGGTGGAAATAAAGGTTAGTGTCATCAATGCACACATATTCATCCAGCCATCTTCCTAGAGAGAGAGTTTGCATGATTCAGAGAAAATGGCACCCCTATGGTGGTATCTTTTATTTGATGGTACCAGCCTTCTGAGAAACAGAGCATATTTGACATCAGCACTTTTTCAGTCAATAACAAACTCAGAGTACAAATCAGATAAAAGAAAACAATGTTTCAGAGCCCACAATCTTTCATTGTGGTGAATGTTTGACTACAGACTGGCTATATCCAATATGCTGAAATAGCAGCTGTCCTCCATTTGTATTTCTTCCATTATTTTCAAAACATCCATTGTGTTCTTAAATAATATTTTGCTCTTGGTTCTGTAAGTGAACCTACGCTAGAAACAATCAGATGCCCATGTGGGAATAAAGGTCCTTATGAATTTTAGAGAGCACCTAGAGTGGTCCTAATAGGTGATTTAACTGAAAGAAAAGCTGCAGTCTTTCTGAAATGATTCCTCAACCACTGCATGCACTATTGTGATATTCGTTCATCAATGACTCTTTTCAGTATTTCTGCTGCATCTGCATTTACCTTGCAGTAACATCACTGAGTTGTTTTTTAACTTCACTTTCATACCCATCAATACTCACCACAAATATTGATCCACCTATATTGACAGGTTTGTGATGGCTATCTAATGCTTCCTGTTCTTGTTTGGAGCAGTTTATATATCTTACAAAAACACTTGTACTCAGAGTAGTTGTTTGAAGGTTTCTAAACATTAGTCCCTGCAGCAGAAATGCATTGTTTGTTATGTCCTTCAGAATGTCATCAACCCTTAGACCAGTCAACATACCACTTGTAAATTAAATGCTGAGGTGACCTTTGGGGGTCTGATCTATGTATTGACCAATATTGCAAAAGTATGCACTTCATGGTTGCAGATTGAAGCTCCTAAACTTCTATCAGATGATTGCAGCAAGTCTAACAGTGAGTACCTAAGAAAGGAACCTGTCATATGCACTAAAGGAACTACAATCTGTACCAGTGACTCCTCCAGTATACTAATCACTAAAACAGTAGTCCATTCACATAGCACTTATGTTACCAGAGATAAGACTGATTATTCTGTAAATATAATTTGGAAGATGCTGTGAGTGATGTCTCGGGCACAAGAGAAGTCTTCTCATGGAGTATGGACAATATGACCACAGAGTGAATCTTAATGGTTCTTTCTGCCTAAATCAGCAAGATATATCTTCCTTGTAAAATGATACATTACTTGCAGCACCTATTAACATACTGCATTACAAAACACTTATAGTGGTGTTCCACTGGTGCAGGGGTAGGGCTAGTAATCAGGATTATGGCAAGTTACCCAGGTTCATGAACAAGCTTGGGTTACTGATGCAGGCTAGGGAGGAGTAATGAAAATCTCAGAGGATATGATCCTCCTCTGGGTAGAGAAAATGAGAAGTTTTATTCTGCTACTACCACTTTCTAAACATGGGGGTGGGGAGATGACAGGACTTTAGAGATCAGGAGTGGAGGAAACCTTTGATATCAACGTTGATGCACACACACCATGAGTACATATGTGATGACTTAGTTAGTTGTCCTCATGGTGCTGGGAGAAATCTAAGGATAAGACCTTATTCAAGCAGAATGATAGCCTATGGCAATCCCCACTTGTTGTATGACCAACAAGTCAGGCAGCCTCCCAGATGACTGACTGAGGAATTCTACAGAGGGGATGAGCTACTCTGAAGGCCCCGCTGTGGGAGGTAAACCACAAAGATAAGAATGAAGGAAGGTAAGCCCTGGGAGAATATGACTGAGTTGGTGTACAGATTCTCCAATTCACCCTGAAGGGTGTCCAAGGCTAATGGGTCAAGAAACAACAGAAAAACATAAAAACTGAATTAAATAAATAGCCTATAAATATCACATTCTTAAATGCTTTATAATACAGCAAAAAGGCACTCCGTGGGGGTTGTGGGATGATGGCACACTTTTGAGTAGGTTGTAGCATGATGACAAGGGCAGGCTACTTCCACTGTCAGTGTAGAACGATATCCCAGTAAAAAACACAACATAGAGTGTCTTATAGAGAGCATGAAGTGAGTCTATTATGATAAGTAAAGGAATATGTTTAAGGAGACTTCTTTTATTTAAGTAAATATTTTGCAAAAGTTAAAAACACATGCGAAAAAGAAACATAGTAGTCATACAAAACCATTGCAATTTTTCTGTTCATTAGTAGAGCAGATTATTCTTTTTTTGTTTTGTTTTGTTTTTTTGCACAAGAAAGGGAATGAGATATTGTTACAGCTGTGCCTGCTTAAAGAGCAACTGACAGGATACATTTATTAGTGGATGACAGTTTATGGCAAGTTTCTGCCTGCTCCAGGAACTAACTCTGGCACTGAGACAGCATATCTATACAGCAGATTTTTAGATATTTAATTTTTCAATAATGTCAATACTACTTCCTGATCATGGCTAAGTCAACCAATGCTTGCTGCAGTTCTGGCCACAAAACCCCATATGAATGATGAAAAGTATGAAAGTGGTACAGAACTACATAAAGGGTTACAATTTGGTCAGGAGTGACACTGGACTTTACAAACTATTTGTGTACTTTATAGGCAATTGTACATGTTGAAGGGGGTATATACATTACATGTAATACTACCCACTTAACAGTAATAAAAAAGTGGTTCAATTTTTAATTACGAAAGGAAGAATGGCAATATAATGTCCACTTGTATCTAATACCAACAGACAACAATACAGTCTTGTTGGCTAGTTGTTGCAACTGCACAACACTAGCAAATTTTCACAAAAGTCAATTTTTGGGCACCAAATGGAATTGTAGTAATGAAGGAGGTTTCCAGTAACAGGTCCCAGATTCAACAGTCAGTTATTTTTTTGTTTGTTTTTTTTGTTATGAGTAGGATTATAAATGTGAGGATGTGATGATGACCAGAGAAATGGATAGTAACATAAAAGGGGAAATATACTGAAGACATCCTTAAAACCTCTGAAATTCCAGCTATAATGTTGTGTGCACATACTGTACTTCATGCAGTCCAGAGAATTGGAAAACACTAAGAACACTCCAAGACAACAATATGATCTTAATTAAACTCAAAAAAGCACATAAAAGCCCCCAAGAATGGTATACTGGAGAATGAGAAGTCTCCCGCCTTGTGCACAGTGTACACCCTGTACATAGTGTCCTGCCTATAATTTTCTATTATACACATCCTGAAGTGGGTAGCACACTCGCCTCTGAGGCTGGGAGATCAGAGGGCTGTGGGTTCAGTTCACACATCTGGCACTTGGGTTAATATCCCAATACTGACACTGTAGTGCAGCATAAGGGGGTGCTGCACTTCTGAGTGCTGCCATTTGGATGAGACATTAAACTGAGGTCTCATCTGCCTGGATTGGTGGTAGTTCAGGCGGATGGATTTTCATCAGGTATATACATTCACAAAGGCAATGGCTCAAGCATACACCATGGGCTGTTGCACGTGAATGTGTTATTTTATGAATTTTTTTAAGATTCCTTTGAGGATGCTCAAAAAAGCTTTTCTGAATGTGTCTCCCAAGTAGAGGTGGGCTCAGTGGCCAAAAATCAGCTATGCGGAGCAATTAGTATATTAAAGTGAAATCCATGTAGTACTCTGCCTTCCAATCATTATTGCAAAGTCCATTGGAAGCATTGACTTTGCATTACTCTGCCTTTCCCCAACCACTTCTACACCAATTTTAATGAAGTACATTGATTTCAGTGTACTTTGCATTATGTCACCCTGTTTGAGAGCTTTAAGCCAAATTTTGCAGTGATTCATGGGATTGCAGGTCCCATGACCTCTAGATTGTTCTGCACAGCCTCAGTTCTGTGTACTGTGCTTTTAATGGTAGCGGGAGACAGTTGGCTGTCAGAGACCTGAGATTCAAACCCTCCAAAAACTGTTCAAAAAGCCTTTTGAGCCATTTTGTTTGCTCAAAATTAAGTACATAAATTGTAGGAAACCCTCCTGTGCTCACATCATTAAGAGTTTATTGTTTTGTGTGGATTTTGAATGTTAATTTAGAACGTTCAGTCTGTGTACAGACAGACACTGTTGAAGTGTGCTTTGGGGGAGGGGCGTATCTGTGGTGGAGGTGAAGCACCTGGGAGAAAGACAGTCTTTCTAACTGATTTGGTTACATTTTTGTTGTATAACTGTGTTCATGTACGCACAGTAATATTTTCTGAAATTTCTGACTTTTTTTGCTGATTGTTGTGGTGTAGTGCATAATTTCAGTTTGATTAAAAGATTTTGTTATATTGCTGAAGTTTTCAATTTGCTGCAGATTACCTGTAGTGTGTGTGTGTGTGAGTGTATGTCCAACGTGTGCCATCAAGTCTGACACATGTTATTGTGCCACACAGTAACTGCAGCACTATGAACCTGTTAACCATCAGCATTATTTTGTACTGCTTTGTGGTGTCGTGGTAGTGGACTGTTACTGCAGTGTGCAGCCCCCCCCCCCCTCCAACCAGCAGAATGTATTATTTTCCAAATTTGGATTTGTGAGCATTGGTTAAGGTGTTGTTGTGCCTTTTTGTCTGCATCTCTTGATTGCACAGCACAATCTTAATCTGTCTAAACGTTTACATCTGTTTAGTGCCCAATCTCCATCTGTAAGCCACAGTTGTTGTTTTGGCTTCCCATCCACCCCAAACTGAAAGTTCATAAATATATATATTTTTTAGATTTTTTCTGGTGATACCCAAAATGTCTGCAAAGAGATGTGCAAACAAAGCTGTTTCTGACCATGGCACTGCTACCAGTGTCAAGATTTGCCATGGGCCTGGTAGTACCCAGAAGTGCATAACTGATATCAATAAAGGGATTTCTCCATCAATATTTTTTACAGTGCAATCTGTTGCTTCAATGATAGTTGGAGGAGATGATATCACCGCTGGTGGTGTTAGTTCAGTTGCTGCTGGCATGACTATTGCTGTCCCAAGTTCCACTTCTAACCAGTTAACCATTTTAGAAAATATAACTGAGTCTAAAACTGTGACTGACAGAGTAGATGATGTCATAATCCCCAGCATACCCATGGTAGTTGAACATGACTCTGATCCTGATGACAATGACTCACAGAATGTGACTCTGCAGGTTCCTCAGACTGTTCACGTTCCTGACAGAGAGTCACAGTGGCGTAGCAGACTGTGAGACTGTGTAAGCCATGTGATCTGAGGCCAATTTTGCACTCACTCTGACTTATTTTACCACAAGGCAGAATAAGGTGAAGTGACAGATCATGAAGTATATTCAAAAAGATGAAATTCCACCGTTTTGAATGCATTTCACAAAACGATCCATGATGTGGAGTGTGGGACTTCGTGTCCACTCCGCTGATGGAATAATATCTTGCTGCATCTCTGTTCCCGAATAGCTACATCACCTGCAAAGATACATGGCATCTTTTCTCTGATAAAGGCACTGATCTGATGTGTATCACAGAGTCCTGGCAGAAGGCTAGCTTAGTGGTGATTTTAAAGATGGTTCCACCTGGGTTCTATGTGATACACAGCCCATGACTGGAATGAAAGTAAGTGGAATGGCCATCATATTTAGAGCTGAGATGAACCTCGAGTGTCACCCATGGAACAACCAGGGTCCTTCAAGCGTGTGGCTATTTCATCTGTTAATTATTTTAGATCCTGGATTGCCCTCCTATACTGCCCTTTCACAGTGTGATGAAAGTTTAGCAGAAGTTTGCCAACTGGCTATCAGCCACTGCTTTCCAATCCTACAGACTTTATTTATTGGGCAACTTACATCAAGTAAAAATGATAGCTACTTAGCTTGCAAATTCCTCCAGAACACAGATGCTCTGGGTTTCAAACAAGACATTTCAAAAGCCATGCACAACATGATACGCACTTAACCAGGTCTTAACTTGATGGTATGAAAAATACATTCTATGTGCCATTTAACATTACATGTGTGCTGTGACATCATGTTCTATAGTAGTAAAAATTTTAATAATTTGTAATTGATTAGATTTGTATAAGTGTAACTATTTATACAATCTGTTTCACTTTATTTTGTAAATGGGTTGTTGAAATGGTAATGTACATCAACTAGTCCCTGTGGTCAGTTGAGACTGCAAAATTTAAATAAAATTCAAATCTGCCATTAAGGTTATAGCTATAGAATGTGTTTCTGAATTCAGCCACTAGGTTGAACTACTACTACACTGTGAGTTTGTATCTCAGGGCTCCCACTATTCCCTGTGTGACTGGAGAGGTAACCTGGTATCTAGCAGCAATGGATTTAGATTCAGAAAGGATTCTGAGTTTTCTGGACATCTCATCTCTGATAAGTACTTCCACCAAGTATCAACCGCTGCTGCAGAGGCATATACTTCTGCAAATAAGGTGGCAATTGATTCCCTAATGAAAATCTGAGTTCACCCAGTGACTTTATGATTAGGCATGCAATGTTACTTTAAAGAGCATGAACAGTTAAAAGTGCAGGGTTAGGGAGTCATGTGATGCAAGCAACCTAGCAGCAGCAAGATTCTGGAGCTCCTGTCCTTCACCTCTTACCACTGCCATTTTGAACTCAATTTTGGAGAATTCTACTCAAAATCTCCTAGGTATCATTACCAGCCTGCCATCAGCAACCACATTTACACAAATTCACTTTGCTGTTGGTCCCAGACACTGCAATGGAAGCTGACATGTGGCAGGCCCCGCTGAAACACACACCGCCACTATCACCTGAAAATCTGCCTAAGAAGTCAAAGGCCCAGGGATCTGCAGCTGACAAAGGTGGAGCTACACCCTCTCAGTCGATCCCACTGACCTGGGATCATTTCCTCCAGGAATTACTACCTTTCAAAGAAACTCTTTCTAAGATATCCTAGGAGCTGAAAATGATCAGGATAGACCTGGTAGACCTCATCCAGTGAGCGGGAGATATGAAGACCCACTTCACCTCTCTGGAAAGGTGGAAAGAAAAATTGAATCCAGAAATTGTACAACTCTGCTAGAAGGTCCAGAAGTTACAATTAAAGACAGAAGATCTCAAAGGAAGGAGCAGGTGAAATAACATTTTAATTATGGGCTTAGAGGAGTTAGAAGGATCAAGCACTGTGGCTTTTGTACAGAAGTTTCTCTTAAAAGTTGTGGGCTCTTCCCACTTAAACCCACTTACCAAACTTGAACAAGCTCATCGATCACTGAGACCCAGACCACAGTCAGGAGTGCATCCCAGGCCAATAATTTTAAAATTTCTAAGTAACATAGTGAAACAGCACTTCCTATTGAAGGTGAGAGAGTTGCAAGCAATAACATGGGAAGGCTTCGAGCTGAGAATTACACAAGATCTCCTGTATGAAACTAGGCAAAAGTCTGCAGCATCTAAAATAATTGCAGCCGGGATCCCCTTTAAAATGCAGTACCCGGCAAAATTACAAGTCTCCCTTGAAGGCACATGGTTTTCCAATGACTTGCCCTCAAAAGCTACAGCTGACTTATCGAGCAAGTTATCAGACCTCTTTAAAGTTGGCTGAATGACTCTTAGATTACTAATTGGTCTCCAGTTTATCCAATGTTTAATCCTCCTGTTTTCTCTTTAACTAGTGTTCAATGCTTTTTTGTGGTTTACTTGGTTCAATAGGCCTCTCTTCTCCCTGGTTGGCATGGCCTCTTAGCAAGGGTAGTGGGCTGACATCCTCATAGCAGTTCCCTGGCCTCATCACTAGAAGCAGTCTTATGGGGAATGACTCCGATGGAACTATAATGCCGAGGTGAACCTAGGGGGGAATATTTACATATGGGATGACATCTAGCTCTACAGTCATTTCTTTCCCCTGGAGCTTTCAAACACTCAAACTCCAGGAGACTTCGGTACTTCTACCCTGTGCATGTATTATACCAGTGGTTTATTTTTATTAACTTTTGTTCTAATTGGTTTATCTTTATGGTTTGACAGAACACTGTATAGTTGTGGCAGGTGGGGGTTGTTGGGTTGGTGTTAATATTCGCTTGGGACCTGAAGGTGGTTGCACCAGGGTTTATTTTTTTTTCTTAGCAGTTAGCAATTTAGGCAGCTTCTGGGAACTCATAGGTTTTACCTTAATAGTCTGGGTTCAGACACCAGCTAGTAGCCCTAATCAAGAACAGGGGTGTCCCAGCACTACAGGTTACCAACTGAGACACAGGGCTTGTTTTTTAAATACCAACCCCTCTCTTATATTTGAGATGCCCTGAGGTGACTGGGGCTTGAACACCAGACTGAGACCTTCTTCAGACTGGGTCATATTATCATCTCATGCAAGGTGATGGGCCCCAAAGAATATAAATAAAACTCACACAGGCATTGGCAGTGGGGAGGGGGAGGAGAGGGAGTTCCGGGTTAAGCAGGCACAGGGTAGAGTTGCATAGCATACCGAATAATGGGGAGGTCAGCTCCTTGTACTTTTTATAACTTTAATCTTCCAAAGGTGGCATCCTCCATTGTGCATTCAGTTGCCAGGGTGAAGGCCACACAGTACTACGTGGATAATGCTCCTCTCCTCAATACAAAAGGGTTTAGGAGATGAATTGTGTTGGGTTTCCCCTTTTCTTTATATAATTTCAGACACTGTGATAATGTTGTTAAGGAAACCTTGTGTAAATAGTTGCTGGGGTATAGGAAGGATTGTGGGAGTGGAAGGGTACCAGTTATCATGATAGTAGTTTTCTTATTATGGGTAACCTTAGGAGCAAGTGTAACGGGGGGTTCTTGTTTATGCTTGGCAACATACACTACAGTCTTGGTAAATTCAGTGGTTACTTCACTGTGTTTTTCCTTTTCTATTGTTGCAGTTCTTGTTAGTGGCTCATGCATTATCATTGTTTAGTATTGGTCCTGAGAGTAGGGGTTTCGGGAATGGAGGGGGGGGTGGTAACCCTGCAGAGTGCACTTACTTGTATATTTTCCTTGGCTTTGTGAACTACATATCCAATTATGGCTAGCCAAAAGTTTAAACTGATCTCAGGGAATGTAAGGGGAGCCTGAGAGAAGACCAAACAATATCTAATTCTTAAGCCCTTATCTATGCTCCAAGCCGATATCTGCTTTCTTCAGGAAACCCACCTGCTTATGCAGGAAGTCACCTGCTTTCGCAGGCAAGGGGTCAAATTCACATTCTCATCAGGAGATTCAACAGCCAAGAAGTGGGTAATAATTCTAATTAAGAAAAATGCTTCTTTCCAATCAGAGGCTACTGTTATAGACCCTTAGGGTAGAGTCATCCTTGTAAAGGGCTTGTTAGACAGAGTTCCCATTATACCCAGAAATATTTATGACTCAGTAGGAGGAGACCCAGATTTCATTATGGATCTCTCAGATAAAATTATACCCTTGCTACCAGCCTCTCTCATTTTAGGGGGGGACTGGAACAACCCACCATCACAGGCACTAGATAAATCGGCTCAACCCCTTAGGCCCCCAACATCAGCTCAAAATGTGCTCAACGACTTGATAGATATCCTAAGGTTATGCGACCCTGGGAGAGTCTTAAACCCCTCTAAAAAAGCCTTCACTTTCCACTCCCAAGTACACCACACATCCTCTAGAATAGACTTTTTCTTAGTAAGTTCTGCCTTGCTGGCTGGGACTTAGTGTGGGGGAATAGAGCCATTTGTTCTTTCAGATCATGAGGCAGTCTGACTTCAACTCATCGCTTCCACCACCTTACAGAGGGATACCACTTGGAAACTAAACATGCAGCTTCTTAAGGATAAATTCATCATCTCCAAAATTAGGTCCCTTATTAAACAGTTTATGACAGTCAATCTGCATTCTATCCTTAGATTTGATCAGGTATGGTGTGTGCTAAAATACTTTCTAAGGGGGAAGTTTATCCGATTAGCATCTAAAAGGAAGCGCCTCCGTGAAACATGCACCAGAAAACTTTTGGAACAAATCCGCTCTTTAAAGCATTCCTTCTTTCCATCATCCCCTCCAACTTTGATTACTACCCTTATCTCACTTAGGAATAAATACTCTGATTTACTGAGAGAGAAAGCCGAGTATGCCATTCTTAAATCCAAATCCTCTTACACAGACCAAGGAGACAAGGCCGGTCATCTTCTGGCTGTCAGGATGAGACAAATAGAGAGTTCCAGAATTATTCTGGCTATCTCAGATGTGAATGATGTGGTCAAACCCTTCCCGAGGGACTTCACTAAAGTCTTTGAGGTTTTCTACTTTGCCGTCTATGATAAAAGACCATCCCCACCAGCACTGTGCAAGATGGAGGATTACATAGCAAGGGCCCAGCTCCTTAGATTAACCAAAATCCATCAAGCTTCCTTATCTTCTTGAATCTCACAGGTGGAGATTAGACAAGCCTTAAGGAGCTTAGCCCTTGACAAACTCCCAGGCCTGGATGGTTTCCTTCCAACTTTTATAAACTTTTTATTAAAGAGCTATCTCCTCATCTTCTTAGTCTCTATCAATACATGCTCTCTGCTGATTCCTAGACTCTTCCTTCTTGAAGCCACCATTGTTCTCCTTCTCAAACCAGACAAACCTCCTCTTCAGCCCTCAAGTTACCATCCCATTTCCCTACTTAATTGTGACCTCAAAATCCTCCCGAAAATTTTGGGCACCAGAATTTGGAACATCTGGTCCATACTCCTTAGCCCGGAAAAAGTCAGCTTTGTGCCGAATAGATCCTCGACTGATCACCTTTGCAGACTGGCCCATATTTTTACTTATGCCCAATCTGTCCCTTGTCCCATGGCTCTAGTTTCCTAGATGCTGAAAAAGCCTTCAACAGAGTAGATTGGGAATTCTTATGGTGTATCCTTCAGGGATGGGCTTCCCCTCAGATTTCATTAAATGGCTCCAATGAATCTACTCTGCTCCAATGGCCAGAATTTACTGTAATGGGTCTTTTCCCACATTTCTCTCTCTCTCCACTTGGGCACTAGACAAGGATGCCCCTATGCCCTTTTCTTTTAACATCTATGTAGAACCATTGATCTGGAAATTGAAGACCTCACCTGGCATACAGGTCTTTACATTGGGCAATCTCACCCTTTCCCTCTCTGTGTATGCTGATGACATTCTACTTCATCTAGCAAACCCTCTTTCTTCTCTTAAAGTGGCCCTGGCAGTGATAAAATAATTTGGTTTATTTTCCAACTATAAACTTAACTGTAACAAAACTGAGATTTTCCCATTAAGGCATTACACCTTTAGACAGGATTTTTCCAGATTCGGAATGCACTGGTCTGCTCAAACTATCAAATATCTAGGTATACACATGGCAACAGACATCCCCACCCTCCAGAAAAAGAACCTAGAGGATATCATTCAAAGATTCAGAAAGATCTCCAAAGATGGAAAACCTTACCTATCTCACTTTGGGACAGGATAACCTAATTAAAATGAACATTTGCCAAGGATTTTGTACCCTATTAACTGACAAATCTCTTTGCTTCTTCTTTCTTTCTTTCTTTCTTTCTTTCTTTCTTTCTTTCTTTCTTTCTTTCTTTCTTTCTTTCTTTCTTTCTTTCTTTCTTCCATATCCACTATATCATTGCTAATTTTATGTGGCTGGACATGGTTCCAAGGTGCTCTTTTAACAAACTTACACTAGCCAAAGACCAGAGTGGGGTTAGACTCCCTAATATTCTATACTACTATTGGGCTAGTCACCTTCAAAAATGTGGGTAATGCCTCTCCCCTTTACACCAGCAATTAGAGTCTGGTTACACCCCGCCATGGTTAAACATAGAAGCAAATGTATTTAGTTCCACTAAGGTCTTCCCCAAAGCTGCCTTTCACACTCCTATGAGATCCCTACCAGATAAGTTAAATGCTCAGTAATAGGTACCACAATCAAAAATTTCTGGCAGGTTTGCTCCTTGCTTAGTAAGTCCCCAGCTAAGGATGCATTACAACCAATAACAGGTAACCCATCTCTGAAAATAGGACACTCTATGCTCTCGACTGAATGGCTTCCCATGCTTCAAGAAACAAAGCTTGCAGACTTCTACTCATCCGAATGGATCCCCACTGTCGCAGAAATTCTAGCTAGATTTCGCATCCCTCCTCTGCAGTCTTTTAAAATGTTTCAGCTTAGGCACCTTCTACTGCAGCTTTTTGGTCACACCCCTAATTCCTCAGGACTAGATACCCTAATTAATCACTTGCAGACCCTAGCCATCCAACCTCATGGGGTTCCCCAAATATATAATTTTCTACTATCAGAGTTCTACCCTAACCCCTTGAAAGGGTCCAAATTCTGGGAATCCCTTCTCCCTGATCATGAAATGAATTGGGTATCAATATGGAAGGATCTTTACATATATAATTCACAAGACTTTCTAAGACTCACCCAATACCAAATTATCAATAACATGAATTACACCCCTGTCAAGTTGGCCAAAATGGTTTGACTCCAGTCCCCTATTTGTACTAGATTTGGAAAAGAAGATGGGACATTGCTGCACGTCTTTTGGTCATGTGAAAAAGTCTCTCTGTTGCAGAACTTTATCCAATCTAGATTGAACCCACTACTATGTTTAGATGGGCTCTTTACTCCCAGGGTTTGTTTGGTGGGGACCTGTCTGATACAGGGGTTAAAGAATGGAAATATAATATATCCCTGATCTCTATGGCTGTTAAAAAGCTTGTACTTAAATGCTGGCTAGATCAAACTGTGCTATCCCATACTGAATGGCTGCATGAATTCTCACTTTATCTGCAGAGAAAATGATTGCGAGAATTAAAAACAATCTGACCCAATTCAGTCGGAAATGGGATGAACTATATGCATTATATCTGAATTAGTTTACCTAATATTTCTAGCTTCTTACAGCTCCTAAAGTGTGTAACATCTCCATGTCATTTTAGGGATGATTTCTTCTTGTTCTTTGCTCCGGGGCAATGGGTGGTGGAGCTGTGAATGGAGGATGGGAGTGGGGGCTGGGGAGGGGGATTATGGGGTAGGAACAGGAGGGACTGGCACTGTTATTACCCATGTTGTTACCTATGTGTTGTAACTGTAAATTTAATAAAACTTTTTGAATTAAAAAAAAAGTGCAGGGTTAAAAATTAGAGCATATTAGTGAAGGAGATAGGGTTGATTCCTTACAGGCTAGTCCTGCTCACACATTATATACAATACCAGGAGACTATGAAGGCTGAGAAGTTTAAATACATTGTTGCCCTTTTATCAGCAGAGAAAAGCAGTCAGGTCACATTGCATTGCACTGTAGACAGGCTATTACATCCTGATTGTCTCCAAAGAAAATTGAAGGTTTTTCTGCAGAAATGCAAAGAGCGAAATCTCTTCCTCAAAACTTCAGCTGCAAGCATCTGGTACTGGGTCACCTCCACAACTCAAGTCAGGACTAAGAGAGCTAGAGATGTGATAAAAGAGGTTGCCCTATTAAAGGGCAGCCCAGATTGTTAATGGGCTCGGTCAGAGCAGGGGAGGGAGGTGAAGGGGGGCGGGAAAAGAATTGCTAAAGTGAGGTGAGGAGGAGGGAGGAGGGGGAGGATGGTGACATCACCAGGAGAGGGGATGAGAGTGTGGCCATGAGGTCACAAAAGGAGGGGAGGTGATTAACAAGGTCCATGATTGTTTGGGGTCCCAAAAGGGGCATGGGCTAAGAGGGGGTAGATAAGGGGCTGCAGAGAGAGAAAACCCTCTATTTACTGCTGTTGCTGACATTATCGTAAATCACAGTTGCACAGGACATTGGGGTTTAGAAGCCACCTGTTTATTAGGTAATGTGTGGTAGCACAGGGCCTAGCCCAGCAGGACTAAGGAGAGGTGGATTGGCTGGGAGGGCCACACCAGGTAATATCCAAAGAGCAATTGCTGTTCCATGGGAAATGGATGCCTGTTAATTGTTCCTTCTAAAGGGGCAAGCTGAACTCTTTTGGGGTCCGAAGACAAAATGAAGGAACTAAGAAACTGTTTTCTGCCATATTTTCTTATTCTCTGTAATAAATTTTCTTTTTCTAAGCCCTAACATTTTGTACTAGAGTGTGCTTTTTCAAGAAGCTTCCTATAATATTAAGAAATAAAATAAATGGATTTCAATTTTGTTTCATTCATGTGTTTAACACTGATATCTTACTTATTTATAGAGTGGATATTTGACCAATATGCAAACCAAACTGCTCAACCTTTAAGTATTTTTTAAACAAATATATATCTATTAACAAAGATTCATTCATTATACACTTAAGTAATTATAGTACATTGCAGTTTATTACCATAGCACCTATATACATTGTTCTGTCTTGCACACTGACCCTTTAAGGGCTTGCTACCACTTTTACTGTAATCAGTGAAACACCAGATTCCACACATTCCTGTTCTTTTTATATCATTAATTAAAATATAGCAACTAACCATAATAAAATTTTTGTATTTCTCATATTTGTTCTTTTTGTGGCTTGTTCTGCATTCACATGCACTTCATTTTCATGTGGTTTACTGCACTAGAAACATAGAAACATAGAATCTGACGGCAGATAAGGACACTTGGCCTACCCAGTCTACCCATTACCACTCCTAATGGATTAGCTGTAGATCCTAGTTAACCAGCAGCCTACTTCTTTCTACAGCCACCCCTAGAATTGCCTTATGACTGTCCCATGCATGCTTGAATTCAACCACTGTTTTGACTCCACAAACTCCTCCGAAGGCCGTTCCATGCATCCACAACCCTCACTGTGAAAAAATACTCTTACATTACCTCTGAGCTGCCCCACCCCATCTTCAGATTGTGCCACCTTGTTCTTGCACAACCTTTTTTTGAAAGATGCTACCCTCTTGGAATTTGTTGTTTCCTTGAGGTACTTGAAAGTTTCTATCATGTTCCCCCTCTCCCTCCTTTTCTTGAGGCTATACAAATTAAGCTCATTTAGTCTCTCTTCATAGGTCTACTGGTGCAGACCCTGCATCATTTTAGTTGCCCTCCTCTGGACAGCTTCCATCCTGTCTATGTCCTTGCGAAGATTGGGTCTCCAGAACTGCATGCAGTACTTCAGATGGGGTCTCACCAGCTATCTGTACAGAGGGATAATAACTTCCTGTTTTCTACTGGTGATGCCTTTCTGTATGCATCCCAGTATCCCCCCAGCCCACTTTACTGCCCTCTCATTGCTTGCCACATTTAAGTCATCTGATATGACTACTCCCAGGTCCCTTTCCATTTTGTTGTTGTTAGCATCTCACCCACCCATTGTGTAATCTTTCCCTGGGTTTTGTTTCCCAGGTCCATTATTGCACTTAGCATTGAATCTAAGCTGCCATACATTTGACCATTCCTCTAACCTTGCCAAGTTCCTTCTCATCCTTTCCACCCACCTTGTGCATCAACTCTGTTGCAGATCTTTGTGTCATCTGCAAAGAGACATCATTTTCCTTCCAGTCTCTCTGCAATGTTGCTTATAAAGACATTGAAGAGGACAGGTCCTAATACTGAACCCAGCGGTACCCACTAGTAACCCCCCTTTCTTCAGAGTCGACTCCATTTACTATTACCCTCTGTGTCCTGTTCTCCAGCCAATTCTTCACCCAGGCTATCATCTTGGGACCCACTGCCAGGCTGGCTAACTTGTATATTAATCTTTTCAATGAGACTGTGTCAAATGCCTTGCTAAAGTCTAGGTAGACCATGTCCACAGCCCCTCCCTGATCTACTACTTTGGTCACCCAGTCAAAGAAATCTATTAGATTCATCCTGCATGACCATCCCGCTGTGAATCCATGCTGTCTTGGGTCCTGTGCCTCTCTTGCCTCTAGGTACTCGAACATTTTTTTCCTTCAGAAGTGATTCCATCATTTTCCCTATCACTGAGGTTAAACTAATAGGTCTGTAGTTTCCTGCTTCTGCCCTGCTCCCACTTTTGTGAAGGGAATCACATCTACCCTCCTCCAGTCATCAGGTACCACCCCATCCTCCCATGATTTGTTAAAGAGGGTAGTCAGTGGTGTCACTAGTTCTCACCCTTGTTCTTTTAGAATTCTGGGATGAATCATCAGGCCCCATTGCTTTGTCCACCTTCAGTTTTAAGAGTTCTTTCAGAACCCTTTCTTCTGTAGATGGGATGGTATAAACTTCTGTATCCAGAGTGTTTCTAGTGTTTGTTTTAGGTACCTCCCCTTCATTTGTAAATACTGAGCAAAATATTTGTTTAGTATCTCTGCCTTTTCACAGTCACCCTCTGCCCACCCCTCCCTTTATTAAGCCTCACTATCCCTCCTTTGGTCTTCCTTCGCCCCTGATGCACATAAAAGATTTTATCCCCTTCTTAGCTGAGTTGGCTATCTTTTCCTCGGTTTGAGCCTTTGCTGTTTTGACTGCCTTCCCAGCTTCCTTTTGCTTTAACTGATGCAATTCTCTGTCCTGCTCCTTCTGAGATTCCTTGTACTTCCTGAATGCTTTGTTTTCTCTTGAACCTTCACTGCTACCTCCTTTGAGAACCATAGTGGTTTCTTACATCATTTTGTTTTATTTATTTGCTTCACACAAAGGCTTGTTACCTCTGTGTTGACAGTTTTATTATTCTCCATTGTTCTTCTACCCTCCTTCCTGCCCATTTGCTAGTGCATTCCTTAGGCACTCACCCATTTTGGCAAAGTCAGCCCTCCTGAAGTCCAGTACTTTTGCCTTTGTATGTCTTGACTCTATTGCTGTGTTTATCATGAACCATACTGTTAGACAGTCATTAGTTCCCAGATAGCTACCCACTTCTACATCTGTGATCCCCTCTCCATTTCCATTTGAGAGAACCAGGTCTAAGATTGCTTCTTCTCAAGTGGGTTCCAATGCTAGTTGTCTAAGGCATGGGGGCATCTGGAATAACCCCACTCTTAGAAGTAGCTCATACAACTGCACTCCAGTTAACATCTGGCATATTCAGATCACCTATTAGCAATATCTCCCCTTTTTCTGCCATTCTACATATACTTTCTATCATTTCCTTGTCCATTTCCTCTCCTTGAGAGGGGGGTCTGTATACAACCCGTGTGCAGATTGTGGTGCCATTGTCTGTCTCCAAATTGACCCACAGTGCTTCTTCTCCTCCCTGTTTACCCTGTTTACCCTTTTGTTCTGTTGCTTTGATTCCTTCCCTTATGTAGAGAGCTACTCCTCCTCCTCTTTTACCCTCCCTGTATCTCCTGTAGATAGTGTATCCTGGTATGTTTATGTCCCAGTCATGGTTCTGTGTGTACCATGTTTCTGTGACTGCCATGATATTCAGATGCTCCTCCTCCATCAAGGCTACTAATTCAGGAAGCTTGTTACCCAGACTATGGGCATTGGTACTTATTGCTCTCCATTTTTTGATGGCTTTGCCTTCTGCAGCAGCATCCCCACTGACCTTTCTACCTTGCTCTTTTTCTCATTTAGTACCCCATTTTGTAGGGGGAGGCTGGGATTTTCCTGCTGCTTATCAGTGCCTCCCCTCTTGACTAGTTTAAAAGCTTGCCACTGAAGCATTTAAACCGATTGCCCAAAAGACTTGTTCCTTTCTTGGACAGATGCAGACCATCCTGCCACTATAGGCTGGTGTCTCTCCAGGTGAAACCCCAGTCCCCAATGAAGCCAAACCCCTGTGCTCCAAACTATTTTTTCAACCATTCATTAAGTAGTATGGTGCAAGGTACCTTCGCCTCACCCATGCCACTGACTGGCAGCACCTCTGAGAAGGATACTGTGTGTGCTACTTGTCATAGGCCCCGCCCCAACTCTACAAAGTCCTTCTGTACTTCTCTAATCTCATGATGAGCCAAGTCTTTCATCCTTAGGTGGACAATGATGTCCAGCTCAGACTTCCGTGCAACTGTTCTCATGATCCTAAGGATGTGCTTCCTGTCCCTCCAAGCCATGGCACCAGGCAGGTACCTTACTTCAGTTTTCCCTGCTCCCCTCAGTTTTTCCCCCCTAATAATTGAGTCCCCAACCAGGAGCTGCTTTCTTTCCCTGTGGTGTCCTCTTCCTCCTTCATGAGGTCCTCCCTTGTGACAGTTGTCTGCAGCCTCCTTAGTCTCCTCTGCTGGTGCATCCATAGGAGAACTATGCTCCCCCAGAATGGTGTATGGATTGTGGAGTGGAACAACTGACTGGGTGTGCCTCTGTTCCACCACCCTTGCCCTCCTTGAGCCCACTGTGGTCCAACTGCTGTGCTTTCTTCACAACCTCTGAGGTAGCGGTGGTGGCTCTGGTGCTCCCTGCATGGGGGAAGTTACCTTACTACTGTCCAGTGTGGTCTGGGGGAAGGTTCCCTTACTACTGTCCTGTGTGGCCTGAAGATGGGCAACTTTCTTCCTCCAGGCAGAGAGTTGTCTGCAAATAGGGCAGCATCTCAGCCTCCAGAAAGACTCCCAGAAGACTGCTGCCCCACAGCCATTACATTGCACTACTCCCCACATGTCTGTCTACCTTCTTGTTTATTTTTTGGGTGTTTTTTTTTTGTTTGTTTTGTTTTGTTTGTGTGTGTGTGTGTGTGTGTGTGTGTGTGTGTGTGTGTGTGTGTGTGATTGGTTTGTTATATAGAAATATATATATTATACAATGTGTATGCTTTTATTGTCAGTGCAGTATGCAAGAGAGGATATGACAGTGATGTGTGCCTTGCCCTCTTGAGGAAATGATGTCAGAACTCCAGGTATAAAGGAACTATTTCCAGGGGTGGATGGGGTTAGGGGTGGGAAGGGTTTGGACTTAAACTGTGCTTTCATGAAACAATCAGCTAAAAGCTCTGACCTACCTCTGCGATGAATTCCTTCCTGTCATCAAGATGCCCTACACGACAATTTGACAGAGAAAATACCCTGCTAATCAAACAGAGAAAAATCCAAACATCCAAGTCAGACACAGGTAAACCTCCCCAGCCCCAAAACAGCCTGGTGACTTGTGCTCTGAAAGCAGTCAGCCCCAAAACAAGTCAGCTGTGCACAAGGACAGACACAATAATCAGTATTCAGTCCCTCTGGGTTTAAGCTTTTCCTGCACTGAAAATCTTAACAATTGAAACAAAAGTAAAGCAAAATCATCCTCCCTCTGTTGATTGAAAGACTGCCTTTTCTGATTATTCTAAGTTCCTTATTTCACCTTTCAGTTAGAAGTAGCCTCCACCTGAGGAATATTAACTTTCCTAATGAATCTGCTACAAACCAAAGATAATTGTAAATTGTAAGGTTCACCTCCCTCTGTTGTGAGCATAACTTGCTTTCTTGCAAATCCTAAGTCCAGTGTTGTAGCTTCCAGCAAGAGGTAGCTTCACCTGAAGAATATTAGGTTTTCTGATGAGCCTGCTATAAGCCACGTGCTTATAGTGCTGTTGTTATCAGGTCTGTAAGACTCTTCCAAAGCTATTGGCTGATAAGTAGCTGTGATGTAAGTACTTCCAGACACAGTCTGGCCAGGCATTTATGGCACACAGAGATAAACACAAAAACAGTTCCCACCCTGGGGCACTGTCTGGGTCAAATACACAGCCTGTAACCTGCACTCACTTCAGAACATATGACAAATTCTTAGCCCAGTGAATAACTCACAGTATTACAAATATTGCAATGCAAACAGTCAATCAGTGACTCCAATCAAGTCAGCTGTGCACAAGGACAGACACAGTAAACAGTATTCAGTCCCTCTGGGTCTAAACTCTTTCTGCACTGAAAATCTTAACAATTGTAGCAAAAGTAAAGCAAGGTCCACCTCCATCTGTTGATTGAAAGACTGCTTTTTCTGATAATTCTCAGGTAAGGAGAGCGGGGACATACAATGCTCAAGAGATTCTTTACAAGTTGAAAGGCAGAAGCAAATTAAAATCAGTGCCTTTTCAAACACCCACAGTAACTCTTCCCCATGACTTTTGCTCCTGTTTTTTTAAAAGTAGCGGTGTTCTGCTTTTTAATTCATTTTGTACATTTCTTTACCTTATAAGTCTTATTTCTCCACATATCAGAACCAAATAAATTTCCTATGTCCAGCCGGCCCATCAACGCAGCGGTTGGATTTCTTCTTGTGACACCAGTGACCTGGGTACAGGAACGAGCCCGGGAAGCTAGAGGGATAGCTGAGGGAGAAGGCTTGAGCATCCTAAGGACTGCTCGTCTTCTCCAGGGAGGGAGGGGGGTCGACATCCCAGTGCAAGACTGGCCCCAGATGGAGGTCTGGGGTATAACATGCACTGAGCTGCAAGCAAGGGAAGGACATTGCAGGCATCAGCGCTATGCACCCAGACATCAGGGGATCAAGCGACATCCACAGAAAAATGGGAAAATTGGCAATGACATCTCTGGTAGATGGACAGCTAGCACTGTTCCCCAATGCCTCCTACCTGTCACTGAACTGGCATCCCAACGAGATAAGGAAGCATGGGGTAATGGCCCCACCTCGACCCCACCTAGGGGTTAACCAAGGCTCCATGGTTGATGAGACCACTCAGATGGTCAGGTAAGGAGAGCAGGGATGTACAATGCTTAATCAATTCCTGAAGAGAGGAGTGAAATGGCTGGGGTGTATAAAGGAAAGTTAAAAAAAATTTCTCTGTCCATCCAGCTTTAAATCACAGGTTGAAACCAAACTTGCACTTTATTTTCTTGTGCTTACTGTGCTACAAGCTGCAAAGTATAAGCAAATATGATAAAGCCATTTTCAAACACACAGAGTAACCTTCCCCTGTTTCCTATACTTATGTTTTTTTTTAAAAGGGGGTTTTCTGCTTTTTAGTTTCATTTGTGTCATGTTTCTTTACCTTATAAATCTTATTTCTCCTCATAGAAGAGAGCCCAATGAGGTTTCTTTATCCTTTCTGCTTAAATCACAGGTTGAAAATAAACTTCTGTGTTTTCCAGCTTCTGTAAATGATATCACAAGATTTTAACATATTTGGATGCTCTATTATCTAGAGCTAGCAAATTTCAATATCAGTCTATTATGTTAGTGAATTTACTTCACTCGCTACCTTTTTACTCTGTCATGCTGTTACTACTAAGTGCTCCTGTGGTGTCTGGCCATGACAGTGCTTCCTCTTGGGCCTGACGGCATGTCATATGATCTCACTACATGACACTCCCACATTTAAATGTGGGGAATCTGTTGCTAAGCAACGTAAAGCTGTGCTTAAACAAACTCAGCTGCTGCGGTCAGGCCCATGACAATGTGAAGTACGCTGAATGGTATACTTTAAAAAAAGGAAAAATACCATTCACTTTATCTTTTAGCACTTACTGACCATACTTGGGGACATCCTTGTTTTAGTATTTTCTAATTCTATTACTAAACATGTAACAATTCCTTACCTACAAGAATTACGTTGATTAACTTGTACAGACTTTAAAGCTTGCCTGAAGCTAGTAGAGATCTAGGCAGGGCATTTGGGGAGGGGTAGAGGTTGATTTCCCTTGGTTATGGGACATTCTGATATTTCAAAACTGCCCTAATTTAACATGTAGTGAACTACAAACATTCTGCAATCAAATAAGAATATAAACAAATAGAAATCCAGTATGATGTAAGAGCAGAATAATCGAGGGGGGTTAAACAATAGTTTTTATTTTTTTTTCTGTTTTTTCTTTTCCATAAGGAAATCATATGTGCTATATCCAGTATTGTTCTTGGCAAAATTGGACATTTACCAACATGCCTGCCAATTGGTGTCTGTGTTCATACCAATCTTTGAATCTAAGGTTTTGAGTTTAAAAATCATATGCATTTCTGCTTTGTCAAGTGCTTTCTGTCTATTTCCCCCCTCACTCAAATTCTGGTATCAGTTCCACACCCCAAACCCTTATAGATGCCCCTGTATAGTGGGCCACAGTACAGCACAATGCAACTTGGGATGTATCTTTGTTTAATTGTATGTCACTTTTGTGTTCCTGGATTTTGCTCCTAAGAGGCCTAGTGGTCTGTCCCACATATAGCCTATCACAAGGGCATTGTAATATGTATATTACCCATTCTGATGAACAGCTAAGGTGTTGCCTAATTGGAAAGCTCTTTCCTGTGAAGGGGTCCCGAAATGTATCCTTCTTTGTGGTATGTTCACACACTGAACAGTGCCACATTCTATCATTCCTGGTCTGAGAGGGCCTAAAAGGAGCAGTGTCTCTGTTTTATATTGTTTCACAAACTGTGATTGAACTAATTTATTTTTCAAGGTGGCAACCTTTTTAGCTGCTATTATAGGTTTTTGGTCAATTATTTTGGATGGTTTTCTGGAACAGATAGCAGATGCCAGTGTCTATTAATAACCTTTCTCATTCCTGAGAACTGTTGGTTAAATTTAGTTGAAAACACCAGCCTATTTTCCTTGCTGTTATGGTCTGTTTTTTCTTTTGAACCACCTCCCCCAAAATCTCCCACCACTGAATCATTGATTCTCTTATCTGCTATGTTCAGTGTTGTT
The DNA here is from genome assembly GCA_016271365.2 of Neoceratodus forsteri. Lineage (NCBI taxonomy): Eukaryota > Metazoa > Chordata > Ceratodontiformes > Ceratodontidae > Neoceratodus > Neoceratodus forsteri. The sequence goes on from CM057458.1 coordinate 1,183,826,009, forward strand.
TCTGTGTGACCACATTCTTTAAACCTACTTTAAGCTTCCTTCAAAATTTTTTTCAGACTTTAGGCTGTTAGTGCTGCATTTGTGGTGATTGTGATTATGGTTTAATTGACTAATGTTTTAAAGATCTTAATAGCTCATTAGAGATTGGAAGAATACTTTTCATATTGTTATATAGATTATTGAATTATTCTACAAATTAATTGATTTATTAGTCTTAGATTGACTCAATTGAAGCACAAGAATAAGTAGTATGAGAATATTGAGGTTTTTAAAAGTAATTTGGGAATTGAGTTATTGAGAGTGGTGTGCTGGATAGTTAGAAGGTGGTTCAAAAGCCTCTGATGATTTTATTACTCTACTTGGCATTCTGAGAGCACAACATTTTTGTAGCTTGTGTTCCTTACTTAGCTAACCTAAATTATATTGCAATAGGATCTCAGTCATGAATGCAATATTTCTGTGAGAGCTACAAAGCTATGCAGTTTTATTTAAGCTTATAGGAAAAAGATAAACAATGTTGGATGTGCTTTAATCCTTAGCCTTTAGCCCTTTAGCCCTTTAGTTCTCTAGTTGAGTGTATTTTTAATTCCATCTCCTATCGGGACTCGAGGGTGTTTCTTCTGGATTGTCAGAACTTTTTTGAAACCATCTCCTTATTAGACAGCTATTTTTTCTTTTGAAGTAGTATCACGGTGCTATGTGGTAGAGGATTTAAAATCCTCATAAGTAAGTTTTGGGTTGAATTTGGTTTGATTTTATTAGAATTTTAAATTTCTAGTGGGCAATACTAATTATATTTTGTCTACTTGGGCTACTGCTTATTATTAAGTTATTATAGAGATTTTGTATACATAGATATAATATTTGTTCTGTTATAAGTAAAACCAATTCGATTTAGTTTGGCATTTTAATTACTGGTATAGTATTGCTAATTAGAAGTAGTTACTAATCTAATAGATTGGGATTTGCTAGACCTGAGTTATTAGAACTTTAGTATTTCAGTATTTTGATCGATTTCTTTAGTTGACTTCTTATTTAGTTTATTTAGAAGTAGACTTGCCATTCTGTATTTATTATAATTATTGTTTGTTATTTTTATCTCATTCTTTGGTATTACGGCTTGGTCTTTTTTTTCAACCCTTAATAGTGACCATTTGGAAGTATTTTGAAAATCCCTGGTAGAATTAGTTGGATCTGGATGGGGTACAAATTGTGGAATTTGAATGCACTGGCTGTCGATTCATTTTGAACTTTGTGCACAAAGCCTGTAACTTGAAACAACTGAAATAAGTGGGATAAATGGAATAACGGAATAAATAGAACAAATGGAACAATCTGTTGGAACTTATTCAAATTACTGAATTACAGATTTGTATCATCATAGATGTACAGCTGCACACTGCTCACCGAACATTCATCATTTTCAGGAGCCTCAAGACTCTCTTGTCTCTAAAGTTGGACATTTAAAACTGAAGATTTTCATGATTATAACTTTTTTTCACATATTTTATAGTAGATAATTATTATCTAAATCTGAATTTTATAAAATTATTTTTGGAGTGTTGGTTATTAATTTAACCTCTTATCTGGGATACAAAATCTTTTTTCTTCTGGCATAATCTGTTTCGTATAGCTCTGCTTTAATAACAAGTTTTTAGCATGTTCACAAGGAGTGGTAGAGAGCTGAAAAAACTAAAGGATAAGAAGAGTGAATGTTCAAAAGTTGTAGCTTTGAGCCAGCATAAGAGGGACATGGGGAAAAAAATGGCTGTGTTTATACAAAGGATTTGTCCCTTGTTTCCACTGCAGCATCTACTCCGAAGGTTCAAAATGGACCCCCGAGAGTTTGTACTCAAAGCACTATCACATTCCCTCAAAAAAAGGAAGAAATATTCACTGATTTCAGACCCAATTGTGTCCCATTAAATTTAACATCTTCCAATGTGAAACTCAGTTAATTGAATCTACTGAAAACTAGAGATTATGATTCTCAGGCTGTGCAAGGCCCTGATCTTTCTCTAGATAAAAGAATACTTTCAAGTGTTCAAGGTCAGTTTAGCTTATCCAGTTTATCTAGCTTAGCTAATTCAAACTTGATTCATTCTACTAATAATGCCATCTTTAATGATGTTGTTAATGATATCATTGATATTACTGAAAGTATTAAATTGACCTTAACTAATGCAGAAATAGAAAAACTTAACATGAAGGAAGATTTCAAAAGTGATACATCTCTTACACATACCTTAAAAGTTCAAACTCAAAAAAATCACATATTTTTTTAATTTTAATGACAGTTCTTCATAGGTTAACACTGGTGATATTTCTTCACCCAATATAAATAAAAAGGTAAGGTGGATGTTGAAATTACTCTGAGTCCTACAAAACTCAGAACACCTATTCCTTGTGATCATTCAGAAATATCTCTTCATCCAATGGGGTTAGATTTTTTCAGCCCCTCTGAATCTCATGCATCTTTATATCCTCTTTGTGATCATCAGGATAATTCTAGGTTTCTAGAGCGTTCACCTAACAAAGTTTTTAGTAGAATGGATAGAGAGGTTGAGAAAATACAAATAGAACCAGAAATTCTGTTATCCTGCCCTGATACTATTTCAAAATATACGGTTAAGGCATTGGCCCATCCAATAATGGCCAATATTGTTCTTCTTGAAGCTCTTAAAGATCTTAAATTACATGTAGAAAAACCTCACTTGCTTTTTTAGTGATAGATTTTCTGAACTCTTTGAAAAATTAGAAAACCTTGAGAAAAAGGAGGAAAAAAAATGAAGACCCTCCTTTTCAGAAATTAATATACACTCACTGTCCTACAAGGCTGAGAATAAGAAAAATAGAAAGAAAAATACAAAGAAGAATTAAAAAAAAAGGCTAAGACTCGAATTAAAAAAAAAACAAGGAAGGGGTAAATAAAATAAGTAACGAGGAAAGAATTATTAATACCATTATGCTAATCTAATTGAGAACCCTTCCAGAAGAGACCCTGTGCATGTAGAAGATCAGCATATAGTTTTTACTTTTTGTGTGAAAGGCCTTTTGGCACCATGCAATTCTGTTTAAAGTTAAACCAGCATAGCATTCTGTGGTGATTTGCATATGCAGCCCATGATGCTTTGCATTGTTTGGGCATGTGTGATTTTGTATTTTCTTGAAACTTGGCTTCCCAGCCAAATACCCTTTGAGGTAACCCTTGCCTCAGTGTTTGTGCACAGAGGTTCTTTGTCTTTTAAATAGTTTTTTATTGTAATGGGTTCACCACAACATAACCCAGACAGACCATCTTAGGGTAGCTGGTTCATTCCACTGGGGTGTCAAACAGATAAGGCATACTGATGAGTCCTGGTAGGACAAAACACATGTCTATGTCATCTGTTAGCACCCTTTGCAAACTGTGTGAGAGGCCTTTTGGCACCATGCAATTCTGCTTAAAGTTGAACCAGCATAACATTCTGTGGTGATTTACATATGCAGCCCATGATGCTTTGCATTGTGTGGGCATGTGTGATTTTGTATTTTCTTGAAACTTGGCTTCCCAGCCAAATGCCCTTTGGGGTAACCCTTGCCTCAGTGTTTGCACACAGAGGTTCTTAGTTTTTACTTTGCCTACTAAAGAAGTTTCTTCGTTTTCAAATAAGAAGGAAGGGACTCTACTTTTAGACACTCCCTTGGAAAGATCAATCAAAAAATTAACTCAGGCCCCTATTGGGGTCGAACAGTTGAATATAGATAATTAACTTACATGCACAAATAAAGTTTTTTAAAATCATATTTTGGAAGCCTCTTTGGATTCTAAATTAGTTTTGCCTCCTAAATTAGATCATTTAGCACTGTCTGGGACAGAGGTTGTACTCAAATTTAATAATATGAAACAGATACTTCATTATTTAATATGATTAATCACTTGTTTTAAGCTGAACTTGATTTAGAAGCAGCAGCCAAAGACATTAAATTAGTTTATAGAGATTTTTCAATCTCTACTACACCCATTTTTGTATTGCTATCTAATATGGACACTGCCAAAACTATTTGGGCAAAACAGTGCTTTGTTAATAAACTGGGTATAATGATTTCTTCTCCAGTTAACTGGACCATGATTTGGAAATTTGCGTATGGAACTATTGCACCCAATAAGTGCAGTAAGGACATTATGATTTCCACTTTAATTAAATTAAATTGGACATTTGAAAGAGATTTGAATACTCGAACTGTGTCCATATTTGGAATATATAAATTTGAAGGTGAAAATATTGACAGGCTGTCTGCTTATATTCAATCACTTTTTGCCATCTGTTTTGATTGTGAAATTCAACTATTTGATTTTGTGTCTGTTAAAAGAATATATCAAGATAAACTGGATTCCCAAGTGGATATTGAAATTAAGTCAACAAAACTGTATGATTATCTATTGTTAAACAGTTATAAATTGGACAAATATTATATTTATTTAGTTGATTTTTTGAATCTGGATTCTCCAGATTATTTGACTATGGGGAAATTGGATAAAAAAAATACATCTGACCCCCCCCAACCAACTCTACTTGGTTCTGAGGTTTTTGAGGTTGGGAGGCAGTATACTGATTTAGATAATACAGTTAAAATGAATACTTGTAATTTTATCTCATGGAATATTGCAGGTTTGCAATCAAAAATGGTGGATTTATGTTGGTTGGATTATGTTTCAGAAGCTGACATTATAATATTTCAAGAGACATGGATTATATCAGATACAATATTAATGGTTCTACACCACTTCATAATTTTGCCATAAATGAAAAAAATTTGGAAGACTGAAAGGGAGCTTGTCGCTTATGTTAAAATAAGAAAGGACATTCAGATTATAGAGCATACCACATTTGGTAATGAAATCCTGTTTTGTGTGGTTGCCTGGGATTCTTTAATCTTTTTGATAGCTAATGTACATTTTCCTCCTAATTTTCATTCTATGGTTAACTATGATCCTTGGGCACAGCTATCTTTGGAAATAGATCTCTTGCTTTTAAAACATTATATTGATAGCACTATAATAGGGAGTAATTTAAATGCCTGTATTGCTAGTTTTGACAATTTAAAAATACTTCAGTTTCAGATTTATATGGGGGATCTTGAACCTAGGAATTTGGAAGATAATACTGTGAATGGAGCTGGTTTAAAAAAGATGGATTTTATTAATAACGTTAATTACCGTATTTTAAATGAAAGAGGAATAGGAGACCTGGATGGAGCATTCACTTTTTTTCTTCAAATGGGAAGAGTATTATAGATTACCTGATGATCTCCATGGAAGCCTATGGTCACTTTCATGACTTTAAAATTGAATTGAGACCTGAAAGTGACCATGTGGCTTTAATAGTGAGTATTGATATAATAAAATATAATTCTAATAACATTAATACTGTATCACTGCCATCACTTTCTATGACAGGTAACGATAAACTTAAATTGAACAATAACAATAAAGAAAAAGCAGCTGAAGCTATATTTTCCCTGAGAATGAGTTTAATATTTACATTGCTCCAAGATCATTGCTCACCACAATTTATAAATAATTATTTGGAAGTAGGGTATCAGGATATTAGAACTGTGATTTATTCTTATACCAACTTAACTCTCACACCCCCTACTTGGTTTGATCAAGAATGTAAGGATGAAAAGTATAAACTGGGACTTTTGATTAAAAAAAATACTAAATGTTCAGCAAGAGTGAATATTGTAAGACTCAACAGAGCGAGGAAGCAATATAAACAATTTCTAAAGCACAACAAATATGAGTTTAGTTTAAAACAAGGGAGCCACATGCTAGTACTTATAAATAAAGATTCAAAAGCTTTTTGGCTATCAGTGGCAAGGGGAGTTAAAACATTTCAACCATCACTGACAGTTTATGTACCAAAAGAAATATGGATAACTTACTATTCAAAACTTTTTAATAATGAGTCAGATTTAAAAGACTATTTTGTAAGGCCAGAATGGTTGCTAGCTGATACATACCCACCCCTGCAATTTTCTTGGCTAGATGTTAAGCAAGCAATTGATACATTGGCTAATAATAAGGCTCCTGGACCAGATTGTATTCCAGGAGAAATATATAAAGAAAATATGAACTTTTGTGGCTCTTTTTTTAATTTTTTCAATATTTGTCTTAGAGAAAGATATATTCCTTCCTCTTGGTGCAAAACTATTATCATTCCGATACATCAAAAAGGATCATTTCAAAATCCCAAGTATTATCGGCCCCTAAGCCTTCTTGACTCTAGTAGCAACATTTTTTCTAGAATTTTATTAAACAGACTCCAGACTTGGGTTAATAAATCTAGCTCCCTTTCAAATTTTCAAACAGGATTTCATTTAGGTTTCTCATCACTTGATAACATTTATGTTTAGCCCACTTGATTGAAAAATACAAATTATATAAAAAGATGAAATTATATGTTATTTTTTTTTATTTTACTGTGGCATTTGATTGTGTAATAAGGAATATGCTCTGGAATATTCTCTTAGAATGTGGTATACCTACTAACTTGCTTATTCCAATTTTTTTTGTTATATTCTGAAACAAGTACTGTGATTAGATATGATAAAATGGGGAATATTTCAAAATACTTCAGTACTAACAGAGGGGTTAGACAGGGGTGTTTGCTTCCTCCATTCCTGTATAAATCTATATGTTGATTCTTTGCTTTGTTTTGATACATTAACATCTTTGGATTCTCCTAAAATAAATAATCAATATATTCATAGTTTAGCTTATGCTGACAATTTAGTTATTTTTTCTTTATCTCAGAAGGGTCTCCAGTTAAAAATTGACCAATTAAAACAAAAATGTGATCACCTAAAACTCAGTATTAATTCTGATAAAACCAAGCTAATGGTTTTTGGAACTAATTCCCCTAAATCAAGAATCAAGTTAAATCAATTATTCTTAGAAGAAGTGACTTCATATTCTTATCTTGGGATAATATTTACTTCAAATGGATCCTGGACTTCACATTTCAATAATCAAATCACCAAAGCTAAATTTGCATCAAAGGCCATCCTTCACTTTAATATTAAATATGGAGGATTTTTGGTGGAACCAGCTATTAAAGCAGCAGAAGCTAAGATCATTCACTTTTTATTATATGGTGCTGAAATTAGGTGAACAAAGGAAAATTCTAACCTTGAGATTCCCTTATCTCATTTTTATAAAACAATTCTTCAAGTACCTCATTTGATGGTTAATGTGATTATAAGAGCTGAATTAGGTAGAATTCCCCTGACAGATTTAATTATATTAGACTTTTATCATATTGGCTTAAGATTCTTAACAATAATAATAACAATTTAATAAAACTCTGTTTCCTTGAAAAACAAATATGGTAAGCCAATGCTTTTTCTTCGCCTTGGTTAAAAACTGTTATTTCAAATTTACAAAAGATAAAACTCCATTCATTTATGGAGAGATCATCAGAATGATATTTTAATATCTGATTCTTATACAGGAAAATTTAAAAAAATATATAATACTCTTGAAAACCAATTAAGTTCTGCTAGATTACAGAAACAAGTGATATGGATTGGAAAAAAATAAAATAGATTCTAGAATAGAAAATTATTTACTACTTCCCTTAGCCCCTAATATTCAGAAAATAATAACATGGGCAAGAATTGAACAGACTACTTCCAAATGTATATATTTTAATGGTTCTGCTCTTGCATTGGATAATACATCCAATGAATGCCATTGCAGTAAAGGGTTTAAAGAAACTGTATACCATATTATAGTTCAATGTCCCTTGTATTAAAAGAGCAGAAGCTTAATCTTAAATAATTTTCTAAAGAAATATTTAAATTTGGATTATGATCCAGTATTCACTTTGCTCCATCCTGGGACAGCAGAAGATGCATTGATATGTTTTAATTTCTTCTCATCATTAATGAGTTTTAAAAAACAGGCATATAGAAGAAGACTTCAAAAGAAATAAAAAGGGAGAAATACAGAGGTATTTAAGATTATAATTGTGATTAATTGGATGCTTTTTTTACTCTTTTTGTTATCTAATTTTATTTATGAATATTGCAATGTCAAAAATGTTAACCTTTTTTGGAAGAACAATAAAACAAATTTGAATTTGAAACCTACTTAGTACTTTTGACTTTTGCTGTTGAAAATCCTGCTGTCTTGTACAATTCCATTTTACCCTAACAAGTTGGGGATATGGTATGCTTTTGATCAATTTAGGTTCATGAAAACTTGTCCTATGTAAGATAGTGTTATGATCAGTCTCCTTTCTGTACAGAACTGTTCTGATAGTGCCATGTTCTTTAATGATCCTAAGGTCCAAATATATGACTGATTTTATATGTTGCAGTAAATTTAATATCGTCATTTATTCCATTAATGTACTGTACAAAGGTCTTAAGCACCACATCTCCTCCCTTCCGTATAAAAAATATGTTGGCTTTTGAATATAGTGTTGAGAGTCAAATTTAAAAAAATTGTTGGCAAATATAGTGCCAAAAATTATTTTGAATTTGACTTTCAACACTACATATTTTTTTCATTTATTTTTTATTTATTAAAATCTAGGATTAAACACATTTGAGCTAGAATCTTGTTTACAAAGGTTCCACATCAGTGGGAGAGTAGACAATACTTACAAAGGTTATACAAACAAGACAGTAAAAAAGTGGTAATTATAGTTACAATACAATAGGTTTGAGTACACAGTAAGCAATCAATGCGGGCAAACTTGAGCATAGTTGGCAAACAAATAGTAAGAGAAAAAGGCAGATAGGAGTTAGAAAGGGGCAATGGGAGTAAGTGGGTTGAGGAGGGGTGTGAGTGAGGTGCAGAAAAGGGTCAGCAGACATTGACATTGTCATAGTGAGGGGGTGGGAGTGAGTAAGAGGGGTGGGATGAAGGCAGCCAGAGGCCTTGTCAGTGCAGAAAGCCGCTATGTGGCAGGGCAGAGACTGTTGGCAGGGAGACTAGGTGTTGCAGTCACAAGTGCTGGATTTGGAAAGTTGTAGATGAAGCAGTCTTTTAAAAGAGCCCAGAGTAGGTATGTTGGAAATGCACAGCTGAGGTAATTAAACCAGAGGGGTGTTCTGTAAGTGAAGGAGCATTGGCCCTGCATTGTTCAAGGATGAGGAACATGAAAGAAGTGGGTGCTAGAGTTTCTTGTGCATTGTGAGATGCTGTGCAGTTGGAATAGATTAGCTGTGCCAGGGGGAAGGATACCAAGAAGAGCCTTTTTGGTGAACAGACAGGTTTAGTAGTGTATCCTCCCATTGTCTTATTTTGCCAAGAACAATACTGACTATAGCACATATGATTTCCTTATGGAAAAAGAAAAAAAGAAGATTTATTTGTTTATATTCTTATTTGATTGCAGAATATTTTTAGTCCACTACATGTTAAATTAGGGCAGTTTTTAAAAATCAGAATGTTCCATAACCAAGCAAAATCATTCTCTTACCCTCCCCATAAGCTGCCTGTATCTCTACTAGCTTCAGGCAAGATTTTAAGTCTGTACAAGTTAGTCAGCACAATTCTTGTAGGTTAGGAATTGCTATGCTACTAATACAATTAGAAAATACAAAACAAGGATATCCCCAACTATGGTCAGTAAGTGCAAACTAAAAGATAAATTCAGGGTATTTTTCCTTTTACAGCTGCAGTAGGCAGAGCCTGCAGATGTATTGCTTTGAGAAAGGGCTTCCTGCATAACTACTGTCCAAAGAACATGGTAGAGTCTTAAAAATGGTGTCATCCACTGAAGCCTCATTACTATGCTGCATGTGTGTGTACAGGATTTAGAGAGCACTATTTTTCCTCTGGCTCATGTTCCCTCCTCGTAAGACATCAAAGGAGGCAGGGCTTTGTCTAGGGGCATGAACAGGACACCTAGATGGACAGGTTTGGGAGAGAAGGGCAAGTAGGTGCCACCCACTAAGAGCAAGCAGGTGTTCCCAGGGTAGATGAAACTTGCATCCAGGAATAGGAAGGAGATACCTCATCATTTCTACCTTTCCTAGGCTGCAATAACTGCCTCAGAGGGAACACTGAGGTTTATGACAAAGAAGATGCAGAAAGTACCTCTTGCATTTGCTTGCATCATAAAATGGGTTGCCATGTAGGGCAACCTCCATTGTTCCAGGTCCCTTCTTCTTTTTGACCCTAAAAAAGAGACTGCTACTGTAGCAGAAAGAGGGGATGATGGGGAAGAAAGAAAAGGAAGGGGAGGGCATAAGGAGGGGAGGGGAGTGAGGTCATAGAAAAGGGGGATAGCCTCATGAGGTCATGAGGCTGTCAGAAAGTAGGTGGGTAAGAAGGACCAATAAGAAGAAGGAATGACCAGAGAGGGGCAGAGCAAAGGAGGTTTAAAAGGGCATCACAGAGGGGCTCTGCCACTTTCTGCTAGTTTCTTGGGTGAGTATTTTTGAGAGCCTAGCACATCAGTCAGAAAGAGTTTCTAAGAAGTAGGTAAGGAAGAGGCATTTTTTGAATTCATGGTATAATTGTGGAATTTTATCAAAAAAGGGGGAAGGATCAAAGGAGAATGCTTTAGAAAAGGTATGAAGGCAGCAATAAACTGGGGTGTCAACAGCTGATGGCTTAGGTGTTATTGCATGTCTCCATAATAGTCAAAAAGAAGAAAGCTTTAAAAGCTGATATGGCTGAGAGAGCTGTACATTCTCCTCATTGCAGTTCAAAGAAAAAGTGTTGTTTACCAATTATTGGAAAAAAGCAGTAGGTCAGAACACTGTGCAGAAGAGAGCTAGAGGGGAGCAAAAACGTAATGGAGAGAACAAAAGTGAGATGTGCACAGTGATAGGATTGTGGAGCAAAGGGGGATGTTGTGAGCAGAAAGGGAGTGCAGGGGTTTAAAAAGTGGATGATGAACCATGAATGGAGGGTTGGGAGAGGCAAATGATGTCAAGAATGGAGGTAGTGGAACCAAACAGGACACGTGGCCTAGGAAAGCCATGTGGAGTGCAGTGGATGGGGGAAGAGGGTTCCAAAAGGGGGATGGGGTGGGTACATAATTTTTGACATGATATTAGCAAGCCTTTCCAACAAAAAGGGGAAGGCATGGGTGGATAGCAAGCCTTTTTGCTCACGGGGGCAAGTGAAGTAAGGAGTCCAAAAGAAGGACAAGCAAGAGAACAAAGGAAGCAGGACCACCTGGAAGCACAAGAAAGAGAGTGTGAGGGCCAAAAGGACAGAAAGAGGCAATAGCAACCTACAAGAAAGGGAGGACAAGCAATCTAGATAAATGAATGGTTAAAAAATGAGCAATATGGAGGTAGAAGGTTGGAGGAAGAGCATTGGGGAAAAAGAAGGTTCACAGGAAGACAAAATAAAAGGGAGAGCTGCCTCTAGTGAGCAATGGGCTTCATGGAGGCTGGCAAGAAGGGGTTTTAAAGTTAAACATCCCTGGCAGAAGCACAGGGTGAGCAGCCAAATAAATATATATATATATATATATATATATATGGGATGGGGTGGCCATCTTGGAGCAGGGGATGTGGAGGAACGGACAAGGGGCATTTTTATAACAAGAGGAGATAGGATCACAGGGCAGCAAAAAAAATAAAATGTCAAAGGAATGAATAACAATGTTTATTTCTTACATAAGCAGGACACAGTGGGAAACATTGAACATGCAGGGATCCAGACTAATGAAGATGGATGCAATGAAAATGATTATGGAGCTGGTGGACAGGGCCCATAAAGTCCTGGATTCAGTAGAAGATGCAGAAAGGGGGTAGGGCCAGCAAGAAAAGGGAAAGTCAGGAGGAAGGGTCACAGTGGGGCAGGAGGAAAAGGGAAGGGAGCTGGGACCCCAGTGCCAAAACTCCCCAGAACAAGTTCTCCAGGGTGGCAACTGATAATCCAAGTGATCCCGGACCCTGTACCTGCACCCAGTCCGGAGGGGCTGATGCCTGAACCGGAGCCCAATCCAAGGCAAAAGGCTAGGCCTCAACCGGGACTGGGACCCAGCATTCCCACACCTGAACCTACCTGGCTGGGGGTACCACAGCCAGGCAGAGGGATGACAGAACCCATGGCTGAGAATAGCCTACAGACCCCAACAAATGGAACACAGGAAAGAATGGAACCAGGAGACAAGGTGACAATTGGAGCACCAAAGACGACAGACACAGGTACAGTGTTGACATTAGAGAGTAGCATGAAGGAATATGTGAGCAATTGTTATTAGATATGGGGGAGATTGCATTAAGAAGGTACAAAAAGTACTGGGGGAGTTAGAAGAAAGGGAAAAAGATACAAAACAGATGGAAGAGGGGGAAAAAGAAGGGCTAGGACAGATAAAATGGAGGTGGAGGGGTGCATATAGGAGATCATGTGCCGGTAGCAACAAAAGAAAAAATCTGGAAAGGAGAATTTGTTGATATTTTTGCCTGGGTTGACAAGAAAACAGCAGAAGTATATGAAGAAAAGGAGGTTTCAGTAAAAAGAAATGGGCGCAGGTGCTGGTCAAAAGGAGAGGAGCAGAAAGCGCCCACATATAAAGGAAAATCATGGGAAGCATTGACTTTGGGTTTCACATATATCAGTGTTATAGCACAAAAAAAGAAGCTAGAATTGGGCATTCCCTTGTGAGCTTATTCACTGTTAATAAGAAATGCATACAAGATGATGGGGGCACCAATTGATTGCAGTATGATGAGAAGTTCAGGATGTGGATGGCTAATTATGGGAAGGATTGTCGATGGGATTCAAGACATAATGACCTATGGTGGGAACCTATGACAGTAGCAGGAGGAGGCGAAGGTGAATTGGTGAATGGCAAAAGGGAGGGCTGCAATACCAAAAATGTTGTTGTGGGTACAACAGGGCTCACTGCTCTTCCAACACTGGGGGATTCAGGCATGCATGTCTGAAATGTGGTGGATCTCACCCAGCTTCGCTGTACAGCATATGGAGAGGCCAGTCCTGGGGGAAGTCAAGGTAACTATTACTTTTGGTGGGCACATGGAACACATGGAGAAAATACAGAAGAGGTAGAGGATATGCAGCTGGAAGAGGATACCACCAAGGGGGGAAAGTAAAGCAGACCATTTCCATTTAGCAAAAACCCCTATTAGAGTTGAAGTTTTAGAACATGGTTAAAAGGGTACCCTAATGAGAAGGCGGGTTGGAATTAGTAGAAGGCTTTCATAAAGGCTTTAGCCTACATTACCAAGGGAAGAGATTTAGAACATGGGCAAAAAATGTAAAATCCATTAAGGGGAGGGAAACACTGCTGAGAAAGAAAATGGGGATTGAAAAAGAAGTAGGTAGACTAGAGGGCCCCCTTTAAAGAACCCCCTTTCCTGGCACCTATAAGTATCTCTGTTGGGCCTGGTCCTGAAAAAGCAGGTGGGAGAATATAGGGTGATACACCACCTATCCTATCCAGGAAAAGAATCGGTCAATGACCACATTTCAGAAGATGATAGTAGGGTGTCCTAGGGGACCTTAGAGGATGTGGTGGATATCATCAGGGCAAGACACACCCTGTGGCTAGCAAAGACAGACATCAAGACTGCATTCAGGCTGCTGCCGGTCTGCAGAGAGGATTGGGAGTTGTTGGGTTTCCAGGTAGACGGAGAGTATTATTTTGATAAAGCCATGCCAGTGGGTTGTTCAGTGGCATGCTCCACCTTTGAAAAATTTTGCACATGGCTGCAGAGGGTATTCAAAAACAGGCACGGGCATGACACAGTAGTCCTTTACTTGGATGACTTTTTGTTTATAGGGGAAAGAGAAAGAGGGGTAGTGCGATGCTGGAGGACTTTCAAGAGTTGTGTGGTGAGCTCGGAGTGCCATTAGCAGGAGAGAAAACAGAGGGCCCCAGCAGGTTCTTGGAATTACTAGGCATAGATGTGGATACAGAACAGGGTTTGTTCCAACTGCCAAGACAAAAGATAATTAAATTAAAGGGATGTTATTAGAGATAGGAAAAAAGCAGGTGCCTAATTACCAGCCAGCGGTTAATGGGTCACTTGAATTTTGCATGTAGAGCAATAGGGCCAGGATGCACATTTACATGACATCTGGCAAGGGCCATGGTAGGAAACAAAACCATATCATTGGGTCATATTAGGGAGAGATTAAGGAAGATATAAAATTTGGGAACTGTTTAAAAACACACAATGGGATAGCCATTTGGCGGGAGGAATGGCTATATAACACGGACTTGGAACTTTCACGGTGCTTCTTGGGGACATGGGTTTGGAGCCTACTTTAAGGGAAGTGGATGGCCAAACCATGGCCACAAGAATGGGTCAAGGGGACTGACAAGGGACATCGCCTTTTTAGACATTTTTCCCATTTGAGCAGTGACTTAAACTTGGGAGCATGGCTGCAGAACCAAAGGGTCATGATCTGGTGTGACAATAAGGCAGTAGTTGATATGCTGAACAACAGGGGTCAAGGTCAGTCCTGGTACTTTTGCATACTGCGGCAGCTAGTATTACAGTGGATGAGGCTCAACATGAGCTTCAGGGCCAGGCACATCGCAGGCAAAAAGAACTCTATTGCTGACTACCTCTCCCGATTACAGATGGCGAGGTTTCGGGTACTAGCTCCCAACGCACATCCTACGGAGAGAGAGATCCTGAGGAACTATGGAGATTAGCTGGAAGGAGCAGCTCATCTCTTTCAAAGCATCTTGGGCAGACAACACTTTAAAAGCTTATGAAAGCTCATGGAGAGTTTTCCAGGTTTTCAGAACTCGCCACGCCAAGGAGGTAAGTGGGTTAGTCACAGAAGAACAGGTGGATAGGTTTGTTGTGTCAAGCTGGGAAGAAGGAGTGGCCTATGCTACAGTTAGAGTACAGCTATGGCCATAGGATGGGTCTGCAGGATGAAAAGTCAGAGGGAGCCCTGCATCAGTAAGAAGGATGATGATGGGATGGAAAAGGTTGAAAGGGAGGGGAAGGGATAGTAGAGAACCAGTCTTAGAGCACCTGTTAGAAAGGATTCAAGAAAATCTGGCAGAAATTTGCTACACCCCTTATGAAGCAACACTATTTAAACCACTGTTTTCAGTGTTACATAAGGGAGCGTTCAGGGTGTCAGAAATGGTAGGAAAGAGTACACCCTCACCAGGGAAGGGGCTACTGTATGAGGATATGCAATGGACAGGGAAAGGGTTCTCCCTTGAAATTGTGAGCTCAAAGATGGATCAGACAGGGAAGGGTTTTAGGGTAAGCATTGAACTTAGTAAAAACCTAGTCATGTGCCCCTGCCAGCTGATGTGTAGTTACCTCAGGATCAGACCAAAAAAAGAGGGCCCGCTGTTTATACACAGGGATGGAAAAGTGGTAAAAGGGAGTCAAATTTCAGGGGTGTTAAAATGAAGCATAAAAAGAATTAGGAAAAACCCAGACAGGTTCTCCTCCCATTCTTTCAGGATTGGGCAGCATCTGAGGTGGCGGCACAGGGAAAAGGGGCAGAACATAAAGGCCATAGGGCAATGGTCATCAGACTGCTACAAGAAATGCATTAGAAGTACAGTTACATTAACCTGTTGCAATCTTGTCACCCCTACAGGAAAGAGTTAACAAAAAAGGAGGGGGAAAATGGGTTTTCTAATGAAGTTGCTGCCACTGTTGCCTATTGTTCTTATATTCTTATAGAAGCAAAGAAAAGGAAGGTCATATGGATGGTGGGACACTCACACATCTACTGGGCAGAAAGGGAGGCAGCACAGAAGATAGGTGGAAGGCAGCTGGGGTTTGAACATGACGAAATAAGTATCCTGTGGAAGGGAATACATGGAATGCAATGGGGCAGCTCTTTCCCTTACTCCTAGAGATGAGGAAAAAAAAACAAGGCCCTGGACCTCCTTATACTACATCTGGGTGGGAATGACCTAGAACATGGTCTGTGATTAGAAATTTTTAACAACATACAGTGAGATGTCATGGTCATGAGAGAATGGTGGCCAAAAATAACAATTATGTAGTCCAAAATGATTCCACGGAGGGTGTGAAGGCAAGCCAGATAACATAGGCCATAGAGGAGGTGAGGAGATGAATGAACAGTAGGGTGGGAAAGTTTATGAGAAAGAACGGAGGAGCTTCCATTAAGCTTAAGGAGATAGAAGAGGGATACAGTGGCTATATAGGGCCAATGGGGTACACCTATCCCAGATGGGAAATCACATATTTATCATGGAACTGGAGAGGAAAATAGATCAGTAGTTAAAAAAGGGATGGTCATGGGTAGTGGGGGGAGGGAGAAGTAGGGGGAAGCTTGCTGTCCAACGTAAGCTGGAGGCAAGCTAATGGAAGGTTGGAGATAAAGACTGGATGAGAAAAAGAGAAAAAGTGAGATGGGGTTAGAAAACAACATTAGGGGGAGCAGAAACCAGAAAAGAAGGGTATGGACACCCAGGTAAGCGGACAATAATGGGGGAGCAGGAACTGGACCTGCCCAGAAAAGAAGGAGAGTATAAGACCAGCTCGGATTTACACCTGGTAAGGAGTGGAACAAGACCCCGCTGGTTTTCGACGCCCGGGGGAGAGAAGACAAAAAGAAATCAAAGCTTGTAATAGAAGGATTGGAATAAAATGTGGACATAAGAAAGAAGTAGAAGGAACTCAGTATTGTAGAAATGTATATAGCTATGCTTTTAGTGGAATAATAGTAAAAGGCTTTGCCGACTGAGCAGCCAAACCTAAAATGTGGAGTGTGTGGTCTCTTTTGTGGGAAAAGGGGGGGATCTGGAACAAGATAATATAAAACTAAGTCTTGTGTTCATTGTAATCAGCTTAGTGTTCTCCTTTCAATAATGATGTACTACATTTTCACCTTACTTTGTCACTTATGAATATTCGTATTATCTGAACTTCTTATCCTAAAACAGTGTCTTTACAATACAGAAAAATGCTGTATTCAAAGTATAAAAAGAAACAGCACCAAATTGCTTTGCATTTTAAATGCAGTTACAAAACTGTAACTATAAAAAAAATAAACAACATTTTTTTCACTTCAGTTAGGTATTCAATGTCAAAATCAATATGTTTAGCATCTTGCAATATATTGTAATGTGGTTAATTACTGAAAACAATTTGTAGTACAGGACAGCCTGTGTGTAAAATTAACACTGTGCTTCATGCCACATGGATGGTTGGGGACAAAAATGCTGAAACAAATGAAAAATTCTATCAAGGGTGGTAATTTTCTCAAACAACAGTAAAAGCAGTTACTGACATATGCAATATCATTAATTTGCAGGGCTATTGCAAATGCCAGCATGAAATTAAAAGGAAAAAGTATACCTGTATCATGTCAGGTCATCAAATATAGGGAGACTAAACAGTTTTAGGGTAAGTTTGTTGATCTTGACTTATTTGCTGCATATGCATCTCAGTTGCTAAGGGGTCCTGACCATGTTCACCCTTCTTCATGCCAAGATAGCTACAGTATGTCTAGCACTAACACTGATGGGAAGATTACGTCATTAGCAAGAATCTCTTTAAATAACCTTTTTTGGCAAACTGAAATCTCCTCCATAGTGTTTTATCTAGCTTGCTTGAGGCTTGAGAGAAGTTAAAGGAAAACTCCACCGAATGTACAGTATAAGTCTGGTGTGTCTGTGATTTCTCCGAATTTGCTAAAGAAAACACCAAGCCTGCACGTTTTGAGTCCCTCGCATGAAGACATCAATTAAGTAACCAAATACTACACACACACAGAACATGACAGATATCTCATCATTTCTACCTTTCCTAAAAGAAAAGAAAAACTTTTTATAATTAACAAATAAACAACAGAAGATGTATTTCCTTTTCACTTTTCAACAAGCAAATGCAAATAACTATAAAACAAAAATGATAGCATGGTACTTTGAACACAAATGTTTTCAGCACAAAAGATCTACAAAATGAATACTGTTTCTTTACAAATACCTTTTAGTTGTTCTATAATTGGCAAAAACAGCTAAAAATCTTTTTATTTCACTTTTGTAACAACAAATGCAAAAACTTAAAATGAAAAAACAAAGAGAGACCCACAATTGTTGTACAAATCAAATATGACATGGGTGGTAGTGAGCTAGTAGAAATATCTCCCCTTGCTGCCACTGAACTCTCTCTCAAAGTGGCGAAGCCATGAATGGGATATCAAGAGTTCAATGAGCTGTGAAGATATCTCTGTTATCTCACTCTCACCCATGACATATCCCATATGTGTAGTACAGGATAAGTTAGTGTGTAAAATGCACTGTGCTTCATTCCACATGAATGGTGGAGGAAAAATGCTAAAATAAATGACAAAATCTTTGATGGTTTTCTTGAACAACAGTAAAGCACAGTTACTGACACAAGCAGTATCATTAATTTGTAGGGGCCATTGCAAATGCCAGCATGAAATGCAAAAGGAAAAAAATATACCTGTATCATTTCAGTTAGGAAATATAGGAGACTCAACAGTTTTATGGTAAGTTAGTCCAGCTTGACTTATTTGCTGCATTTGCATCTCAGTTGCTAAGGGTCCTGACCATGTTCACCTTTCCTCAAGGCAAGCTAGCCACAGTATGTCTAGCACTAACACTGATGGAAGATTATGCTATTAGCAAGAATCTTTTAACTAGCCTTTGTTGGCAAATTGAAATCTCTTCCATAGTTTTATATTTAGCTTGCCTCTGGCTTAAGGAAAGTTAAAGGAACACTCCACCCAAGTCCAAATCTGATGTGTCTGTGATTTCTCTGAATTTGCTAAAAAACAAACTATCCTGCACATTTGAATCCCTCCATAGGCAACATCACTCATCTTGCCATATATTGTAATGTGGTCAATTACTGAAAACAATGTGTCATACAGGGCAGTCTGCGTGTAAAATTAGCACTGTGCTTCATGTCCCATGAATGGGGAGGGCAAAAATACTGAAATAAATGAAAAAAATCTATCAAGGGTGATGGTTTTCTCAAATAACAGTAAAAGCACAGTTACTGGCATAGGCAGTACCGTTAATTTGCAGGGGCCATTGCAAATGGCAGCATGAAATGCAAAAGGAAAAAAGTATACCAGTATCACTTCAGTTAGGAAATATAGGGAGACTCAACAGTATTAGGGTAAGATAGTCCATCTGGACTTATTTGCTGCATATGCATCTCAATTGCTAAGTGGTCCTGACCATATTTCACCCTTCCTGAAGCCAAGATAGCTACAGTGTGCCTAGCATTAACACTAATGGGAAGATTATGCCATTAACAAGAATCTCTTTAAACAGCCTTTCTTGGCACATTGAATTTTTCCTCCATAGTTTTATATTTGTCTTGCCTCTGACTTGAGAGAAGTTAAAGGAAAACTCCATCCAATATCCCATTCTAGTGTCTCTGAGGTTTCTCTGAATTTGCTAAAAAAACTATCCTGCACATTTTGAATCCCCATAGCAGACATCAATAAGGTAACAAAATACTATACACACACACATACACAAACACACACACACACACACACACACACACACACACACACGACACGGAACATGAGAGATACCTCATAATTTCTGTCTTTCATGAAAGGGAAAAAAAGCTCTTTTTATAATTAACAAACAGGAGAAAATGTATTTTCTGTTTACTTTTTCAACAAACAAATTCAAATAACTTTAAAATGAAAAATGATAGCGTGGTACTGTGAGCATAAAATTTCTTCACAACAAAATGATCTACAAAATGAGTGGTGTTTCATTTATAGATACCTTTTAGTTTTTTTTTTATAATTGGCAAAAAACAGTAAAAAATCTATTTATTTCACTTTTTGCAACAAACAAATGCAAATAACTTTAACACTGTAAAAAAGACCAACAATTGCTGTATAAATCAAATATGACATGGGTGGCAGTGAGATAGTAGAAACATCTCCACTTGCTGCCACTGAAATCTAGATATGCCATGAGTGGTGAGGCCATGAGTGGGATATCAAGAGTACAATGGCAGCTTGTGGAGATATTTCTCTCTCCTCACCATGTCATATCTCATATGTGTAGTACTGGACAGTTGGTGTATAAAATAAGCACTGTGCTTCATGCCACATCAATGATGGGGGACATAAATGCTGAAATAAATGAAAAAATCTATCAAGGGTGATGGTTTTCTCAAATAACAGTAGAAGCACAGTTACTTGACACAAGCAGTATTATGGGAAGAACAGGAGAACAGTTTATACAGAATAGACAAGAAAATACAGTTAGTGGGAGAAATATTAACATTAGATCTGTTATACGTCAGTAGTAGCTGAGAGAGACAAATTGCAACCGCAGTATGTGCATGAAAACATCAAGTCAGATTGACAAGTGAATACATTGTGGACGATCACAACATTTGGTTCAGAAACCACTACATAAAGGACTGAGTGTGGTGCAGTTGGTACGCACAGTTACATGCCAGCAAGTGTACAAAGAAATTGTTTTGACCATACCGAATCACGGTATAAGGTGGTGGACCAAAGTTAGATACTGATGAATTACAAATTTACTAAGTGCCAACATTCCCAACGAGTCGTCGGGGTAGCTGGTATTCTCCAGACAGGCAACAGGTAGGATGAGAATGATCTTGGAGCATGGATTTTAGGTGCAACAGGGAGGTGAAGTGACAAACGAAGGGGAGGGAGTCCATAGCTAGTGAATGTAGTGAACCCTGGATTGCCCAGTGGAGTGTAGATCAGTGCGAGCACAGGGACCTGAGCCGAGTTTGAGTGTGTATGATTGTGCACTAGAGTCTTATTAAGATGTCGGAGAGGCAGGAAGGGAGCTGCTGAGACCAATGCTTGGCCACAATTTCTATGCAGGAGTTAGCTGCAGCGATAGTCATGAGGTGAGGTTGCCATTGCTTGACATAGGGCACAGTGGTGTGTGTGGAGTAGGGGCTGTTTAGGGTGAAGCAGCAAAAAAGAGTAGATAGGTCCAGCCTAGCTAATGTGGTCTTTGGGGTCGGCATCAGACTACGCCCCATAGTTGAGGACTGGAGGATCATTTATTTATAATGACTTTCCTGGCTGGAAGGGGGTGTTGTCACACCTGATAAATGCAACGTTCTGGTGCAGCTTCTTGGGCAAGGATTCAGTATGTGCAGAAAGTTGAGGTGCTGGCTGCCAGACACCGAGATATCTGAAGGTGGTGAGGACTCCAGGGGACCCTTCCAGGGTGTGATGAAACTGATAGTGAAGGGAGCCTAGAAATGAAAGCCTTTGCCAGGTCAATAAAGATGGTGGCAGTGATGTGGCCAGCATCCATCCCTGAGAGGATGGAGTTGGTAATCCTAAAAAGGGAGGTGGTAGTGGAGTGGGATTTCCTAAAGCCAGAATGGAAGGGGGAAAAGAAGGAAGAGGAGTCCAGATAGGTGGATGGACAAGAGAGAACTAGGCATTCTTGTATCTTGGCAAGGGTCGGTAGGAGGGAGATGGGCCAGTACTTGCTTGGGTTTCTGGCATCACCACCCTTTGGAGGTGGGATTATGGTGGCATGTTTCCACCAGTGGGGACTTCTGCTAGGATGAATAATAAGTTAAATAGGGCGGCTAGGGGTTGAGCTATGGCAGGGCCAACAGGTGGAGCATTTTGGAGTCCAACACAGTGGGATATTTTCCCTTTTCAGGTTAAGGGCAACCAGTGCATTGTATAACTCATCAGGGGTGACTTGCAGGAAGGAGAAAGGCTGAGCTGCAGCACCACAGGATGCTGTCAGTGGGGTATGCTGAGCCTGGTGCAGGGTGGCCCTGGGAGTAGCATGGCTGGTAGTGAAAACAGTGTTAAACAAAGCGGCAACTGCTGAGTGGCCAGTAATGGTGTGACCACCAACCTGCAGGGACGAGATTGGTGGTTGTGATGGTGGGCATAGATGTGATTTGACCACCTTCCAGAAATGAGATGGAAGATGGGAGGAGGAATTGAATGCGCATGAGAAGTAGTTGGCCTTTGCTTGGCGGATTATTTTAGTATTAGAACTGAAGAGTGCTCTCTAGGTCTGGAGGTCGGCCTGGGATTTGGAGGTCTTATAGGTTTTCTAGGCCTTGTATCTGATTCAGAGGTGGGCTAGGATATCGGGAGAGATCCATGGTAGGTGAGCACCTTGGACTCTGGACCATCTGAGGGGGGCATAGCGGTCCCAGATGGTGATGAAGTTGGACTTAAAGAATGACAGTGCCTCATCTGTCAAGGTGAAATGACTGATGAACAACCAATCGTAGTTGCCCAACTCATTTAATAATGAGGGGAGGTCCAGGGATTTGTAGGATCTCAAAACTAGGATTCTGGGAGGGGTAGCTTTGGGTTTGTGAAATTTGTGCATGGTGTAGACCCCGTGGTGGTCACTAAGGGCATCTGGAAGGAGTCCAGTTGCTATAATCCTGTGAGAGTGAGAGGTGAGGGACCAATCTAGCAGTGTATGGTTCTGTGTTTTGTGGTTTGCCCGAGTAGGTTCAGTGATTTGTTGTGCTAGGATTAGGGTTGTTACCTTGTCACAAAATTTGGAGAGGGACTCAGCAAGCCATTTCAGGTTAAAATCCCCTATTATGTGGATCTCACCACCTGCTGCCAGGAGTTTAAGTAGCCTAGGTAGTCCAATATGTAAGGTGAGGTGGTGCCTGGAGTGCATATGTGCCTGCTATGTAGATTGAGATTGAGTGGGTGATGGAGAGTTTTACCATTAAGGCATTAATAGAGTCCATTGGTAGGGATAGGGCAACCGTGGTGAATTTGATGGAAGAAGCAATATACATGGCTATGCCACCTCCTTTTCTGCTGACCCAGTCATGGTGGAGAAGTGTGTAGCCGGGTATGGCAAATTCTGCCTCAGTGTTATGTGATTTTAGCCAGGTTTCAGAGATTATCAGAATGTCTGGGCTGAGAGACATGGTGAGTGCTTGTAGCAAGGTTATTTTATGCAAGAGACTGCATATATTTATGCAAATTAGTTTGAGACCCGAGGGGATTTAGAGTGGGACAGAAGGGTTTTGGGCATGGGGGTGGGTCGGTCCTGGGTTAAGTTCAATATCCCCTGCAAGGAGAAGTAGCAGGGTGACCATTAGTTTGGTGTGATGGGCTATCCACAGAAGTTTTCCGATGGTGGTAAGATGTACGGTTCCATCAGCTTTTGGTCTCCAGGTTTCTGGAAGAAGGACTAGGAGGCTGATTCAGAAATCAGGTGGGATTAGTCTGGGGCAGGTGGAGAGAGTATGGTATGGATGGGCATGGTGCGATTCAGCCGAGATAGTGGAGGTAGGAATATTTGTTAGCAGCCTGTCGCAAGATGCAATGTGGGCTGGGAGCGGAGGATAAATTGATGGAAGGAGGGACACCCATGGGGTGATGATAAAGAAGATTATAAGTAAAGTTGAGGCATAATGAAGAGGCTAAAAGAACAAGGGTCTGGAAAGTAAATTGCAAAACTTTGGTGTAGTGGCCTCTAGTGGATGGCTGGTATGATATGATCTATATGATCAAAATATTCAAACACCTTAAGGGCATTAACAAGGTGAAAGTGTCTAACATGTTTAAATACAAGAAAATAGCAGGACAAGAGGACACAGCATGAGATTAGAGAGAGGCCGATTAAGGGGAATATGAGGAAATTCTTTTCACAGAAAGAGTGGTGGATGCATGGAACGGCCTACCTCAGGAAGTGGTGGCTTGAATACAGTGCAGGGCTTCAAACAGGCAGGCCGATGGCACATTTATAAGGTAGAAAAGAAATGGGCAGACTGGATGGGCCTTGCAGTCCTTATCTGCTGTCAACCTCTAAGTTTCTATGTTTCTATTATTTCAGCCCTGAAACAGATTATTTAAGCAATCATTTACCCTCCAACAATATGAGAAATATTTTTTTCTACATTTTGATTCAATAGGTGAATTTGAAGAAATTTCTGAGTATCATAGACACACTTTATTTTTTTGATCTTTATGCATCCTTGCTAAGTTTACACTATTTAACAAATTTGTCATTAGCCGTATGAGCAGAGCAAAGTGCAGGACAAATAAAAAGGCCACCATTTTTGTGTATCTAAAACCTGAAGAAAACAAAGGGAAGAAAGAAGTATTCCTGTTTTTATCCTGTAGATTTAAATGCTAAAATATCCATAAAAACAATATATATATATATATATATATATACACACTGTATATGTATATATATTAGTGGCAAAAACTCAGTTTAATGCATCAGTTAGGGTTGTTCCACACGACAAAAAACAGGAAACTTGGTGTTAGGGTTGTAAGCCTCTGAACCCCAGCCCACCCCCAAACGGCATCAGGGCGACATTGGGGTCATTGGCCCAACTCTCACCCCATCACATGTGTAAAGAAGCTGAGGTATAGGAGAATGGGGTGAGAGTTAGGACCGACGACCCCAATGCACACACATGATGCGGTTGGGGTGGGCTGGGGGTCCAAGGGGGCTTTCAACCCTAACACCCAATTTCTCACTTTTGTCGCTGTGGAACAACCCTAACTGATGCATTAAACAGAGTTTTTTTCCTCTAATTTCCCTTCTTTTTGAGAATGATAACGAGAAATTGTGAGGCCCTGCACTCACGCCACGTGATGTCTTGTCACATAGTCACATGGTACCCACAAACACAAATGGTAATATTCATGGTGACACAAAGCAAAACAGAAAGAGAAAAAATACTGTAGACACATATGGTAGAAATAAAGCAAATGCAAGTGCAAATGAAAACGGAAAGGGTAGCGCACATGGTGGTGTAGATGGGAACGGTAAGTGAAACGGGTACAGAGCTGCAAGTGGAAGCGGTAACAATAACAGTAATGTAAGCACACAGGCTGGTTTTCCTCAAAAGCTGCATGGAGAAAGACAGTGAGTACAAAGAATGTATACATAATAATGGGTCTCAGAGCAGAAAATGAGGAGTTGGAATACCAAATTGCTTATATCTCAGGAACCGTACGACGTAGGAGAAAAATGCTAAAGTCATATGATTTATGACTTTCCTGGCTAAGTTTTGTACTCTAGCCCCCACAAGGGGCTAAGCATTTTCTGACAAAAGTCTGTATCTTTCACCTTTTCGAGATACTGGCACTGAAAGGCGCGGCGAATGCCGTAATGTTATCCTGTGGGAAAAAAAGAGAAGTTCGGAGTACCATAACTTTGCTGTCCTGTAATATTTTTTCACCAAATCACCAAAAGGCACATCTGTGGGATGTTTGCTTTCTTCCCTCCAAATTTCAGTGTAAAAGACCAAACCATTATCTTGCAGCAGGGTGGCAAAGAATTCCTGTCATGCTGTGGACATCGCAATGTTAGTCTATGGGAAAAAGTGTCAAATTTGGAGTACCATAACTTTGCATCCATGTCATATTTTGCCAGTAAACCCCCAAAAGGCACATCTGTGAGGTGTTGGCTGCCTTCCTTCCAAATTTCAGTCCAAAAGACAAAACCGTTCATTTGCAGCAGGGTGGCAAAGAACTGCTGTAATTTTGGCCATAATGTGGAAAAGTAGTGTTGCAATTTGCAACAACTTTCGCAGGTTTTTGCGACACTTTCATAAGTGTGACACTACTTTGTGACACTACTTTTTCCAGAAATTGAAAAAACATATTTCTAGGGTGTTTAACCTCAAAATAAAGATATGCTTAACATCCTCAGGGTCCGAATAGGTAAACACAAAAAGATTTGTGTAGCTAGAGGATCCCAAATTTAAATGCCATGCATTTTTCTGATCATTAACTGAAAACAAAATGGCAGATTTATGACAATTTTAGGGCCATTTGTGACATTAAAAAGTGCATTTGTGACACTGTTGAACTTTTTGTTAACTTTTCCCATTGACTTATAATAGGAAATAGTTTTTTGAATAACTTTTGAACCGTTTAATATTTTTTTCCCAAAATCTTCAAAAGGTACATTGGGGACCCTGGATGCATGTTTTCTGATGTTTTCAGACCAGTTACACAAACTGTGTGTCCTGTAGCTATGAGCAAATAATTCCAAAAAAGTGTAAACACGTGCACAGATCATGCTTAATAACTCTGCAGCTGTGTATCCAAACAGTACAAAAGTTGGCAGATCCCAAGATGTATTGTTCTTGACTATGTATTCCAAATTTCAAGCAAATCCGTTGAACAGTAGCAAGTTATTAAGGTGCAAAATGTTAGGTTTAACATGTAATGGCTCCTCAACCCTAACTGTGGTATCACTATTGTGCTCACTATATTGATATATATATATATATATATATATATATATATATATATATATATATATATATATATATATATATATATATATATATATATATATATATATATATATATTATAGGGGCACAATCGAGTCCCTTTATTTAGGGTTATGAAGGCACTTCTATAGAAATGTGAACTTTACATGTTAATAACTTTGGACCCATTCAATGGATTTGCAGAAATTTGGTATCTGTGGGGGCATGGTAGATCTCTTGATTTCCCAAATTTTGTTTCAGTTGGACTTACATTTTTAGCACACCAAAACACTGAAAAATGCACTTTTTGATAGTTTTGTGGTCTTTTTTATTTTGTGCATGGTGCTGTGTGCTGTTGTGTGGTGTGCTGGTCTGTAACTTAGCACATAGAAAGAGCTTGGCTTAAAGAGCTTGACACTTTTCTTTGAGTAAAAAAAAAAAAATAATCCATTCAAAAGTTATTAAACTTTTAGCTTCCATTATAAGTCTATGGGAAAATTGATATGGTTATTTTGGAAAGAAGAATGGGTTTGGCTATCTGGTCACTCCTCACGATCAAAGAATCTGTAGTCTCATGGTGAAAAAATCTTTCATCACAAGGAATGTATTAGTCATGGTGGCCTCTATCTTGTTTTCAGTTTGCAGTCAGAAAAAAACAAATATTTCAGCTCAGGGGTAACTTCTGAAGTAAAAATATGATGGGTTTTGCTCAGGAGTCATCCCCCTATTAAGCCATGTCTGTGGTTTTATGTAGTTATGTCAAAAAATAGAGTTTTAAATGTTTAAATTCTTTGGCCATGGCTCGCTAACAATCTTTGATCATGAGTTTGCAAATTCTTTGATTGCGATCTTTGTTCAGAGGGAGGGACGAGATGGCCAGATTTAAAAATCAAATATCTCAGCCCGGGGTGACATAAGAAGTCAAACTAGGATGGGTTTTGCTCAGGGGGCTTCATTCTGTTGAGTCATGCCTGTGGTGTAATGTAGTCCTGTGGAAAAAAAGGAGTTTTAACATTTTTAATTCTTTGATCGTGAGCCTGCAAATTCTTTGGTCGCAAACTGCAAATTCTTTGATCGCGAGATTCTTTGATCGCAATCTTCGTTTGTGAGGGAGAGACGAGATGGCCAGATTTGGAGGGACCAGATATCCCAATTTTCATAACCAGATATCCCCTCACAATCAAACATGATCTTTGATTGTGAATTTGCGGTTGATTCTCACAATCAAAGAATTTTTAAAGGTGCAAAAACCTTAAAATTAAATATCTCAGAAATGGTTTGGTCTTTAAACTTGAAATTTGGAGGGTGTTGAGGAGATGTTGTGTAGATGTGAATTATGGTTGGAAAATTAATTTGCTGCAGAGATATTGTGTGACGCAGTTTACAATTTGTGGAGAGCGTTCTGCATTGTGGTAGTTGCTTGAAATTTATAGGGTAGCTAGCTTTACTGCCATGGAGGTTATTTTAAGTGGCTAGGTGTGTAAAATGTCAACAGGTGTGGAATTATGTCACTCTGACAAATAAAAATCTTAAACTTTAAAATGTAATATCTCAGAAACGGTTTGGTCTTTTAACTTGAAATTTGGAGGATGTTGAAGGGATGTCTTGTACATGTGAATTGTAGTATTTAGGGGTTAGAAAATAATTTGCTGTGGACATATTGCATGACACAGTTTAAGTCTGTGGATAGAGTTTTGCATTGTGGTAGTGTCTTGACATTTATAGGGTAGCTAGCCTTACTGCCATGGAAGACATTTTCAATGGTTAGGTGTGTAAAATGTAAACAGGTGCAGAATTATAGCACTCCAATGAATGAACATGTGTTTTGTTTCAAGCTGGTGGGGCTCCATGCTCCCACCAATATGCACTCCCACCAATACATATGAAATTCAGTATTTGTACTGTTATGTTAGGCAGAAATTTGCTTTGGACCCCATGCTCCCACCAACTTGCACAAGTTTGTACTTTTCTATGCTTTCTCAAAATGTATCCAAATTCTTTGCAAAAAACTGTGTTAATGCATCATTTAGGGTTAAAATACAAAAAGTCAGGAAATGAGGCATTTAGGGTTGCCTCTTACCCCCCCCATGTACCCCATCCTCCTGAGACTGACAGACACCGGGGTGTGTCATTGGGGTTGTGAGGCCTAAATGTCACTCCATTCTTGTTTACTGTGGCATATCAAGATGATTAAACATGGAATGGCGTGATATTTAGGCCTCACAACCCCAATGACACACCCCAGCATCTGTTAGTCTCAGGAGGATGGGGGAGGTACATGACATGGCTAGAGGAAACACTAAATGTCTCATTTTCTGACTTTTTGTGTATTAACCCTAAATGATGAATTAGCATATTTTTTGTGAAGAATAGATAGATAGATAGATAGATAGATAGATAGATAGATAGATAGATAGATAGATAAAGATAGATATTATTTTTTTTAAACAGCACTTGTTCCACTTATTCACAAAAACTAACCCCAAACTTCCAATAGACCTCTTGGGTTTGTGACAGGGTTTGGGTAAGGATAACACACAACAATTGATTTTTGGTCCAACACACATCATTGTGGTTGTATTCTTTTTTACAAAAATAAGAAAAAAAAATAATAAACTAAAATGAAGTATAAATTCTTCAAGAATACTGCACTACAACTTGTAATACTACTCATAGAGTAGATAAATACCTAGTCTTAGATCCTTCTCCTACTTTGATGATCTGACTGGACCATACACTACTCTCTATGTCGTTCTGGTTCCTTCCTCAAGCTGATATAATCTCTTCACTGTTCACTGGAGTTTTTAATACCCCTCCCATTAACATGTGATCTGCCCATTTATCACAATTATCACAATTAGACATTTATGCAGGCTGAACAACAATGTTATACAGAATGAAAAAGGTTGTTCAAAGCTTTCACAATTAAACAGACTATTTTCTTTACTACAAGTAAAATTAAGCATGTATTTCCTTGGAAAAATAGTTATACATACTTAATTGACACTAGTGCCATCTAGCTCTTCCCCTGAACAGCATGACTTGAATTTATATAATTATAAAATGGCTCCCTAGAGGCCGCTGTCACCCTAAAGGGAATACAAAGAAATAAATATTTGTGCAAGCAAGCTCTGCATTTCATTAGCTTGCCAGTTTATTTTAATAATACACATTTCAGCAGTACTTATTTTTATAAATACAATACAGACCTTTTAAAACACCTATGTCAGGCCTTTGTAGTGAAAGGAAGGGCACCTCTGAGGCATTCAGTGTCTGCACATTTCATTGTATTTGAACATGCCTATTTTTACTTAGTTTTTAAGTTGCTTTCTTTATTTGTATTCTGAGGAGTACCAGGAACACAGCATTTCAACAGGGGACATTTCTGTCCTACTTTATTTCTTTAGAGGTGAAGTTTTGTTGGCAGAGCGGCTTCTACAAAGTTAACAGTAGAAGTTTTGAGCTGCTTCAACACTCTATGAGGGAAAGAAAGAGAGAGAGACAGACAGAGAGAGAGAGAGAGAGGGAGAGAGAGAGAGATGAGGAAGCATGCTCCAGTTTTAGTTTAAAACACATTATCTCTCTCTGTCTCTTTCTCTCTCTCTCTCTCTCTCTCTCTCAAAACTGTCATGCCCACGCCCAGATTAACCATTGGGCAGACGGGGCAGTTGCCCAGGGCCACAGGCCCCTAGGTTTTCTGTGCAGGCCCCGGTATTTTTCCTACAGCTGCCAAGCCAAAACATAAATAGGCACGAGCGAGGGGGGCCCGTGGGCCACGGCACGGCATGCGGTGCATTCAACTTGCCAGTGTGTAAGTACACTGTCACTACAATGGGTACCTGTCCTCATCTGTTAAGCCAGGGCTAGTGTGAGTCCCTCCAGTCCATTTCCCCGGCCTCGCTAGTCCAGCTAGTCGCTCCTCTGCTGCTCCGGGACTGTGTGGATGGCAATCATCTGGCATGCATGATGCATCTGTTGGCAAGTCGCGGCATTGATAGACGGTGTCCCGGTGATGATGACGCCCGCCGCCCAGACCGGTCGCTCCGCTCACTGGCTAACCTCTTCTTGCTGTTCTTCTGTGAATCCTGGGCCTTAATAAGCCCTATCGGTGCATTTTTCAGGTGGACCCAGCTGCAACCAATCAGAGCTGCCTGCTGGGTCCGTCCTTGTTTTTGGCACCTCCGCCCACTGTTACTAGACTTTTCTGTTCCCCCTCAGGTCCGTGGGCTACACTTAAAAGGAGCCTCTCCAGCGCTCTGGGAACACCAACTACAGCTGAGGACAGTTCCCAGAGCGCCGGAGAGGAAAAAGCACCGTGACCTGAGAAGCAGAAGCCACAGTCTGTTCGCCCGAATCGCCCTGAGTCCGATTGCCTGCAGCAGTTTTGTCAGTCACCGACTTTCCCCTGGCCTTCTCCAGATGGTTGATCTTCACCACCATTCGCATCCTTTGCTGCCGCTTAGCTGTGCAAGACAGAGGAGCTGTAACTTCATTTTTATTTAATTAAATTAATACTGTCTTGACCAGCAGCAGCAGCACAGACTAGTAGCCGAGCCAGTGAGGGAGCAGCAGCAACAAGTAGCTACAGCAGTGTCCTTGACTAATCCAGCAAACGGAGAGAAGGAAAACAGGAGCCAGATAATTTTACTACTTGTCTGAGGTAAGCATATTCATATTCCCAGTGTGTCCACCTGCAGTGTCAGTATATGCTTGTAGACTTTGCTGATTCATGGATTCATTTTGCTGTTTTTTTTGCTCTTTTAAATTGTGGTGGGCTGGGCATTTATTTATTTATGTGTTTGTTAACCTCTAGTACGTAACCCCCCCCCCTTATATACTGTGGGGCTGGGGGTCTTGTTGCTCGGTGCTTTGATTTTTTTGGGTGCTGTTAGTCATGCTGGGGGGGGAGCTGAGTGATCAGTAATGTAATAACATGTGGGAGACTCAGACTTGTAAGTCACCACTGATTATGAGTTTGGGGGGTCATCGATCTGTGGTTTTAGATGGTCTGCACTGTGGACTGGGTGACTTTTTTGGGGGGGCAACTTGGAGCCACCACTGATCATAATGCCTAGGAGTTTTGAGGGGGGGGCTGGGATTTTAGATGTTCTGACAGCTCTGTGGTTGATTTTGATGCTTAGCAGAAGTGTGCTTTTCTGTTTAGATTAACCACCACAGTGTATCTAAACCCCCAGACCGCACCGCCCCTCGACTCTGATCATATAATCAGTAGTGGCTCTAAGTCTCCCACATCTTCTACAGCATTTTACTGCATCACTGGTCACTCAGATGCCCCACTCAGCATACTGAGTTGGAGGTCAGGCATGGTGGGGTACTTACCAGAAGTGTGCTTTGTGTTCGGATTAAGTACCCCTCCATCTTAACCTCAGCTCAGTAGCAAACATATTGAAACATAGACTTTGACAGCAGATAAGACTGCTTGGCTTACCTAGTCTGCCCATTTCTATCTATGGTTAGTGCTAGTTAACAAAGAGCCTGCTTCTTCCTACCCCCACAGGTATTGCCTTGCATCTGTACCATGCATTCTTGAATTCCACCACTGTTTTTGACCCCATGACCTTCTTAGAAAGGCTGTTCCATGTGTCCACCACACTCTCTGTGAAAGAAAAGTACTTCACATTGCCCCTGAGCTGTCCTCTCCCCCCCCCAGTTGTCACCTTGACCCTTTTCTGAAAAGATGCTACCCTCTTGGACTTTGATTCCCTTGAGGTGTTTGAAAGTATCTTATCATGCCCCCACCCATCTGTTTTCTCTCTATATGGCTCTTGTTGCAGACCCTGCACCATTTTAGTTGCCCTCCTCTGGACTGCCTCTGTCCTGTCTATGCCCTTGTAGAGATGGGGTCTCCAGAACCACACACTATTTCAGATGGGGTCTCACCAACAGAGGAGAATAACAACCTTCTGTTGTCTTATTGTCTACTGTTGATGCGTCTCCCTATACATCCCAATATCCCCCAGCCATCTCTACTACATTCTCGCATTGCTTGTTTACCTTTAGGTCATCTGATATGCCTATCCCTAGCTCTTTCCATTTTTGTTACTTAACCTTCCCACCAAATTGTGTAATTGTTCCTTACGCTGATGGGGGCATCTGAGTTATCAGTGATACTGTAGACCCCAGCAAAGTATGGGAGACTTGAAGCCACTACTGGTTATATATCCTGTGAATTAGTAGGTTATAACAAGATATCATGGGTAAAATCTGACCAGCCGTATTTTAAAATAGTAGGTATCTTATGGTTGTTTGTTTTTTTTATTGCAAATGTCTGTCACCCCTTCTGCTGCTTTTATACTGGACTATTCTGTGATAACTACTGTGCATTTGTCTCCTCGCTGCTCATCAGTATAATACTGCTGGTAGTAGTGACAAATGACAGTCAAAAACTGATCTGTGTTACTGATGGTTGGTACCTCAGGCTAAATGGAGTAGGTCAGGCTAGCTATAATGCCTGCCTTTTCTTTGACAAAATTCATTATACTGTTGTTTTTCACCTAGGTGTCCAAGTATTACCAGCTAATAGTTTTGCATGCAGAACTTTGAAAAAGTTAACATAATAAAATATAAATGTGCTGCAGTGCTTTCTGTGTGAGGTTGCTCTGAGCTACAAATCTGGAATTCTCTTCTAACTCTTAAGTTAAGAGTTCTTATGTTTTGTAATATTCAGTGATGTTCTTTCTGTGGGTGCTCTTCACCCTCCACACATCCTGGATAAAAAATAAATAAATAAATAAAATAAAATTAAAAATACAACTTTATCGGTGCACCCCAGGAGTCGGGGGGGGGGCACAGGAAGAATAGCATTGAATATTGCAAAACATTAACAAAACCATAAAAACTTTTACTTGTGGCACCAATGACATTGTGTGTGTGTGTGTGTGTGTGTGTTTTCCAGAAAAGTAGAACACAGGTCCAGTGTCCTCCACAAGTACCTTGGAGGTTATTGTAGGAACTGGATGAAGTAGGGAGGTAGTATAGCCCAGTGGTTTAAGGCTCTTTCATACCTTGTATTCCAAGGTGCTTTACAGTCTGGGGGGGGGGGCTGCTGATATTTTGAGGACACACTGCATTCAAACCAACCAGAACCTGCTTAAAGTCAAACTGTGGAGGTTACACAATTTGGCATAGGAAGGTTAGTTAGCTAAGAATCACATGTGTCATTGTGTCACTAGCAGTTGTGGTTTCAGTCTCTTGGTTCACAGAGCTGTACTTTAGGCAGTATCCTGGTGGTTAAGAGCACTGAACTGCAGACCTGGGTTTGAACCCCATCAGCGCCCACATGCATGTTGCATATTGTATGACCCTGAGCAAGTCATATTAACTTCCTTGTTGTCTCAGTTTTTACATTGAAAAATTGTCTGGCTTAGTGTACCTTTACCCTGGTTAAACAGTTCCCCTCCCCCCTTTCCACTGTTTGGGATCCCCTGTTCTTTGAGTCAGGGCAGGGACCCCTAAATAGCAAAAAGAAATTAGAATACAGGGTGGCTGTGGGAGGAAGGTGAGAACCCTGACAATGAGGTGGCCTGGGCCTTGCAACAAAAACATAAATTGGAAAAACTTGCTTCTACGAAACTAGTATGCATAAAAACCAATGTGTGACAAAATGTGACTAAGTCTACTTGGGTTATAATAAGCAGCTGCTTCAGCCTGTATCTTAATAGGTAGCAATTAGCACCTCTCACTGGCAAGAAGGGTCTGTTGGAGACTACTATTGTCAGTAACATGCTGTATAAGTACTTGATAACTTGTAAGTGTTATCAGGCAGTTACAGCACAGTTGTGACAATAGTTCCCAACCGACAGAGCTCATGCCATTAGAGGTGCTAACTGCCACCTATTGCTTCAACTGAAGTGAAATCTAAAGTCTGGTTGTTGTGCTTCCTGCAGTGATTTTTTTCTTTCTTTTTGGAATGTATGTTTTCCAAGGGTCTCCTTTGGAGAAAGTCATTGTGTTTCAACATGGTGTCTGCTTCTGAAGTGTTGCAGTAACCCTGACCTTGAAGATGGTGCTGCATCTGATTTGGAAATGAGCACTGCAAAATATAGAGAAACCCAGCTGCCACTGGCAGAGGATCTTGGAACCCAGTGTTGCCAAGAGCACTGGAATCGGTC
Source organism: Neoceratodus forsteri (assembly GCA_016271365.2). Taxonomy (NCBI): domain Eukaryota; kingdom Metazoa; phylum Chordata; order Ceratodontiformes; family Ceratodontidae; genus Neoceratodus; species Neoceratodus forsteri. The sequence continues at coordinate 1,183,860,329 of CM057458.1, forward strand.
AATCTCTAGAAACCCATGCTGTATCCTGCAGCACTGTTTTGCTTGCACCAAAAGACACTGAGTGCATGCAATAACATTTACCACATTTTGCAGATGTAAGGCCTGGGGGAGCGTTGGTGATAAGCAGTGCCACCACGACAAGGTCCTCCCCCATGGGCACTGATCATGGTCAAAAAGAAGATGGACAAGCTGGAAAAAAATCACTGTCGGTGTCTCATCAAGTTTGCACATTTGTATTGAAGGCCAGAAGACCAAGATTAGGAACCTAGTGTTCAGTCCCAGTAACTCTGCAATGCAGTGTGAGATGAGCAGTGCATTTCTGGGATGCTGTCTTTCAACTGAGACAGTAAAGCAAGGCCCATGTGCCTGTTCCGGTGGTGGTTGAGGTGCACCATAAAAGTCCCATGGCACTTCTCTACAAAAAGATAGTGAATCTTACCCAGTGTGCAGGACAAATTCAATTCAGTGGCTAATACCACTTACAACTGAATGTTTCTCCATTTCTGAGTCTGGCAAATCTCTATGTTCGTAATGCAGGCAGTGGAGCTGATAAGGGCACTGTTGACACATGGGTTATTTTTTTCCAGATTTGGACTTCGGTCCACTTAGTACTTTAAGCCTCATCAGTGTAAATGTTTCTTTACTTTTTGCTTTTGGACTCCTACTCCTGTTGGATACTCTGAGATTTATTTTTTGTTATGGCCTACCTCACCTCTTCTCTCACACTTTTTTGCGGTATAGGTGTGAGGTATCAAAGATGTCATCTGCCAGAAGATATGACAGTGGTGCCAAGAAGAGAAAATTGCAGCAGGAAAACACTTACAAGAAGAGGCCAGCCCACAAAAATGCCTCGACTGACATCCTATTTCAAACTTCCCTGCAAGCCTACCAGTGCTGATGACACAGCATCAATGACCACATCTTGTGAGTCATCTACATCTGCCAGTGTTGAAGACCTTTGATTAACTGCCACATACTGTGAGGAATCTACACCTGCCAGTGCAGAAGACATTGAGTAACAGCCAAATCTTGCAGGGCATCTACATCTGAATTACATGGGTCCACTTCACCAACATCTTATTCTGAAGGGCTTGCCATACTCCATCTTGAACTGCAGTGATGAGACAAACGAAAATCCCACAATGACAGACTGTTACAAAACCACAGACCCAGCTCTTTGGGGACCCCTAAATGACTGCATGAAATCGTATTGGGTAAGAAAGGGGCCTTCCAGCTGTCAGAACAAAAATGCCAACTTCATAGCCTCAGAACGGACATACAAAAACACAAAGCGGTACTTAGCAAAGAGCATCTTTACCCGGAAACTTCAGAACGGAGAGTCCATATCAAGAGACTGGCTACTATACTCCCCTTCCACTGGCTCTGTCTTGTGCTTTGTGTGCCGTCTATTCACAGACCAGTCACATTCACCAATGTTCAGTGATCAAGGCTTCAGTGATTGAAACATGCTACAGAACGTGTTGTAGAGCATGAAAACAGTTCACAACATCGAAAATGCAATGTTAACTTGATCACGCAACAAAAGCAAGTGGACTTATTGACTCAGAAATGGAAAACAGTTTCAAAATGAGAGTGGCTACTGGGAGAAGTGCTAAAGCGGGTTGTTGCTGTTATAAAGTTCATTTCTGAAAGGGGTCTTGCTCTGGCGTGGTGATGATGAACTATTTGGCTCACCTCACAATGGAAATTTCCTTGGAATCCTTGAACTGTTGGGCCAGTTTGATCCTTTTGGCTAACTATATGCTAGTATGGAAATGCAGGCAGAGGGTGCCTTCCTATTTATCATCTACCATTTGGAAGAATTCATTGATTAATGGGCTCTAAAGTTCGTTTAGCAATCACTCATGAAGTGCAAAAAGCAAAGTACTTTTCAATCAGTGTAGATTCTACACCAGATATAGCCAACATTGATGAACTAACATTTATTGTCCGTTACATCACTGTTGAGGGCAGAATCCAGGAGCGGTTTATGCAGTTCTTGCCAATTGACAGTCATACAGGAGAATCACTGTTTCTAGTATGTCAAATCTGTCTTGGAAGAAATGAATATTGATATTGCCAACTGCCGAGGACAGACATATGACAATGCCAGCAATATGTTTGGAATGTACAAGGGCCTGCAAGCAAGGATTCAGAAGTCAATCCATTGGCTGAGTGGGTACCTTGTGCAGCACATTAAGCTCAATTTAGTTAGGATAAATAGCTGATTGCTGCCCTGAAGCAATCAACTTCTTTGGTTTCCTACTGGCCTTGTATGTGTTTTGTTCTTCCTCTACCCATGATGGAAAATAATAATAGATGGATGGACCTAAGGATGCAACCAAGATACACATTATTGAAGAACTTGTCTAGCACAAGATGGTCCTGCCATGCGCAAGCAAACAAAAGCACTTGTTCTGAACTACCAAAATATTCAAACTCACTAAAGGGTTTAGCAGATGACCCATATCAGAAGGCTGAAAGTAGAAAATGAGGCTCAAGCCTTGTATAATAAAATGGACTTGCTGGAAACTGCATTCATGGCAATCTTTTGGAACACTATTTTCAGAGATTCCAGGAAACCAGTGCAGCACTTCAGGCAGTTGAGCTGGATCTATCGAATGCAGTGAAGTTGATAGATTCATTATTATGCTTTGTGTCTGGACTCCAAGATCACTTTGATACTTTTGAGCTCCAAGCTAAATCCATAACAGACATGATAGCACAAAGCTACAGGACGGAGGGATCTCGGATCAAGAAAAGAAAAAGACAAGCTGATGACTCCACTGAACCAGATGTACAGCTGAGAGGTCGCCTTCAATTTTGTGTTGAGGTCTACAATGTCATAATCGACAAACTGGTTACAGAACTGAAGCATCGCCAGTCAGCATATGACAGAACAAGTAATCTGTTTGCATTCCTTTCGAAATTTAATCAGTTGTCACAACATGATATTCGTGCTGCTGCAGCAAATCTACAAGCAAAGTACTCTGCGGACTTGGAGTCAGAATTTCATCAAGGAATGTGTCCAGTTCTGTGAATTGCAAAAGAGGAGAAGCACACGTTTCCGATCCATCTGTGCAAACTTTTTAGATCAAAGTGCTTGCAGTCAAGTTTTCCCAATGTGGATATAGCTCTTAGAATCTACCTGACTCTTCCTGTCACAAACTGTGAAGGTGAGCGCTCTTTTTCCAAACTTGCTCTGATTAAAAACAGACTGAGAGTGACCATGGGACAGCAAAGACTAAATGCATTGACACTAATGTCCATCGAGAGTGACTTTGTTCAGCAGTTGAATTTTTATAATCTTATTGATGACTTTGCAGCATTGAAAAGCAGAAGGAAGCATCTATAGTACAGAAAAAAATAATGCGCTGCTGCCAGTTGATTTGGTCCCTATCAATACAGCCGCAACATCTAAACATGTACTCTGTTCTCTCAAAGTGTTACAAATGGTTCAGAAGCTTGTTGTATTTAAAATTTCAAAGGGGGGTGGTGGTGGTGTGTCTAGAAAATAGTGTGCAGTTTTGTGTAGAAAATGCAATAATGCTAGAAGCGTAAGTGTGTAGGTGTTGTGTGTAATAAACATTTTGTTTTTATTTTAAATTATGACTCCTAGTGTTCTGTTTGATCTTGTGTGAACACATTATAGTAACTAATTCCTTAAATGTTTTCTTCCCTGGACCCTGGTCACTAGTACTGCCTTCATCTGTGGCTGTAACTTCCAAATCCCCTTTCTTTCACTCGCTTCCATTTATCCATCCCAAACTCTGCAGGTCTGCACCCACTTCCAGGTTGGAGACCTTGGGCACAGGATTGCTCCCAGCCACAGGGAAGGCTACAGTCTGATCGGGCAGTGGGATATTGGTGTGGAGGGGCCAGTAATGCATGATTGTGCTTTAGTGCTGACACTCTGTGGGAATGTATTCTAGCCATTGAACAGCAAACTAGTATTTCCACCCCAAGAATGGCATGCAGAATAGTGGGAAAACACTCCAAATGCATTTTAAAACATCAAGAAATGATCAGCTTTCGGAGCCCTACATGGGCCCCCAAAACCCTGGTATCTTAGTTAAGTCACAGGGGGCCACACAATTCCAAGTGCCCAGGGCACCATTACTTGTTAATCCAGCCCTGGTCATGCCAATGTTTATTTAAATAAAACCAGTATTTTAAAAATGTCAAGTAAAACACCCACTTTTCAGTTAGTAGCCCTGTTAATTTATAATGCCATTTTTTGCAATCTTTGCAAACAGGTGCAGAGCAACAGACTCTCTCCAACAAACAACTCCTAAAGTATACATGATACACACTACATATCAGAGGCAAAGCTGTTCATCACCAAATTACCTTTCCAATGGTGCCATGCAATCCATTGTAATAAATTCAGTTTTTTTCTTTATACTGGCTGAGATACCCAAACTGTGTGTTTTTTTTTAAGTTGTTTAGGTGAGTCTTGATAGACAAAATGTTTGCCATACACACCATACTATAAAAAAATGTGAATAACTCCTAAAGTATATACAGTATGATACACACAAAACATCAGTGGCAAAGTTGTTCAGCACATTACCTTTCTAATGGTGCAATGCAATCAGACATTGCAAGGGCACACAGGAAGTCAGTAGCTAACTTCTGTAGTCATTCTTGGACACACCAGTGCATTTTACTGCTGATTACAGGTGCTTGCTAGGAGACAATGAGATATGCGAGTCATATAATAAAACATGGTTCCTTAATTCTGTTTGTTTGTTGTTTTTCATGTGAGGATTCAGTTTCATGTGCCTGAATTTAAATAACAGTGAAGACTAAAAATGTCACAGTCATACACACAAGTCTGACACTATGAGGTAAACATTGTTAATTTACAGAGCAATACTCTTTGATGGAAAATAATTCCCATAATGGTTTGATGATAAAATTCAAACTTAAACTAGACCTTTGTTCTCAGAAAAGAGATTCCCAACTTCAAGGATTAAAGTACACATTTTATTAACATGTATGTAAAAACAACAATTACAATATATAATATATTTAGCAATTAAAAAAATAAGCAGGGTGAACTCCACTGATGCTCTTTTCAAACACTTCTTCTTTATTATTTTCTTATACATCAAATGTTAGGGTGACGGTTTTCTGGCCATGCCACTTCATCAGATTCAGCTGTGTTTCTATTGTCAACAAATGTAAATTTTAATCATTGACATTATTCACTTTTTCTTTTTCTTAAAAACTATTCCACATTGTGCTCCCCCTCAACTACACTTCTTTATTTAAATATGCATTTTTTTCACCGCGATAATCTCTTCACTAGTTATATTTTATAGAAACAATAGTGGTATCAATTTAATGTCTCAGTAGCATAGAATAAAGATTTCTTGCTAATTTCCTCGCTTCATACTTCCATACTGATTTGTTTCATATGCATGCACCACATTTCTTTCCTGAATGAATGATATTCTTAATCCATATATATCATATTCCTATGCAAAACACTCCTTGTTTACCTCCAAGTTTCAATCCTTTCACTTTATTTCTTTACTTAAGGTCATTTAAGTTACTATTATCCCATTTTCTAAAAATAACATAGAATCATGTTTTAGGTTTCTTCTTAACTTCATAGAGTGTAATTACTCCCTGTCTTCTATATCATTAAACCTTTTAAGCTCACCTGGTGTATACTGTCTGATGATCTGCACATCACAATTCTTTTTTAAACTGTAGTTGCAAATCTTTCCTTCAAGGAATTCCTGTTAAGAGTAACACTGCTTAGTTCATATTTTTTTATTCATTCTTTCACAGCTCTTTTTAAACATTGTGGATTGCTTCTTACGTTATATCTGCTGTGTGGTGCTCTATCAGTTGTGGTTATCTTGTAATCCTAAGTTATTTTTTTATCCTTTCAAGTTTCCTGTCACAAAAAAAACTTTTAAAGTCCATTTCATTCTTTTTAGATTCTTAGTTAAAACATTTCATAATTTTTGTTGCTTCAAAGGGGTACCCACAGGGTCAGAATGGAGTACAGAGGGGCCACCTGGAAAGAAGATGCAAGGAACCACCTGGAAAATCAATAGACGAGGACCCAGATTGACACACTCATATCAATATTCCACTTCAATCTGATACACTAGCTCTGTGTTTGCATCTTACATTTATCAGCATTGTCCCAGATACCTCATTTAATTAGAAAAAAAGAAGATAAATGCAAAGGTTTTCAGAGTTTAGAAGGTAAACACTTACCCAACTAAGGGGGAGCCCATCTGGAAATTTCCAGGTATCCAGGTGGGCCAGTCCGACCCTGGGTACTCATTCATTCTAAACTGCACCACTGCATCTTTGGATATCTCTGTTTGGGGACTAACTGCTGGTCATTCATGTGCAATTTAAATACAATTGGTGGGGGGAACCAGACATCACTGATGATGTCACAATGACTCCAGGCTGGTGAAATGCTCTGCCTAGGGCTTGGGAGAATGTCTGTGATTCAGCTAACTGAAGCCCTAGTTAATGTAATGACACACAATTAATTTTGTTTGTATATATTTAACTCTGAAAGACAAACTAAAAGATGTCAAAACTTTGGCTAGTCTGTCGTGCCTCCCTGGATTGCATGCATGAGTCATTGCACATGCACACAGAACTTCACATGGCCATATCAGACAAAGTGGACAGTGTTGTGTTACACTGGAACTGACAGATAAAACAGTGCAGTGAGCACATAGTGATTGCTGTTCACTTCTAATTTTTAAAAAGTACATTTGGTATCTGGTGAGCTCTCTTTTCTCTACAGAGATTGCAAGACATCTGCAGGGCTACACCCATTGCAGCCTTAAAAAGTAGGCTAAATTCAACATTTAACAATGCTGAAGAACAATCAAGTCGAAGATTCATTATTTGTTTGAAAAAAAAATAAATTGCACAGTCTCAAGCTCTTCTATATTGTTCAAAAAGCCCCATGACTCAGCCCCATACTGTTTCATATTTTGAACTTTAGCTTTTATGCTGTTTCCACAGCTTTATATAGTTTCCTCCAAAAGGTTGGACAAACCTAATTATCTCCTTCATGGTTTGACAAGCTTTTGTTTAACTTCTATAATGTGCTTTTTCAAGATATGTTTAGAATTAAAGATTATTTCCATGTACTATATTTATATTTCTGTAGCTCCTCTAATTAAAATGTATTTTATTTTCTTTGCAATTTCTCCTTGATTGGCAACTAAAAGGCATAATTTTAAATGTATTGTTTCCTTTACCATTAAATCTAATGTCTCAAGATGTTGAAGAGCACAATTAATTACTTTCTCCGAGCCCAAATGGATGAGTGAACACAAAATAATGTTGTCTGCATAAAGAATGATTTAATTTTTTTAATCAATTATGGGTGAAAACATATCAACATTAACTAACTTGCTACTATAGGAATCCAAGTATAATTTAAAGCAGCAGTGCAAGAATGTGGTGAAAATGTTGACTCTACTTTATTTATTCTATTTTAGATTGCCCTTTATAAACTGACTTGTATGATACCATTCTTTCCACAGTTGAGTCTGCTTTAGTACTTTTTTCACATCTGAAATAATAAAAGGAGTGTTCTTTTTAATACGACTTGGACCAGGCTTTCAACAATATTTTCATCTGTCTTCATACATCAATTGTTTAAACTTAAAAAAATAGAAACATGTAAATTTTCAGTAGATAATGACCACTAGGCCCATTCAGTTTACCTGTAAGCCCTATACGCCACACTTCTGTTGTGACTGAAATGAACTAGCATTCAGCAGGCTCTCTGACACTACGGAACAGTAGGTGTTCAAAAACAGCTAGGGAAGTGATGAAGACCTGATCTAAGCCATATTAAAGGAATGCTCTTTTTTATTATTTCAAATGTGAAAAAAATAACAAAGTAGACTCAAAACTGAGAAAGACAGGTATTATACAAGTTAGGAGATAAGGGTCAATCTAAAATAGCATAAAAAAGTATCAGTCAAAAAATGTTCATACAATTCATGCACCACTGTTTTAAGCAAACACGAGGCAAAATTGCAACCCTGGTTTACATCATAATTTATGACTATATTATTTGAAAGACTACCATCAGGTCCAAATATTACTTTTGCTTTATTATTACAATGAAACACTTTTAGGATGTTATGTGACTTGTTATCTATTTGCCTGTGTTCAAGTGACAACCATAATTAGACATGGATCACACATCATCAAGGGCTACATGGAGATCTAAAAATGCAAAAAGCAATTTCCTTTTTACTGCATTGCATACTATTAAGTAATAACAGAAACATGATCACAATTACTTTTAGATTTCTGAAAACATTTTGAAATAATTTTGATAATTTACTCTACACTGTAGACATTTTTAAATGGTAGCCCATGATATTTGTGCTGGGGAAAGGGTGCCAACAATAATGGTGGAGCTCTTCCCAGCACATTACAGGGATGGCTACAGTAGGATAGGGTGGCCAGATAGGGGCTGGGCAAGTATAGTAGGATGTCACTATACATATGCATGTGGGGAGCAGGCACACAGTGAGGGGCAGGAGGGGATGTGAGGGTGGTGCCATGGTGGGTTGCTGAGCCAACCCCATGGCTTGGTGGGTCAACTGCTGGTGTTGCTCCACAGGGTACTGGGTTTGGGTCCAGGTGCTGGTGCATTTTGTTGTACCCAGCCCAAACTTTTGTTTTTAATGTTTTCAACCCCCCACACACACATACACCACTCTGGAGTTGAGAATCCTTTAGTAGTGAGGTGAGGGGGTGAACCCCCCATGGCCCCACCACAGAAAACATTAAAATGTAAGTCCCCGGCACCATTTTCCTCTGTGCCAGGGTGTCACAGTGGGGAAAAAAATATTCATCAATGTGACTTCATGATAACAGCAATAGCCTTTAGGCTTTTGTCACTATCATATAGACCCTTTTAAACACATGCACTATACATTTTCAGTGCCTCACAAAGCAAGAAGACTGCAGGTAGTTCTCAAAACTATGCTTGTCTCCTTTTTTATAACATAGAACAGTTATAGAAGTTTTCCTTTCAGAGGGAATAGAAGAAAATTATCAAGTAAGTAAATGTAATGTAAGTTAGTACCTCAAACCACCAGTTTATATTATCCTGAAAACACTCTGCAGGAATACACTTCAGTCTGGTTGATTTATTGCTATTTTGGGACATGACTGCCTCATTAACTTTAGTGGAGGAAACTAGCCATCTTATATTTTCAGCATTATGAATACCAATATTTCTGTTAGGGATGACTGCAGCACATGTATTCACAATAGTTTGGTATATATTTAAAAAAAACTGCAAACACATAACTTCATTAGCAAAGAATGATGCAGTTCCTCTTTTTTATATCTGTTCTGAAAGCATTAAAGTCCTAAAATAATCTAGTATCTTTGGTCATAATCACATATTGGAGCAGACACCATAACTTTGCTGGTACCCCCCAATTAGCAGTTTATATTATCTCTTTATGTTGATAAATGCCAGTTTATAATGGTAAAATGTGCCTTCCAAAATGGGTGTCCAAATGTTATTACAAGTTACCTCTGTTTGTTGGACTCCATATCTAACCACAGTTGTTTTTTTTTTAAGTTGTGCATAATTTCCTATCTTTTCTGTTAATGTTGGCTTGTAGAAAGGTTATTATGTAATTATAAAATCAGATAACATTTTTTGTAATAATATTTCCCAGGGCCATATTGGTTGCTTCTGTCAGCAATTCTAGCACTATAGTTGTAGCATATCACTAAGATAGTCTGCAAGTTGTTCACTTGTCTTCCTGGAGTTGTATGATATCCAAACTATCATTTTAAGATTTGTATAGTCAAATATTGATTTCCATCCTTGTCAGAATTCTTATTTTTATCAGTCTTGTGAAGTTGAAATTTGGGTTGCAGTAATTGAGAGAGGAACGTGCTTCATCTCCCATTCCTCTAGTATGGAATATTTTTAATCATATTCATTGGAAAACTATTAATCAGGCATAAGTCTTGAGTGCTACCACCATGTACTAAGGGAAATTATAGCGTCCCATCTATCTCCTGGAGGTCTTCCATTAAGTACCCTTAAAAAAGTTGTATATGCAATAACATGGAGTTTCAGTCCCCACATTTTCACCTAGGTATCCATTGCATGTCTTAATACTGTTCATAAGTATCATCCACATTCCAGTCATGTGCAATTAATTCCATTCTAGAACCAGTTCTGATATTAAGTCTCCCATAACTACCAGTGTTCTGTACAATCTGAAAAGTCTAATTATATTTGTTCAGTGGTAGTTTTGAATAATGACATTTGATCTTGAGGAGAAGATAGCAGCAGAGGAATATACACATTTACAACACTAGTTTGAAAATGTTCTCTAGAATCCAGAGTTACACCCAAGAAATGTAGATATCATAAGGCAATTTGTCATTTAAAAAAATGTAATATTAGACACCATGGTTAAAAGGTCACCTCTAGCTTTTCTGAATTTATTTTGATGAATAAAATAAATATCCCAGCAGATGTAACCATCAATACAATGTTTTATTGTAAAGCTGGTTTTTTTCTGCAACACAGTTACATCGTAACTTCTTAGGATTTTTAACCATTCTTCATCCTGAGATTCATTTGCAATACCTGCCCCATTCCAGGTTATAAATGTAATTGAAGTCTGCTTATAAGATTTAATAGTGGTCTACTTCTTGTAAATTGTAATTCAGAGTCTATATACACAGTACTTTTACTGCTTAGTGATGGTTCTGATGGTTCTTCAGTAGAGTTTTTGCTGCAACTTAACACACTGGTAATTTGTTCATAGTCTGCTTCAATATCAGACTCCAGAACCACACTGTTATTTATTTTTGATCCTTTTTGTTTCCATCCTCTGACATTCCTTTGATCGCCCCATAAAGCATACATACTATCTTTTGGTATATATGTTTCATTTCTATTTGCTTGATGAATTTGTTTTTATTACTATTTTGTTGTTTTAACTCCTCCTTTATAACTATCATGTTTAATCTACTTATCTTGTATGTCTTCCCTCTTGCTTTTCCTCCTCTGCACACTGTCCTTTTCTCCAACCAAACTATCCAAGTCTGCACTTACAGAGATTCCAAGTATACTGAATTCTTTATTGTTCAGTGTGACAGAAATGGTAAGGAAAGAGTTAATGGTTTGGATTCTGTAGGTGCCTTATTTTTTTAGCAGTCTGAAAAAAAAAACATACTCATGCAAGCTGAGAAATCCAGCTTGTGGAACTCTCAGTCCTCCCTAGCTGCTAGATAAGAACTGGGTCATAAATCTTGAGTGGACATCTCCACACACACAGACCTGTCCACACACACAGGCCAGTTTGAATGGATTGGTTCATTCAAATATAAACTTAAGGAAACAAGGGAATGTAATTGGTCACTGATAGGTGTCCTCTCTGATTGGGACAATTAAATACATACATGTTAGTTGGTTGGTGCATTCCAAGGGGGAAAGGCATTACCTATTCCCAGGTGAATATATAAGAGGCTGAAAGACAATGAAAAGCTTTCTTCTTACTCTGAAGCTTGAGGAAGAATCTAAGATTAGAGCCTACCCTTCTATCAATCCATGGGAGCTGGCAGTTAGCACAGGATCCAGTGTCTCTTGTAAGGACAGGGAAGGGTAAGTTTAGTACTAGCATAGTGCAGTAATAGCCTTTTTCTTTTGTAAATATACCTCCTATAAATCCTCAGTGCACTTTCTATTAAGTAAAAAGCTATTTATTTGCTCAACAGTTGTGTCTGTGATGTCATTTTTCTAAGGTAATATTTGGTTTCCACTAGCTGAGGTAAACTCTGTGTAACGTCCACACCCGAGAGAGACACACTCCCAGACTTTAAATTTGTGTAATTGCACATTTAATTATTCAAGTTTGTAAGCTTGAAGGAGGTGCCAGAAGAGAGTCTGGCTGGTTGCAGTGAAGACCTCAAGGACAGACACCTCTCTAAAAGCTGTTTCAGCCCTGAGGAGAGGTTGTTTGTCACATATTGGTTGGCAGTGGTGGGGTGATGATAGTGGACTATGTAGCACACTGAGATACAAAGTTTCCAGTGGAACAGTTACCTTAGTGTTGCAAAACAGGATATATAAGAGAATACATTTGTACAACAGTTTTATTTGTTTCAGTTAGCACAGTACAGCATAGCAGTAGAGAATGAGCTCACGGAGTATGACTCACTTACTGTGCCACAGTTTTGTGAAAAGTGCAAGGAAAGGGATTCAGCTTGAAGGTCTAAAAAGAAGCAGACCTCATAAGCTTCCCTCTTGGCACACGATCTTGAAGCAACCAGTCTCTGGGGTGAGTCAGAACTGATGTAGCAGACCCCCAAACCAACTGGAGGCACTCGCGACTGCAGCTGTTGCTGCAAGACAAGGCATTGGAGGTGAAAAGACTGGATACTGAAGACAAAGTAAGAAGGTTGGATGTAGAAACAAAAAGACTGGAAGCAGAGAAAGAACTGGAAGAAAAGAGACTGGCAGACAGAAAGAACATGAAGAAAAGAGAGAAAAAATGACCGTACTAGAAGGAGATGATGACCATGTGCAGCCAGCAAACTGTGAGTAATGGTGGAGTGAGTTTGCTTTAATGAAGCCAAATTAATTCTAAATTGTTGCCTCAGTTTAAAGAGGGAGATGTCCTCGATTTATTTTTAGGTCATTTGAGAGTATGTGACCAATTAAAATTAACTAAGGCTTCCTGGTCTACTTATCTCACACCCTTACTTAGGGGAGAGCTTTGCATGCATTTGCTAAAATGCGTAATGAAGACTATGCTGATTATGATAAAGTTAAAACAGTGCTGTTGAAACATTTTGAATTAACTGCTGAGGCTTATAGAAGGAAATTTAGAAGTTAAAGAAAAGCCCAGAAGACAGTTATGCAGAACTGCAGGTTCAACTGCGTACTTACCTTGATAGGTGGGTGGAGGGAGCTAAAGCAACCACTGTAGAACTAAGAAAAAGATGTATTGGTGAGAGAACAATTCCTTAAATTGTACCTGAGGACATGCTCGTGTATGGCGCCCTAGACCGGGCATGTGCCTCCTCAATAGAGTGGCAGCAAGTGCTGACATGTGTCTGTCTAGTCGCCCATACACACAGTGTAAGTATTATGGTGGGGGCAGCTCATGGCTATAAGGGATCCCATGGGAGGCAGCCCAAAGGAAATCAGCCTGCACCTGAGCCCAATGTAGAACCCTCTGGTTCTAAGGGAACTCAAGAGATAGGACCCAAGAAATGTCATATTTGCAATCAAGAGGGACACTTGAGATATAACTACCCTCAGAAACTGGTTAAGGAGCAACGGTATGGGGAGGGGGCAATCAAGAGCACTGGTGTGTTTGTAGGGTGCGTCCAGTCTGAAGAACCACTCTCCTCAGATGAGAATCTGCATCCCATTACAGTTAATGGAATAGTAACACAGGGACTGTGGGACACAGGTGCTGACATCTCCTGGTAAGACAGGATCTCATCCGGCAGAGCAGATGGTGCCTGTGAAATACTCCTGGGTCCGGGCATTCACAGGGCCACCAGTCCAATACCAATGGCTAGAGTCTTCCTGAGCTGGGAAGGGGGCCATGGAGAAAAGGAGGTGGGCATTGTAGAGGACCTACATGTAACTATGATTGTGGGGAAGGATTTGGACTCCAGGAAAACACTGGTGTGTGTTGTAACTCATAATCAGGCACAAGAGCAAGCTTCTGAGGGTGAAGAGGGGTTGACTCTGGGTAGTCCAGCCGCACACTCAGCAGCTGAGGAAGTGTCTAGCACAGGGAAGGGGCTGGCTAGAAGCAGCAGTCCAGAACCCCAGTCACAAATAAAGGAACCTACAGGACTTCCTTCTGAAAGGGCACTGTGAAGGGTCAGATGAGGGCAGCTGAGTGCTGCACAGTGAACTGACTCTACCTTGCAAAAACTGAGGGAAATAGCTCATGGGGCTGAGCATCCTCAGGGGATAAAGAGTCCATTTACTGGGACAATGGGCTGTTGTACAGAGAATGTACAACAGAAGAACGGCTAGATGGTGAGGTACTCCAGCAGCTGGTAGTCCCTAAGGTTCACCGTCAGCAGCTTTTCGCCCTCACCCTTTTTCAGGGCACTTGTGGGTGAGGCGCATTAAAAAGCATCTAATCAACAATTTCTTCTGGCCTGGTATTGGCAAGGATGTGGCAAATTATTGCAGGACTTGTCCACAGTGCCAGTGGGTGGGGAAAATGGAGGACAAGGCCAAGGCAGCTTTGGTGCCCCTGCCCATTACTGATGTACACTTCAAGAGGGTAGCTATGGACAGAGTGGGGCCATTGAGCACCCCAAGTTGCACTGGCAAGTGGTATATCCTGGTAGTTGTCGACTATGCCGCCAGATACCCAGAGGCAGTGTCCCTAACATCTTCTGAGGCAGAACCAGTGGCAGATGGACTGTTAGGAATATCTAGCCGGGTGGGCTTTCCCCAGGAGATGCAGTCAGATTGGGGTGCCAATTTCATGTCAAGCTTAATGAGTAGTTTTTGGGAGAAGTGTCGGGTAAAGCATCTCAAAACCTTCCCATACCATCCCCAAGCTAATGGTGTGGTGGAGCGATTAAATTAAATCCTTAACACCATGCTAAGGACTTTTGCTGATCAGCATAAGAGGGACTGGGACAAATATTTGCCTCCTCGCCTATTTGTATACAGGGTAGTCCCACAGGATTCCACAGGGTTCTCACCCTTCAAGCTCCTGTTTGGTCATAGTGTGCAGGGGAATCTAGATTTCCAGTAATTCAGGATGAATGGGAGGGTCACCTTGCCTCCCAAGGGGAGTCTGTTGTGGAGTATGTCCTGAACTTCAGGACCCACCTTAAGGAGCTCATGGGACTTGCTCAGGAGCACTTGGCCACTGCACAACAGCGGCAGAAAGTCTGGTATGACCGTGGGTCCTGAGCCAGAGAATATGAGGTGGGACAGCGAGTGATGGCACTCATCCCCGTCCAACAGAATAAATTACAGGCAGCATGGGAGGGGCCATTCTCCATTGTCCTAAAGGTTAGTGATGTTAATTACCTGATAGAACTACCAGACAGGAGATGCAGGTGAAAGTTGTATCATGGTAACATGCTGGAGCCCTACCATGAAAGGAAGGAATTGGTCCTCACTGTACGGTGCCCCAGAGGAGGAAACTGAGATGGATCAACTGGTGGACCTGCTTGGGAGGCCAGGTTGCATCCTCTGTGGACAACCTTACCCTCGCTGAACAGCTGACGCCAGTCCAGATTCAAGAAATTAGGGGTGTTCTAAGAGAATTTGAGGACATGTTCACAGGGAAACTGGGGTACACCATGATGGCAGAGCACCGTGTGGATACAGAGACCCAGGTTCCCCTGAAACAGTCCCCTTACAGAGTACCTGATTACATTAAGCAGACTGTGAAAGAGGAGCTCAAGGAGATGCTGGAACTTGGAGTAATCCAGGAAACTAGTAGCCCCTGGGCATCACCCATGGTACTGATCCCCAAAAGGGATGGCACCACACAATTCTGCATTGATTACCAGAGGCTTAATAGCTGCATGGAATCTGATGCCTATCCTATGCCCAGAACAGATGAGACCCTGGAGGAACTGGCGGGAGCCAAGTATCTGACCACTATAGACCTAACAAAGGGCTATTGGCAGGTACCTCTGACCCCTGCAGCCAGGGAGAGATCAGTTTTTGTTACTCAATTTGGTTTATACAAATTCAAGGTAATGCCATTTGGAATGAAGAATGCACCTGCAACCTTTCAACAGCTTGTGGATCGCATTCTGTCTGGGGTAGGTGACTTTGTATTGGCTTATATGGATGAAATAGCAATATACAGCCAGACCTGAAATGAGCACATCAAGAATGTATGGGATGTGTTCCACAGGTTAAAGAATGCAGGTCTGACAGTCAAGGTGGAAAACTGCCAGATAGGTATGGCAGAAGTGTCCTACCTTGGACACCGGGTGGGTAGTGGACACATCCACCCAGAGTATGCCAAGGTTGATGCCATCCTGGCCTGGCCTACTCCTACCACTGAGAAACAGGTCAGGGCATTTCTAGGGAAGCAGGGTACTACTGAAGGTTTGTTCCCTGCTATAGCGATCTGGCTAAATCCCTGACAGACTTAACCAAGAAGGGAAAGCCAGATACAGTGAAGTGGTCAGAAGGCTGTGAGGTCGTTTTTCAGGAGCTAAAGAAGACCTTAAGTGACCCAGCTATATTGGCTAGCCCCAATTATAGTTTAAAGTTTATGGTCCATGTGGATGCCTCAGATCATGGGCTGGGGGCTGTGCTGAGCCAAGTTACCCAGCATGGGGAGGAGCACCCAGTTGTGTACCTCAGTCGGAGGCTTTTTCCCAGAGAGGAGGCCTATGCCACACTCGAGAAGGAATGCTTGGGAATAGTGTGGCCCTGCAGAAGCTGCAGCCTTACCTATATGGGAGAGAATTCACTGTGGTCACAGATCATAATCCCTGATTTGGCTTCATAGGCCATGTGGGCAAAATGAAAAACTAATACATTGGAGTTTGGTACAGTAGGCATACAACATGATCATCCAGCATCGCAGTGGCAAACAAATGCAAATGTGGATGGGCTATGTAGACAGGGCTAATGGCATGACTGGATACTTTGGGCATTTCCCAGTAGTTGCATGAATAGCTGTGTCACTTGGGGTGGCCCAAGGAACATGCCTTCTTCATCTGGGAGGGGAAGATGTGACAGAAATGGTAAGGAAAGACTTAATGGTTTGGATTCTGTAGGTGCCTTATTAGAAACATAGAAACATAGAATTTGATGGCAGATAAGGACCACTTGGCCCACCCAGCCTGCCCATTTCCCTACCTAATAGACAAGCTGCAGATCCTAGTTAACCAGCAGCCTACTTCTTCCTTCCCTCACCCCCTAGAATTGCCTTATGACTGTCCGATGCATGCTTAAATTCCACCACTGTTTTTGACTCCACAACCTCCTCTGGAAGGCCGTTCCATGCATCCACAACCCTCTCTGTGAAAAAATACTTCCTTAAATTACCTCTGAGCCGCTGCTCTATCTTCAAATTGTGCCCTTGTTCTTCCACACCTCTTTTTGAAAGATGCTACCCTCTTGGACTTTGTTGATTCCCTTGAGGTACTTAAAGTTTCTTCATGTCCCCTCTCCTCCTTTCCTCGAGGCTATACATATTAAGCTCCTTAAGTCTCTCTTCATATGTCTTCCAGTGCAGACCCTGCACCATTTAGTTGCCCTCCTCTGGACAGCTTCCATCCTGTCCATGTCTTTGGGAGATTGGGTCTCCAGAACTGCATGCAGTACTCAGATGGGGTCTGACCAGCTGTCTGTACAGAGGAATAATAACTTCCTGTTTTCTACTGGTGATGCCTCTCCTATGCATCCCAGTATCCCCCACCCTCCTTTCTGCCCTCTCACATTGCTTGCCCACCTTTAGGTCATCTGATATGACTACCCCCAGGTCCCTTTCCATTTTTATTGTTGTTAGTATCACACCCCCCATTGTGTACTCTTCCCCTGGGTTTTTGTTTCCCAGGTGCATTACCTTGCACTTCTTAGCATTGAATCTAAGCTGCCATACATTTGACCATTCTTCTAACCTTGCCAAGTCCCTTCTCATCCTTTCCACCCCACCTTGTGCATCAACTCTGTTGCAGATCTTTGTGTCATCTGCAAAGAGACATACTTTTCATTCCAGTCCCTCTGCAATGTCACTTATAAAGACATTGAAGAGGACCGGTCTAATACTGAACCCTGCGGTACCCACTAGTAACCCCCTTTCTTCAGAGTGGACCCTATTTACTATTACTCTCTGTGTCCTGTTCTCAGCCAATTCTTTACCCAGGCTGTCATCTTGGGACCCACTCCCAGGCTGGCTAACTTGTATATTAATCTTCTGTGTGGGATTGTCCAATGCCTTCTAAAGTCTAGGTAGGCCATGTCCACAGCCCCTCCCTGATCTACTACTTTGGTCACCCAGTCAAAGAAATCTATCAGATTTGTCTGGCATGACCTTCCTGCTGTGAATCCATGCTGCCTTGGGTCCTGTGCCCTCTGGCCTCTAGATACTGGACAATTCTTTCCTTCAGAAGTGATTCCATCATTTTCCCTACCACTGAGGTTAAACTAACAGGTCTGTAGTTTCCTGCTTCTGCCTTGCTCCCACTTTTGTGAAGGGAATCACTTCTGCCTCCTCCAGTCCTCGGGTACCATCCCATCCTCCCATGATTTGTTAAGAGGGTAGTCAGTAGTGTCACTAGTTCTACCCTTAGTTCTTTTAGAATTCTGGGATGAAACCCATCAGGCCCCATTGCTTTGTCCACCTTCGGTTTTAAGAGTTCTTTCAGAACCCTTTCTTCTGTAAATGGGCTGGTATCAACTTCTGTATCCAGATTGTTTCTACTGTTTGTTTTAGGTACCTCCCCCTCTTCCTTTGTAAATACTGAGCAAAAATATTTGTTTAGTATCTCTGCCTTTTCACAGTCACCCTCTGTCCACCCTCCCTCCCATTTATTAAACCTCACTATCCCTCCTTTGGTCTTCCTTTGCTCCCTGATGTACCTATAAATGGTTTTATCCCCTTCTTAACTGAGTTGGCTATCTTTCCTCGGTTTGGGCCTTTGCTGTTCTGACTGCCTTCCCAGTTTCCTTTGCTTTAACTGATACAGTTCTCTGTCCTGCTCCTTCTGTGATTCCTTGTACTTCCTGAATGCTTTCTTTTCTCTTGAACCTTCACTGCCACTTCCTTTGAGAACCATAGTGGTTTCTTACATCATTTCATTTTGTTTATTTGCTTCACACAAAGGCTCGTTACCTCTGTGATGGCAGTTTTTATTATTCCCCATTGTTCTTCCACCCCTCCTTCCTGCCCATTTGCTAGTGCATTCCTTAGGCACTCACCCATTTTGGCAAAGTCAGCCCTCCTAAAGTCCAGTACTTTTGCCTTTGTATGGATTGACTCTATTGCTGTGTTTATTGTGAACCATACTGTTCGATGGTCGCTAGTTCCCAGATGGATACCCACTTCTACATCTGTGATCCTCTCTTCATCTCCATTTGAGAGAACCAGGTCTAAGATTGCTCCCTCTTGAGTGGGCTCCAATACTAGTTGTCTAAGGCATGCCCCTGTAGGGCATCTAGAATAACCCCACTCTTCAAAGTGGCTGCTGCAACTGCACTCCAGTTAACATCTGGCATATTAGATCACCCAACAGCAATATCTCCCTTTTTCTGCCATTCTAAGTATACTTTCTATCATTTCCTTGTCCATTTCCTCCCCTGAGAAGGGGTCTGTATACAACCCTGTGTAGATTGTGGTGCGATTGCCGGTCTCCAAATTACCCAGTGCTTTTTCCTCCCTGTTTTCCCTTTGTTCTGTTGCTTTGATTCCTTCCTTATGTAAAGAGCTCCTCCTCCTCCTCTTTTACCCTCACTGTCCCTCCTGTAGATAGTGTATCCTGGTATGTTTACATCCCAGTCATGGTTTTGTGTGAACCATGTTTCTGTGACTGCCACGATATCCAGATGTTCCTCCTCCATCAAGGCCACTAATTCAGAAGCTTGTTACTCAGACTACAGGCATTGGTACTCATTGCTCTCCAGTTTTGATGGCTTTACTTTCTGTTGCAGCATCCCCCACTGACCTTTCTACCTCTGTCTTTTTCTCATTTAGTACCCTGTTTTGAAGGGAGAGGCTGGGATTTTCCTTTTTTTAGCAGTCTGAAAAAAACACACTCATGCAAGCTGAGAAATCCAGCTTGTGGAATTCTCAGTCCTCCTTAGCTACTAGATAAGAGCTAGGTCATAAATCTTGAGTGGACATCTCCACACACACAGACCTGTCCACACATACAGGCCAGTTTGAATGGATTGGTTCATTCAAATATAAATTTAAGATTAAAAAGGATTATAATTGGTCACTGATAGGTGTTCACTCTGTTTGTGAAAATTAAATACATATATGTTAGTTGGTTGGTGCATTGAAAGCAGGAATAGGCATTACCTATTCCCAGGAGAATATATAAGAGACTGAAAGACAATGAAGAGCTTTCTTCTTACTTTGAAGCTTGAGGAAGAATCTAAGATTAGAGCCTACCCATCTAGCTATGTCAATGGATGCTAGCAGTTAGCACAGGATCCATTGTCTCTTGTAAGGACAGGGAAGGGTAAATTTAGCACTATCATAGTGCAGTAATAGCCTTTTTCTTTTTGTTATTTAAAAACATTTGTTTACTTTTCCTGTATCAGTGATATTCTCTTGGGTTGTAAATATATATCCTGTAAATGCTCAGTGCACTTTCTGTTAAGCAAAAAGCTATTTATTAGCTCAACAGTTGTGTCTGTGATGTCATTTTTCTAAGGTAATATTTGGTTTCCACTAGCTGGGGTAAACTCTGTGTAGCATCCCCCACCCAAGAGATACACACTACCAGACATTAACTTGTGCAATTGCACATTTAATTATTCAAGTTTGTAAGCTTGAAGGAGGTTCTGGAAGACAATCCGGCTGGTGGCAAAGAATACCCAAATACAGACACCTCTCTAAAAGCTGTTTCAGTCCAGAGGAAGAGGTGGGTTGTCCCATTCAGTGCAAATGTTTTTCTTATCACTGTTTTCCTTACAAAAAGACAAATGTTTTCCCTAAGTTCATTGGTTCAGTATCTATATGATCTGACAATACTAGTCCATCTTAATGTATTGCATGTTGAGCCCTTACATAGATTATTAAGTATTTCTTTCAGTGGCTCATGATTTTAACTTTTTAATTTTGGTACTCCTTAACACACTGTGGGTAATTACAAGCCCTGCTCTAGTCTCTTTTCTTACCGCAAGAGTTACAAGGGGGGCATTTTCACCAGTTTTGCCAATATGGAGAGACTTTTGTTTTCTTCATTTGTCCATTTGTTTTATCTTTCCTCCATAACTTTCCGATTCTTTCTCACTCTTTTTTTTTCTTTTACATTCCATCTTTTGTTAATAGTCCAGCCAAGGCCACAATGTTTGCTGTTTCTGTAATAGCAATTTGCTCAGTAGGTACTTTTATTGTTTGTTTGTTTTTTACAGTTAGCTTTACATTCGATTGCCCTTTACCATGTTACTCACCTCTGTCACCTTTATTATGCTTGAACACACCTTCAAAGTAAAGTGAAAGTAATATAACTATTTAATTCAATAGATCATTCCCCATTTGTCTTGATTTTTAACACATGTAGCCCCATATGTAATAACTTAAAACCAACATCCTGATCATACAATTCACTATTTTCTTTTTCTACAGATTGTTGATGTATAACCATAATATTCTTTTGTGCATGTTTTTTATGAGTTCATGACCTATTCCATAAATGAGGGATGCCCAAAGGATAAAGAAGACATAATCTCTGCACATATAAAACTTTCAAAATCCACCAAGTAAGATTTTGATTTTAGTGTCATTTTTATTAGTATCCCTTTCTGTTAAAGTTTGTTCATTGATAGCAGAAACCAAATGACCTTGGCAATACTTTTTTAAATTAGAACCTTTACTATTTTCCACTTGCTACACTTCTACATTGTTTCCTATTCCTTCACAATTTTTATTAAAGCAACACTGTCAACTCCCCTTAGGTCTCAAAGTGTCCCTAATTTAAAAACACATTTTATGATTGTTCACATTCTGTAGAGATTCTTGATGCAGATAGACATTTGATTCAGAGTTGTTTTTCTTTTAAGCAGTGAAAAACTGACTACCCACCACACTGGTGCTATCACTCTAAAGCATGTTTGTTTACATTTCTTAACCAGCTCCCTCTACATATGTCCAGGACTCAGGAACACACCCAACACAGTCTAGCTGCTAATTATGTAGTGGTAGCAGAGGAAACTGTTATATCATGAGTGACTTCACTGGTTAAGTGTGTTTCTAATGTTCAGGAGTAGTTCAATTATATGAAGCAGGACAAAGCTGGTCATAGCTATGCATTACCATGCATTTCAGTTCTAATAAGTAAGGAGGCAGATAAAGCAATCAACAGCATCAATGAAATTTAGAGTAAGTAGTCAATCATAAAATGTGGATTTTTACCTAAAAATAATATAATGCAAAAAAGGTTGACAGTGTTCCTTTAACATTAGCCAAGTTACTGAGCTCCCTTGCATCTAAATTAAAGAATTCTACCAACCCTTTGATTTCCAGTAAAAGGTGATGTTCTTCAATGGTGGGTAATGAATGAGGCAGTTTTGGTGGAAACAGGTGGTGATAAGGCAGAAGCACTAAATGATTACTTCTGTCCTGTATTTATTAAGGATAAGAGGGGGTGATACCCAAGGGGGGAGGGAGGGCAGAAACAAAGGAAGAGGGTTGACAGATGGGGGAATCATGGAGGCCAGGATTCTAAAGGGTTTGAGGGCACTAAGAGTATACAGGGCCCCAGGCCCAGATGGCATCCACCCCAGGGTACTGAAGAACCTGGCAGAGGTCCTGGTGGGACCTTTGGAAAACCTTTTTCATGCCTCACTACACTCAGGATATGTACTTAAGGATTTGAGGATGGCTCATGTGGTGCCCCCCACAAGAGCAGACTGAAGGATGAATAATGGAACTACTGACCAGTGAGCCTCACATCCATCATGGGTAAGCTGATGGAGACTATCCTAAAGGAAAGTCTGGCAGCTCCTCCTGGAAGCCAGAGGACTACAAGACAGCAGACAGCATGGCTTTGGAAGTGGTAGATCCTACCAAACCAATCAGATGGAGTTATATGACTGGGTAACTAGTCGGTTGGATGGGGGCCATGCAGTGGATGCTCTGTACCTGGATTTCAGTAAGACATTTGACTTACTGCCACATGGGAGGCTGGGAAGTAAATTAGATGGCACAGGAGTGATGCAAAGTGGGTGGGATGAGTAAGGAACCAGCTTCAGGGAAGACAACAGAGGGTGATGGAGGATGGGGAGCTCTCATCCCTAAGGGTAGTGATGAGCAGTGTTCCACAAGGCTCAGATTTGGAACCAGTGTTGTTTGGGATATTCACTGTAGACACATCATTGGGCATAAAGAGCAAGGCCAGTCTATTTGTTGATGACACCAAGATGGGTCCAGTGGTGGATCCTCTAGGGAGATGGTAGGGGTTGCAGGATGATCTGGCAAAGTTGGAAACCTCATCTGACACCTGACAACTGGGGTTCAATGCCAAAAAGTACAAGGCGCCATATTCTAAAGTGAAAAACCCAAGGAGGAGTTACCAGTTGGTTGGAGTGCAGCTAGCCAAGACAGAGGAAGAGAAGGATCTGTGGGTGCTCATTATAGGGAGAAGGAACAACTCAGCACAATGTAGGAAGGCATCTGCAAAGGCCAACAAAATGCTGGGCTGCATTGCAAGGGGTATATCCTCAAGGAGGGTGGAGGTGATTCTGCCACTGTATTGATCATTGGACTGTATCTGGAGTACTGCATGCAGTACTGGTACCCATATCTGAAGAGGAACATTAAGTTACTAGAGGGGGAGCAGCAAAGGGTGACAAAGATGATCAAGGGGCTGGGGAACTTATCATATGAGAGGAGGCTGAGGGAGTTGAACATGTTCTCAATGGAGGAGAGGAGGGATGGGAGGATATGACTGAAACCTTCAAGTACATGAAAGGAATAAACAAGACAGTCACAGAGGGGCTGTTCAAGGTAAGGGAGGGGAGGGAAACCTGGGGCCATTATATGAGACTAGAGGGAGGAGGTTTCAAGAGGGTGATGAGGAGACACTTTTTTATAGAGAGGGTGGTAGCTGGACAGAATGAATTACTGGCAGAAGTAGTATCCTGTAGAACAGTGGAATGCTTCAAAAGGGGCTGGAATAGGGCAAGGGGGAGGGTCCAGGAATGGGAAAGGTGGGAGCGTGGGGCAGCTGCAGAATAAGGGGTGCTAGCTGCACATTCAAGCAGACTTGATAGACCACTAGGCCTTTCTCTGCTGGCAAATGTTGTATGTTAATGTGACTCTCCTTCATGTATCAGAGAGGAGGTATATTTACATATCATAGAAACATAGAATTTGATAGCAGATAAGGACCGCTTGGTTCACCCAGTCTACCCATTTCCTTACCTGATGGATAAGCTGCAGATTCTAGTCAACAGCTTGCTTCCTCCTGCCCCCCATTAGAATTGCCTTATGCCTGTCCCATACATTCTTGAATTCTCCCACTGTTCCTGACTCCACAACCTCCTCAGGGAGGCTGTTCCATGCATCCACAACTCTCTCTGTGAAAAATAATTTCTAACATTACCTCTAAGCCATTCCCCCCTCTATCTTGAAATTGTGCCCCCTTGTTCTTGCACATCTCTTCTTCTGAAAAATACTACCCTCTTGTACCTTGTTAATTCCCTTGAGATACTTGAAAGTTTCTATCATGTCCCCCCTCTCCCTCCTTTCCTCAAGGGTATACATATTAAGCTGCTTTAGTCTCTCCTCCTATGTCTTCTGGTGCAGACCTTGCACCATTCTGGTTGCCCTCCTCTGAACAGCCTCCTCTCTGTCTATGTCTTTGCAGAGATGGGGAGTCCAGAATTACACACAGTACTCCAGATGGGGTCTCACTAACTGTCTGTAAAGAGGGATAACAACCTCCTGTTTTCTACTATTGATGCCTCTCTCTATGCATCCCAGTATGCCCCCAGCCCTCCTTAATGCCTTCTCACATTGCTTGCCCACCTTTAGGTCATCTGATATAATTACTCCTAGCTCTCTTTTGATTTTTGTTGCTGCTTTTATTAACTCACCACCCATTGTGCACTCTTCCCCTGGGTTTTTGATTCCCAGTTGCATTACCTTGCACTTCTTTGCATTGAATCTGAGCTGCCACGTATTTGACCATTCCTCGAGCCTTGCCAAGTCCCTTTTTATTCTTTCCACCCCACCTTGTGTATCAACCCTGTTGCAGATCTTTGTGTCATCTGCAAAAAGGCATAACTTTCCTTTCAGGTGCTCTCCAATGTCACTTATAAAGATATTAAAGAGGACTGGTCCCAGTACCGAACCCTGCAGTACCCCCACTAGTTACCCTCCTTTCTTCACTGTGGACTCCGTTTGCTATTATCTTTTGTGTCCTGTTGTCCAGCCAGTTTTTTATCCAGGCTACCACCTTTGGACCTACTCCGAGGCTGGCTAGCTTGTATATTAATCTTTTGTGTGAGACTGTGTCGAATGCCTAACTAAAATCTAGGTAGACCATATCCACAGCCCCTCCCTGGTCTACTACTTTGGTCACCCAGTCAAAGAAATCTATTAGGTTCACCTGACATGACCTTCTTGCTGTGAAACCATGCTGCCTTGGGTCCTGTGCCCCACTGGCCTCTAAGTGCTCAACAGTTCTTTCCTTCAGAAGTGATTCCATCATTTTCCCTACCACTGAGGTCAAACTAACTGGTCTGTAGTTTCCTGCCTCTGCCCTGCTCCCACTTTTGTGAAGTGGAATCACATTTGCCCTCCTCCAATCATCAGATACCACTCCATCCTCCCATGATTTGTTAAAGAGAGTAGTCAGTGGTGTTACTAGTTCTAACCTTAGTTCTTTTAGTATTCTTGGGTGAATCCCATCAGGCCCCATTGCTTTGTCCACCCTCAGTTTCAAGAGTTCTTTCAAAACCCTTTTTTCGTGAATGGACTGGTATCGACCCCCTATTCAGAGTTTCCCCCTTGTTTGGTTTAGGCACCTCCTCCACCTCATCTGTTGTGAATACTGATCAGAAATATTCATTCAGCATCCCTGCTTTTTCTCTGTCACCCTCTGCCCACATTTCTTCCTCTTTATTAAGCTTCAGTATCCCTCCCCTGGTCTTTCTTCGCTCCCTAATGTACCTATAAAAATTTTTATCCTCCTTCTTAACAGAGTTGGCTATCTTTTCCTCAGTTTGTGCCTTTGCTGTTCTGACTGTCTTCCCTGCCTCCTTCTGCTTTAACTGATAAAGTTCTCTGTCCTGCCCCTTCTGTGTTTCCTAATATTTTCTGAATGCTATCCTTTTCTCCTTAATCATCCCTGCCACCTCTTTTGAGAACCATAGTGTTTTTTCCTTCATTTTGTTTTATTGATTTGCTTCACACAAAGGCTTGTTGCCTCTGCAGTGGCTGTTTTGATTATTCCCCATTGTTCCTCCACCCCTCCCTCTTGCCCATTTGCTAGTGCTTTTCTAAGGCACTCTCTCATTTTCCCAAAATCAGCCTTCCTAAAGTCCAATACTCTTGTTTTTGCATGGCTTGACTCTATGGCTGTGTTTATTGTGAACCACACACTGTTTGGTGGTCACTTGTTCTAAGATGGCTACCCTCTTCTAAATCTGAGATCCTTTCTCCTTCCCCATTTGAGAGTACCAGGTCTAGGATTGCTCCCTCCCGAGTGGGTTCCAACATTAGCTGCCTGAGACATGTCCCCTGTAGGGCATCAAGAATGACCCTGCACTTGGATGTGCCTGCAGCAAAGGTACTCCAGTTAACATCTGGCATATTCAGGACCCCCATCAACAATATCTCACCTTTTTCTTCCATTTTAAGGATGCCTTCTATCATTTCCTTGTCCATTTCCTCCCCCTGAGATGGGGGTCTGTACACAACCTCCATGTGGATTGTGGTGCCATTTCCTGTCTCCAAGGTGACCCATAGTGACTCATCAGCTTCCTGTTTACTGTTTAGTTCTGTTGCTTTAATCCCTTCCCTTATATAGTGAGCTACTCCTCCTCCTCTTTTACCCACCCTGTCCCTCCTGTAGACTGTGTATCCTGGTATGTTGACTTCCCACTCATGGTTCTCTGTGTACCATGTTTCAGTGACTGCCACAATATCAAGGCATCCCTCTTTCATTAAGGCCACTAGTTCAGGGAGCTTGTTGCACAGACATAGGGCATTGGTACTCATCACCTTACATTTATTTTTATGGACTTACCCTTTCAGCCTCATCCCTGTCCTTAACACCTTTTTTCTGCTTTATCCCTGTCCTGCTCCCTACTGACTTCTCTGCCTTGGTGTTTACCTCTCTAACTACTGTGCTTTGTGGGGATGCTGGGATTTCTGTCTTTTCAGTGCCTCTGGCTAGTTTAAATGCTTGCCAATGAAGCATTTAAACCTGTCACCTAGGATCCTGGATCCCCCTGACAGATGCAGACCATCATGCCAGTATAAGTCTGCATCCCTCCAGGTGACTCCCCAGTCCCCAATGAAGCCAAAACTCTGAGCTCCACACCAGTTTTTCAACCATTCATTGAATCCCATGATGTGGAATACCCTAGCATCATCCTTGCCATAGACAGGCAGCACCTGGTTTCTTAAATTCTCACTATCAAATTTCTACCCACTGGGCAGGATTCACAAAGTGTTTTGGGACTTAGTCCCACTCCACAACGCCAGCTGTGCTTTGAAATTGGTGTAGCTGCAGAGCAGCTGATCCACAGCTGCAGCGTTTGCAGAGGGTGTTACAGCAGGTCCCACTGGCCGTAGCAGCCTCCCGCAGCTGCGGTGCTGTCCCTGGCAACAGCACCTGCAAGCTGCTATAATCCATGGAGCTGGTTGTACTCCGACTCCACCATAGTGAACACCTGCAGCTGTGACAAGTGGCAACCCACTAGTGCCGAAGTTTTCCCACAGCTGTGGGACCTTTCCTGATGTTCATGAATCCTGCCCTCTAGATCTAAATGGTGCCAGAGTAACAAAATAATTTTAAATTTTTGACTCCTAGTTCTGTTTGTTCAGTAACTACTTTTTTTTCTTTTTGGAAGCAGCTCTGGCCTTATTCATTGCTTTACCATCATTCTGAATTGTTACTTTTTTCCTCCCAGCCATAATATCTAGTTTACACATTATTTGAAAGCAGGAACTTAATAAAGGCAGTCAGTATAATCAATATGGTAAGGGGTGCAGTCAAACCAACAAACAGTTGCAAATATCAATTTAGCATGATAGTGAAACAAATGTAAAGCAAGAAAAAAATACACTTTTTGGTGAAATATTACCAGAATTGCAAAAAAGTTCCAGGCAACTCTTTTTATCCTCAGGGGTTTCCATCCATGAGGGCCAGGTCCTTTCTGTGCACACAAAAGTCCCAAGTCCTCTAAAAAAACCTTTGTTCAGGAGTAGAGATGTCTTTGTACCTATTGTTGATATCCCAACACCATGAGGGTTCATTTTAATTTGAGGTTTTCAGGCTCCAAATAATGACTGTTGCTGAACCACACCTTAATTAACTTCTGAAAGTCTTAATTTTCTTGGCAAAATAAATGAGCTCTTGAGTTCCAACAAGGCTTAAAAATGTAAGGAGTATTTACCAGCCTTCTAACATCTTTCAAATGTCTTATTTAACTTTTTTTTTCCTCCTCATGTTAAAAACTGGTAATGGGGTAAAACATTTCTCCCTCTCTCTCTCTCTCTCTCTCTCTCTCTCTCTATATATATATATATATATATATATATATATATAAATAGAAAATGCAAGTGCCCATTAAATCATCACTTGTACAATCATGTTAAAACAAAATGCTGAATTTTAAAACAAAATGCCAAATTAGAAACATAAATCACTATGTTGTATAAAATCAGAATGGATGTGTATAAAAATAGAGCAAATAGAAAACTGAGCAGCTTAATCAAAAAGATCTTACTTCTTTTTACAC
This sequence comes from Neoceratodus forsteri, assembly GCA_016271365.2. NCBI lineage: Eukaryota > Metazoa > Chordata > Ceratodontiformes > Ceratodontidae > Neoceratodus > Neoceratodus forsteri. Next base: position 1,183,888,995 of record CM057458.1, read on the forward strand.
AAGGTTCAGTATACAGTAAGAATGGATAGAATTTATAATGTGTTGAACATTGATTCTGACCAGGATCACCAAGACAAAGTGAATCTTTGCTAGGTAATGATCTTAAAATGTAAAATATTGAAACTGATTCAAATTCAGCTTTGCATAAATGGCAACTTTAAAAAAACTGGTCCAATTGAGTTGGTTAAAGTAAAACAATATACAGAGCCAGCAACACATCCCTTTCACTAGTGGCTGTAAAGACTGATATCATTCCAATGAAGAGTTAATGGAAGGATGTCATTTACAGAACGTCAGCTAATGGTCCAGAAAACCTGGGTTTCTTTTGGTTTGAAAATGGAATCAAATAAATTTAAAAGTTGTATTTTTTTCAGTTATGTTAAGGAAAACAAGTAATATAATTAAACTTTCCTACAATAGAGGTTACTGTAGTAAAGATTCTCAATCAGAATGTGTTGATTAACAATGCTTCCCTTCAGTCCATGGCTCTCTTATTTCCACCAGCTCCCAACTTTATATCTTTGTATTCCATTTCCATCCTCCATCCTGGTACCAGACTCCTCTCTATTTTTGGTATCACACAGAAGCTCCAGCCCTTCCACAGCTCGTGTAGTTCTTGCTGATCTAGGTCACTCCAGCAACTAGGCTAAGAGAAGAGGTAAATAAAGCAGAAACATTCTTAAGTGCAGCAGTTACACACAGCTTAAAAACCATTGCACGTACTGTACAAAAAAATAATAATAAACTATACAAGCAATAACATAAACACCAGTCTGAAGTGACATGGCTTTTAGTTATCATAAAAACATGAGAAATATGCAGGCTAATGCAGGTAGTGTCTTGCATACCAGAACACCTTCTTGGGTAAAGCATACTCCCTTTAGTCAAACATCTACTCCAAAGCTAATTTCCAACTTCTGGATATGCATTTGGGTCAAAATATGTGCTTAGTAGCTTTCTCAGCCAGCTTGCAGTAGAAACACAGGTCATTTAAGGTAGCAACTTCCAGTTATCATGTAAAAATACAGACAAATAATTCAACTGCCTTGCTAGGCAACAATGGTGTACCTGTAAATAATAGAAACAGATATATAAAGTTTCTAGATTGCCTTCTTGGCCTTCAAACTTTAAATTGATGCTTGCTACAGAGGACATATGTCAGGATGCATCAATGATTAATGTTCTAAATTTAGGTGTACGGTATTCACAAGCTTTGTCTAGCAGCCAGATTATTAATAAAAGAGGCTTTCTGGTAGGTGCACAGCTGTATATAAATCCCAGAATAACTTATCTATTAAGGAATATTATATATGCATAGCTAAGAGAGACTGTGATTAAGATTTCACATTATTGTTTACTCTGTCAGGAAACACTGATGATTTCTTTTTTGCTTTCAGAAAGTAAACCATGTCTTATTTTTTTTTTTCTTGGTGTTCTTCTCATTTGATCTTTGGCTAACTGCTAAGACAGATTTGGTTAATGCTGCTACATAACATAACTTCATACCTGCTCTATTAAGTAATGGTAACATTTTCTTTTTATCTGCTGTTTTTTAGCCCATGATATTTGCTTGGATATTAAGTAACATTAGTACATATAAATTGCAATGCTAAATACAATCACAACAGAACGTGTGTTTTCAGCATTAATGTACAGAGGTCACAGTAAGACCACTGTTCTATAAGAAATGCATTCATAGAAAGTTTCCCCTTCCCATGACAATGTTAATGATAAGTGAAATATAAGAAAAAATTATGCACCTTAGTAATTATGTTTCTTCAAATGGAGTCTTGCTGTATTCTAACTATTGCAGTTAGCCCCAGCACTCAAACTGCCCCAGAGAGTAGAAGGTTAATTTCTATGCAAAGCTTAGAACATTGAGCTTGAGCTTGGTTCAGATCTCTGTCTGCTGCACTTTGAAGTGCAACTGTCAGATTCTTATGAGCTAACACTAACTAACTACTATGTGGAAACTGTAAAATGTTTACTAGCCAAATGGCAACCAAATATTTTGGATCCCCGATAGACTCAAGTCAAGAAATCCAAAATGAAAAGCCAGGTAGTGAACAAATTAAGACATTTAAATTAATAATATAACCCATTCTTCCTCTCTAAAAGGAAGGATGACCCAAATGCACCCCTGAGGTGCAACACTACACCAGCCAGCCCACTTCCCAAAAACAGGTTCTGAGAGGGGAGGTAGGGAGGGAGGGAGGTCAGAATACAGCAATACTCCATTAGAAGAAACATAATTACTAAAGTGAGTAATTTATTCTTCAAACAACATGACGTTTTGCTGTATTCTGACTATTGCAGACTACCAAGCAGTACCTCCATGGAGGAGGGACTCAAAACCTACCTTGGGAATCGGCTCTGCAGTACTACTGTACCAAACTGAGTGTCACTCCTAGTCTGGATGTCCAGAGATTAATGTTTGGTAAATGTATGGACTGTTTTCCAGGTGACTGCTTTACGTATCTCTAGCAAAGGAATATCCCTGGATGCAGCCAGGGAAGCAGCTGTACCTCTAGTCAAATGAGCCCTCAGGCCTGAGGGAGGTATTTTGCCTAGCTTCTCATAGCAAATTGAATACAAAAGACAATCCAGCTGGCAATAGTTCTTGTGGCAGGTTTGCCCTTACCCGCTTCCCATAATTGAGAAAATGACTGAAGGAGTCAACCCTGTGAGCCTTATTATGCTCAATGTAGTAATTAAGGGCTCTCTGACATCCAAACTGTGCACATTTCTTTCTCCTGAAGAAGAATGATCAGTGAAGAACACAGTGAGAGACATAAATTGGTTCAGATGAAAATCTGAAACCACTTTAGGTAAAAACCTCCTATTAATTCTAAGGACCACCTTATCTCTATGGAATGAAATAAAATTGGGCTCCACTGACAGAGCTTGCAATTCACTGATACGCCTGGCAGAGGTAATAGCTACCAGGAACACAGTTTTCCAAGTCAAGTACTTAAGCTCTACTGAAGACAAAGGCTTGAATAGGGGTTGCATAAGCTGAGCAATGCAAACATAAAGATCCCAAGCAGGGGTAGGATCCCTAAAGGGGGGATTGGTATGAAGCAGTCTCTTGAAAAATTTACAGAATACAGGATGATTTGACAGTGAGGAAGGCTTTCCCACTGACATAAAACCAGAAACAGCTGACAAATGTACTTTGAGAGTAGCTGGTCTGAGGCCTAGGCCATTAAGATGAACCATATAATCCAGAACTGTAGACAATTCAGCAGTGTCTGGGGATACATGCTTCTTGGAAGATCAAATGCTGAATCTTTTCCATTTGGATTTATAAGTTTTTCTGGTGGCAGGCTTTCGAGAGATTTTGAGAATATCCAGAACCCCTTGGGACAGATGCAAATCTGCATGCTCTAACTCTTCAAGAGCCATGCCTTGAGATTAAGAAACTGAAGATTGGGGTACCAAATCCTCCCCTGATAGGAGGTTAACAGGTTGTAATTTCTGGGAAGAGGCAGCGGAAGATGGACTGCTGGGGACAGCAACAGGGGATACCAAGGCTGTCTGGCCCAGTCTGGAGCCAACGAAATAACTTTGCAAGGTTGTGACCTTACCTTGATCAGAACCTTGAACAGTAGAGGAAAGAGAGGGAAGGCATATGGAAATTTCCCTTCCCAGTTCAAAATCAGAGCATTCAGAGGGACTGAGCCCGAGACTGCGGGTCTGCAACAAGACAGAGGAAGAAGGTGATTGTCTGGGGCTACAAAGAGATCCATCTCTGGAGTGCCCCACTTTGAAAAAATCACTTTCAACACCAGAGGGTTCAGGGACCATTCATGATGGCCCTGGGAGATCCTGCTCAATACATCTGCTAGCACATTGTCCTTCCCTGGAAGGTGGACAGCAATCAGAGAGGTCTGCAGAGAATAAGCTAGGGACCACAGTTTTATGGCTTCTGTGCACAAGGCCATGGACTGAATGCCTCCTGCTTGTTGATGTACCACATGGTGGTGGTGTTGTCTGTCCTGACCTGAACCACCTTGTTCTACATTGACTGAGAGAAAGCTTGCAGGGCCAGAAAGACCACACTGAGTTCCAAGAGATTGATATGAAGAAGGGATTCCTGAGGGGATCACAGTCCCTGGGCTGTGAGAGACCCCAGATGGGCTCCCCCACCCCAATAGAGAAGCATCTATGGTTAGGACCACAGAGTGAGACTGAATGATGAAGGGGACTCCTTGCCTGAAGTTGCTCTGATCCTGCTACCATTGGAGAGCCAGGATCAGAATCTGGGTCACTGGAACTAGTTTGGTTAGAGAATCTTTCTTCTGAGACCAAAAGGCCTTCAGGTGAAACTGAATGTCCCTCATCTGAAATCTGGCCCCTTGGGCCATTGCTACCATGTGGCTCAGAAGCTGAAGAAAGTGCCTTGCTAGCTGAGAGACCAGAAGGTGGAATGAAGAAGCCAGTTCTACAATAGCCCTTGCTCTTTCCAGGGGAAGAAAAGCTGTTGCTTTGGCTGTATCCAACTCTGCCCTATGAAGGTGAGGAGCTGTACAGGCTCAAGAACTGACTTGGGAAGATTGAGAAGGAATCCTGAGGAAGTGAGCACTTGCTGAGTCACTTGAAGGTCTGGCTTGACTTGGTCTGGGGGCTGACCCACAATGAGCCAGTCGTCCAGGTATGGAAATATGGAAATATTTTTCCTTCTTAAAAAGGCCACTACTACTACTAGGCATTTTGTGAATATCCTTGGAACTGATGTCAGACTGAAGGACATAGCTTTGAACTGATAACAGCCTGAAGGCAATTCAGTACTTTCTGTGGGAGCACCTGATGGGAATGTGAAAGTAGGCATCCTTTAAGTCCAGGGAGGCTAGCCAGTCCCCTGGCCTTAGAGATGGAAGAATTATTCCCAGATTCACCATTTTGAATTTTGGTTTTAAAAGATGTTTGTTCAAGTATCTTAAGTCTAGGATGGCTCGCCACTCCCCTATCTTTTTTGTGATAAGAAAGTACCTGGAGTACATACCTTTGCCCCTGTGCAATGTAGGAACTCTCTCTACACTCTTTAGAGTCAGTAGAGATGAAACCTCAGCCTTTAGGGCAATGGTTTTGGAGATGCTTGCAGGTGGAAAGATCTGGCCCTCAGCTTTGGAAATTTCTTGAAGCTGAGAACCAACACATGGCTTACCACCTCCAGGATCCACTTTTCTGAGGTAACAGACATCAAGTCCTAGATGAAGTAAGCTAACCTGCCTCCTACAGGAATGGGCAGTCAACCCTGGCTGACACATCAGGGTGTCTGCTTGGCAGGAGCCTTAAGTTGAGGGATGGATACAGCCCTGCTTATCCCTCTTCTGCCTCTCTCTGAAGAATCACCTCTGAGGAAAGGGAGAAGAGTCCTGTACTTGGTAGAAAGGCCTATGAAAAGGCCTGCCCCTGCCCCTAGCCTGCTGCCTTTGAGGAGTTGCCTGCCTTTCCTTGGCCTGTGCACTCCTATAGGTGGTCCTATACTCATCCATATTTTTCATGTATCTCTCTGTCTGCTCCCCAAACAGAGAATTACCCACCACAGGGAAATCCATGGCCTTAGCCTGGGTGTTCTGTGAGAGACTAGTACATCTGAGCCAAGCCATTCTCCGAAGAGCCACAGATGTAGCCATGACCCTAAATAACACATCACTGGAGACCACAGCAGCATGGAACTGTACCTTAGATGCCTCAATCCCATCAGCAGCCCCCTCCCCACAGCTCTGATGCAGCTGGGGGAGGCCTGCTTAGCCAGTGCCAGTACAGTGTCCCACCTGGACTTCTGGTACCTGGCTGCATAGGCCTTATAATTAGCCTGCCTGAGTTCCATGGTGGATGCCATGTACTGTTTATTTGCCATGGCATCCAGCTTCCTAGAATCTTTATCTGGGGAGTGTGAAGCCAAGGGTATATTAGCCTTATCACAGGCTGTAGCCTGTACAACCCCAACATGGCTGCATTGTTGATACAAGTACTCTGTACCTGAACCTGATAAGGTGTACCTTTTGTCCATCATTCTGTCTACAGGAGGTATAGAATTTGGAGTTTTTAAAATCTTTTGCGTCTGTTTCCTAAAAGACTTATTGAAGGGACTAGACAGACTCATGGACTGTGGGATGTCTATCATCTCCACATAATCAGGTTCCTCTTGTTCCGCTACAGCTTCTTCCACAGGAGCTGGAGGGTTTCTGCCACTTTCCTGTAAAACATGTAATGGGAAGGGACTCAGAAAGCCTAGGAGGGAGAAACACCAGAAGGCCTGTCTGGGGAGATGTCTGATTCAATGGGCTCAACCAGAACTCCCACACCATCGTCATCTACAACATCATCATCATAGCTTAATCTCCCTCAAATCCAGTTCATAGAAATCTTCAGAGGCATAATCTTGAACTGGAGGAACCAACACCATCAGCTGCCAGAAAGGCGCCAGATCAGAGCGAAACTGGATGAAAGCAATTCTACAATCCTTTTTCCACTGGCAATCTCTTCGGCAGTTGGAAAATAGGTCTCTGGATCCAACCCGGCTGATTTTTACTTTCTTTTTCTTTTTGTAGGAACTGATCCCTCAGGATTGGCTCTCCTTTTGCCCAAAGATGTATCACCCTGGTCAGCGGGCACTCTCTAGGTTCGGTCAGAACCGAACCGGGCTGGCCATTCAGGTCAGCGGACTTCATGGCCTCCTTATCCCTAAGCCTTCCTAATCTTTTTTCCAGGATAGACTTAGGAAAATTTTTACAGATTTGGCAGTCTGAATCGAGGTGGTCAAACCCCAGACAATAAACACAGGTGGTGTGGGGATCAGCCTTAGCAGAGACCTCCCCACACACACTGCAGTGTTGAAAGCTAGTGGGCCCAGTTTTTCTTTTGAGTTTCTCAGATGCAGCCATCCTAATCACAAACATATCCTTTTTATGGAAAATAATCAGGCAAGACACCCTCATTGGTTTCTAACTGTGTCACGGGTATTGGAAAAAAACACAAGAAAATGCATTTTTTTAAAAACCGATAATGACCGGTAACCACACTCTAAGTTTAAAAACAAAGACAAAATATATAAATCACTAAATGGCTGGTTCAGCCAAACCAGTTGAAAAAACATTTTTTACAATTTCCATACGTTTACTGTATGTAGTTCACTTCCTAGTACTTACTGTACCACAGACTGAGATCTGAACCGAAACTTGCGAAAAATAATCTGTAAAACCGGGGACTTTAACTGACTTTTGAACCATGAGCAAAGGAGAAATCTCTGGAGTGGATGTTCAGTTTGGCACAGTTAAGAATCTAACAGTTGTGCTTCAAAGTACAGCAGACAGAGATCTGAACTGGGCTCGAGCTCAGTGTTCTATGCTCTGCATAGAAATTAACTCTCTACTCTCCTGGGTAGTTTGAGTGCTGTGGCTAACTGCAATAGTCAGAATACAGCAAGACTTCATGTTGTTTGAAGGGGACTTACCAGACACTCCCTAACGTTGGCTTTATTACTAGACATACTGTATTATTAAAAATACTCTTCAGTTTTGCACAACTCCTGTAAGTGCCCCATTTGTATTTGATGGTAAACAGAGTAAGATTGTGGATGACTGCAGTGTTTTGCAAAGAACAGATTGGAGGAAATACAGTTTTTGTGACCATCAAATTGTAAACGTTTTCCTTCACCTGGTCCCATGCTGTCATCTCATTGGTTGCTACTAGCACAGTTTGTGGTACATTAGAGGAAGCAGAGGATGGCTAGCATTAATTTAATATGCTCTATAACAATAAGCTTTCCCCATGACCCCATCAAGATGCAAGATAGTGGGTGTACATGAGAAATAATAAATACCTGCAGATCATTCCTTTCTTTGAACTCATTAAAAACAGAATTGTCTGTCAGATTCCAGATTCAGTTTTTAAATGATTGCAACTGCTGTCTTGGACTGACACACTACTGCATCAGTTGGGATACTGTGGGGACCACAAGATGGGAATTGCCATCTAAACCTTGTGTCATGCTGGCTGCCAGCTTTGTTTTGGAGTCCTGGGGCCCTATGCCCTCTAGGGCATGCTTTATCTTATTATCCATTGTGTCCATGGTCAAGAGTACAATCTATCAAGGGGAGCTGATCCTCATTGTTGGGTTTGCTTGTTCTGGTATTACATGGGCTTTCTGTGGGGACCTGTTGTTGTTTCCACTCTCCAATAGCAGCATTCGTTGCAGGTGACCCATGACACCAAAATGTTGTATTAATTATAAAGTTAATTATCCATATAGATGCATGTCCAATGTTACAGGTCTGGATACCACTTCTGTCACGAGCAAATGGTGGTAACATTTTTCACTTAAACAGAATGTCCTTCAATTTTACTGAGATTCATATACTCTCAGAAATCATCTTATTACTGGCTTTAGATTTCACCTTTTTCATTCCGTAAGATTCTTTGCAATTCTCTGCTTGTTTGATCATGGGTAGTTGTGTATTATAGGGTGCTGCAGCCTCCCCACATTTGCAAATCCCTACCAACAAAGTAGGGTTTTCAAACATCCAGTTTGGATGTACAGTCCTTTTTTCCGTTTCATCTGCTGAAGTTGTACAAATAAATTGGACCACCTCTGAAATTTAATAACTTTCATGTGCATTTTCCATTACTGGTGGAAAAACAGGCTTTTCTTTGCTCACTAAAGTGGTGCAGATGTAATTTCATTGACATAAGCTGCCAGAAATCATGGAAACTCTTGCAAAGCTCATGTGGCTTCAGATGTAAGCCACAAAAGTTTGATCACAATTGGGAGGAAACTGAAACAGTGCAAAATCAGCCTTCACATTGGTGTGTTCCTATTGGAAAATATCACCTGCTGAGTTGCATGAGTGGGTTTTGTCCCCTCACTTTAGGCAAACATTTTGTTTTAAACAAAGAAAGTATTCTGACAGTACCTTATTTTCTATATTGTGTCTTTCTGCTCTTGCAGGCAACGTTATCCTCTCTGGTAAACCACCACCATCACACATTGTCCCAGGGACTTACATGGGGGAGTCTCCCACAAATCTACATCCCCTGTGGCTGGATCAAAGGGAGAAGGGCCAGCCTACCTACCCTCAAAGCACAATCCTGTTCAGCCTTCCTTTGGAAATAGGGTGGTGCCGTGAGAGTGGAGGAGATCAGATATGGTCCCTCTGTACAACAGTGGTATTCGGTAGGAGGCAGGAAACTACAGGCCTGTTAGCTTTATATCAGTGGTGGGTAAAGTAATGGAATCATTGTTAAGGGAAAGGATTCATGAATACCTTGTCATCGGTAGGCTTCAGGATCTGAGGTAACATGGTTTCACAGGGGGAGGTTGTGCCAGAGTAACTTGATCAAGTTCTTTGACTGGTTAACCAGGGAAGTGGATCATGCAAGGGTACTGGATATGGACTACCTAGATTTCAACAAGGCCTTTGACATCATTTCACATAGTTGACTGATAAATAAGCAAGGGAGACTAGCAGTGGGTACTAAGGGTGGGTTGTTAATTTGGTAGAGAGTTGGCTGAGCAATAGGATTTAGAGGAGGGTGATGAATGAGGCCCACTCTGGAGTAGGCAAAGTAACCAGTTGGGTGCCACACTGATCAATACTGGGCTCAGCTATCTTCAATGTCTTTATTAGTGACACTACGGTAAGACTGGAATGAAAGGTATTCCTCTTCATGGATTACACAAGACTCTGTAACAGAGTGGACTCACTGGGGTGGGGTTCTAAGAAAGCTAAAAGAATGGTCAAGGAATTGTCCGCTAGGTTTCAACACTAAAACAGGTAAAATAATGCATATGGGGTATAGGAACCTGAGGGCAACATACAAACTTGGGGGAAGGATGGTGAGCACTGACAGATACAGATCAGGAAAAGGACCTGGGGGTGATTATTACTGACAACCTAAAGGTTGCAAAACAGTGTGACCAGGCCATGAGGAAAGCCAGTCGGATGATGGGATGCAAATGCAGGGTCATCACCTGCAAGAGGAGGGAGGTAATAATACTTCTGCATAGATCACTGATGAGACCACACCTCAAATATAGTGTCCAGTTCTGGAGGTCCTATCTTCAAAAGGACATAGCTAGGGTGGAAGTGGTTCAGAGAAGGTCAGCCAAAATGGTGCTTGGAATGCATCTAAAGACCTACAAGAACAGGCTTAGGTAACTGAACATGTACTCCCTAGAGAGTAGGAGGAGGAGGAGGAGGAAGGGGGAGATATAATAGAAATATACAAATAACTCACAGAGAAAAAAAGGTACAGGAAGGTAGTATTTTTTCAAAGGAAAAGATGCTCAACAATGAGGGGTAACACTATGAAATTAGAAGGGGGAGGTTCAGAAGAAATGTGAGGAAGCACTTCTTCTCTGAAAGAGTGATGGATAAGTGGAATAACCAACTGGTGGAAGTTGTGGGGTCAGAAACAGCTTGGGATTTAAGGAAGCATGGGATAGACCCAAAGGGATCTTAGAAGTAATAAGATGGAAGCTCGAGGTACCAGAGGCAGTATAGGGTCCACAGTGTCACAGTAGGATAAAGAAGAAAATATAGCAGACTAGGGGGTATAGCAGACTAGTGGGGCAATGAGGTCCTCTTCTGCCAACACCTTTATTGTTTCACATTGCACTAAAGGTGGTGCAGGGGCTGTGGCAACCAGGAATCATTCTGTGAGAACTGGTATTTCCATGTTCATAACCCTGCCCTCCTCCCTACTGTTGGGCCATGACCCAGTGTGGCTTCACATGGTGTGCACTTGCTTCCTTGGTCCACTGCAGGAGTTGCAAGAGGAGCAGAACCATGAAGCAGTGCCTTCCCAGCCCTCAGTATCACCTGACTGGCTCCCTGGGCCTGTTTCTAAACCTGTGTCACTGACGTGGGAGAATGCAGTCCTACCCACTGAACCATTTGGGCAGCCCATTTTTACAGAACTTGTAAATAAAAGGGCTATTTAAATTGACTGCTTCGGTTGTAACCCTCTTCCTTTCTTCTATTTAGCATAGAGAAAGAAAATGGCCATTTATTCAGGTACAGTACCAATGGATCTAGTGGTCAGAATTTTTTAGCATACTGTCTCCATAAATGGCCTCTTGTAACCACATCTTCCAAAGTTTTATGCAAAACGTTAGACTACCTCTAAAGTTATGTAACTTTCTTGATTTTCTTCAAAACAAGCTCTTCTTGCTTAGGAAAAAAAAAAGCAAAAACAAAAAAGCGTATGCATCATTTAAAAGGGCCAAGAAAATTATGTTACTGTGCAGCTGGCTATAATGTTTTATTTTTTCATAAACAATAACCCCCCAAAGATTTGTATTTACCTGCACCTCAGCTGCACCTCAATAAAAGTTAGATCTATAAAGTGTGTTTTGTATTTTGAGTGCTGAGCATGAGCTTTTGACCTATCAGAACAGAGTTCAAAGTTTTTAATCCATACAATAATACAGTCAAAACTCCAAATTCCTGGTTCCATGAAGAGAACTGTGCATAATGTTTTCTTTACAAAGAAAGAATACACTACACATTTTATAGTTTTAACTTTTACAGTATTAAGATAAAGTTACATACAGGTACTTTGGGGTAAGAATATAATAAAAAAATAGTACAAATACAGAAAAATGCATATTATAAGTAATTTCATGTACACTTCAATTGATGAAAGCTGTCAGAATTCTGTCTGGAAACATTGTCACAAAACACTTGCAGATTTGAAAATAAGCCACATGTGATTGGTACAATTGAGAGGAAACCAGTGCAAGGCAAAATTAGGATTGTTGTCAACCTCCTCTCTTTAGAAAATCCCACCCAGAATATTTTAAAAGGTTCTGTGTATGAATTGGCATTTATTTGAAGAATAAGATGTAATGGAATTATTAGTCTGCTTGCTGAGATGTTGTCACACTTCTGTAAGTGCTGTCTGCTTAGACTGAGGTCATATGTCACTGAGAAGCATGTGGGCTAAATAAAATGTATTTCAAGCTATTAGACTCAATTTGCTGATTATGAAATTCAGAATTATGTTGATATGAATCGGTCTTCATTTTTATTTAAACAATAGGGCCCAGATATTCAAAGGTTGTGCATGGCAGCAACCCTTTCAATCTTGCTGCACGATATTCAAAAGGGAAAAGTGCGCGGCAAAAATCCCGATGCGCCAGAGTGCATCAGTAATGTATGCAGGCACAGGTGGGGGGGGGGCATGCCCATGCATACTCTGCGCAGCCCAATATTCAGGCCGGGACGTGCAGAGCCATGCATGCACAACTCGTACCTGCGCCAGCACAAAGTTGATCCCCAAAAAAAAGGAACAACTGATTGCCACCCACAGTTAAGCTGCCGTATTGCGGGGTGCAACACAGCAGCTGTCACCTGTGGGTGGCCAACAGAGCTCCAGCTGCACCTGGCAGTGCCCCCTATACCCGATCATGGGCATTTGTGAAAAAAAAAAAGAATTCTGCCAAATATCCCTGGTGGTCCAGTGGATTGCTATCTGCCCAATCACGGGCATCTGTAAAAATAGAAGAATTCATCCTATATCCCTGGTGGTCCAGTGGACTGCTATCTGACCGATCAAGGGCTTCTGTAAAAAAAGAAGATATTCCATCCAATATACCTGGTGGTCTAGTGGTACCCCCCCCATTCACTGAGCCTCACCACCCCACCTCTTCCTCGGTCAGCTGGCGGGCAGCTGCACCCCACCCACCTGCCATCCTGCCACCCACTGACTGACACCCCGTAGGGCTGCATGCCCATTGGTTCACAACGTGAGCCACGTAGCAGCTCAGACAGACTACACATTCCAGTTATGGGAATGATTAATCACATATCTGGAATGTGTAGTATGGCAGGTTAGACGGCCATTGTCTGGCCACATGAACCATCGGGCGTACAGCCAACTGAGGTGTCAGTCGGCAGGCAGAGGTGGCAAGCAGGTGGGGTGCTGCTGCCCGCCAGCTGACCCAGGGGAGGGAAGGGTGGGGCTCAGTGGGCAGGTTGGGGGTACCACTCAGACCACCAGGGATATTGGATGGAATATCTTTTTTACAGATGCCCGCATTGGCAGATAGCGTCCACTGGACCACCAGGGATATAGATGGAATATCTTCTTTTACAGATGCCCAGCAATCGGCAGACAGCGGTCCACTGGATCACCAGGGATATTGGACATAATAGTTTTTTTTTACAAAAAATCCCCATGATCAGGCTGCAGGGGGTGTCAGTCCCTGACAGCTGCCGCCTGGCAGGGTGCCAGGCACAAGTCATCGGAATTGGCTCACCTACATGCAAATGGGGCCATAATGACATGCAAATGGCCCCATGTACGCCATGCATACATTATGGACTCATTTGCATGTCAACTTTTGAATATTGTGGTTGCTGTGCATAGCGCAATGGAACTTGTGCTAGTGCATCCCCATGCTCCACTCTGGCCACTTGCACTGGCACAGTGCCACTGCACCATGCACACTGGGGGTGGGCAGGGTGCGATATTCAATGCTGCTGAGCCATGGCATAGCTCCGTTGAATGTCGCCCAGTCCACATCCCTGCGCAGCCAAGTTCAACTGTGCCCAAGCTTGCGCCACAGTCTGGTGCAGTTTGAATATCTGGGCCCAGGTGTTTTCATGTTTCATCTTTTGTTACCGTAAAGGAAAATGGGAAACTTTTCAAGCCCCCCTTGTTGAAACTCTCTGGACTTGTAGAACTTAGCAATCTTAAACATTTATATTTCACCTACTGTCTTATATAGTATATTTTTATATTATGCATTAATTTATTGATCATTAGTATAATAGTCATAGATTAAAGTCTCCATGAACCCATGCATATTTTTCTAGGGAACGTATTTGTAAATGGATTATATGGAAGTTCTGCCATCTTTCCTAAATTCATTATCAACATTCTGTCAGAGACAAAAACTGTTCCCTATGCAGTTTGTTTTATTCAATTTTTTTGTACACACACACATATGCATATAATAAAATAACATTCCTTACTCTCATGGCATATGATCGGTATGTTTCTGTATGTAACCCCTTGAGGTATGCCAGCATTTTGTCTAATCCCAACATTTGTAAACTGATAATATTTTCATGGATGTATTCTTTTACTATTGTCATGATTTTTGTACTTCTAGCTCTCAGGCTACCTTTTGCAGTAATAACATACCAGGCATCTATTGTTTACATGAGTCGATTATACAACTGTCTTGTATAGATTCAACTTCTAACAATGCCTTTGAAATCAGTGTATTAGCAACTAACAGTATTCTTTACTGCACAATCATTCTTTATTCAAATGTGCAGATTTTAAAAGTGTGACATAGAACTTCTGGAATTGATAATGCCAAAGCTTTGTACACATGTGGTACCCATTTGAAATTGTTCCTTGTATATTTGTTCTCTGGCATTATTGAATCTATTCAACGTCAGGCTGGTGTAATAAGTTCACTACCTTTTGTGCAGGTATTGACATCACTGGCTTATCTTTCATTTCCTACCCTGCTGAATCCTATCATCTATGGCACTAGAACAAAGGAGATAAGGGAGACGATTGAAAAAAGAGCAGTTAACAACATTATTAGACTTACATCCTAGTGAAGATCAATAATTGAGGTCATCACTGGGTTTTTGCAATGAGCATACATTTCACAAATCTTCATTGACTGATTCAACTCAACAATTGTGTTATTATTTTGGAAAATTGTATTTTAGAACTAGAAGAATCCTCCCTTGTGGTAGGACTATTTGTTGGCCAAATGTCTATTGATGTTGTGACTACTGACTAGCTACCATTAAGATGATCCAGGGACAGCAGGTGAAAATGCATGAAGATTAAGAGATCTAAACATACAGTATGCACTCTTGGAAGGAGACAGAAGAGTGGAGACATAACTGAAACTTTCAAATACCTGTACCTTAAGGTAGATAGGAGGGAACTGTTCAGACCGAGCAGTAACACAAAAACCAGAGAAAACACAACAAAGCACACAAGAACAATGTTTATCATTGTCTGTGTTGGCTCTATCTGCTCCATTATTCCTGTGGCAAATCCTAACACAATCTGTGACCTTCTCATGGACTTATACACCATTTGCCCAGGACCACATAGAGTGGTTGGTGGCCTACCATGCCAGTTGTTAAGATACAGGTGGGGAATTCATCTGTGTTTTTCCTCCCGGGGCATCAGCATACCATGACATGCACATATGCAAATTGCAAGTATGCCTTCTTGTGTCTATCAGCAGCCATTCTTTTTCTGATGTGCTCATGTGTGCTACCACCTGTCCTATGCATAGTGAAACTCCTGCAGTGAAACACAGAGTCCTCCCACTGCGATGAAGGAAAGCTGTCACTGGTATGCACAATTCTTCCATCTCCAACAGACCTCCGAATGACCCATGCTTATTCCTAATCCTGGGTCACCTGCTTGAAAGTTGTTGCTTTACTGCTGCACCTATGGGCTGGCATCACTGGAAGTAAATTAAAGAGAGGTGTTAGGAAATCATTACTATTAGAGAGGGTGGTGGATGGGTAGAAAAAGCCACGGGAAGGGATGTTCTATGTGAGATCAGTGGGTCGATTCAAGTAAGGGTGGGACAGACACTAGGACAAAGTCAAAACAGTACTAGAAAGGGAGGTGGGAATGGGCAAGTGAAAAGCCTCAAGAACTGTCTTTTTCAATTTATCAGGCCTCTAGGGCTGTCTTATTGAACTGATCAAAAGGACAGTTTCAAGGCTGTTAAACTGCTGATGCACAAGTAAAAATACCATGAAATACAGAACACAAACCTTGCACTCAGGACATTATGATCACCACACATATTTCTTAGTGAAAAAAATATTTTAGCCACATAGCACATAAGTTAAAACATAACTACAACAAGCATTTGTCAATGCTGAATGTTCACTTGCAGGTATGTGCATTGGTATTTGGCATTTATGCAGCCCCCCTCCCAGTTATTTCCATGTCCCTTCAGCATCCATATTCCAAAAGAGTACCTGTACACAACTCCTCTTGCATATGATTAACATTTTACCATTTACTTCTTAAGTGTCTGTCAGAACCCTAGTGCCCTGGTTGTGCTCAAGGGTATGAGCCTATGTGGAAACTGTGCAACCCGCACTTGTAACACAGTCATTCAGTGGTAGTAGTTCACCAAACTTTCAACATAGGTATTTTGTCACCTCTGGTCATGAACAGTGTCAGTAAGATTTTCTTACTGTGCACTGAACACTGATTTCCAACAGCGACCATACTATTCTGTGCTGGAAGAGTGAAAACACATTTTGGCCAGGATGTGAAAAATGACAGCTGTACTGTTCATAAGGAGGTGTGGGGAAATGCAAATGTTGAAAATCTGGAGTGAAAAACATTACAAATTCGCAAAGGTGTGAGTGCGCGTGGAAGCTACACAATGCACGCTTGTTAAACAGTAATTTTTCAAAATGTTTGCACTGAATTTTCAACATAGGGATTTTAGGATGTCTTCTCATGAACAGTGTCATTGTGATTTTCTTACTCTGTACCAAACTTGGTGTCCCAAAGCGACTGCACTATTCTACGCCGAAGTTGTGAAAACACATTTTGGCCAGGATGTGGAAAATGACAGCTATACTGCTCATAAGGGGATGTGGATAAATGCAAATGTGGAAAATCTGGAGTGAAAATATTACAAATTCACAAACGTATGAGAGTGCATAGAAGCTGAGCAATGCACGCTCATAACACAGCCACTTTATGAACTTTTGTCACCACATTTTCAACATAGGCATTTTAGGACCTCTGCTCATGAACAATGTCACTGCAATTGTTTTAGTCTGTAGTGAACACTGATTTCCAACAGCGACCATGCTATTCTGTGCCGGAAGTGTGGAAACACATTTTGACCAGGATGTGAAACATGACAGCTGACTGTTCATAAGGAGATGTGGAAATGTGCCTATGTTGAAAATCTGGAGTGAAAATATTACAAAATCGTGAACATACAAGTGTGTGTGGAAACTGTGCAATGCATGTTTGTAACACAGTTTTTTTTATTTTTTTTTCACCAAATTTGCAAAATAGGCCTTTTGAGAGGCCACCTCATGAACAACAGCACTGTCGTTTTGTTAATCAGTCCTGAAAGGCGATTCCATACAATGACCACAAAATCACCTTTTGAGACTGAATAATGCCATGACAGTGATGGAATTCATGAGGAGGAGTCCCAATAACCCCATGTTGCAAATTTGGTGTCAAAAGTCAAAAAAATGGCTGAGATAGCCACCTAAGTTGTGAAAACCCTATTTATGCCATTATATAGATCACTGGCATTTCTTCAGTTTGCAGTCTGCTTTGAAGAGTGCAGACTTGTTTCTGGTCCACCGAAGATTGTTGCACTGGGCTCTGGAGGTAAGTATGGGGTGAGGAGGGTGTGGGTGCACAGTGGGTGGGTGTGGGTTGGTGGGGGGGCAGGGACTCACTGAGGGACCGTTTCTTCTTTCGCAGGGAATGTTAAAAAAACAAAAGAAACAGACTCATATTGCACTCTGGGGTGGGCTCCCAGTGTGCCACCAAAAGAAATGGATGCTTTTGGCATGCCGGGTGGATTTCCATCATGCCTACTAGATGTTTGTTGGGGTGGCTGGAGCTGGTGGGATTGGGCACACCCCAGCCATACAGTGTGGGGGCAGAGGCATTAGCATGCTGGGGCCCCAGTGTACCAACTGGTTGTTTGTTGGTGGAGGCCTGCAGCCAGTGATGGATTGGGCACCCCCATCAGCACACAATATCTGGGCAGGGAGAACAGTAACAAGGGAGGGGGAGGACATTAGCAGAGGGAGGAAGCTGGATTTTTTTTAATGCCGAGCTGTGCATGGCAGCAGTTCGGCTGATCCATATGCAAAGTGCATACATGCTCCAACCACTGATTGCAGCTGACCTTTTTATTAGAAGTGAAGATCAACACAGTCAAACTGCTGTTATTCGCAGCTCAGCATGTATTGGTCCCCTAAGGTTGAACTTCCTACATTGAGAACTACATTGGCAAGGAGGGTCACACACCTCCAAAAGCAGCACTGCTGCAAGATGTTCCTTATGAATGTGTGCAAGTGAATGTAAAAAGTGGTGTGTAGAAAGCACTCAGTCTTTTACAGCCTTATACATTGTCAACAGATAATGACTTCATGCAACACAGAACACTATATGCAGACATTTCCTCATGCAAAATGTGTAAATTTACAAATAAAAACACAATAGTTAAAAAGCATCACTCCATTGATTTCCTCTTAAAAATGAATGCCATTTATACAATGTCAATATCAATTATCGTGTTAAACAAAACACAGTATTTAACTAACAGCTTGCAGTCTTGTCTATTTTTAGGTTACACATTAGGTCATCATGTCTAATATTGTCTTCCTCAGTGTTCATGGTAACCATAAACTCAATTTCACTGTTTATCAGAACTATAATGAAATACAAAGAACAGATCATTTATGCAGTGAAACATACAATAAATCATCAGAACAGAGAAAGGTCAAATCTCTCATTCAGACCCTTTCCTCTCATAGCACTCAGTTTATGTTTCTGTAAGGATTTTTTGGAGCACCCTCCTATCAACATTGCCCTCCCTCTGTCCAAAATAAATACATTCCGTCCCCATTAAGGAAAACATACAGCCCTTCTCTTGGTCTTTTACATGTAATGCCAATGCATTTTCAGGATCTTGTAAAATACAATCCAGATGTTTATAAATCTTGATCTTGAATTGTCTGCATGTTTTCCCTACATAAAAGCACCTACAGGTACATTTTACAATGTGTATTACTACCTCAGAGTTGCAGTTAATTAATTGTCTCACTTGATATTCAAGATCTACAATACCAATTCCAAAGGTCTTAAAGTTCAACTTATATTTAAAAAATTTAGAACAGCACCTACTGAAATTGCCCACTTGCAGTGGGTCATCCAGTCTGGTCTGCTGCTCTTTGTTCTCACCCACTGAGAACTGTTTACAACCTTATCCCTAATGTTAGTGCCACAACAATACACATATCTAGGGCTTATCTTGGTACTGTACATAAGTTTTACATCTGACTGCTATATATGCCTGTGGCATAAATGTATACTAATGTTTTAATACAATCAATTGGAAGACTGAACTGTCAGAAAATGCTGGGAGGCCAGCCAGATCAAATTCAATAAGACTACACAAGTGGCCAAATTATCCTGCCATTCATCTCAGAGTTACATGGAGGGTCATTTGGTTAATAAACTGTATGTGTTCCTTAGGGTTCTAATGGCAGGGGAAAACCCTGGGAGAGTGAAACTGTTGACAGAAATGTTAGCCAAAAGTAGATCAAATTGGAGGACTATCTGAGCATATTTGTTTATTGATAAAACATTTGAACTGCAATTTTCCTAATGACAGGGACATGGCAAGGATCTGGATTTTAGTAAAAGCCTGTATAATAGAAACATAGAAACACAGAAACATAGAAGTTGATGGCAGATAAGGATCGCAAGGCCCATCCAGCTGCCCATTTCTTTTTCTACCTTTTGAATGTGCCGTAAGCCTTTGTTCTGTCAATGGCCTATCTATTTATACTCATCTGTATTGCTCCCTTATGACTATTCCATGCCTATTTGAAACCCTGCACTGTATTCATAGCCACCACTTGCTGAGGTAGGCTGTTCCATGCATCCACCACCCTTTCTGTGAAAAAGAACTTCCTCACATTACCCCTTAATTGGCCTCCTTCTAATCTCATGCTGTGTCCTCTTGTCTTGCTATTTTTCTTATATTGAAATATGTTAGACACTTTCACCTTGTTGATGCCCTTAAGATGTTTAAATGTTTCAATCATATCACCTTTCTCCCTCCTTTGCTCTAGGATATACATATTGAGTTTGGTTAATCTGTCCTCATATGTTTTCTGATGCAGTCCCTGCACCATTTTGGTTGCCCTTCTCTGGACTGCCTCAGTTTGGTTAATGTCCTTGTGAAGGTGTGGCCTCCAGTACTGCATGCAGTACTGCAGATGGAGCCTAACCAGTGTCTTGTAAAGAGGGATTATTACCTCCCTCTTCCGACTTGTGATACCTCCTACTAATACACCCCAACATCCTCTAGCCTTACATACTGCTTTAGAGGTCTGCTTGGATGATTTCAGGTCATTGGTGATGATGATGCCCAATTCTCTTTCTTCCCTTGTGACTGCAGGGAACTCCCCTCCCAGCCTATAGGTGGCTACAGAGTTTATCTTCCCTTTGTGCATAATCTTGCACTTCTTTGCGTTAAACCCCAGTTGCCACTCTTCCGACCATTTTGCTAGTTTATCCAGATCTCTTCTTATTCTGCCCACCCCATCTGGATCATCTACTCTATTGCAGATCTTGATGTCATCTGAAAACAGACAAACCTTACCCTCCAGTCCATCTGCAATGTCACTGATTAAGATATTGAAGAGGACTGGCCCCAAGACTGATCCCTGAGGTACCCCACTTGTGACTTGCAGCTCTTCTGACTGTGCCATTTACAACCACTCTCTGTTTTCTGCCCATCAACCAGTTTGCCACCCAGTAGACCATCTGACCCACCCTGTGCCTACCCAGTTAATTAATCAATCTTCTATGTGGAACAATATCGAAAGCTTTGCTGAAGTCAAGGTAGGCAACATCAATTGCTCCCCCTTGGTCAACCACTCTGGTTACCCAGTCGAAGAAATCTGTGAGATTAGTTTGAAAGGGCCTTCCTTTTGTAAACCCATGCTGTCTTGGGTCCTGTGCTCCTATGGATTCCAGGAGTTGCACTATCCTTTCCTTAAGGGGTCCTCCATAATCTTGCCCACAACTTAGGTAAGACTGACTGGTCTGTAGTTCCTTGCATCCTCCCTGCTACCACTCTTGTGGAGCAGGATCACATAAGCCCTTCTCCAGTCTTCTGGGACCTCTCCTGTGCCCAGAGACTCACTAAACAGTTCTGATAATGGCTCTGTTAGTCCCACCCTTAGCTCCTTTAGCACCCTGGGATGTATGTCATCAGGTTCCATTGCCTTGTCCACCTGGAGCTTATCGAGCTCTTATAAGACCCTTTCTTTTAAGAAGGGACTAGTGTACTCTTCCTTCCCCCCTGTGTCCATGGTGCAGAGTTATGGGCCCTGCCCTACCTTCTCTTCAGTAAATACTGAGCAGAAGTATCTATTTAGGATAGATGCTTTTACATGGTCCTTCTCCTCATGCACCCCCTTATCTTCTTTGATCTTAGCAATAACCCCTCTGGACTTCCTCCTTTCACTAGTGTATCTATAGAATGTCTTGTCACCTTCTTTTACTGATAGTGCTAGTGTTTCCTCTGTTTGGGCCTTTGTCACCTTTCTGCTTCCCTGCTTCCCTCAGGAAGTTTGGTATCCCTCCCTATCTTTTCATCCTGCTGCATTCTCTTATATTTCCTGAAGGCCAGCCTTTTGGCTCTGACCTTTTCTGCTACTGTGTTTGAGAACCAAAGTGGTTTTCTTCTTCTTTTGCATTTCCTTTTCTCATTAACACAATGGGATATTGCTTCAAGTATTGCATATTTAATGCTGCCCACTTTGCCTGTACCCCCTCACCTGTATTTCTTTTTATCAAGGCTAGCTTAACTCTGTTGGCTATCTTATCAAAGTCAGCTCCTCTGAAGTCCCATTTTTTTACTTTGGAATGGGATGATTTTGTTCTATTGGCCAAATTGAACCATACTATGTGATGGTCACTGACCCCCAGGTGACCTTCTACCTAGTGATCTCTGATCATTTACTGTTAGTCAGTACTAGATCTAGGATAGGCCCATCTCTTGTGGGTTGTTGTACCAGTTGTTTGAGGCCCTCCCCCTGCAGGGAATCCACCATGTGTCTAGTTCTGGCAGATGTCCCTGCTGGTATTGACCAATCTGTATCTTGGCATGTAGAAGTCTCTCATTATCAGAACCTCCCTTTAGCTGTCATGTTTTGTATATCTTCTAACAGTAACATGTCTATGTCCTCCCCTGGTCTGGGGGCCTGTACACAACCCCAGTTCATATGGCTGTCCCATTTCCTATTTCCAGGGTGACCCACAGTTCTTCTGGCTCCTATATGTATCATGAATTTCTGAGCTTTGATATTTTCAGTGACATAATGGTCATTCCACCCCTCCATTTTGCACCTTGGTCTCTTCTGAACAATACATAGCCAGGTACTGAAGTCTCCCAAGTGTGGTTACTGGTAAACCATGTCTAATGGTTACTATGTTCAGTTTAGCCTCTGTTATTATTGCCTGCAGGTCTGGGATCTTGTTTCCCAGATTGTGAGCATTTGTGTACATGATTTTCCATTGGTCAGATTTCAGTGTGTTAATTGTTGGGCAAGATCCTATGTTTCCCCTGTGCATTGTATGGGGAGCCGGACCTTTTTCTTTTCCTGGTGATGCAAATGAACTACAAACATGCTGAACTCCAGTTTGACCACTAGCTGAGGGAGGAGATGTGTTCTTCCCATTTGACATTTCAGGTGCTGCACTCCTCGCCCCATCTGCTAATTTACATATTCTGCAAAGACATCAGACTTCTGCCCTAATGCACTGACTCCCTCCTTAGTCAGATGCAGTCCATCAAATTTAAAAAACTTTCACTCTCAAAACTGTTGCCAGTTTCCTACAAATTTGTATCCTTTTTCCTGGCACTAGCCAGTGAGCCACATGTTTAGCTCCCCTGTCTCCTGTTCTCTAATCATTTCAGAACAAAATGTTTTTATTTGCAAGAAACATGTCCTAATGAGAAAAAGTGGGAAAAATAGATGAGTGCTGAGACACATTGGAGTTTTCTATAAATAAAGGACCTCACTGTGAGCAAAAAGAGGCGGGGGGGGCAATGTGTTGTGCAACTGGCTGAACAAATGGTATGAGACTGGGGAGACTCTCTCTGACATGGTTCAAGTTCTCTGAAGACAAGATACTGTGCTATTTCTATATCTTCTTCTGTAAGTTTGACCTAGCTATGGAAAAAGCTAAGTTTGCAGTTTGATAACTTCTGTTGTTTTCAATGTTTTCTCCTGTACAGTAGAACATTTATTCTATTTTGGCTAATGTGTAAGTATATTGTGTAAATAAAGTAGATCCTATTTAGCACATTATACAGATTGGTTGTGCATTTTAATAAAGTGGTGTAGTTGGTGAACTTCTGGATAACCATCATTCTGAAAAAGCACACTATTTCATGTTTAAGCAATGTGAGAAATACATTCTCTCCTGATTCAGGGTAAGGAGTGGAGTGAAATGTGGCATGTCAATACAGACACTTCACCTGTGGTTTAAGCAGTCAACCTTGACTTTACCCAGTGGGACTGGTGCCTGGGTTTAGAGGGTCCAGGTGTCCCTGGTTCATCACCTTTACGGAGGGATGAGAATGAGTACAAGGGCTGGGTGACTGGTGGACAAGATGAAGGCCTGTAGCAGTCGGCTGTGAGAGGGGTGCTTGTTGGAGTGCAGACAGGTGGGCTTGTCACATATGGTGGCAGCAAATGCAATCTGTGTGAAGCATGCAAATACTAGACAACACTTTGTAGTTATTTGAAGGGTGCTTGTGTAGTGTAAACAGACACATACAGTATAAACTCAGAGATTTTATAAAATACCAAACCAGTCATAAAAACAAAGTATACAGGAAAAAATATTTATTTTTTGCATTCACCTTTCCTTTTGGGTTCAGTCAGAGGTCAGGATATGAACATATAAAAATTGATCTGAAACAGGCATTACAGTCTATTGAGTCTCTCAATTGTGCAGCTAGCTGCTTAATTTGCAGTTGCCCCACCCACCCCTACCCTTTTCATGATTACTCGCCTCACTCTGTCTCATCCTCTTAAAACTGCCTATTATGCTATGGACTACTAGCTCCTCAGATGAGCACTCCACTTATCCACCACCCTCTCTGGAAATAATGTCTCCTGACTTCCTTCCTGAATATCCCTCCTCCAATCTCAGCTGGTACCCTCATGACTAACCCCCTTCTAATCTGGAAAATTCTTTCTGTACTTGTCTTGTTTATCCCCTTTAAGGGGTTCGGATAATGGCAACCAATCTGCCAATCAATTATAGCACGCTAACATCAGAACAGCTGCAAGAGTTGTGCACCAACATGGATATTAGCCATGGGTCACATAGTAAAAAGCAACTCATAGAAGCCCTGCTTAAAAATGATTGGGAATAAAAGGAGGTCTTCAGGCCACAAGCTGTGATCGAGGATGAGTCCTTCAAAGCAGCAGAGAATGCCCATGAGAAGGGACCACAGCAGAGACAGCAGCAGCCACTGGAAAGGGACAAACCAAGAACAGATTATGTAGAACTGGAAAAGCTCAGGTAGCAGCCTGAAAGGGAAAGATGTAGAACAAGGCAGAAATCCAGCTGGAAATGATGCAGATGGATGCTAAGTGAGCTGAAAAGGAGGCAACACAAGCTGAAAACAGGTAGCAGCATAATGCATACATAAACTAAAGATAGTGCAATTACATCAGCAGCTATCCAAAATGGTAAGTGGTTAGGAAGGGAGAATCAGCACACAGTCCTAAACAAAATTGCCTTCCTTTGAATATTTGAGAAACTTTGCATACAGTACAAATTGGACAAGAAACTTGGGACCACGGTTTAACCAATTTATTATCTGGAAAGAATCTAGATGCATTTTCCAAAATTAATACACACAGCAGTTGGGACTATCACCACGTTTACATGAGCTGCAGTTTTCTGATACAGTGAATAATCCAATTACCTGAATGTCTTTTCCGATAGCTCTGGTGCCCATTTACATGACGCTTTATCTGACATGCAATGAGGGAACTAGCCTGTTACATGCATTGGTATTACTTTTCAGAAATCCTGATATTGTTTTCTTTCTTGTTTCTATACACATGCAGGAGCTAAAAATGTTTTACACATGTCTTACTGTTGTCATAGAGAACTTGCGCTGCCCTGAGTCTTGAAGACTGATGCTTTGTGTTGTTGATGAAAGAGTTTCAGACTATTGGTACATATAGAGGGCATATGAATTATATTTCGGACACACTTTTATGCAGCACTGCATGTATCAGTACAGTACAATCGAGTGCAGCATGAGACTTGTTTGTTTAATAGATCATTCATTAAAAATATCTATGAATGGAGATAAAGTTATGATTTGTGCATTCAATTACACAGTGTTATTCTCTCAGATTCCCCCTTTTCCCCCACAAAAGACAGACCACTTGTGTGTTGTTGTGCTCAGATTGGCAATTCATTTATTTTAATATATGGATTGTGAAATTAATACTATTGTAAAGCGTACAATTTTTTTTCGGTAATACTATTACTCCCAAAGTGATAATGCCACACTTCGAGAGTGATAATATTATCATTCACCATAAATGTCAGTCAACTATTGATGCTCGCAACGCAGCTAATCATTGGCTGCTCTCTGTCTGTGGTTGGCCAAAATGTTTTTCACAGCATGGGGGTCATCTCTCGCTAAGGGAGATCGCATAGTATCCATGGCACCTGCTGTTTGTTTTTATATTTAAAAGGAATTATCTGACTGATCCTGCGCTACCCCCACAAAAGGAAAAAAAAGGTAGACCTAAAAAGCATTTTTTTTACTGCCCTGTGTCTGTGTGTGTGAGCAAGCAAAAGAGACGGAGTGAGGTAGTCTCCTGTGTGTGCCAGTGGCTGAGAGAGAAAGACTGAGTGACGCAGTGTGGCACAAAAAAACTTGGATTCATATATTAAAAAAAATTATAGATAGTTTAGAGTTTTACCAGTCAGAATACCATCTCAAGGTTCAGGACATGTAGGAACCTCTCAAGCTTTGCTCTCGAGGTTCTTACACATCCTGAACCTCTCGATGGTATTACTGACTGGTAATACTCCCTAAACTATCCAATATTCTGTCTATATTTCCTAATTTCATTTACAATTACCATCTCCATTTTTCATTATTGTCTTTTCCACAATTCTTTATTTGTATTGTATCAAAATATCAATCTCTGATCTGTGTGGTGGTGTTTTTATTTTTTACTCACAGGGATTGCTACTGTTTGTTGCTAACATTTCATTGCTTTATTTTTTTCTCTGATTCAAATTGTTCTTGCTGGTATACCTTCTTCTGCATTATTACAAGGTGTGCCTACAGGTGTGTGCTAACAGATTACTGTTGTAATCTTCTGATTCAAATTGTCTTTTGCAAGGTATATCTTCTGTTACTGCTTTATTTTTCTCTGGAGCAAAGTGTTTCTTACAGCATATATCTTCTCTGAAATTACTGTATTACAGGTGGAGCTTACATTTTTGTGACTTTTTTATCATTGGGCTAAGCAAAATTACTGTTTGACACTGTGTTTTATTTTATTCTTGTTTGTTGTCTCAGAGGTATTTCAGTCTCCTTCTCACATTGAAGGAGCTAATTGCTTTTCCTCCACAGCTCTTCAAAGGATTAGGTGTGTATGGGGGTGGAGCTGGCAAACTGTCAGTAATTTCCACAGAAAGAAGGGTTAAAAAGTCAGGTTAGTTCATATCTTGGAGGCAGAAGACTTGGTTTGCTGGCCAAGGCACCTAGCTTCACTCTGAGCTCTTTCCTTCTAAGACTGCTTGAAAGGCAGAGCAGAGAAACTTACTGAGAGCAAGGGAGAAGGATTAAGACTCAGTTTGGCTAAGCAGATTTACTGTGTGGTGGTGTTTTATTTTTTACTCACAGGGATTGCTACTGTTTGTTGCTAACATTTCATTGCTTTATTTTGTTCTCTGATTCAAAATTGTTGTTGCTGATATACCTTCTTCTGCATTATTACAAGGTGTGCCTACAGGTGTGTGCTAACAGATTACTGCTGTAATTTTCTGATTCAAATTGTCTTTTGCAAGGTATATCTTCTGTTACTGCTTTATTTTTCTCTGGAGCAAAGTGTTTCTTACAGCATATATCTTCTTCTGAAATTATTACAGGTGGTGCTTTACAGGTTTTACAGTTTTATCTAACATTAGGATAAGCTTGTGATTACTGCATTTGTTGTTGACTGATTGTTTTTGCTCTTACCTCCTTGTTCTTTCATCCGTGGTTCTTCTTTAGGCAGGAAGGCCCAGCCACCCACCCCCATCCCCAACCACCCCACGCTACACTCTTTTATAGGGCACCACAGTTGTGACATTTTCTGTGGCAGAGCAGGAAGGGGCGGATCAGTGGAGCTCCACAAGGTGATCTCATTTATAGGTTATTCAGTAATTTAACTTGTTATATCAAGTTAAACAAAGCACAATTAAACCATTACTTGCATTTTTTTCTCCTTTTTTTTCCTTCTAATTACTCTGACTAGGTTACAAACCCAGCAACTTATTTGGAATGGATTTCATTAACTGCAGGTACTGTGGAACAATTTTCAGAAGGACAGTCTTTACAGGATTTAGGACACTGTCCCACATGCTGGGCCTTTGGAGATCTTAGGGCTCAGCTCCGGCAGCATGGGCAGAGATTGCACGTCTCAAATTTCATATTGAAGAGGAAATACATTATAAGAACCACTCCCATTTCCCAGCATTCAACAGAAAACCTCGAATCGCAGAGGGTAGTTGGTCCAGGAGGTTGGCAGGTGGTTAGAGGACCATGTCAGTGCCCCATCACTCTCTGCTCTCCAAACACATTACCTCCAAAACCATATAAACACTACAAACAGGTATCTGCCTCTGTCTCTGAAATCAAATAAAGAGGCAGAAGACAATGCAGAACAGGACACTGCGGCACAGGAGCTAGCACAACAAAACTCACCCAAATCAGGAACCAAAACTAAACAAGCACAAAGGAAATCCAAAAAACTTCTGATCATAGGAGACTCCATGATTCGGGGAGTTGATACCCATCTCCAGCCAGGGGTGATGGTCAGATGTCTCCAAGGTACATCAGCATGGAGAGACACTGACCGCATTGCTAAAATTGTTCACAAAGCAGGAGAAAACATTGATGTCCTAGTACACATCAGGACTATGAAAATCTCACCAGCCGGTCAGTTGTGGAGACCAAGGAACACCTGACTAGGCTGGGTGACAAACTATCATCTATTTCGTCCAGCATCTCCTTCTCTGAGATCCTACCAGTCTGGGAGAGGGGAGCAGATGGACGGAAGGTCAGAGAAGGGGAGATAGGGGAGCTAAACACGTGGCTGAAAGACTGGTGCCAGGAAAAAGGACACAGATTTGTAGGGAACTGGCAACAGTTCTGGGAGCGAAAGTTCTTTAAATTTGATGGACTGCATCTGACTAAAGAGGGAGTCAGTGCATTGGGGCAGAAGTTTGACATCTTTGCAGAATATTTAAACTAGCAAATGGGGAGAGGGGTGCAGCACCCCATATGTCGAATGGGAAGAACACCCTTCCCCCCTCAGCTAGTGGTCAAACAGGAATTCAGCATGTTTGCCGTTCATTTGCATCACCGGGTAAGAAAAAAGGTTTGTCTCCCCATACGATGCACAGGGGTAATGCCAAACTTCACCCAACAACTAACACACCAAAATCTGGACAATGGAAAATCATGTACACAAATGCTCACAGCCTGGGAAATAAGATCCCAGACCTGCAGGCAATAATGTCAGAGGCTAAACTGGACATAGTAGCAGTTAGTGAGACGTGGTTTACCAGTAACCACACTTGGGAGACTTCAGTACCTGGCTATGTATTGTTTCAAAAGAGACCGAGGTGCAAAAGGGGGAGGAGGGCCCTGTATGTTAATGAAAATATCAAAGCTGCAGAAATTCAGAATAAACATAAGGAGCCAGAAGAACTGTGGGTCACCTGGAAACAGGAAATGGGACAGCTATAAGAACTGGGGTTGTCTACAGGCCCCAGACCAGAGGGAGGACATAGACACATTACTGTTAGAAGATATACAAAACATGACAGCTAAGGAGGTTCTGATAATGGGAGACTTCAACATGCCGGATACAGATTGGTCAATACCAGCAGGAACATCTGCCAGAACTAGACTCATAGTGGATTCCTGCAGGAGGGCCTCAAACAACTGGTACAGCAACCCACAAGAGACAGGGCTATTCTAGATCTAGTACTGACTAACAAAGAAGGGATCACAGATCTCCAGGTAGAAGGTCACCTGGGGCCAGTGACCATCACATGGTATGGTTCAATTTGGCCACTACATCTAAATCATCCCATTCCAAGGCAAAATATGGGACTTCAGAGGAGCTGATTTTGATAAGATGGCCAACAGAGTTAAGCTAGCCCTGGCAAAAGAAACACAGGTGAGGAGGTACAGGCAAAGTAGGCAAGCATTAGGATGCAGTACTTGAAGCAGCATCCCATTGTGTTAGACAGAAAAGGAAGTGCAAAGAAGAAGGAAACCACTTTGGTTCTCAAATACAGTAGCAGAAAAGGTCAGAGCCAAAAGGCTGGCCTTCAGGAAATATAAGGGAACACAGCGGGATGAAGATAGGGAGCATACCAAACTGCCCTAAGGGAAGCAGGTAAGGCAGTAAGGTAAAAG
Organism: Neoceratodus forsteri; assembly: GCA_016271365.2. Classification (NCBI taxonomy): domain Eukaryota; kingdom Metazoa; phylum Chordata; order Ceratodontiformes; family Ceratodontidae; genus Neoceratodus; species Neoceratodus forsteri. Next base: position 1,183,918,489 of record CM057458.1, read on the forward strand.
AAGTCCCAAACTGAAGAAACACTAGCACGAACAGTAAAAGAAGGTGACAAGACTTTCTATAGATACATTAGTGAAAGGAGAAAGTCCAGAGGGGTATTGCTAAGCTTAATGGAGAAAAGGGAGCATGTGAGGAGGAGGACCCTGTAAAGACATCTATCCTAAATAGATACTTTTGCTCAGTATTTACTGAAGAGAAGGTAGGGCAGGGCCCACAGCTCAACATCATGGACACAGGGGAGGGAGAGCACTACCCCTTCACAAAAGAAAGGGTCCTACAAGAGCTTGCTAAGCTCAGGGTGGATAAGGCAATGGGACCTGATGGCATACATCCCAGGGTACTTAAGGAGCTAAAGGAGGAACTAGCAGAACCATTAGCAGAATTGTTTAGTGAGTTTCTGAGCACAGGAGAGGTCCCAGAAGACTGGAGAAGGGCTCATGTGATCCCGCTCCACAAGAGTGGTAGCAGGGAGGAGGCGGGAAACTACAGACCGGTCAGTCTTACCTCAGTAGTGGGGCAAGATTATGGAGGCTCCTTAAGGAAAGGATAGTGCAACACCTGGAATCCATAGGGGCACAGGATCCAAGACAGCATGGGTTTATAAAGGAAGGTCCGTCAAACTAATCTCATAGATTTCTTTGACTGGTAACCAGAGTGGTGGACCAAGGGGAGCAGTTGATGTTGCCTACCTTGACTTCAGACAAAGGTTCTGACACTGTTCCACATAGAAGATTGATAAATAAGCTGGGTAGGCTCGGGTGGGCCGTAGTTGGTCAACTGGGTGGCAAACTGGTTGATGGGCAGAAAACAGAGAGTGGTGGTAAATGGTATACAGTTAGAAGAGATGCAAGTCATAGGGGTACCTCAGGATCAGTCCTGGGGCCAGTCCTCTTCAACATCTTCATTAGTGACCTTGCAAATGGACTAGAGGGTAAGGCTTGTCTGTTTGCAGATGACACCAAGATCTGCAACAGAGTAGATGATCCAGATGGGGTGGGCAGAATGAGAAGAGATCTGGATAAACTAGCAGAATGGTCAGAAGAGTGGCAACTGGGTTTAATGCAAGAAGTGCAAAATCATGCACATAGGGAAGAGAAACCTCAAGGCCACCTATAGGCTGGGAGGAGTTAGCAGCAGTCACAAAGGAAGAAAGAGACTTGGGCATCATCATCACTGATGACCTAAAAACATCCAAGCAGACCTCTAAAGCAGTAGGTAAGGCTAGGGGGGTGTTAGGGTGTATTAGTAGGGGTATCACAAGTCGTAAGAGGGAGGTAATAATCCCTCTGTACAAGACACTGGTTAGGCCCCATCTGGAGTACTGCATGCAGTATTGGAGGCCACACCTTCACAAGGACATTAACCAAATTGAGGCAGTCCAGAGAAGGGCAACTAAAATGGTGCAGGGACTGCATCAGAAGACATATGAGGACAGATTAACGGAGCTCAATATGTATACCCTTGAGCAAAGGAGGGAAAGAGGTGATATGATCGAGGCATTCAAACACCTTAAGGGCATAAACAAGGTAAAAGAGTCTAACATGTTTAAATATAAGAAAAATAGCAGGACAAGAGGACACAGCATGAGATTAGAGGAGGCCGAGTAAGGGGGAATGTGAGGAAATTCTTTTTCACAGAAAGGGTGGTGGATGCATGGAATGGCTTACCACAAGAAGTGGTGGCTATGAATACAGTGCAGGGCTTCAAACAGGCATGGGATAGGCATAAGGGAGCAATACAAATGACTATGAATAGATAGGCCACTGACAGAGCAAAGGCCGATGGCACATTTATAAGGTAGAAAAAGAAATGGGCAGACTGGATGGGCCTTGCGGTCCTTATCTGCCATCAACTTCTCTGTTTCTATGTTTCTATGATCACCCCTCTTTCTTGCTCTTCTTCTCACTTCCCCAGATAAAAACCTGGGTGCCTTCTTCTTCTCTTTTTCTTGTAGATAATGGTGAAAACCAAAACCAGCTTTCTCTCATTCAGTTCCTTCTTCTCCTCATATTCCTTTTTCATTCCCCCTTTCCCTTCTTCCCTCCACCCTTTTTCCCCCTCTGCCATCCATCTCTGGCAGTCTGCCAACGTCCAACCAGACATCCTCTGTCATCCACCTCTGACAGACCATCAAAGTCCCCCTCCAAACAGTCCTCTTCCCATTCTCCTTTTGATGGGTGGGTGGGAGACAATAACATTTCAGCAAAAGAGGCTGAAAACTTCTGTGCAGTCCATTATGTACCTCACTTAGGCTCCTCCTTTCTTGTCTGCCTACCCCTTGCCCTGGCTCCCTGTTCCTCCCCTTACCTTCCCCCCTGCCCATCTGAGCAAACCATTTTATACCTAAGGGAGGGGTGCACCAAGACAACTTGGTCTGCCCCTTAAAGGGAAATCTCCATTGTCCTGGATTCCCACTTTTCCCCACAAAAGATAGACCAATCATGTGTTGTTGTGCTTAGATTGGCAATTAATTTATTACATTTCCTAATTTCATTTACAATTACCATCACAATTTTTCATTACTGTCTTTTCCACAATTCTTTATTCGTATTGCATCAAAATATCAATCTCTAATCACCCCACTTTATTCCTCTTCTTCTCGCTTCCCCAGGTGAAAACCTGGGTGCTGTCTTCTCTTTTTCTTGTAGGTAACGGTGAAAACCAAGACCACTTTTCACTCATTCAGTTCCTTTTTTTTTCACCTCATATTTCTTTTTCATTCCCCTTCCCTCCTTTCCTCACCCCTTTTTCCCCATAGCCTGTCTCCAGCTTGTGTTGGATGATTGGCCTTCCCCCCTGTTAGGATTGCTTTTCCTTTCTCTTCTATCTTCCTTCCTGTCTCCTCCACACCTCAATAAAACCCATAATTTCTGTATTGAAGATGTCTATTGCTAAGTCAGACAGGTGAACTTCATCGGACCTGTAAAATCCTCTCACCCATTCTTCCACCCTTCGCAGTATTACATGCTCCCCATGCTCCTTATCAATGTTCCCACCCTTCTATTCATCTTCCTTCAGGCCCTATCAACTGCTACATGGCTATACTCATGTCTCCATACTCTCCTTGGTATCATGTCTGACCATGCTATGCTCACCCCCAGCCACCACTGCTGTATCTTCTCTAAGTCCTGCTTAACCTGTAAATACGTGTCAACCCATTACTTCCTCCCAATATCATTACCCCCAAGGTATATAATGATTAAGTCTGGGATAGGTCACTGCTCTTTCATTTCTTTCAGGGTAGGAAGTAACTGCCCATCTCATCCCTTGGATGCCATGCCATACCAGCCTACCTTGTCTGACATCCTGCTACAACTGTTTTCCCCTGGCACTTTTTCTCCACTCTACTTTCCACCCAATAAATGTAGGAATACTCGCAGATCCATACTTCTGTGATCCTCCATCTACCTATAGAATCGAGCAAAATATACACCTTAATCTCTCAAAATGTTTTAACTTGCCATTCTAATTCTAAGCCATTTATTCCCTTAACCCCCACCCCTTCCAATTCTGTTCCTGTAAGACAAAACAACAGATGACATGTTAATCTCAGTCCTTCAGAGCCTGAATATCCTCTTGTAACTGGCTGGTCAACCAGCGACCCTTTCAACATACTGGTCACGGCTCCTGCCGCTGACCATTTTGAAGCTGCTCTATTTGAAAAGAGTGGGATGAGTAATTACATGGGTCCATGACCAGGAACTCTATGCCTCTCTTGAGTATGGCTGTTACCTGGTAACTTGTCAACTTATTCCCGTCCCCATGCACAAATAGTCTCCCTTCTTCAATCCCGTGCTCTGCAGACTATGCCCACAAAGCATTTACCAGGCACAATGCCCCATCCAAGTGAGCCTTAATGGCTACGACACACCCCTTTCTCCTCTGATTTGTCTTGGACCTCTTGATTATGATTTGTATTTCCTTCCATCCCCAGGTTATGTCTCCACATTCAAAACTTCCTTCATGGTCCTTTCTGCCATGGCCCACTGCCTCACTCACTCTCAAGGCCCCTGCAAACATCACTAAATAAATTGTGTGGAACAACTGCACTTCATCCTTGGATTTACAAATTGCCAGCAGTATCCCCACTAATTTGGCTAGCCACTGATCTGCTATTGTCCGCCGACCATCCTTGGGCCTTTGCTTCAGCCTTTTCCACCCTTGCGTCATTCTCCATATCAGAATTGACTTTGTAGGGTCCTTCCACCTTTTTAGGCTACAAACTAAGTTGATCCTCACTTGTCACAATTCCCCATCATGATGTGGGCCATCCCTTTTTGCCATTGATCTACTGTAATCTTTTCTAACTGCTCCTCAGTAAGTGGCCCACTTACCTTCATGTGGTGTGCTTCCCTGAATGTTTGCAATGCCCACCATGGCCCCTTCATAGGTCCTCAAGGTCTGTGGTGCCCGTGAGCTGCAAAACACATTTAGGCTTCCTCTTGCCAACATCCCAGATGTTCATTGTTATGGGCGTTTTCTGCTCCTCTGCTGCTGGTGCCAGCATCCAGAAACGATCCAGTTGCAGACGGGAAAGGCTATCAGCTAGGATATTTTTAACCCCTTCTATGTGCCTGGCCCTAAATGACATATTCAATTGCAAACCTCTTAATACTAGCAATCTCAACACCAACATCACTGTCTCAGACCTAGCTCCCCTGTTGTTCAGAACCTCCACCACTGACTTGTTGTCACACCAAAATGTAACCTTCTGGTTCCAGAATTCTTCTCCCACACCATGGTGCGGGACCAAGTAGGCATGATTTCTAACAGTGTGATGTCCTTTACCCTTCTGTCTCTTACACAGTCTGCAGGCCATGGCTCCTAGAACCATTTTCCTCTCAAATATCCCCCCATTCCTAAACCCCCTGCTGCATCCATATTCAATTCCAGATCTGTGTTATAAACCCATTCCTCTTGCCAAAAGGAACAGCCATTATAGTTGCTAAGGAATTCCTCCCACACTTTGAAATCTTCTTTTACCCCTTCTGTTATATCCACCCAGCAGTGTAGTCTTGCTATTCTTGCTGTGGCCCTTGCTAGATGCATACTAAATGTCCTTCCTGGCCCAATTGCCCTGCAAGCAAAATTCAAATGCCCCATTACCTGTTGCACCTGTCTCAACTGCACCCGTCTCCTGCTTGTATGTACCTAAATCAGCTCCCTCAGCTTCTGCACTTTGCTGTCTGATAACCTAAACACTTCTCCCAATGTGTCTTTCTCAATCCCCAGAAATTCTAGAACCTTACTGGGGTCTTCTGTTTTACTCACGGCAATGGTACCCCAAGCTCTCCACACAGCTCTTGAAAATTAGCCAGCATCCTCTCTGTCTCTCTGCATCCACTGCCTATTAACAGGAAGTCATCCAGGTAGTGTATGACCATCTTATAACCTGTTTTCTCCTGAAATATCCACTGCAGACAGGTGCTGAATGCTTTGAATGTAGCATAAGCTATGGAACAACCCATAGGCATAGCCTTGTCAAAATAGTCCTGGTCCCCCACTTTAAAACTCAATAGGTCCCAATCCTCCCTTCTAATTGGGAGCAACCGAAAGGCTGACTCAATATCTGTCTTGGCAATCCATGCATCTGGGGTCGCTCTGATAATCTGTATGGCCTCTTCCAGTGTGGCATAGGTGACCCTGCTGTGTTCTTCTCCTATAAAATCATTAACTGAGTCCCCCTCCGGGAATGACAGATGGTGAATCAACATGTAGTCTCCCTTTTGCTTTTTGGGAACCATACCCAATGGGGAAATTCTCATGTTGCGTAAGGGGGGGGGCTGGATGCGGCCCTTTTGCCCTATCTGCCACCTTTTCTTTCTCTATTTTTTGCCTCAAAATGCCATCCTTTCCTCTGACTGACCCCAGGTTGCTAGCCTGTCTTGCCTTTCTTGGCCCTTTGCACTGCTGCAGAAAGCCTGTTCTGAAACCCATATTTATGGATTCTGGCACCCCGCCATTCGGGTACCATTTTGGCCACTGCTCCCATGCCTCTATCTTGATGGGGGTTTTCTTGCATCCTGAAATTGTTCTCTTCCCCCCTCTCCCCCTCTGTCTGAAACCCCACCCTGGCTAAGTCTCATTCATCCTTCTCCTCAATAAGCCTGGCCCCCCCACCCCCATATCCTCTGCCTCTCGAACCGCTTGTCCATTCCTGCCCCCTATAACCCTGCCCTTCCTGAAAGGGCTGCTGGCCTGATCCCTGTCCTCCTCCTGCCTAGGCCCCTTTGTGGTCATGTGGTCCTGCATCTAGTCAAGGGGTGGGCTCCCTCACATCTTGAACATGTGTGCTGGAACCAGCACTGGGGATGTGAACAAAATGCCCTGTTATATCCACAGCAACACTTCTGGGGTACCCCCTCTATTTCCCCCTTCTGGTGTGGATTGATCAGTTACATAGTCCATCCACAAATCCAACTGCTTTGAGTCCCATCTCACATCGCCATATGTCACCATCCTTTGGCGAAAAAACTAGTCGTAATATATTCACCCCACTCCCCCTTTAGCCTTTGCCCATCGTATGATCAAGGAGTACATAATAAGTGGGATACCAACCTGGTTTCTTTTCCATCACTATGGTTCAGTATGTGTGAAACCTATGAACCACCCATCCCATGTCTTTCCTTTTGTAAACTTGTCCTCTTCTTTCTTACCCAGTAAAACCACTGCTGCCACCATCTTGCTCTTCCCGATATTCTCTGTCTCCTCATATCTGGCTGTCGCTATCCTACTCACTAAAGCAAAAATGTCCATGTACTCCCCTTTCCATATTTTCTCCATCGTGGTCAGTGGCACCTGTTCTCCTATTCTCGTACCCGGGGCTCCTATCTCCCTTGTTCCTTTTCAGACCCCTTCCGTTACCTTTTCCACCTCCCCTGTTGTTTCTTCATCTGACCTGATCTCCACCAGTGCAGTTTCCATCTGACCTAATCTCTGTCCCTAGGGCCGCAGTAATTTGACCTATGTACTCTTTTATACTCTCTCCCACAGAATCTGATACACTGCCTGTGGGCCTGTTTGCTCCATGTGGCCTGTTGTTGTTGAGCTGCACTGGTCTGACTTCTTGTGGCAGGACAGCTGGTTAAAGCATTTGCTGCAGTGGAACCACTATGTTCGGGGGGTCTGATCTGGTTTCTGGTGGTGACACCACCACCACCACCTGCTCCATGGGCAGTACTAATGGTTCTGGCACACAGGGTTGTGGTGGTACTGGACCGACTGCTTGAGGAGGAACCAGCGGTGGTGGCTGTGGCCTTTTTGGACAGTGTGGCCTCACCATCAGTCATTTCCCATTGTCTCCTTTTCCTTTTCCCACTTTCTGTTTCTCTCTGAGCCTCCGCAATTCCTCTCCTTCAACCATCTGCCACATCTTGTTGGCCTTCTCCACAAACTCCACTATTGCCTTGTAGGCATCCTCCTTTGATGGTCTGTTCCTCTTTGGTGCCATCTTTTCTTGCTTTCCTGTATAAAAGCTGAGAACGAAAACTGACAAAGTGTCCTCATTAATGATGAATCATGCTTTATGTACCATGCCCTTGTCTTGTCCTCTTACTAGTAAACAATTCCCTGCCACCCCCCCTTCAATTCAGCTGTCCCTCATATTCTGATGCAGCCATGGCTTTGTAATCACTTGCTCCACTTTTTGTTTCTTCTCTTTTTTTTTTTTTTTAATAGGCCTTCCTTCTGCATTCCCTACACACCCCTGTATCCCCACTTGCCTTCATCAACGCCAGCAGGCCCTGGCCATACCCACACTGTTTACCACATTCCATTCTATCTCCCATTAAACTAGCCCCCATATCCTTGTTGAAACCTCCTCCATGACTAGGCCTTTTTCCATAGGAGCTGTGTCGCTGGAGAAATGGCGTCTGATGTCACTCCGCATAGCCGGGTTCTCTAGGTCCTTCTCGCAGGCTAGTAACCCCCCTTCTAATTCCAGTGTGTTCCAATCTTCCTGCGTTTCTTTTTTACTTTTCTCACCCTATCCTTCCCCCTTCTCCATTGATATGCTCTTGCTTAGGAGCTAGGCCTGCAATGGAATCACCCTCAGCGATAGTGGCATCTGACGTCACTCTGTGTGGCCTTGCTAGGTCTTTCTAACCCAAGTAATCATCTCACCTAAAAACAGCATCTGCTTCCCACCACATGTCCTCGCTAAGCCTATCTTGCCCTAAGACACCATCTCACTGAAAATGGCATCTGGCATCATCCGCATGTCTCACTAGGCCTTCTTGCCACAAGCACCCCATCTTGCTGCACAACAGCATCTGGCGCTGATCCACGTGGCCTCTGTGAGGCTGTCTTACCATACCATCTCACCTAAAATGGTGTTTAGCATTCCACTACATGCCCTCGCTAGGCCTTCCTGCCCAAGCAACCAGTTCACTGAAAAAATGGCATCTAACATTGCACCGTGTGGCCTCCCCAAGCCTGTCTTGCTACAAGCAGCCATCTCACTGAAAAATGGCATCTGACGTCAGCCCTCATGGCCTCACTCATTAGGCCCTTCTGCAGACTAGAAACCCCCCTTTCTAACCACCAGTGTCTTTCACCCATTCCCCTCACATAGTGCACGTTGTCTCACATTGTAAAGCTGCTCCCAGCCAAATTTGCTCTCTTAGATCCCCTCTCCCCATTCTCTACAGCTACGAGTGTTTTAACTCTTCCCCATCTTCGGAGCCCTTTCCTCCGACTACCCAAGTAAACCAAATCAGCTGTTCGTCGAATTCCATTCTTTTGGACCACTGCTCTATTCCAGCGATGCAAGGACAAAAACACACACACAAAGCAAACCAAATTAGGCGTGCTCTTCAGACTCTGTTCTTTTGGACCCATGCTCTCTAGTTCCAGCAATGCATGGACAACAAACCATACACAAAGACCTCCGCTTTCTTGGTTATTTTATTTATTTATTTTTTTTATAAACTGCAGTCGCAATATCGCACTTGCCCAAACATTGCTTGCCTCATCCCTACTACACAGATCTCTTGTAACACATTTTTTTCTTACCTTGGCTAAGTTCTCCTAGTGCACAAACCTTAGTCCACTGCTGCTTTGAACTAAAACCCAGCCAACTCCAAAGTAATCCAATATAATGTGTTGTAGTTCAGTCGACGTTCACACCAATAAAACTTCAGCAAAACAGGATGAAAACCTCTGTGCTGCCCATTATGTACTCCACTTGGGCTCCTCCCCTTCCTGTCTGCCTACACCTTGTCCTGCCTCCCTGTCCCTCCCCTTACCTTCTCCCTTCCCTATCTTCACAAACCATCTTATACTTAAGGGAGGGGTGCACCAGGACAACTTGGTCTGCCCTTTAAAGGGCAAATTCCATTGTCCTGATAAGTGCATTGAAGCTTATATGGGGTGACGGTGTCTGTTGTTGGTGTGAAATGATATTTGAAGATGGGGGGTGCTTGAAATTGACGATGTGATTAACTATCATTTTTTTTTTTTGAGTATGGTGTATTACAAGTCTGAATTGTTCATCCAAAATATTGCTTGTTATGTTAATGGAATTTTTTTTAATGTTACTATTGCACAGTTATGTGAATAGAAAAATAAAAAATAATAGAGTGTGCACTTTGTCTTCCCATGCAATGTGTTAGTGGTGTTCTTTATAAACGAAACAGCACATAGTCCACATAAATAAGCAGTATTCCAGTTGTAAAATGAGGTTTGGAGACACACACTTTATTATAGCAGATGTTTTTGATCTTGAACCGTGATCTGTAACATACGTAAAATCCATATCACTGTGTGGAACTCATTGTATACTGCAGCCATATAACAGAGATGCTTTACTGCTGATTTTACTTTTTATGTAAATTGTGACCTAACATGCTTAAAATAATGCTTCCTGGCGGTGGTGCAGGGTCTGTAGAGGAGAAATAGGAAGACTCGATATACCATGACATTTTCTGTAGACCTATCAAAATGTATATAAGATACTCTAACTGGGTTTGCTTCTCCCTCACATGTTGTGTGTCTGTTCCATGTACTCACCCCCTGCTATGTGCAGAAGGTACTTATTTTATATTATCCTAATCTAACCTCTTTCAACTTGATTGTGAGCTCCTTTTGGACAGCCATTGCACTTATTTGTAATTATATTCACTTGGCAGCTGATAAGGAACTGTCATTGCATATCAAGACTTTCCAATCCCCTTTCTCTATACCTGCACTACCAGCAGGAAACAATTTGTAAAGCACTTTAGGCCACAGTTTACATAACTATAAATATATAAAACAGTACTGAATTACAGGTGTACATGTAAATAAGTTCACTCGCATACATCGTTTAACTATATTACATGGAAAAATAGAAACATAGAAGTGTGATGACAGATAAGGATCAACAGGCCCAACTAGTCTATGCATTTGTCTAGGTACCTGATAGGACATGCCCACCACCCCACCCCAACCCCTCAACAATTCCCTGTGTCTGTCCCATGCTATTTTGAAGTCCTCAGCTGTTGCTTCTCCAACAAACTCATCATGGTGCCTATTCAACTCATCCACAGCCCTCTCTGTGAAACAACACTTTCTAATATTACCCTTGAACTGTCTACCCTCAATCTATAACCCAAGCACTCTTTTACTCTGATTTCCTTTTGGCTTGAAAATGCTCCCCATTGGCACCTGATTTATACCCTTAAGGTACTTGAACGTCTCAATCACGTCCTCCTTCCCTCCCTCTCCTTCTTCTGTTCCAGGAAGCACATGTCCAGTTCTCCAAACATTTTCTCCTAGGATAGGTGGCTGGGCCCTTTAAACGTCTTCATTGCCCTCTAAACTTGCTCCAGCCTACACATCATTTTGAGGTATGGCCTGTAGAACAGGACGTCATACTCCAAATGTTGTCTGACAAACATGGATGCCAATGGCACTATGACATCTAATTCTCTACTGGTAAAACCCCTCCTGATTCAGCCCAGCATTCTATTGACCATAGCATTGTCTCTCACAGTGCCTTTCCACAGTCTGGTCCATTGATATGGTGATGACTATGTCCATTTCCTGTTCTGTTACTTCCATGGGCCCCGCCATGATTTATGCCATCTCTCTCTCAGTACTCTGGGATGACTGCCATCTGGCCTTGACATCTTGTTCACCCTCAGGCCGTCCAGTACTCTGCACTCTGTGATTCCCCCATATGTCCCTCCTCCCAACTTAACAATGACCTGCCATCCACCCATTGGTACTGCCCTTCCTTTCCCTTTGATAAACACAGAGCAGAAGTATTCATTAAGTGATTCTGCCTACTCTGTCCCTGTTTCTACCCAACTACCATCCCTCTTAATTTGTACTATTTTGTCTATGCATATAACTTTCTCTTTGATGTAGCTGAAGAATTACTTCTTCTTTTTCTTGATGACACGTACCAGCCGTAGCTCCTTAGATGCTATGGCTGCCCTTACTGCCTTCATTACCTCTTCTGATTAGTTCTTAATCCATTCTGTCTTCCCTCTCCCTGTGTTTTTGAACCTGCTAAAAGCATCTCTTGTATTTCTTACTTTGTCCATTGCTACCTTTATCAAAAAGATGGATTTCGTGAGCATATATCATGTACTCTGGAACCTGACGTGGGTTTTAGTTTCCTCCTCAGTCTTCAGTTGTATTCCACCTCCAGTTACTTCCATATTATTGAGGATTTTGGCTGGATTACATAAGCAATGAGACGTGATTGGATGTTGGTAGTACTGAGATACTCTCACACCCAGAGGCGTACTTAGGCATGAGGCAGCAGGTTTCATGCCTAAGTACACCTCTGAGTTTGCGGGCATCTCAGTACTACCAACACCCAGCCATGTCTTATTGCTTACTCAACATTCTTCAGAGCTCAACTGGCATACAAACAAAGATATACACACATGCCTGAAGTGGAGCCAGAACCTCAGTTTTATCTGTTACCAGGTAAGGAGCAGGGAGTTCTCTGGAAAATGTTAGAGATAGGAGAAGGGTTTTTCATGATCATCAAAGAAACACCAGCAATGGAAACTCCAAATACTGTAGAACTTGATTTTTTTAAGTTTGTGAATATGTGTGAGGAGTCTTGTGAATATAAATAATATGAAATGATGCACTTACTTTATTTAATTCAATGGACTTTTATTTGTAGTGCCTAGTTGGAGGATTTTTTATATATGAGTAAAGACTGTAGCCTTGTCTGTGATGTAAACTAGGAATTAGGTTGCTTATGAATTCTGTGAGTTGCCCTGGTTGACAGGGTCTTGTTTTAACCATTGATGGTAATCTCTTGCTGCAATGGCTAGAACCACATTTCAGCCAATCAGGACACAATCATTTATTTGTCCATTATATATCTGTGGCTACCTCCCCTATCCTCTTGAAGTTGGTCTTTCTCAAGGCCAACACTTTTGTACATGTTTCTACTCCTCCTTACCCATTTTCAGCATAGACTAAACTGAGTGGTTGCTGCTCACCGCTGTCAGTTTTCCATCTCCAGTTCCCTGACAAATCCCCAAATTTACGCCCTTTTGATCTTTTGCGCTAGTTTAATTTCTAACTCATTTATCTGTGATAGATTATCCTTTCCAATGCATGATGTATTTCCGTTCTGATTGTCTTTTTCAAATATTGCTTCTTTAACTGATACAGTTATCTGTCCTGGTGGTATGATATAGATGATAACGCCTTATGAAAAGGTGATAACCATGGTGTAATTACCTTGAATGGTTGCAGGGGCATCAGTAAACCTCAATAACTCTACTTGAGAGGTGTACCATTGCCCTATTAACCACAAAAGGTGATTATACCATTGTTTTCACCTGTACATCAGGCATTGTCATGTTTAGTGTAGGGAACTTGATATTAGTAGTTATGCCTCCGGCCCCCAACACAAGTAATGTAGTTTACCTTTTTAGTGAATCTGCACTATAACATTATGATTGTAAAGGGGAAAAAATTTATCAGGATACATGGACTGAATAACAACAGGGCAAAACAACACCAGAGTTAAAATTACTATCAGACATGGTGATCGCTAGAGTCAGTAACAGTAAACTGTGAGAACTGGAATGTTATTTGAATATTGCACTGAGACTAACAATGGCATTCTTGTGTATAATACTGAACAACATTGGTATTCCATTTTTTTATCTTGCTGCTATGACATAGATGAGAGTGGTTTATAAGGTTCTGATATCACAACAGTGAGATTACAAGATTTCAAACAGCTTACTTTCAGCCATATTTAGGATAACATATGGTCAGCTGTGTGTAACAATGCTGTGTTTGCCTTCGAGTGGTTCCCTTGGTGACTCTATTAAACCTTAAGAATGAGCTCGAGAGGTTTTACAGGATCGCCAAGGGAACCATGAGAAGGCAAACTTTAGCATTAGAAGAACACCGCTGACCATACATTGTCTTTTATAGTGCATGGTCAGCGGAGAAAACATTAAAGATGACAATACTGGAAACAATATTCTTACCTTGTGGTGAAGGATCACATATTCATTCATGGGTTCAAAGCCAAGAAAATTTATTTTTAGACAGCATTTTTTTTTAAATGATGGGAAAGGAATATATTGCTAATGCCATTAACAGGAAATAAAGACTATGTTTAATGTTACTAAATGTGTAATCTATGAAAAAAAAAATTAACGGCCTGTTGTTTTGATCACGTGGTTGGATGTGCCAATCAGGGTTGCCGTGAAGCATGGGTCTGTGTTGCAAACTATCCTCAATGATCATGCAGAGCTAAAAGAGAGAAAGAACAAAACAATTAAATTTTTTAGTGCCTGCAGAGTTATGTGTTTTATTTTCACAGTGAAATGTTCATTTTTAACTATTCTGCTATGAGTCATCTTCTGAAGGTGAGTCCAGTATAGCTGCAGCACGTTTCTTCATCTGAGGGCAGTAATAGTTGTTGTTGGTAACATTTACAGTTATTCACTGTTGGAATATGCAATTGTCCCCACACAGGCTGAAATTTGTTAGGTATGATAATGGGAACAGAGGACCCTTGCTGCATGGATTTGCTACTTTTGGCATGATGTCAGCAGAGACGGCAGCACTGGATGTAGAGGCAGACAGCTGTTGGTTACCGTTGTTGCTTGCCTGGCATCCGAAAATAGCAGAATTTATTTTTTGTTTTGCTACTGACATGTAGCTGTAATTATTGATAGACTGTAGGCTATGGTATCCTGATACTTGCTGTACCTCCATGGGGGGGGGACTGAATTATTTACCAAGCACTGTATGGCTGTCTTACATGTTGAGTGATTTGTAATGCGCTTCTCGACTGGTAGCCCTGCTGAGGTTTATATTACTTTCATCATTGTGCGGATTTTGTTCTTGCCCAGTGTCATTGATCGGAACCATAATGACACTCTGGGCTTGAAATACAGTACTGGAGCAAGGTAAAAAGGGGTGTCAGGTGCCAGCATGGCCTGTGGTCTCTAGGATTCATATATGGTATAGGTCTTTGTTGGATCCCTGTCTGGTTGATCATTGTTTGCATACATTCTTGGCTTGACAGCCCTTATGTCCCTAGGGTTTTCACCCAAGCGGGTTTTGTCTATTGCTCTGTATACTCAAGAATTGCTGCCCATCTGTGTCCTGCAATAAAATAAGGTCTCCCCATCTTAAGGCATACTACTTTGCTGTACGGAGGGCATAGTAAAGGCCGTTGTTGAAAAACAACATGTTTAGGAAGAACACAGAACTATGCATGCCAAGGGTTCCTGTACTGTATAGTTTCTCGATGTCTGCTGGCATTAGGGCTTCTGATCTGTTAGGTTTGCTACCTTTACCCATTTTCTTAAGACATTTTTGTTTAGCTGACAAGGTAGCTAGAGTGTCAGGAAAGTTTTTTGTATTGCCATGAAAGATAAAGTGGCCATAATCTTTTTGCTGTAAATGTCAATCTATACTGCCCAGTATCCCTCTTAATGTTGAGGGCTCGTATTCATTACTGGCATGTCTTTTTATTTGGTAGATGAAGTCTGCGATCAGACTATCCAGTTCTTTTGTGGGAATGGTAGAGAAGTTACACGCCTCCCCCACATCTGTAAGGTATTACCTGAGCAACCGCACATCAGATTCCATTTTCCTTAAGGTACATAGATACATAGACAGTGTTGGCAGCCTGTGGCCCACTCAGTCTGCTCATTTGAGCTTGTAAGTTCAGTTTATGTTTTCCTACTAGTCTGTTGCCCCTTACCCCTGACCTCAGAATTCCTTTGTGCCTATCCCATGCATTCTTAAATCCTGTGATTGTTTCAGCCTCACCACTTCTCTGGCAGGGTGTTCCACTTGTCCACCACTTGTTCTGTGAAGAAATGCTTCCTCATGTTTCCTCTGAATAGTCCTCCCTCCAACTTCATCCCATGCCTCTAGTCCTGGAACATCTTTTTTGCTTAAAATAGTGTATTCCTGCACCCTGTTCCTCCCTGTGAGGTAACTTGTATGTCTCTATCCTATCCCTCTCCCTCCTCTCCTTCAGGAGAATATGTTCACTTCCTTCAATCTGTCATCATAGGACTTGTGACGCAATCCATGCATCATCTTTGTTGCCCTCCTCTGAACCTTCTCTACCCTGTCTATGTCCTTACGCCAGGTAGATCTCCAGAACTGTACACTGTACTCCGGGTGGGGCCTCACCTGTGTCTTGTATAGTGGAATTGGACCTCCTTTTCCTGCTGGTGATGCCTCTGCCTATGCATCCCAGCATCCTATTTGCTTTACCTGCTGCCTTGTCACATTGTATCCCTACCTTGAGGTCACCAGAGATGATAACCCCAAGATCCCTTTCCTGCTTGGTGCATGCTATATCCTTACCCCCAACTGACATATTGTGCCAGGTTTCTGTGCCCCATATGCATTATCTTGCACTTCTTTGCATTGAATTTCAACTGCCAAACCCCTGACCATTCTTCAAGTTTCTGCAGGTCTCATTTCATTCTGTCTACACCCTCTGGTGTGTCTACTCTGTTACAAAGCTTTGTGTCATCAGCGAACAGTGAAATTCTGCCTTCTAGGTCCTGCAGCATGTCACTGATGAAGATGTAATAGGACCGGTTCCAGCACTGATCCCTGTGGTACCCACTGGTCACTCTTCTCTCTGTGGAGTGACAGCCATTTACCAACACCCTCTATGTCCTTCCACCCAGCCAGTTACCTACCCACCACACTACTGTCCTTCCCACACCCAGATTACCCAGTTTGTGTAATAGTCTTCCATGTGACACAGTGTCAAAGGCCTTTTGAAGTCCAGATAGGCCATGTCCACTGCCCTCCCTGATCCACCTCCCTAGTCACCCAAGTCAAAAATTCATTGAGTTTGGTCTGACATGACTTCCCTGGTGAAACCATGCTGCCTTGGGTCCTGTAGTCCATTGACAACCAGATGTTCCACCAATCTCTCCTTCAGTAGTGCTTCCATGATCTTCCCCACTACCGAGGTGAGGCTGACTGGTCTGTAGTTCCCTCGCCTCTTTGTTCCCACTTTTGTATAAGGGGACTACATCTGCTATCCTCCAGTCTTGGGTACCTCCCTGTTTTCCAGTGATTGGCTAAACAGGATAGCCAGAGGTTCAGCCACCACCTCTTAGTTCTTTAAGGACCCTGGGTGCACCCCATCTGGCCCCATTGCTTTATCAACTCTTATTACTTCCAGTTCCTTCAGGACCCTTTCTTGTAAAGGGACTTGTGTCCATTTCTGCACCATTCTCACCCCTTGTATTCCCTTCAGACCCATTACCCTCCTCCTCAGTAAAGACTGAGCAGAAATACCTGTTCAGTATGTCAGCTTTACTGTTGTCATCCTCCACGCAGCCCCCATCCTTCCCCTTTATTCTCACTATCCTTCTGCCTTTCTTTTTTCACTTTTTTTTATTTTTTTAAGTTGTTTAACCAGGTATAGCACACTAAGCTGAAAGCTTTTTTACAGGAGCGACCTGGGAGCACAAGGAGGTTAAGTGACTTGCTCAGGGTCACACAGTATGCAAGTGGAAGCTGTGGGATTCAAACCCAGGTCTGGTCTGCTGGATGACACTAAATTTGCAGCTCAGAGCCTTAGACCACTGCACTATACTGCCTCCCTGTAGGCACTCTTTTGCCCTCTACCACTGATTTTGCAATGTGTTCTTCTGTCTGAGCTTTGGCTTTCCTTACTGACCTCTCTGCCTCCCTTTGCTTCTCCTGGTACTTCTCTCTATCCCCTTCTGCCTGTGTCTTTTTGTATTGCCTGAATGCAATCTTTTTGACTTTCACTTTGCTACCTCTTTGGAAAACCATAATGGTCTCCTCTTCCTTTTCCTCTTGCTAACCTGCTTAATGCATAATTCTGTTGCTCTTGTAATCCCATTTTAAATACTGCCCACTGTTCCTCAACCCCTGATTCCTGCCCCATTCCCTTAATGTCTCTTTCAAGTATCTCCCCATTTCCCAAAGTCTGCCCCTAAAATCCAGGATACATGTTTTTGTGTGGTTTGGTTCTGCTCTTTCTGTGATTTCAAACCACAATGACTGGTGGTCACTGTTCCCCAAGGTGCTCCCCCACTGTTACCCCCATCACACTGTCCCTGTTTGTGAGCACAATGTCCAGTATTGCCTTCTGCCAAGTTGGTTCCATGACCAGTTGCTTGAAGAAGGCACTCTGAAGGAGTCCAGGATAAACTGTTCATAGTTGATGCTGCTGCTGGGATGCTCCAGTCCACATCTGGAATATTGAAGTCTCCAACCAATACTACCTCAACCTTGTCTGTCATCCTTGGATGGCTAGCATCAGCTTCCTATCTGTTTCTTCCCCCCAGGGCTGGTGGTCTATAGACCACACCTGTGTGGATGGCTGGCCCCATTTTCCTTTCCAGCTTAACCCACAGTATCTCTCCCCAATTTTGTTCTTCCTGGTTGTAGTATATAGGCCCCCTGGGATGGGTGATGTTCTGGAGGATGGTTTACTGGACAACATCATTGCCTAGTGTGGACCAAAAGGGGATGGAGTGGTGTTGATGGGGGACCTTAATATGCCAGGTACAAACTGGGGAACCATGTCCTCTAAGGTGGTAAATGAGCATAGGCTGCTGGATGGCTTCCAGGATGTGTTCTTAACACAGCATGTGATGGAGCCCACAGGAAGGGGCACATCCTGGATGTGGTTCTGGCAGATGGGGATCTGGTAAGGACCTGGTTGTAGAGGATCCTGACTGGGAGCGACCACAATACTGTCTGGTTTCAAATAAGCATGGGGGGGAGATCTAGGACACTGACAGTGGACTTCAGGGGGGCAGACTTTGTGGGCATGGGGAATATTCTTAAGGATCACTTGAAGGGGATTACATCAATGACAAATGTGGAAAGGAGATGGGAGGTCATAAAATGGGGACTTCATGAGGCAGTCAGGATCTGCGCTAAGGTGAAACGTAAGGGAGCAAGGTCACATAAACCATGCCGGTGGTCCGTGAAGTTCCAGTAGCAGTCAGAGAAAAGAAGGCAGCCTACAAAAAATATAAAACAACAAGAGGGGATAGGGATAAGGAAATGTATCATCTTGCATCTAGAAAAGTCACCCAGATGGTGAGAAGGCAAAGTCCAGTAAAGACAAAGAACCTCTGTGCACAAACACTGAAGCAAGGGTTACCCCAAAGGGCATTTGGCTGGGAAGCCAAGTTTCAAGAAAATACAAAATCACACATGCCCACACAATGCAAAGCATCATGGACTGCATATGCAAATCACCACAGAATGTTATGCTGGTCCAACTTTAAGCAGAATTGCTTGGTGCCAAAAGGCCTCTCACAAAGTTTGCAAAGGGTGCTAACAAAAGACATAGACACGTGTTTTGTCCTACCAGGACTCATCAGTATGCCTCATCTGTTTGACACCCCAGTAGAATGGACCAGCTCCCCTAAGACAGTGTGTCTTGGATATGTTGTGGTGAACCCATTAAAATAAAAAACTATTTAAAAGACAAAGAACTTCTGTGCACAAACACTGAGGCAAGGGTTACCCCAAAGGGCATTTGGCTGGGAAAGCCAAGTTTCAAGAAAATACAAAATTACACATGCCCACACAATGCAAAGCATCACAGACTGCATATGCAAATCACCACAGAATGTTATGCTGGTCCAACTTTAAGCAGAATTGCATGGTGCTGAAAGGCCTCTCACACAGTTTGCCAGCCAAATGCCCTTTGGGGTAACCCTTGCCTCAGTGTTTGTGCACAGAGGTTCTTTGTCTTTTAAATAGTTTTTTTTTTATTTTAATGGATTCACCACAACATATCCAAGACACACTGTCTTAGGGTAGCTGGTCCATTCCACTGGGGTGTCAAACAGATGAGGCATACTGATAAGTCCTGGTAGGACCCTTTTTCAAACTGTGTGAGAGACCTTTCAGTAGGGAGGGGGATAGGGATAGAAGTGGCAGTGAGTGGAATCTGGGGAGCAACAGAAATGGAGCAAGAGGGAGGGAGAGGTACCCCAGGGGTGTCACATCAGGACAAGGATAAAAAGGCCAGTAAGGTGGAGGGGATGGATGACGCTATCTCTGCCAAAATGGTGTGGTTATCCATCCAGGCCCTAAAGAAAGACAAATATCCTGGACCAGATGGCATTCATCTGACAGTACTATGGGAACTGGCGGACATACTGGCTGCACCCCTGGTGGAGCTCTTCAACAGGTCACTTGAGACTAGGAGGGTACCTAGGGATTGGTGAGAGGCACATGTGGTGCCAATCCATAAAGGGGTCAAGAAGTACAGGTAACTATAGACCCATCGGTTTGACCTAGTTGGTGGAAAATTAATGGAGAATATACTAAAGGAACGATTAGGGGTGTACTTGGAGAAGGTGGGAGGTCTGGATAGTCAGCAACATGGGTTTGTGCCAGGTAGATCATGTCAAACCAATCTTGTGGAGTTCTGTGAATGAGTAACATCAGAACTTGACTGGGGAAAGACTGTGGATGTATTATTCTTGGACTTCAGCAAGGCGTTTGACTCTGCCCCCACAATGGTCTGGTGGAGAAACTGATGGGGTTGGGAGTAGGCCCTTTGGTGGTCAGATGGATTGAAAACTGGCTAACTGGATGCACCCAGAGAGTAGTGGTCTGTGGGGAGCTCTCAAACCCTAGAGAGGTTGGTAGTAGGGTACAGCAGGGCTCGATCCTGGGTCTGATCCGGTTTAATGCACACATATCGGACATCAGGGAGGGTATAGGGTGTGAAATGAGTCTCTTCACTGATGACTCCAAGATAGGAGCAGTAATTGAGGGAGAAGAGGAGAGGTTGGCCCTGCAAGGGACCTGGACTCCTGGAAGCTGGGCTCACACATGAAAATTAAATTTCAATATCACCAAGTGCAGGATGTTATATCTTGGGCGGTGAAACTAAACACAGGTGCACCCTGGGTGGGAGGGGTGCTGGAGGCCTTAACTGGGGACAAAGACCTAGGGATCATGGTGGATGCATGTATGAATAACTCTGAGCAGTACAGGAGAGTGGCTAGCAAGGCAAGCAGGATGTTGGATGCATCATAAGGGGATTACCTCTAGGAGCAAGGAAGTGATACTGCCACTGTACAATGGACTGGTTAGACCACACCTTGGGTACCATGTACAGTACCGGATACCACACTTAAAGAGGGACATACAGCTCCTGGAGAGGGTACAGAGGAGGGCAACTAAGTTGATCTGAGGGCATGGGGATTTGACATATGAGGACAGACTTGAGGAGCTCTGCCTTTTTCATTGGAGGAGAGGAGAGACAGGGGAGTCATGATTGAGGTCTTCAAGTACCTCCAGGGAATAAATAGGGCAAACATGGAGGTGATCTTTAGACTAAAGCAGGGAGGTATCACCAGAGGGCCTGGTTTGAAGTTGGAAGGTGGAAGGGTGAGGGGGGGAAAGAGGAGGAGGTTTTTCACTGAGAGGGTGGTGGACCCTTTGAATGCACTACCTGGTGAGCTGGTTCAGAGACCCACAGTGGAGAGCTTTAAGAGAGGGTGGGACAGACACAGAAAGTGGATGTATCAGATGATGGCCTGTCCCAGGGGGTTGGGGGTGGGGATGGATGATAGGGGTTTCTGGAACACAAGGGGGGGCCTTCGGCACCCAACTAGGGATCTGAGGTTCAAGCAGACTCGATAGACCATAAGGCCTAATCTGCTGGCAAATAGTATGTTAGTATGTTAACATCATCTGTTATTAATTTTTCACAATACATCTAAAGATACACTTAAGTCATCATGTATCCAATGGATCATCATAAGCTAATCACAATTTTCAATTTCCAGTAACACATACTAATAGTAAAAAGAGAACCTGAAAGTAAATTATTGTCAATGCTGCAAATGCAAAGATGACATCAGCATGAATTCTTAGTTTCATGTTACAATTTACATGAATTGAACTGTAACAAGAAATGTGCAGTAGTTAATTGTCATATTCAAGATCGAGCAATTTAGATGAAAGTGCGAAGTCAGGACTGATGGGAGGGAATTATTTTATCTGAATTCAATGATGTGGATTGGTGGGAGAATTTCCGAATGTCTTGTGCTTCCTTTATGAGTCTTGTTCACGTTATGTCACCAGATATGGAACCTGATACTTCATATGTAAGCAGGCCAATACCCCTTCTAATAAGAGTAGCATTGGTGTTGTACAAGCTGGGTAGCTGCTGTGAATATAGATTGGTAGCTAACCAATTTGGAATTCACAAATCTACTGTACATAAATTTGTTCAATTGTTTTGTGTATTGTTCTTCAAAAATGTGTTACCTACTCTGATTAAGATTCCAACAAAATCAGAAGCCACTGAAATAGTTGAGGCATTTGAAAAATGACATGGTTTCCAACAGGTCAAAGGCTATGTGGATGGTACACACGTCCCTATACAGGCACCCACAGAGGGGTATAGAGATATTGTAAATCACAAAGCCTGGCCATCATACATTTTGCAAGCAGTGGTTGACCATAAATGTTGGTAATTAAAATAATTACTGCTAATGATTCACTCATCTCTTCTTCTTCTTCTTCTTCTTCTTCTTCTTCTTCTTCTTCTTCTTCTTCTTCTTCTTCTTCTTCTTCTTCTTCTTCATAAAATTCCTTCCCTGTCCTCTGTCTTGTTTATTCTCTGTCTTGCTAACATTCAAAAGAAATGGACTGTACAGTACAGCTAGACTGCAAGAATTCAAACCTCTGCTCAGCTCTGCTGACAGAATGTTTACTCCCACTAGCACACAACAGAAGGCCTCAAATGGAATGAGGGCTTCTGTTTTATCAGCTTAAGCTACACAGATTTCCTTAGTTAGCAGGTCAGGATAGGAGGCAGATTTTTCATGGTCAGCAAAGAAACACCATATATTACAACTTTAAGCACTGTTATACATAATGTTTTAAGTTATGAAACATAGAAACATAGAAGTTGATGGCAGATAAGGACCGCAAGGCCCATCCAGTCTGCCCATTTCTTTTTCTACCTTATGAATGTGCCATCTGCCTTTGCTCTGTCAATGGTCTATCTATTCCAAATCATCTGTATTGCTCCCTTATGCCTATCCCATGCCTGTTTGAAGCCCTGTACTGTATTCTTATCCACCACTTCCTGAGGAAGACCGTTCCATGCATCCACCACCCTTTCTATGGAAAAGAATTTCCTCACATTACCCTTTAATTGGCCTCCCTCTAATCTCATGCTGTGTCCTCGTGTCCTTCTATTTTTCTTATATTGAAACATGTTACTCTTTCACCTTGTTAATGCCCTTAAGGTTTTTGAATGTTTCGATCATATCACCTCTCTCCCTCCTTTGCTCTAGGGTATACATATTGAGCTCCATTAATCTGTCCTCATATGTTTTCAGAAGCAGTCCCTGCACCATTGTGGCTGCCTTTCTCTGGACTGCCTCAGTTTGGTTAATGTTCTTGTGAAGAGGTGTGGCCTCCAGTACAGCATGCAGTCCTGCAGATGAGGCCTAACCAGTGCCTTGTAAAGAGGGATTATTACTTCCCTCTTATGACTTGCGATACCCCTACTAATACACCCCAACATCCTCCTAGCCTTACCTACTGCATTAGTGATCTGCTTGGAAGATTTCAGATCATCTGTGATGATGATGCCCAAGTCTCTTTGCTCCCTTGTGATGCCAGCAACTCCCTTTCCAGCCTATAGATGGCTTCAAGGTTCCTTCTCCCTATGTGCATGATCTTGAACTTCCTTGCGTTAAACCCCAGTTGCCATTCTTCCAACCATTTTGCCAATTTATCAAAATCTCTCCTTATTCTGCCCACCCCATCTGGATCATCTACTCTGTTGCAGGTCATGGTGTCTTCTGCAAACAGACAAACCTTACCATCCAGTCCATCTGTAATGTCACTGATGAAGATATTGAAGAGGACTGACCCCAGGACTGATCCCTGTGGTACATCACTTGGGACTTGCATCTCTTCTGACTGTATACCATTTACTACCACTCTGTGTTTTATGCCCATCAACCAGTTTGCTACCCAGTTGACCAACTTCTGACCCACCCCAAGTCTACCCAGCTTATTAATCAATCTTCTATGTGGAACAGTACCGAAAGCTTTGCTGAAGTCAAGGTAGGGGACATCAACTGCCCCCCCTTTGTCCACCAATTTGGTTACCAAGTCAAAGAAATATATGACATTAGTTTGACAGGACCTTCCTGTTGTAAACCCATTGTAGTAATAATAACACATGCTAAACTGAAAACGTTATGCATTTCTCACTAAAGCACAGTCTTAGTAATACAGGATAAATGATCTAAGAAATACTAATTTCATATAACCATTTGGTGTAGGCTTGTATCAGTTAGAGTATTCTACTGTGCAGGAATATGAATAAATATTTAATATAACAAGCAATGTTATTTAATGGTTGATTTTAATAGAATAAAAAAGTATAAGTCAACAATGTAAATAGCTTATCCAGCATTATTATTTATGTCTCTGGAGAACATAATTAACCTCATCTATCTGTTCAACAAGGCAGCAGGTAAAGCAACAGATGCTTTGCTCCTCATAATATACCATGAGTTAAAACCTGCCTGATAAGTCTGTTGATATGGTGAATTACTACATTGAAAATCACTTCCAAGCTTGACATGTGTTATTCTGAGGGATTTGTTGGTTCGTTGCCTGACTGATATCAAACCTCTCGAGTCTAGAATAAAGAAAAGTTTTTTTGAAATGTAGTTGAACAATTTGTCATATTAAAATTGAACAAATTTACATAAACCAACTTGATTTAAGGTCTGACCATTTACGTCTTCTCCTACTTCACTTTCTACATTAATGAGCATTCATTCAAGTGCATTTCCAATCTAATGGGATAAGATATTGGGCTTTATAGCACAATATCTTATGCCAGCGTGAGCTGATTTCTGGTATAAGAAAAATTTGCAACAATGTGTGATGATAGCATGGATCATGACTGGATCTGTAGCCATCACCTATACAAGTGTATTGGAAGTTTTTTTATATCATTTTTTTGAAACTTAACACAAGCTGGAAAGGAAAATGAAAGCATCTGCTTTTCTTACGGGTCCTTAGGTGCTTCTACTAGAAATCATCTCACTCTGACACAGCGGTTCAGTTAATTTATTTTCAGTGGAAGTCTAAAACTTCCAGGAGTCAAAATCTGGAAGTCATTCAAATATTTTTGAATCAAAATACTTCCAGGATCCCACTTTTGGAAGTCAATATTCTAGGAAGAACAAATTTATGGGTGCCAATATAATATATTAGTGGTAAAATGCAATTTCTTTCAGAACAATCCATTATTTCTCACTTCCAAGCCTGCAGTTTTGGAAGTTATCTAATTTTTGGTTTTACATCTGGAAGTCAGTGACTTCCTCCTCTGTATTTTGAAGTTAGGGCCTTATTTTTGAAGTCAAATACTCCCAAATGGAGTTAATAAGCCCTACTCTGACATTAGGTATTGTGCTACGAGTGCAAACGTGTGTATTCACCTCCACCATGACATTCTCAGCACTAGTTGTTCATCATCATATATTGTCTTTCCTGGTGAAACATTTTGTTTGGCAGTAAGATGTGTCTGGGTGTTGGTAGTACTGAGAAAACCACAACAACAGATGTGTGGTATGCAAGCTCACAGAATGAATGTCTTTAGCACCTTTGTGTGCCGTTATCTCAATACTCCCAATGCCTGGAATATGCTTGTTCTGCTACAGTGGTTATGTCATTATGTTGTTCTTCTGCAGTAGTGATGTCACTACTGCAGCAGAACTACTTGTAATGCTGGCACATTGTTGCTTTCCTCTATTTAATTCTGTGGTGACCGTATTCTAGATCCTCTAGCGACTTCACAAGTCAGTTTCATTGAGAAAAAGAAAAAACACAATACACACATTTTACAAAAAGACAGAATGAGCAGCTTTATGCACAACTTGTGTGTTCTGTCTCCTCAGAGTTCTGATTCCCGTGGACCTCTCGAGCTTTGCTCTCAAGATCAGAGGGAATCAGAACTCTTCTGTGGCACAACACACTGGTTGCCCATCCAGTATTCTTTATATGGGTAAAGATTGTAGCCATGCTTGTGATGCAAACTATGAACTAGGTGGCTTGTGAATTCTGTAAGTCACCCTGGTTGAAAGAGATATGTTTTAGATATTGGAGGCACTTCTTAACTTCAGAGTCCATAACCAAGTCTCAGCTAGTCAGGTTACAGGGAGTTCTTTGACAATTTGTTAAAAAACAATTTAATATAAAAACCTTTTCTGGCTGGAGGTGCTTGATGATGGCTTAAACATTAGAGTATGCTTCCCTTGAAAGAATTCATGCATGGTTTCCTTTGACATTTTTGTAGATGCTTCAGTAAAGTCTTTCACCAGTTTTTCATTCATTTTCTCCTCCCACTTTTGGCACAAATTATGTTGCTTATGTAATGAATTAATAAAGTTACTCTGCTCTCATGACCAGTGGAGCATTAGTTCATCCATTTTACCCCTTTCTTTTAGGCACATGTTCTATAAAATTAAAAATTAATTTTACAATGGTGTGTAGACGTTTTTTAACCTCATTCATCAAAAACATGTCACATGACTGTGGGTAAATCCTGCATTACCCATGGCTGAGAAATTGCATTCATAAACAACATGCTTAAACACATTTTTACATTTATTTTACACATGGGTCCATTGTATAATCACAATGAGGCACAACAGGGTGTGGGTTTTAGGAAGTTTACCCACTTCTTGTGTGGTTAAATCACTCAGCTGCACCATGTGACACACCACACAAGGCGTGGGTAAACCACCAATAACTCACACTCTGCTGTGCCTTACTGCATAAATAAAAGATCTTTTCCTACTATAAAAAATGTATACAACTAGATTAATAGCTCAATTACTTCATTAAAAAGATGTGCAGACATCATTTCATTTCCACAAGATCAGAGGAAAACAGAAAAGGAAAACACTCTTGACTATTTTTATTGCTAGTATATTACCCTAATTCCCCCTCTGAACTGTGTTCTATTTCACCATGTTTATTGTTTCCAAGTAGCATTAATTTGTACCTTTTTGTGTTGAAAATAATCTGCCATAATTCTGACCATTCCTCCAACTTTGCACAATACATTCTTATCTCTCCCCACAACCCCATATAAACCATGTTGCTGGATCTTGTATTGTATGTGGAGAGGTATACTGTTCATTCCATTCTTTCCACAATGACACTAATAAAAGAATAACATGGCTGCTCTCGGTACTTGACCCTGCTGTACCACACTATTAACACCCCTTTTCTCAGATGAACTTAGTTTAGTGCTATTCTCTTTGTCTCATTACCAGAATGACTAATATGTTTATGTATGTTAGGGCCTATAGACAGTGTCCATACATTGTAATTTTGTTAAACATACTTGTTGGAGTATGTGAGCTGCATCCTTCCCCAGCATTGTCATCACTGTCTGATGTATTTTGAGGGTCTAAGACTGAGCAATGATAGTTTTCATCAGATTCTTCAATATTTGCAGTTTCTTCAATCACATTTTTATCATGTTCAATACTTTGGTCATGTTACTCTTCATTAACTGACATTTCTGCAAGACATTGATTACATGTTTCTCTCCTTTGTGTAAAATTTGGATTTACTAACACAACATGATGTAATATAATAATACTTCACAGTGGTCACGGTGGTAGGAGCTAGTCTGTTGGAGAGAAAGAAAACCTACAAAGGTAATCACATACTTTTTTTGTACAGAGATTGTGTCAACATACATTGTAAAAAACAGTGAATGATTATGGTCAGCAACAAGCAACATTAGTATATCTCAAGGTTCCCATGTTGACCTCACCTCTTAAACTGCACTCTCAAGGATCAAATGGTCACCATAGAAACCTCTTGATTAAATAACTGGCTTATTATTGACAGTTAGTCATCCATTATTATCTATGTCATGGACTGAACCAATTGTGAGTCAGTCATTCATCAATGATTTACTTGACAGTTTTCAATATAATACCTCAAGCAGTGATCTAATCATGGTGCATCACATTGCACCCTTAACTAATCTGTGGATTTACCATTAAGCATGTGATCTACTTCAGATGATGTGCTGCTTTCCTGGACACTGATAGGAAATTCTTCATCAAGATTACTTGATTCCATCATAGAAGAAGGCCTATGACCTATCAACACATTCATTTATAAAGAGAATGTAAAAGTTGATGTTGATGCACCAGTCTGCCTGTTGTTTTTCTTAGGATTGAAATAGAATGCTTTAAGGAACTTTCATTTATGTTTGACTTGATCGACAGTTCTTGCAAAACCTAAAGTCTTCATTTGTTCAACAACTCTTCTGTATATATCACTGTTCCATGCTTTCCTACCATCTAACTGCCTTACAGTATCCAGCTCTTTCAAGCAATTAATGAGTACTGCTGTTTCCTCATCTGACCAAATGTATGACAGATTGATTCCAGAAGCCATTTGAATACCTACTGATGAGTAAGGTTAAAAATAAAATGTTAAAACATGCACTTAATATTGGAGATATCTAATATACTGTAATCATATCAATAGGTTTCAAGTTACATTTTTGAAATATATATATATATATTAGAGGCAAAACAATCCATTTAATGCATCAGTTAGGGTTGTTCCACACTGACAAAAGTGAGGAAATTCGGTGTTAAAGTTAGAAACTCCCCTTGGACCCCCCATTCCAACCCACCAACCAGCATTGGGGTGCTTATTGGGGTCATTGGCCCTAACTCTCACTCCATTACATGTGTAAAGAAGCAGAGGTATAGGAGAATGGGGTGAGAATTAGGACCGAAGACCCCAATGTACACCCCAATGCCAGTTGGTGGGGTGGGCTGGGGGGGTCCAAGGGAGGTTTTCAACCCTAACACTGAATTTCATCACTTTTGTCACTGTGGAACAACCCTAACTGATGCATTAAATGGAGTTTTTTGCCTCTAATTTCCCTTCTTTTTGAGAATGATGATGACAAATAGTGAAAGTAATGCAGTGGCCTCCCGCCACATGATGTCTTGTGACACAGTAACAGGAACAGCAACCAAACAGAAGTGTGAACAGTGGTGCACATGGTAACATAAACATAAATGATAAAGGAAACATTAATAGAAATGCAAGCGCAAAGTAATGCCAAAGCGAACAGTGACACAAACGGACATTGATGTGCATACGAAAACACAACTGGTAATGTGAACAGTGATGGCAGTGGTATTTTAAATGGAAATGTTAAGTGTTACAGCAAAAGGATAACGAAAGGGAACAGAAATGGAAACACGAACACAAGTGCACACGTAAACGCAAACCGTAATGCGCATAACCATGGTACCACAATAGTAAATGCAAATGGTAAAGTTAACATGTAGAATAATGCCAAAGGAAACAAAAATAGAAGCATGAAAGGAGGCACATACGGAAACGCAAACCGTTAGTGCATGGTCACGGAACCGCAATTGTTAACGCAAATGGTAATGGTAACAGCAACAATAACGCCAAAGGAAAGAGAAATGCAAATGCAAGTGAGTACTGAAACACAAACTGTTACACACACGGTCATGGTACCACAACTGTAAATGCAAATGGTAACAGTAACAGGAAAAATAATGCCAAAGGAAACAGAAATGAAACAGAAATGCAAGTGCATATGAAAACGCAAACCATAATGCACGTGGATGGTACTGCAATTGCAAATTAAACTAGTAATGGTAACAACAACAATAAAGCCAAATGACTCAGAAATACAAACATAAGCGAAAATACAAACCGTAACGCAGACGGTGGCGTAGACGGTAATGGTGCCACAAACGGTAACGGAAATGCAACTGGAAATGCTAACTGGCACATTAATGAAAGGGCACACCCTTCTTTTGTCCCAAAAAACGCATTGGAAAACACAGTGAAAACAAAGCATGTATGCATAACAATGATCCTCGGAGCAGAAAATGAGGACAAGGAATATTAAATTGCTTATATCTCAGGAACCATACGACATAGAAAAAAATGTAAATTTCATATGAATTATGACTGTCCTGACTAGTTTTGAACTTAACCTTCATTAGGGTGCTAAGCATTTTTGTGATGAAAAGTCCGTATCTCGCACTGTTTCTGAGATACGGTCCTTGAAATGTTATCCAATGGGAAAAAGTGTTAACTTTGGAGTACCGTCACTGTGCTGCTCTGTAATATTTTTTCACCAAACCACCAAAAAGCACATAAGTGGGATGTTGGCTTTCTTCCCTCCAAATTTCAGCACAAAAGACCAAACCATTATTTTGCAGCAAGGCAGCAAAGGATTCCAGTAATGGGGCAGATGCCATAATGTTATCCTATGGGAAAAAGTGGCAACTTTGGAGTGCTGTAACTTTGCTGCCCTGTAATATTTTTTTCACCAAAATACTGAAAGGCACATCTGTGAAATCTTGACCACGATCTCTCCAAATTTCAGACCAAAAGACTAAATTGTTCTTTTGCAGCAGGGTGGCAAAGAATTGCTGTCATTTTGCCATAGCCTGGAATGGTGTAGCAATTTTCAAAAGTCTTCACAAAAATTTGCAACACTTTTTGAGTGTGACACTACTTTGCAAAGTAATTTTTCCAGAAATGTGAAAAACTTATTTCTAGGGTGTTAACCTCAAAGCAAAGACATGTCTAGCATCCTCAGGGTCCGACTAGGTAAACACAAAAATAATTGTGTTGCTAGAGGGTCCCAAATTTAAATGCCAAGCATTTTTCTGATCACCAACTGAAAACAAAATGGTGGATTTGAGAAAGTAAAAGGGCCATTTGCAAAAGTAAAAACTGCATTTGCAAAAGTGTTGAACTTTTTGTTAACTTTTCCCATTGACTTACAATGAGAACTTGTTTTTTGAATAACTGCTGAACCGTTTAATATTTTTTCACTAACTCTTCAAAAGGCACACTGGGGACCCTGGCTGCATGTTCCCTGATGTTTTCTGACCAGTTGCACAAACTGTGTGACCTGTAGGTGAGAGCAAAGAGATCGCAAAAAAGCTTAATTGCACAATTCGTTTTGGCTTAATATCTCCGCAGCCATATATCTGACCAGTACAAAACTTGGCACATCCCAATATCGACCATGCCCAATCATCCATACCAAATTTGTTGAATGGCAGCAATGTTATTAAGGTGCAAAAAAGCTTAAAAGTGCTACTCAACCCTAACTATGGTAGCACTACCATGCTACCATAATATCTATCTATATATATATATATATATATATCTATATAGAATACACATAGGATGATCAAGATTTGCAACCAATTGTACTGTCCAATTTCTCTCTCTCTCTATATATATATATATATTATATATTATATATATATATATATATATATATATATGTGTTCATAGGACCTCATCCATCCCCATCACCTTCTTGGTCACTGTTACATGAACCCTTTCCAACACCTGTATGTTCTTCTAGAGTTAAGGCCTCCAAAATGGGAATCCTTATTCGAGGTGTGACCTTACTGAGGCTTGGTACAGGGGTGTTACTGCATCATTACTCCTGCTTGTTAATCCCCTGCTTTTACTTGTCAACATTCCATACACCATCAATACAGCACTGATGCACTGCTTCTCACACTTCAATTAGCATATTAAAAATTCATGGGCCTACCACTGACACTGGGATTACCCGTTTGTCAATCCCCTTTTCCCTGAATGAAGACAGTTCACCAGCAGCAGCTGGGACCTTTCCTGCTAGCAATCTTTCCACCTATCATTTAAAGTACACATTGGGGAGGGCAAGGGGAATTAACTGTATAACACATGGTGGTGGGTGAAGGATCCCTACCCCTACAAACAAGAGGCCCAAGGGTAGGAAATATAGTATGTGTAACATGCACAAAACAGTGAGGAGGGGAGGGTTGGATAATCATGTCTGCAAACACCAGAAGTCTGAATAGGAAGACCCTTGATCTAGCAGACAGAATGGTTGAGGAAAGTCTCAACATTATGGGGGTAACAGAAACATGGTGCCACTAGGAACAAGGATGGGACATGGAGATACCAGGGCATAAACTACTCAGGTGGGACAGGGTGGACAAGAGGGAGTGTGGGGGGTGCACTATATGTCAACGATTGTATCAGAGCATCTGAACTGCAGGGAAAGTTGGGGGGAGGCCCAATATCTATGGGTCTCATTGGTATGGGGAAGGAGGAGGTAGTGTATATTGAGGTGGTATACAGGCCACAACACATTAGGAATCTGTAGAAAGATGCAAAATATGAGGTGGAGGCTTAAACCCATGTGGTTTAATACGGTTGTAGCATAAAAGGTCAAGGCCAAGAATAAGGCCTTTAAGAAGTTTAAGAAAACACAGGCTGACTAGGACTGGGAAAGGTGCCAGGTAAGTCAGAAAGTAGCAGGGGTAAAAGTAAGGAGGATGAACAGGGTGCTGAAGGAACTTAAATTAAAACTGGTGACACCTTTGTAAGCACTCTTCCACAGGCCCCTGTAGAATGGAGTAGCACCGGAGAACCAGAGACAGGTAAATGTGGTCACTCTGCATAAGGGGGAAGGGAGAGATGAGGTGGGAAATTAGAGGCCCGTGAGCTTGACATCAGTGGTGAACAAGGCAATGGAGACAATAATGAAAGTCAGAATCACCAATCACCTACAGGCAACATGACTTTACCAGGGGCAGATCATGGCAAACTAAACTGATAGAAATTTTTGAAGTGGCCACCAAGGAACTCCATCAAGGGAGGGCAGTAGGTGTCACTTATCTGGATTTCAAGAAGACATTTGACTCCTTGTCACACCAAAGGCTGCTGTATAAGCTGTCATGCCTGGGGCTGGGCCAGAAGATGGTTAAATGGATGGGAAACTAGCGGGGGAAAAGGAGATGGAAGATCACTGTAAATGGGGTGACATCTGGAGATGACATGGTCACAAGTGGGGTCCCTCATGGGTCAGTGTTGGGACCCCAATTGTTCAGTCTATTCCTATGAGACATCAGAGAGGAGATTGAGGGGTGTGTGAGTCTGTTTACAGATGATAATACATTTTGCAATAAGGTGGACACTCCTGAAGGGTTAGACAGAATGCGAAGAGATTTGGTGAGGCTCAAGACATGGTCAGGGAAGTAGCAGCTTTCATTCCACATAGACAACTGTAAGATCATGCATATTAGATACAAGAACCACAAGGTAAGGGTGCGGTATGGTGGACCAAGACTTGGAAGTAACAGAACAGGGAAGGTACCTAGGCATCACTATACCAAGGGACCTGGAGGTAAAGAGTCACTGCAAGTGATCAGTGGCTATGGGCAGCAGAATGCAGGGTTGCTTCAGAAAGGGATTACCAGTAGAACATGGGAGGTCATACTACCATTGTACATCCATTGAGTCAGATTGTATTTGGAGTTTGGGGTCCAGTTCGGGAAGCTATACCTCAAAAAGGAAGTGGGGAGGATGGAGCAGGTTCCATAGAAGGCAACAAGGACAGAGGAGTTGGTTGAAGAAGCAACAGTGACAGGCTTCAAAGGGGCATGAAACAGACAAATGGGATTGTTGAGGTGGGTGGGGTGAGGCATGTCCGAGCAGATAGTTGAACAAATGTGCAGACTAGATGAGCCTGTTGGTCCTTTCCTGACGTTACACTCTTATGTTCCTATGTTTCTATGTCCATACCAGCCCCTTCAACCAGTTAAAAAACCTAATGATGGAATTCCCAAGCAATATCACCTTGCCTTCTCCACTCTTATTGGTATCCTGTGAAGATATTTCTATCCCCATATCTTTCTGTCATTCTCTGCCATCACTATCTGCCAATGAACTCCATCCCTTCTGTCCAACCTATCCTCCCACTGCCAGCTTCCCATTTCATCGAGTTTGGTTCCCTCCCCTGCATCATTATGTTAATTTGTACTACTGCCACTACCATCCCATGCTATTTGAGCATGTTAAACTCTGCAGTAGTTCATCTGGCCTATAACATATTGATAAGTATCTCAGCATCCACAGGTCTATTGAAGTGCATCATCCACTGCATCCCATCAGTGTGCCCCACCTCCACTCCCCACATTGAGTTGTAAAAATATTTCCCTGCTGACCACCTCCCCAAATGACAGTGGAACTCAACTCCATCCCCTCATACCCACACCCACACCCCTTACATATCCCAGATTAATGAACTACAACCTCAGCCCTACACAGAAGTAAACACTGAAATTGGAGTTCTCATATCATTACGTCATGAGGATCAAGACCAGAGTACACATTGCTGTGCTACAATTATTGGTTAGCAAATCTACAGAAGGTTGGCAGACTACACTGTCTAAAAGCCTAAATAACAGGAAAAATCTGTTTCTAATAATAACATAATACAAAGCCTACAGATTAGGCCCTATGGTATATAGACTCTGCTCGATGGTCAGTGTCTTCACAGGGCAAAATTATTATCCCCCCTTCCTACAAGGTCCCACATTTCCCAGAGGAGATCCAGGATTCACACTTCCACTATACCCATCCCAGACTTTCTTGAGCCTCTAAACAGTGGTATCAGCCACCAACTCACTGAGCAGGTAATTCCAGGTCTCAACCACCCTCTCAGTGAAGTAGTGCATCCTTGCCCCCCTTCCTTGGCCTCCACCCATCCAGCTTCATTTAAGTGACTCCTGATGGCCCACACCTCCATTTGCTGAAAGACCTCTTCAGCGATTACCCATTTCATTTCCCATGAGATATTTAAAATACCTCTACTATTGTAATAACATACTATGAAGCCAGCAGAATATTCCCTATGGTCTATCGAGTCTGCTCAATAGTCAGTGCCAATGCAGAGTGCAAATTTAAACTCCCCCTCCCTCCCAACAGGGACCCCTTTCTCCCCAGCAGGACTCTTGGATGTACCCTCCCTGCACCTATTCAGCCCTTCTTAAACCCTCCACAGTAGTAGAAGCCACTAGTTTCCTGGGCAGTGCATTCCAGGGCTCCACTACTCTCTCACTGAAGTGGTGCCTCCTTGTTTCTCCCCTTAGCCTCCCCCATCAAGCTTCATGGGGTGTCCCTGGTGGTCTCCAGTTCCCTCAGCTGAAGGACACCTCAAGGCTTACCCTATTGATCCCCTTGAGATACTTCAAGACTTCTATGATATCCCCCCTGTCTCTTCTCTCCTCCAATGATTACAGGTTGAGCTCCCTCACCCACTCCTCATAGGGCCTTTTCCTAGCCCCAGTACCATTCTGGTCACCTCCTCTGCACCTGTCTAGTAATGCAATGTCCTTCTTTAAGTAGGGATGCCAAAACTGCATGCAGTATTAAAGGTATGGTCTAACCAGGCTATTGTAGACAGTGGAAGGAGTACCTCACTACCTTTAAGTTATCCCCTGGCTATGCACCCCAGCATTTTATTTTCTTGTGCTGCCACCCTTCTACACTGCTCTGAGTTATTCATTTTGACATCCACCACCACCCAAGATCCCCCAAAACCTGCAGTGTTTGTCCCCAAGGTAATATTCATGAGTTGGGTTTTTACCCCCATGTGCAGAACCCTGCATTTTACAGCACTAAACTGTCATTTCCAGACTCATGACCACCTCCATAAAGTTTCCAGGTCCTCCTGGAGATCCAACTTTCCCTCCTCTCCATCCACCACCACCCACAGCTTGGAATCATCTGCAAAGAGACTCATCCCACTCCTGATATCACTTCTGATGTCAGTGACATAGACATTAAAAAGGAGCAGACTCAGCACCGACCCCTGTGGGACCCCGCATGTTGCTAACCTTGAGTATCCACCTGCCCATCGTTCCCCCATGCCCATACTTTCCAGCTTCTCTAGCAGTCCATTATGTGGCATGGAGTCAACTGCCCTGCTGAAGTCCAGAAAGAGGACATCAACTGGCCTGCCTAGATCCAGTGCCCTTGTCACCCCTTTATAATACTCCACCTGATTTGTCTGACAAAATCTGCCATTAACAAAGCTGTGCTTGTGAATGTCTATGTGACCCCGTGCTCTCAACACCCCCCTCTATCCTTTCCTTCAGGATGTCCTCCATCACTTTGCCCACTACTGACATCAGGCTAACTAGCCTATAGTTACCCAGCTCTTGTGGCCCACCCTGTTCCTTATCTCTTATAGTGAGTATAGGTTGAGCTCCCCCAGTATCTCCCCATATGGCATTTCCTCTTGCTATGCACCACAGCATTTTTTTGATTGGGCCACATCCCTTCTACCTTGATCTGAATTATTCACCCTGTCAGCCACCAACACCAAATGTCTTTCTCCCCAGACTGGCAATTTTAAATAACACATCTATAAAGAGGCTATATGTAAAACATCGATTGATTGGCTAACAAAAATAAATACAACCACTGGCAGAACTAAATTACCTGTTCAAGTCAAATTGTATGTGTTGTTCAATAATTATGTCAGTAATTTATTCATAGACTATGATGCAAGAAAAAATGCAAAGCATATATGCCCTTTCTAATGGGAAATCAACAACAGTTCACAACAGCTTACATTATTAAACATAGAAACATAGAAACATAGAATTTGACGGCAGATAAGGACCGCTTGGCCCACCTAGTCTGCCCATTTTCCTACCTAACAGATAAGCTGCAGATCCTAGTTAATCAACAGCTTACTTCCTCTTACCCACCTCTACTTTATTGAAAAAGACACACACACACACTCTAGAAACAAATCAAAATATTGTTGACCATTAATGTCAATTTAAAATGCAAGAACGTCAAATTGCTAATATGAAACATATAGCGAATGCCATTATTGTAATTATGTTCCATTTATTAGCGGAGGATAGATCACACTGGGCAATTTGCATTTTCAAATGTTGCAATGTGATATACTTTAAAGAGCAAGCAGCAACCAAAATAAATCAGCACAAAAAATATTAAATTTACAATACTTATGCTCAGAATCAGTATTTCACATTCTTTATTTTACCTTCAGCTATTACCTCTCTAATAAATATTTAGGATAATCCAAAGCTTGCTATGTCTTTGAAAATTATTCAGAATGACTCCATAATAATATAATAATTGTTATCTGGGGCATCATATTGTGTTTAGCTGCAGACAGAAAAATGCTGTTTATAACCCATTTCGAATTAAACTCAGTAGGACAGTGAGAATAAAACAATCTGTGTTCTCTTGATAAATACAGCTGAAACTCTATTTTCAGGAGTATGCAAGCCAATTGTAGAATTGGGCTTAAAAAAATAACAACATGATGCCTCAGGTAACATCAGGACTGTTCATTCGATGTGGCAAATGTAGCTTGCTCTTAATGTAATATTGCATTAAGTGACATCATAAATCCACATTCGCAGTACTGCAACAACATCATGATAAGGATTACATGATGGTAATGGGACTTCTATTTTTTTTTTTAATTTTATTTCTATCCCACGAATCGGATGCTGTCATCTTCCAGGCAATCTTTCCTATCCACTGTCAATATGGCACATTTTACCATCCACACACCCACTCCTCAAGTTCAAATAGGGACAACCAGAACCACACCAGCAGATCAACCAGTCAACGAGCAGCACAGACCATCCACACACCTTCATGGCTGACAACTGAACTGGTAGACTGATCACAACAACTGAGCAAATGGACTTCAAATGTTATATGATCTGAACCTTCAGGAAAGTTCAGTCTGCTGGCACCCTTGCATTGGTGTGGATGAGAAGTGCAGACAGGTGAATATTCTGGTGTGGGAGTTGATGGGGGCGGGGGGAGGAACATAGTATTTTTTTCATAAACTGAAAGATTGGTATTGGACTGAAACACAACAGAATCAACTGGTTGTGTTAGTGACAAAATCAACATTATCCAGTAAACATATAACTTTATGGTTTGGGGCCTTTGCGTTTTAATGTCAAGTAAGACACAAATAGCATATTGGCATTGTGTTGTGCTTTTTATTGTAATTGTTTTCCTGGCTGGGTGCAAATCTATGACAATAATAACGAATGGCAGATACCTCTCAGTCTAATACCTAAAACAAATCTACTAATGACATTTGAGCTTTTCTGAAGACACAACATAAACAAATCAAGATGAAAAAATATTTTATAATCAGCTACTGTTTACCACTTTCAAACTGAATAAATTACCTTATTTGACAGCAACTAACTCCGGCACAAAAACAAGTACCTTTCTTGTAGTTATTTAATTTATTCAGTTGTTTTACTGACTAGCCTTGTTAATCTATTCAGGGCCCTCTTGAGAACTGCAATGTGTCAATCAGCAGGAGAGGACATGGAAGTAAACCAGCTTAATTGTGTGCCAGTGTTTACCCAGTTCACATTCCAGACAAATCTCCCAGTGTGCATGTTTATCTCCGACTTATTGGAAAATGCAACAGATGCAGTCTTACATGTCTCACTTGATGGAATATTCAAGGAATTTCCCACTTGTTGCTACCTGACAAGTAACATTACCCAGTAGAGGAGATAATATAATTTCTGATCATTTACATGACTGTTAGATACCAGATTAACTTATTGGAAAACATAAAGTAACTATTTGAATTGGACATCTCTTATCCTGTAAACATACTGTATGATAAAGTTGAAGATGAGTAGCTAAACTGTAATAAATTGACTGCTGATGCATATGGACTGAAATTTTGTCGATTTAAGAAAACATAATGAAGAAAGTTACATGGAAATGGAGATACAGCTGTTGTTTACCTGAGCCAAAAACTCCTGCTAAGGGAATTGGCATGCCTTTATTTTACCAGGAGAAACACTCCAAGCTGAAAGCTGGTCTACAGGTACATCCTGGGAGCACAAGAACATTAAGTGACTTGTCTTGGGTCACACAGTATGCAAATGGGGGCTGTCTGATTCAAACGCAGTTCTCCAAGTTTGCAGCTCAGAGCCTTAAACCAGTGGGCTATACTGCCTATGGCACAATAGAGAAAAAAATGTCTGAGCATAGTCTGGGCATTGCAAAAGTTGCAGTCAAAGTTGTACAGAACAGAATGTACAGTGGTCACAGACCATAATCCACTAACATGGCTACAGCACATGAGTTTCAAGAATGCCAAGCTGTCACGTTGGGGATAAGCACTGCAAGAATATGATATGCACACACAATGTAGGAAGGGCTAACAAAATTCATGTGCTGATGCACTTTCACATTCACATCAAATAGCATAACACAGCCAATGCAGTCAGTGTGCTGTTGTCACATGGTGCAAGCACTGAACTTGGGAACCGAGGTGTAGCATAAATGTATCTTAATGTCTTACAACACTGAATTGCCAGACTGGTTGGAGGTGTCCCAGAAAATACCGGGATGTCAGCCACGTCAAATTATCTAAGTTTGTATATGTGACCAAGTGGGCTTGCTGTTTATTTCAGGCTTTGCAAGAAGGGTCATTTGGTTGATACATTCTATCTGTTCCTGAGTGTCTACTGGCAAGGGGGCACCTAGGGTTAGTGAAATTGTTGACAGACATTTGATATCAAAAGCACAGCTAATTGGAGTTCTATATAAGTATATTTGTTTATTAAAAATTTATGGGAACTGAGATTTTTCTAGTAAAAGTGAGGGCCTGGATTCAAGCAAAAGACTGTGTAATCCTGTTTATGAACAAAATGATTTTATTTGTGAGAAACATGTCCTAATGAGAAAAGAAAAACTAAATGTGTACTGAGACACATTGGAGATTTCTCTATAAAAGGAGGACCTCAATGAGAGAGAGAAGGGGTCTGTGTGCAGTGCCACAGGCTTACAAACAGTATGCAGCTGGAAGGAGGGATGCAGATGTGACTTAAGTTCCCTGAAGACAAGAGACTATACTGTTTCCATATCTTCACCTGTACATTTGATACAGCTATAGGAAAGCTAAGTTTGTGTTTTAATGGTTTAACTCCTATTATTTTACATTTTTTCTCCTATGTATAGTTTTGTTCTGTTGTTTGGCCAATATGAAAATATATTGCTTATATAACACAGTTGTTATTTAGCACAATATACAGTCTGGTTGTGCATTTTAATAAAAGGAGTATGGTTTGTGAATTTCTGGGGTAACTGTCATCTTAAAAGGCATGCTAAATTAGTTTAAGCAATTTGAAAAACACTTTCCTTCCTGATACAGTGAAAGGAATGGAGTGAAGTTTGATAAGCTAGAATCCACATTTCACCTGGGGTCTGAGCAGTTGACTTTGTCTTGATCCAGGACACTGGTGACTGGTTCACAGGGTCCAGGTTGCCAGGGTATGCCGCCATTGCAGAGGGACAAGAGTAGGTGCAAGACAAACATGGGTAAAGGTCTGCAGCAGCCGGCTGTGACAGTTGAGCTGACTGAGACATGCATGGGTAGGTTTATCACAGTGACAGTGTCAATCAATCAATCAAAATCTTTATTTAACCAGAAGATCACCATTGAGCAATGCTCATTTTTGAGGTGAACCTGGACATAGACACATGGGCAAGCAATGAAGGGTTACGTATACAACAGTAACATAATGTAAGTTAAATTACAATACAAATTGAACTCAGAATGATGAACACAAGGATAACAGTACTAGTTCTTGGTGAAACTTATATACAAAAATAAACATCAATCAATCGATCATTTTTTTTTAATCAGGTGAACACCATAGAATATACTCATTTAAGGTGGACCTGGAAACATTTCACTGAAACAGTCTTTGCATAGGAATAAGTCATACATATGTGGATTACAGGACAAAAAAAAAGGACGACCAACTGTGCAGTTATCATGTACAGTCAGACATATGCATAATACCGGAAGTGTAAGAAACAGTATTTATATATTTACATGGCTTGACTGAAGATATCATATTTATTTTCATGAGAGGCCAATGATATCATTATATCTCATGAGTGGAGAAGCCACGAGTGAGATATCGTGATGTCATTGTCCTTGAGTGAAGATAAATATGATTTCTTCAGATAGGCCATGTCATGGTCTGTTAATGCAACATGTGTTTTGGGCCACTTGCAGCTCAACCTCCCCCCCCAAAAAAAACCACAATATTCAATACCCCTAACAATGCAACACATGATATGTTACTTGGAAAAGAAATACACAGGCCCAGATATTCAAACTGCACCCAAAAAATGCACAACAGCAGAAGCAAGCACAAGTCCACTGCGCCCATGCGCAAGAAGTGCGATATTCAAAAACTGTGCAGGTCAAGATGCGCCTGCAGCACATGACTAAATATCATGCCACCTGCACCATAGCACAACCAGGGATGTGCAGTGGCACAGTTCAGATGCATCATAGTGTAACCAGGGATGCTCAGTGGAGCAGGGCAGCAGTGTAACAGCACAACCAGGAATGCGCAGGGACAGGATGCAGGGGCCCACCACCCATGCCATAGATGGGCAGAGGAGCACACAGCAGAACAGATATCACCCCCCACACCCCATGCACTGCACAACCAGTGAAGAGCTGTAAT
Organism: Neoceratodus forsteri; assembly: GCA_016271365.2. NCBI lineage: Eukaryota > Metazoa > Chordata > Ceratodontiformes > Ceratodontidae > Neoceratodus > Neoceratodus forsteri. The sequence goes on from CM057458.1 coordinate 1,183,959,418, forward strand.
AACCACCGGCCCATGGATACCAGCAACAAACCCACAGCCGGGGCATGGTGCCCCAGCACACCCCCTGGCAAGCTGTGACTGCCACACAAGGAGGGCTGACCACCCCATGCCACACCATCCCATCAATGCAGAACACACCCTGCACTGTGATCCCCAGACACCTGACCCAGGAGCAGCCTCCACCACTGCAGGACACCCCATGCATACCACCACCCCCACTGTGACAATGCAACCCTTGGACCACAGAACCATGCAAGTCAGCCCCACCATGAGCACCCATCAATGGGTGGCAGCACACAGCAATGAAATGACTGCATATACAGTGCCACCATGCATGTTCCCCCGAGGTACAGCTGAGAGAAGGATCATGCGTCAGCACATGAGGTACCCACATGTGACAGGGCATGCCCCAGACCCCACCACCAGTGGTACATCACCCTGCACACCTTCCCAAGGACACACTCTGACCCAGCACTGGCCACACAGCCAGCGCCGAGACACCCACAGTGGTGCATGGAAGCATGTGCACACAGGATGCAAATACAGCACATGGACAAGCACCCATCCATACCCAAGGGCACACCAACACAGGGACACAGTAGCAGGGCAACCAAGCCCCCAGCGTGTGGCCACGGAAACCATGTACACATGGCCAGCACTCATCCATGGCACAGGAGTGCCAGCCACCCTGTGCAGGCACCATGGAGCTGTACAACACCAGCATGCGCCCAGAGCACAAGTGACAAACAGTGGTGCACATCCCCTGTGACACACACAAGTGACAGCATGGAGGTGGGACAACAACAGCGGAGGCCACAGTGTCACTCGAGGCTGACATGCACCACACCAGTGACAGGAGGTAACCGGAATTGTGCCAGGTACAGTGGATGTCCAGCATGGACAGCCACCACTGACATGCCAGTGGACTGTGCAGGTCACAGACTTGCAAGGGTGTCAGCTGCACAGGCCATGGATGGTCTGACAGGTCTGCCATGGACACAGAGCATGCACTGTGGACCACTGCACACAGTCATCCAGTGCACAGGGAGCAACACACACACTACAGGCAGTGACTGATAGCTACTCCCACACCATAGTCACTTCCCCATGGACACACACACGCACATGACTGCACCACCCCTGACGCCATGCACACCACTGCAGCTGAGCACCTATAGCCCGCTGCAAATCAGAGACCACCACAGTAGGCATATCAAAGCAAATGTATTGTAAAAGATCAAACAAAACTATATACAGATATTTACAAAAGGTTGGGGGGAGGGCCACAAACAAGGTGGGGGTGGGTAAGGGGCAGGGGTGAACAAATGGTAGAGGGAAGGAGAGGTGTGAGGGTGGGTCCAGGGGGGTAGTGTAAATCATGGGCATTAGAATGCTCAGTGGGAGCCCCACTTTCCACTCTGGCTGCGCCTCCTATCATGCCGCCGTCGGACTCCTCAGACAGTCTAGTCTCTCGAGTATCTCCAGGAAGGATCTGGCAACCTGAAGTATCTCCCACAGCATCTCTCTTATTGTCTGCAACTGCTGTCCACTTAGGACAAGGGAGCAGAGTCTTTAGGTGTGAATGCACAGTCCCTGCAGCCCACCCACTGTGCATGGCATATGGCTGTGGGACATGCCTTTGTGATGGTGTGTGACCACCCACAGTGATCGTGTCCAGAAGACCTGCCCACCCAGGTGCACACAGCCAGTGAACCGCTGCACACACCCACTGGCCAAGTCCTGCACAGCACCACCGTGGCTGTACAGTGACATGGCTATGTGGTATGAAGGCAGTGGCATAGCCATGTACCTGGTGCATGCATGGACCACCATTGATGCACTCCCAGACATGCAGTGCCACTGGACAGTGCTGACTGTACCAAGTTGCGTGCATGAAAGTGGTGTCAATGGATGGTGGCCATGCCCCGCTGCCCACCCTGTTAAACAACATGCAAAAGTAATTATGGATGTAAGGCACTCACCATCATCAGATTGGTCCCTGTGCCGGTCTGGTCCAGCCGCCCTTGCTGCATGCTGTGGCTCACGGTGCATCCTCCCCTCTCTGGCATGCCAGCTCTTCTCTGGGCCTAGGGTGCAAACATGGAGAGAGGAACATCAGTACAATCCAGTAGCAAAGTCCCCCACCCCCATGTGTGTGCAATCACACAGCCATACCCATCTTCCCCACCCCTATACCACCACCATGGCCCACACTGGATGCCCCCATATGCTGGGCACATGTCATCTGTGATACCAGTATGGACGTTATCAGTGTATGGATGGGGCACCTACCTGGCATGGCACATCATGCCCTCCAGGTGCATGCCCATAGGTGGACAAGCCTGTCTGGGTCATGACACTGCAGGTCCCCATAGCGTGCCTGCACTGCTCCGCCATGCGCCTCCATGCCAGTGGCCTCCTCCAGGGCCACCGCCACCTCCTCCCACACAGCACTTCTGGCCCTGTCCAGGGTGCCTCCCAACTAGGGCAGCAGCATAGGGCTCCACCAACTGCACAAGATTGCCAGTTCACCTGGCTCCAGGTCAGTGCCCATCTCCATGCCATCCTGCAATTTTTCAGTATCAAATGTGAACTGCGCACATCCACCATGTGCGTAAGCTGTGCACTACTTTGCTGCCGTACCCCATCACACTGTCACAGAACAGCATGATAGAGGTGCACCCATGTGGATGCATGGTGCCTAGGGGCAAAGGTCAGCACAGGGTCAATGGTCTCTCACGCACGGATCGCCACAGGACGATTGGTACTCACCACATGTAGCACGGTAGGGTGCCTATGTGCCACTTCCTGTAGTGGCCTACCACTCTGTGGTCCCAGTGAGCCTACAGTTCCCCAGTGCCAGAGCACCATACATGTGAACAGCACAGTAGTACCACTGGCACAATGGTGGCCGTGTCTGCATTGCCTCCCCACATAGCATGTCAACAGCGAGGCAGGCATCGGCATCAGCACCCGGCATGTGCTATTCAGAGTCCACTGCGTATGTCAGAGAAATGCGCCCTTGCCTGAGCATGTTCAACACAATTGCACAAGGTGCAACAGCGCAATATTCAGCCGGCATATGCAAATCAGCTATTCAATGGCACAGATACTGCATTAGCATCCACTTAAAATTGTGCCTTGCCTCATCTGCATGCGTTGTGCTATATAAATGCTGCAGAGGCCATAGTCTGGTACTGCAGTCTATTGTGATGAGTTGCATGCTGTTTGGGAGTGTTGACTGTGGTGTGTGGGACATGCATGGGACTGCCCAGTCACAGGTAACACCTGTCATTCCCACAGGATCAAGAATGAGTGATAGTGAGGTGGAGGAAGAGGAACAGAGATGTGGGAGGAAGAGGAGGCCTAACATCAGTAAGGCAGAAACAGATGTCCTATTTGAGGCCTACCTTGACCAGAAGCCACTGTTCAGCGGACAGCGGGGAACACCACAGGCCCATGCTGCTGCATGGGGAGAGGCAGCATGTGCCGACAACTTGCATGGCAGCTATCAGCGGTCCGTGCAGGAGTGCAAGAAGAAGGTAGGCATAGACAGGTGGAGGATTAAGGATAAGGTGGCTGCCATCAGGGCAGCATGGGCTGCGAACCGTGGGGGACAGCTGGCCATGCAACACCTGACCCCACAAGAAGAGTGGGTTGCTGGCAACATGCAGTGTTGTGCCATCGAGGGTGTTTCAGGTGGTGGATTCCAGATGGGTGGTAGCCTGTCACTGCACGGTAGGTCCTGATCTGTCACGGGGGGGGTGAGACATGGTAGGGCAGATACATTAATGCTACTGTGTTCCCTTACAGCTCCTGAGCATCTATATGGGTCAGCGGTGGTGGGCTCATCCACTGAGGGTGATACCATGGACACTGAGGAGAGCCCATCCACCTCCACAGGTGTCCAAGGGTCAGAGCGACAGTGGGCCCTCCTGGCTGTCTGAACTGATGTTGGTGGAGCAGGTGCAGAGGAGGCCCTGCCCATGTCCCAGTATGCCAGCGTCCCTGGATGCCAGCATGCTGAGACTCGGACTGGTGCCGGATCCATCACTGATGATGATGGAGCTCTCATAATGGACAGTGATACATGAGGGGTGCAGGATGGCCATGCAGCAGGTTACAGCACGAGCTTAGCCATGGGTGGTGCCGCCTTGAATGCCTGATTGACATCACAGTCCCAGCCTGTGCCTGTCTGCACCAGTGGGGCAGTACTGGTCTGTGTCCAGGACAGTTGGGCTGTTGTGGCAGCACTGTTGAGCCCTGGAGAGCAGCAGCCGGAGGGACAGTGTCAGCAGCTGGCCAATGGCCATGGAGTACAGTGTCCAGTGTCGGAGGGCGATGTCAGTGCACTGCATGTGGACATGCCCAGGAAGGTCCTAGTGTGCAGCACCCACCCTCAAGGGGTGCTGCCCATCGCGGCCATGAACACCGTGAGGGACAGCATGCTGATCAGGCAGGTGACTTTAGATGAACACACCGCATACTCCAAGATTCAGTCGATCAGCAGTTGTGGCTTGTGACGGTGTTGGATGCACTCAGTGCAGCCCTGTGCCAGGCAGAGGAGTGGCGCAGCAGGGACACTGGTCTGCTCCTCGCAGGGATGGACCGGCTGCGGGAGGATGTGACCACTACCACTGACAGGCTGACACAGACAATCACAGCTGTCATGGCCACAGTGGGCACACATTTATTTGCCCATGCATAGCAGTCACTGGGCAGTGCAATGTCCACCCCCATTCCTGGCATCATGTGACACCCTCCTTGTCGACACTGGGTTCAGCTGTGGGCATTCTGAGCACGCCTGATGTAGGCATGTTCAGTTTGTTGCACACCCCTGCATGAGCATGGTCACGTTCATGCAGTAGAACCCCTGGGAGACTATTGGTGCCACCCCATGAGGCCATTGGTCAGCCTGTCACTGCTGGCTGGTCTTGGCAGGGCTGCCCATGCATCCTTGGTGGCTGTGGCACTGTGGCGCATGACTGACTTGTCTCCTACCAAGGCTACTGTCTGACGCTGCCCTGTGTGCAGTGTGTTGTTCAACATGCAATGCATGGGTGGGCTACCGGCCTGCACACACACACACACACATATTCCATCTGCACTCCTCCCAGCTGCTCTCCGCTGTGGTGTGTGCATGATGATGCCTGCATTGTGCTGTTCAGCCACTGTGCAATGGTGCCCAGGTCGACAGCATACTCAATGACAGGCATTGGGCTATTGTCGTGGTCTAGGGGTGGGCGGTTGGTCGGCATGCCTCCTACCTTTGTGCATGTCTTGTGGTGTGTGTGTGTATGTGTGTGTATGTGTGTGTGAGTGTGTGTGTGTGACCACGTGCCATGTTAGACCTTACCCATCCCTGATGGCGTGTGCGGTTCCATGCTTGGTCAATTCCCTTCAAGACATGCACCCCTGGGGTTTGTCCATGGATGTTTATGGGTTGTGCCCTTGCCATTGGTGATTGCACATGGCCCCATGACTTACATGGGTTGGTTGAAGTGCTCCTTTGTAATGGTGTCCTGGTGCAGCTGCACCATCCGGATCAGTCAGGGTTCCCTTCAACCGGGGGGGCCTGCCCATCACCATCTTCACCAGCATCCTCATTGTCCCCATCACTGTCCCCCTCTTTGACCTGTATAGCTATCCCACAGTTGTTGGCCATGTTATGTAGGATGCAACAGGCTAGGAATAGCCCGCAGATCTTTCAGGGGCTGTACTGTAAGGCACCTCCAGACGTGCCCAGGCAATGGAAACATGCCTTCAGCATCCCGAACACCCATTCGATGACATTGCATGTGGTGGCATGTGCCACATTGTAGCATTGCTGTGATGGGGTTGTGGTCTGCCGGCATGGTGTGAGCAGCCTGGGATGGAGTGGTGATCCACTGTCACCTGTGTACAGGCTGGACATTAGTTTGGTGATCAGCAATGCCTACCATGGGCCATCTAGCCAGTAACCACATGTCACCTCTTACTATACCCTCCCAAGCTCACTGTCTCTCAGTGTGGCTTGCATACTCAACCACTAGGGGCACAGTGGGGATGTCTCCACTCTCGAACCTGTGGCACAGTGCAGACTGGGGCCAGATAAAGACATCATGTGCTCCCCAAGGGTGCATGGCACAGACATTGATTATGCACCCCTGGCATCGCACACCACCTGGCAGTTGATGTCACATACCCCTTCCGATTTATGTATGCGGCCTCTTCAATGTCAGGTGGTGTGTATGGCCACATGGTGCAGTCTATTGCCCTGAGTATGCCAGGCATATGTGCTACCATGTGGAACTCCGGAATGTTTGCTGTGTGCTCGCGGTGTGCTGGGAAATGGATGTACTCTTACAGCATGTGGCAGCAGTGCACTGAGGAATTGGGTGAGAAGGCGTGAAATGGCCGACTGAGTTATGCCTGTCATGTCCCTGTTGCTCTCTGAAATGTAACCATGGTGAACAGGGACATGACAGCTGTCACTTGGTCTCCACTGACAGCCTGGCTCCATCATGTGGGTGCCCATCTACATCACTGCATTAGCTCATAGAGCCACCCCAGGATTGCCCGGTTCAGACGGTACCAGCCCATGATCCAGGTGTCAGTGTACAGCTCGTGCTGGTGCAAGCTCGGTACTGCCTGTTGGGTGCATACCGCTGACCGGCCCTTTCACGGCTGCACCCCCCTGCTGCCTGCCTTCTCACCTCTCTCATTACTTCCTCCATCTGGATGGTGGCACTGGCCATGTCCCTGGCTTGTGTTACCCCACCCCTCCAGCAGCCGTCTTACCATTCCCCCTGCTGTCCTTACTGCTTCTCCCCATGCACCAGGAATACCTCCCAGTAGTGACCGTACTGCCCAATGTCCATGCCATCAGTGCTGTGTGGCACGTCCCCCTTTTGTCCTGCACAGTGGCACAGGCTCCCCAATCCTTCCCTGTTCCTGGTGGTTCCAGGTGCTCTGTCCTGCTCCTGCCCTGTCCTGCTCACAGTTGCTGTGTGCCTGCTTGCAGTTCTCCAACATGTGGCTTCCTGTCGCGTTCTTGCTTCTCTCTCTTGTTCCTTTTATTTGGATCATTTACGCTATCGCGCAACTTCCGTTTGCTCCCCTATTGCACATGGCGCATGTTGTTGAATATCATACTGCACCATTTATTCATGGTTTCTTCCCCTTCAATTGTGCATGCATTCATTACTATTGCACTCTTACGCATTGTGATTTGGGGGGGTACATCTGCCTCCCACTGAATATCGCACAATGGCGCATTTTTGGACTTGCCCTGGTGCATCCCTGTTGCGTATGGCGCAACCCTTTTGAATATCTGGGCCAAAGTATACTGTATATATATTTTGTTCATCCTTGCAGTTTTAAGTCATTTAAAGTAAGCTATCTGGTTGATCCTGCCCTTATTTTTTACTGTAAGTAATCATTTTAAAAACGTATGTGGTTGATCCTGCCATGCTCAGGTCCGGTAATCATAACTTGACTTTCACTTTCCTCCTGAAATGTAATGTGACCGAACGATATTAACTCATTCAGGCCTAGAGATGTCTGTAGGCGGTGTCTGAAAGCATAGCCACTCAGGACAATAACGCCTGTAGACGTACTCAACTGACTTTCACTCAGGCCTAGAAACGTCTGGGGAAGTCAGCAGTTTTTACCTAACTAGTAAACAAACCAAATTGCTTAGAATTGAATGCATAACACTGTTAGAAAGGTAATTTTGCTCTGAACAATTTTGGTGCAGATACTTTGTGTCTATCATGTATACTTTAGGAGTTATTCATATTTGTTAAAGGTATGGTGTTCATGGCTAACATTTGTCTCTCAAGCCTCACCTAAGCACCTTGAATAAATCTGAAAAAAAACCCAGTTGTTTGGTATTTCAACTACTATAAAATAAAAACTAAATGGATTACAATTGATTGCATAGCACCATTAGAAAGGATACTTTGTGCTGAACAATTTTGCCACTGATACTTTGTGTCTACCACATATACTTTAGGAGTTATTTGCATTTGTTTAAGGTGTGGTGTGCACAGCTGAACTTTGTCTCTCATGTGTCACCTAAGCACCTTGAAAAACATCAGAAAAAAATCAGTTGTTTGGTATTTCAGCTAATGTAAAATAAAAACTAAGTTGAGTACAACTGATTGCATAGCACCACTGGAAAAGTAACATTGTGCTGAACAAATTTGCCACTCATACTTTGTGTGTAGTACTTACGGTTCGAGAGGTAGTCACATTTGTTTGTATCATGCTGATTATGGCTTGATTTTGCTTAGAAAGGCCCAGGATGCAGTGCTAAGAGTATACAGGGCACAAGTAGTGGAAGTCTCAAAGAGATCTTTTGGTGTGAATGAGTTAACACACACTCTAAATGTGCTCCCAACCCTTCAAAGTAATGTAGTCTATATGACGGAAGTCAGGCAAACCTTGTTGTTTCAGTAACTTTAACTGATTTTCTTGAAAAGAAGCTGCTGACTGTAATGAGAGGTACAGTAAGTGAGTGAGTCAGCAGCTTCAGAACAATGGAAGTAAGCACTAGCATGTGTTGCTAGTAGCACATGCTTGCGGTTCCTTCTGTTGTTCTGAAGCTGCTGACCACCGCCACCATTCACTTCCTCTGGCAGAATCGCAGCTCTTCTCAAGACAATTAGTTAAGTTACTGAAACAGCAAGGTTTTTCTGAGATTTGTAAACAGATGGCTTTATTCTAAGGTCTGGGAGCGCATTTAGGGTGTGTTAATATTGCTGAGTCACGCCACATTTCAGATGGGGGAGTTAAAGTCAAGCTATGATTACAGGACCTGACAGTGGCAGGATAAACCGATACATTTTTTAAAATTATTATTCATAGTAGAAATAAGGGAAGGATGAACCACATAAAGTGTCATATGTGTGGTGGTAGTGTAGGGTGGGTTTAGGTCTTACAGACACAGCTGTACAATGGAAAGTTAAACACTTTTACTTTCCATTGCATGACGTATAGGAACATAGAGATGTCACCATGACATACAGGAACATGGAGATATCACTATGATGTATAGGAACATGGAAATATCAGTGAGATCTCCAATACTTGACTGAAAGTTTTTATCTGTGGATTTACCCCAAAACACATGTTATATAAAAATATATGTATATACACTAAATGTTCAGAATAAATAGAGCAGTTAGTGCAAGTCATGACTGAGGTCCAGGTGACCTCTCCAAGTGGGGGGGTAGGGTAAGTATTATAGTAGCACTGGCAGGTAGATAATAGTTTGACACACACAGGTGAGAGTAGCCAGGAAAGGTTAAGGAAGAGATAATGCCAAAGAAAGGAGGGGCAACCTACCATGAGGAAGCTGTGACTAGGAGAGTGATTTGAAAGGCATCAGTGGAAGCAATTTCACTTTTCTATGAAACACCTTGAGTAGCTACTTTTGAGAAGAGACAGTGTCATCGGCTGAGCCAGCCTCATGGTTTTCTGTATCTTTGTGGCTTTATCATTTTTTTCAATAGCCCCAGATGGGTATGGTAAGTTGACACAAATGGGCATATGCTTCTTTGCTCTGAACTTGCCCTGTTCTACTGCTCCCATTGGGAGTAGCTGTGCCAAAAACGAATTCACTTCTATCTTTTATATCCGCATTTGCCCTTGCTGTTGAAATGCAACACACTGCATACCCCCTTTGTGAAAAAACTTTCTGTTGCTATATCAGCTTGTTTTCTGTAATCAGATTCAGAACTACAATTCTGTTTCAAATGGTAAAATTGGCTCAGGAGTATATTGTGAGCGAAGTGTCTTGTGTGGCGAATTACACAGTGCAATACTGAATTTTGTTCTACTTGTTTCCAATGTAGGTCCGTTTTCTCTGCACCTCCATGCCCACCCTTCCATATTACAAGGTCCAAAAATATATCTTACCGAAGATCACATTTTAGGGCAAATCTCAAGTTACAGTTATCATTTTCTAAATAGTCAGCAAACGACAGCAATCCATAAACAGGTGCCATCTTAAACAGTCGCAATGTCATCAATACAGTGATGGTATAACTTGATATAGCTGTATATGGTGGAGATAAAGGTTAGTGTCATCAATGCACACATATTCATCCAGTCATCTTCCTAGAAAGAGACATGATTCAGAGAAAATGATTCCCCTATGGTAGTATGTTTCATTTGATGGTACCAGCCTTCTGAGAAACAGAGCACATTTGACATCAGCACTTTTTCAGTCAATAACAAACTCAGAGTACAAATTAGGTATAAGAAAATAATGTTTCAGAGCCCACAATCTTTCATTGTGGTGAATGTTTGACTACAGACTGGCTATATCCAATATGCTGAAATAGCAGCTGTCCTCCATTTGTATTTCTTCCATTATTTTCAAAACATCCATTGTGTTCTTAAATAAGAACACACCACCACTGCCAATGATTGTATATCGCAGTCTACATATTTTGCTCTTGGTTCTGTAAGTGAACCTACGCTAGAAACAATCAGATGCCCATGTGGGAATAAAGGTCCTTATGAATTTTAGAGAGCACCTAGAGTGGTCCTAATAGGTGATTTAACTGAAAGAAAAGCTGCAGTCTTTCTGGAAATGACTCCCTCAACCACTGCATGCACTATTGTGATATTCGTTCATCAATGACTCTTTTCAGTATTTCTGCTGCATCTGCATTTACCTTGCAGTAACATCACTGAGTTGTTTTTTAACTTCACTTTCATACCCATCAATACTCACCACAAATATTGATCCACCTATATTGGCAGGTTTGTGATGGCTATTTAATGCTTCCTGTTCTTGTTTGGAGCAATTTATATATCTTACAAAAACACTTGTACTCAGAGTAGTTGTTTGAAGGTTTCTAAACATTAGTCCCTGCAGCAGAAATGCATTGTTTGTTATGTCCTTCAGAATGTCATCAACCCTTAGACCAGTCAACATACCACTTGTAAATTAAATGCTGAGGTGACCTTTGGGGGTCTGATCTATGTATTGACCAATATTGCAAAAGTATGCACTTCATGGTTGCAGTTGAAGCTCCTAAACTTCTATCAGATGATTGCAGCAAGTCTAACAGTGAGTACCTAAGAAAGGAACCTGTCATATGCACTAAAGGAACTACAATCTGTACCAGTGACTCCTCCAGTATACTAATCACTAAAACAGTAGTCCATTCACATAGCACTTATGTTACCAGAGATAAGACTGATTATTCCGTAAATATAATTTGGAAGATGCTGTGAGTGATGTCTGGGCACAAGAAGTCTTCTCATGGAGTATGGACAATATGACCACAGAGTGAATCTTAATGGTTCTTTCTGCCTAAATCAGCAAGATATATCTTCCTTGTAAATGATACATTACTTGCAGCACCTATTAACATACTGCATTACAAAACACTTATAGTGGTGTTCCACTGGTGCAGGGGTAGGGCTAGTAATCAGGATTATGGCAAGTTACCCAGGTTCATGAACAAGCTTGTGTTACTGATGCAGGCTAGGGAGGAGTAATGAAAATCTCAGATGATATGTCTTCCTCCTCTGGGTAGAGAAATGAGATGTTTTATTCTGCTACTACCACTTTCTAAACCTGGGGGTGGGGGAGATGACAGGACTTTAGAGATCAGGAGGAGGAAACCTTTGATATCAATGTTGACGCACACACCCATGAGTACATATGTGATGACTTAGTTAGTTGTCCTCATGGTGCTGGGAGAAATCCAAGGATAAGACCTTATTCAAGCAGAATGATAGCCTGTGGCAATCTCCACTTGTTGTATGACCAACAAGTCATGCAGCCTCCCAGATGACTGACTGAGGAATTCTACAGAGGGGATGAGCTACTCTGAAGGCCCCACTGTGGGAGGTAAACTACAAAGATAAGAATGGAGGAAAGTAAGCCCTGGGAGAATATGACTGAGTTGGTGTACAGATTCTCCAATTCACCCTGAAGGGTGTCCAAGGCTAATGGGCCAAGAAACAACAGAAAAACGTAAAAACTGAATTAAATAAATAGCCTATAAATATCACATTCTTAAATGCTTTATAATAAAGCAAAAAGGCACTCCATGGGGGTTGTGGGATGATGGCACACTTTTGAGTAGGTTGTAGCATGATGCCAAGGGCAGACTACTTCCACTGACAGTGTAGAACCGATATCCCAGTAAAAAACACAACACAGAGTGTGATATAGAGAGCATGAAATGAGTATATTATGATAAGTAAAGGAATATGTTTAAGGAAACTTCTTTTATTTAAGTAAATATTTTGCAAAAGTTAAAAACACATGCGAAAAAGAAACATAGTAGTCATACAAAACCATTGCAATTTTTCTGTTCATTAGTAGAGCAGATTATTCTTTTTTTGTTTTGTTTTGTTTTTTTGCACAAGAAAGGGAATGAGATATTGTTACAGCTGTGCCTGCTTAAAGAGCAACTGACAGGATACATTTATTAGTGGATGACAGTTTATGCAAGTTTCTGCCTGCTCCAGGAACTAACTCTGCACTGAGACAGCATATCTATACAGCAGATTTTAGATATTTAATTTTCCAATAATGTCAATACTACTTCCTGATCATGGCTAAGTCAACCAATGCTTGCTGTAGTTCTGCCCATAAAACCCCATATGAATGGTGAAAAGTATGAAAGTGGTACAGAACTACATAAAGGGTTACAATTTGGTCAGGAGTGACACTGGATTTTACAAACTATTTGTGTACTTTATAGGCAACTGTACATGTTGAAGGGGGTATATACATTACATGTAATACTACCCACTTAACAGTAATAAAAAAGTGGTTCAATTTTTAATTACGAAAGGAGGAATGACAATATAATGTCCACTTGTATCTAATACTAACAGACAACAATACAGTCTTGTTGTCTAGTAGTTGCCAACTGCACAACACTAGCAAATTTTCACAAAAGTCAATTTTTGGGCACCAAATGGAATTGTAGTAATGAAGGAGGTTTCCAGTAACAGGTCCCAGATTCAACAGTCAGTTATTTTTTTGTTTGTTTTTTTTTATGAGTAGGATTATAAATGTGAGGATGTGAGATGACCAGAGAAATGGATAGTAACATAAAGGGAAATATACTGAAGACATCCTTAAAACCTCTAAAATTCCAGCTGTAATGTTGTGTGCACATACTGTACTTCATGCAGTCCAGAGAATTGGAAAACACTAAGAACACTCCAAGACAACAATATGATCTTAATTAAACTCTAAAAAGCACATAAAAGCCCCCAAGAATGGTATACTGGAGAATCAGAAGTCTCCCGCCTTGTGCACAGTGTACACCCTGTACATAGTGTCCTGCCTATAATTTTCTATTATACACATCCTGAAGTGGGTAGCACACTCGCCTCTGAGGCTGGGAGATCAGAGGGCTGTGGGTTCAGTTCACACATCTGGCACTTGGGTTAATATCCCAATACTGACACTGTAGTGCAGCATAAGGGGGGTGCTGCACTTCTGAGGTGCCGTCATTTGGATGAGACATTAAACTGAGGTCTCATCTGCCTGGATAGGTGGTAGTTCAGGCAGATGGATTTTCATCAGGTATATATATTCACAAAGGCAATGGCTCAAGCATACACCATGGGCTGTTGCACATGAATGTGTTATTTTATGAATTTTTTTAGGATTTCTTTGAGGGTGCTCAAAAAAGCTTTTCTGAATGTGTCTCCCAAGTAGAGGTGGGCGCAGTGGCCAAAAATAAGCTATGCCGTGCAATTAGTATATTAAAGTGAAATCCGTGTAGTTCTCTGCCTCCCAATCATTATTGCAAAGTCCATTGGAAGCATTGACTTTGCATTACTCTGCCTTTCCCAAACACTTTACAATTAATTCTTAATGAAGTACATTGATTTCAGTGTACTTTGCATTATGTCACCTGTTTGAGAGCTTTAAGCCAAATTTTGCAGTGATTCATGGGATTGCAGGTCCCATGACCTCTAGATTGTTCTGCACAGCCTCAGTTCTGTGTACTGTGCTTTTAATGGTAGCGGGAGACAGTTGGCTGTCAGAGACCTGAGATTCAAACCCTCCAAAAACTGTTCAAAAAGTCTTTTGAGCCATTTTGTTTGCTCAAAATTAAGTACATAGATTGTAGGAAACCCTCCTGTGCTCACATCATTAAGAGTTTATTGTTTTTGTGTGGATTTTGAATGTTAATTTAGAACATTCAGTCTGTGTACAGACACTGTTGAAGCGTGCTTCGGGGGAGGGCGTATCTGTGGTGGAGGTAAAGTACCTGGGAGAAAGGTAGTCTTTCTAAGTGTTTTGGTTACATTTTTGTTGTATAACTGGGTTCATGTACACGCAGTAATATTTTCTGAAATTTCTGACTTTTTTTGCTGATTGTTGTGGTGTAGTGCATAATTTCAGTTTGTTTAAAAGATTTTGTTATATTGCTGAAGTTTTCAATTTGCTGCAGATTACCTGTAGTGTGTGTGTGTGTGTGTGTGAGTGTATGTCCAACGTGTGCCATCAAGTCTGACACATGTTATTGTGCCACACAGTAACTGCAGCACTATGAACCTGTTAACCATCAGCATTATTTTGTACTGCTTTGTGGTGTCGTGGTAGTGGACTGTTACTGCAGTGTGCAGCCCCCAACCAGCAGAATGTATTATTTTCCAAATTTGGATTTGTGAGCATTGGTTAAGGTGTTGTTGTGCCTTTTTCTGCATCTCTTGATTGTGCAGCACAATCTTAATCTGTCTAAATGTTTACATCTGTTTAGTGCCCAATCTCCATCTGTAAGCCACAGTTGTTTTTTGGCTTCCCATCCCCCCCCAACTGAAAGTTCATAAATATATATTTTTTTTCAGATTTTTTTCTGGTGATACCCAAAAATGTCTGCAAAGAGATGTGCAAGCAAAGCTGTTTCTGACCATGACACTGTTACCAGTGTCAAGATTTGCCATGGGCATGGTAGTACCCAGAAGTGCATAACTGATATCAATAAAGGGATTTCTCCATCAATATTTTTTACAGCGCAATCTGTTGCTTCAATGAGTTGAAGTAGATGATATCACTGCTGGTGGTGTTAGTTCAGTTGCTGCTGGCATGAGTATTGCTGTCCCAAGTTCCACTTCTAACCAGTTAACCATTTTAGAAAATATAACTGAGTCTAAAACTGTGACTGACAGAGTAGATGATGTCATAATCCCCAGCATACCCATGGTTGTTGAACATGACTCTGATACTGATGACAATGACTCACAGACTGTGACTCTGCAGGGTCCTTGGACTGTTCACATTCTGTACAGAGAGTCACAGTGGTGTAGCAGATTGTGAGACTGTGTAAGCCATGTGATCTGTGGCCAATTTTGCACTCACTCTGACTTATTTTACCACAAGGCAGAATAAGGTGAAGTGACAGATCATGAAGTATATTCAAAAAGATGAAATTCCACCATTTTGAATGCATTTCACAAAATGATCCATGATGTGGAGTGTGGGACTTCATCTCCACTCCGCTGGTGGAATAATATCTTGCTGCTTCTCTGTTCCCAAGTGGCTACATCACTTGCAAAGATACATGGCATCTTTTCTCTGATAAAGGAGCTGATCTGATGTGTATCACAGAGACCTGGCAAAAGGCTAGCTTAGTGGTGATTTTAAAGATGGCTCCACCCGGGTGCTATGTGATACACAGCCCATGACTGGAATGAAAGTAAGTGGAATGGCCATCATATTTAAAGCTGAGATGAACCTCAAGTATCACCCATGGAACAACCAGGGTCCTTCAAGCGTGTGGCTATTTCACCTGTTAATTATTTTAGATCCTGGATTGCCCTCCTAAACTGCCCTTTCACAGTGTGATGAAAGTTTAGCAGAAGTTTGCCTAGCAGAAGTTTGCCAACTGGCTATTAGCCACTGCTTTCCAATCCTACATACTTTATTTATTGGGCAACTTACATCAAGTAAAAATGATAGTTACTTAGCTTGCAAATTCCTCCAGACCACAGATGCTCTGGGTTTCAAACAGGACATTTCAAAAGCCATGCACAACATGATACGCACTTAACCAGGTCTTAACTTGATGGTATGAAAAATACATTCTATGTGCTATTTAACATTACATGTGTGCTGTGACATCATGTTCTATAGTAGTAAAAATTTTAATAATTTGTAATTGATTAGATTTGTATAAGTGTAACTATTTATACAATCTGTTTCACTTTATTTTGTAAATGGATTGTTGAAATGGTAATGTACATCAACTAGTCCCTGTGGTCAGTTGAGACTGCAAAATTTAAATAAAATTCAAATCTGCCATTAGGGTTATAGCTATAGAATGTGTTTCTGAATTCAGCCACTAGGTTGAACTACTACTACACTGTGAGTTTGTATCTCAGGGCTCCCACTATTCCCTGTGTGACTGGAGAGGTAACCTGGTATCTAGCAGCAATGGATTTAGATTCAGAAAGGATTCTGAGTTTTCTGGACATCTCATCTCTGATAAGTACTTCCACCAAGTATCAACCGCTGCTGCGGAGGCATATACTTCTGCAAATAAGGTGGCAATTGATTCCCTAATGAAAATCTGAGTTCACCCAGTGACTTTATGATTAGGCATGCAATTTTACTTTAAAGAGCATGAACAGTTAAAAGTGCAGGGTTAGGGAGTCTTGTGATGCAAGCAACCTAGCAGCAGCAAGATTCTGGAGCTCCTGTCCTTCACCTCTTACCACTGCCATTTTGAACTCAATTTTGGAGAATTCTACTCAAAATCTCCTAGGTATCATTACCAGCCTGCCATCAGCAACCACATTTACACAAATTCACTTTGCTGTTGGTCCCAGACACTGCAATGGAAGCTGACATGTGGCAGGCCCTGCAACACACACCGCCACTATCACCTGAAAATCTGCCTAAGAAGTCAAAGGCCCAGGTTTGCAGCTGACAAAGGTGAGCTACACCCTCTCAGTCGATCCCACTGACCGGGATCATTTCCTCCAGGAATTACTACCTTTCAAAGAAACTCTTTCTAAGATATCCTAGGAGCTGAAAATGATCAGGATAGACCTGGTAGACCTCATCCAGTGAGCGGGAGATATGAAGACCCACTTCACCTCTCTGGAAAGGTGGAAAGAAAAATTGAATCCAGAAATTGTACAACTCTGCTAGAAGGTCCAGAAGTTACAATTAAAGACAGAAGATCTCAAAGGAAGGAGCAGGTGAAATAACATTTTAATTATGGGCTTAGAGGAGTTAGAAGGATCAAGCACTGTGGCTTTTGTACAGAAGTTTCTCTTAAAAGTTGTGGGCTCTTCCCACTTAAACCCACTTACCAAACTGAACAAGCTCATCGATCACTGAGACCCAGACCACAGTCAGGAGTGCATCCCAGGCCAATAATTTTAAAAATTTCTAAGTAACATAGTGAAACAGCACTTCCTATTGAAGGTGAGAGAGTTGCAAGCAATAACATGGGAAGGCTTCGAGCTGAGAATTACACAAGATCTCCAGTATGAAACTAGGCAAAAGTCTGCAGCATCTAAAATAATTGCAGCCGGGATCCCCTTTAAAATGCAGTACCCGGCAAAATTACAAGTCTTCCTTGAAGGCACATGGTTTTCCAATGGCTTGCCCTCAAAAGCTACAGCTGACTTATCGATTAAGTTACCACATCTCTTTAAAGTTGGCTGAATGACTCTTAGATTACTAATTGGTCTCCAGTTTATCCAATGTTTAATCCTCCTGTTTTCTCTCTGTGTTCAATGCTATTTTGTGGTTTACGTGGTTCAATAGGCATCTCTTCTCCCTGGTTGGCATGGCCTCTTAGCAAGGGTAGTGGGCTGACATCCTCATAGCTAGTTTCCAGGCCTCATCACTAGAAGCAGTCTTATGGGAATGACTCGATGGAACTATAATGCCGAGATGAACCCGGGGGGGAATATTTACACATGGGATGACATCTATCTCTACAGTCATTTCTTTCCCCTGGATATTTCAAACACTCAAACTCCACGAGACTTCGGTACTTCTACCCTGTGCATGTATTATACCAGTGGTTTATTTTTATTAGCTTTTGTTCTAATTGTTTTATCTTTATGGTTTGACAGAACACTGTATAGTTGTGGCATGTTGGGGTTGTTGGGTTGGTGTTAATATTTGCTTGGGACCTGAAGATGGTTGTACAAGGGTTTATCTTTTTTTTCTTAGCAGTTAGCAATTAAGGCAGCTTCTGGGAACTCATGGGTTTTACCTTAATAGTCTGGGTTCAGACACCCACTAGTAGCCCTAATCAAGACCAGGGCTGTCCCAGCACTACAGCTTACCAGCTGAGACACAGGGCTTGTTTTTAAAGACCCACCCCTCTCTTATATTTGAGATGCCCTGAGGTGACTGGGGCTTGAACACCAGACTGAGATCTTCTTCGGACTGGGTCACATATTATGCATCTCATGCAAGGTGATGGGCCCCAAAGAATATAAATAAAACTCACACAGGCATTGGCAGTGGGGAGGGGGAGGAGAGGGAGTTCTGGGTTAAGCAGGCACAGGGTAGAGCTGCATAGCATACCGAATAATGGGGAGGTCAGCTCCTTGTTACTTTTTATAACTTTAACCTTCAGAGGTGGCATCCTCCATTGTGCATTCAGTTGCCAGGGTGAAGACCACACAATACTATGTGGGTAATGCTCCTCTCCTCAATACAAAAGGGTTTAGGAGATGAATTGTGTTGGGTTTCCCCTTTTCTTTATATAATTTCAGACACTGTGATAATGTTGTTAAGGAAACCTTGTGTAAATAGTTGCTGGGGTATAGGAAGGATTGTGGGAGTGGAAGGGTACCAGTTATCATGATAGTAGTTTTCTTATTATGGGTAACCTTAGGAGCAAGTGTAATGGGGGGTTCTTGTTTATGCTTGGCAACATACACTACAGTCTTGGTAAATTCAGTGATTACATCACTGTGTTTTTCCTTTTCTATTGTTGCAGTTCTTGTTAGTGGTTCATGCATTATCATTGTTTAGTATTGGTCCTGAGAGTAGGGGTTTCGGGAATGGAGGCGGGAGGGGTAACCCTGCAGAGTGCACTTACTTGTATATTTTTCTTGGCTTTGTGAACTACATATCCAATTGTGGCTAGCCAAAAGTTTAAACTGATCTCAGGGAATGTAAGGGGAGCCTGAGAGAAGACCAAACAATATCTAATTCTTAAGCCCTTATCTATGCTCCAAGCCGATATCTGCTTTCTTCAGGAAACCCACCTGCTTATGCAGAAAGTCACCTGCTTTCACAGGCAAGGGGTCAAATTCACATTCTCATCAGGAGATTCAACAGCCAAGAAGCAGGTAGTAATTCTAATAAAGATAAATGCTTCTTTCCAATCAGAGGCTACTGTTATAGACTCTTAGGGTAGAGTCATCCTTGTAAAGGGCTTGTTAGACAGAGTTCCCATTATACCCAGAAATATTTATGACTCAGTAGGAGGAGACCTAGATTTCATTATGGATCTCTCAGATAAAATTATACCCTTGCTACCAGCCTCTCTCATTTTAGGGGGAGACTGGAACAACCCACCATCACAGGCACTAGATAAATCAGCATAACCCCTTAGGCCCCCAACATCAGCTCAAAATGTGCTCAACAACTTGATAGATATTCTAAGGTTATGCGACCCCGGGAGAGTCTTTAACCCCTCTACAAAAGCCTTCACTTTCCACTCCCAGGTACACCACACATCCTCTAGAATAGACTTTTTCTTAGTAAGTTCTGCCTTGCTGGCTGGGACTTAGTGTGGGGGAATAGAGACATTTGTTCTTTCAGATCATGAGGCAGTCTGACTTCAACTCATCGCTTCCACCACCTTACAGAGGGATACCACTTGGAAAATAAACATGCAGCTTCTTAAGGATAAATTCATCATCTCCAAAATTAGGTCCCTTATTAAACAGTTTTTGGCAGACAATCTGCATTCTATCCTTAGATTTGATCAGGTATGGTGTGCACTAAAATACTTTCTAAGGGGAAAGTTTATCCGATTAGCATCTTAAAGGAAGCGTCTCCGTGAAATCAGCACCAGAGAACTTTTGGAACAAGTCCGCTCTTTAAAGCATTCCTTCTTTCCATCATCCCTTCCAACTTTGATTACTACCCTTATCTCACTTAGGAATAAATACTCTGATTTACTGAGAGAGAAAGCCGAGCAAGCCATTCTTAAATCCAAATCCTCTTTCACAGACCAAGGAGACAAGGCCAGTCATCTTCTGGCTGTCGGGATGAGATAAATAGAGAGTTCCAGAATCATTTCGGATTTCTCAGATGTGAATGATGTGGTCAAACCCTTCCTGAGGGACTTCACTAAAGTCTTTGAGGTTTTCTACTTTGCCCTCTATGAAAAAAGACCATCCCCACCAGCACTGTGCAAGATGGAGGATTACATAGCAAGGGCCCAGCTCCTTAGATTAACCAAAATCCATCAAGCTTCCTTATCTTCTTGAATCTCACAGGTGGAGATTAGACAAGCCTTAAGGAGCTTAGCCCTTGACAAATCCCCAGGCCTGGATGGTTTCCCTTCCAACTTTTATAAATGCTTTATTATAAAGCTATCTCCTCATCTTTTAAGTCTCGACCAATACATGCTCTCTGCTGATTCCCTAGACTCTTCCCTTCTTGAAGCCACCATTGTTCTCCTTCTCAAACCAGACAAACCTTTTCTTTAGCCCTCAAGTTACCATTCCATTTCCCTACTTAATTGTGACCTCAAAATCCTCCCGAAAATTTTGGGCACCAGAATTTGGAACATCTGGTCCATACTCCTTAGATCGGAAAAAGTCAGCTTTGTGCTGAATAGATCCTCGACTGATCACCTTTGCAAACTGGCCCATATTTTTACTTATGCCCAATCTGTCCCTCGTCCCATGGCTCTAGTTTCCCTAGATGCTGAAAAAGCCTTCAACAGAGCAGATTGGGAATTCATATGGTGTATCCTTCGGGGGATGGGCTTCCCCTCAGATTTCATTAAATGGCTCCAATGAATCTACTCTGCTCCAATGGCCAGAATTTACTGTAATGGGTCTTTTCCCCCACATTTCTCTCTCTCCACTTGGGCACTAGACAAGGATGCCCCTTATGCCCTTTTCTTTTTAACATCTATTTAGAACCATTGATCTGGAAATTGAAGACATTACCTGGCATACAGGGCATTACATTGGGCAATCTCACTCTTTCCCTCTCTGTGTATGCTGATGACATTCTACTAGCAAACCCTCTTTCTTCTCTTGAAGTGGCCCTGGCAGTGATAAAATAATTTGGTTTATTTTCCAACTATAAACTTAACTGTAACAAAACTGAGATTTTCCCATTAAGGCATTACACCTTTAGACAGGATTTTTCCAGATTCGGGAATGCACTGGTCTGCTCAAACTATCAAATATCTAGGTATACACATGGCAACAGACATCCCCACCCTCCAGAAAAAGAACCTAGAGGATATCATTCAAAAGATTCAGAAAAATCTCCAAAGATGGAAAACCTTACCTATCTCACTTTGGGACTGGATAACCTAATTAAAATGAACATTTGCCAAGGATTTTGTACTCTATTAACTGATAAATCTCTTTCTTTCTTTCTTTCTTTCTTTCTTTCTTTCTTTCTTTCTTTCTTTCTTTCTTTCTTTCTTTCTTTCTTTCTTTCTTTCTTCCTTCCTTCCTTCCTCCTTCTTCCTTTCTTTCTTTCCTTCTTTCTTTCTTCATATCCACTATATCATTGCTAATTTTATGCAGCTGGACATGGTTCCAAGGTGCTCTTTAACAAACTTACACTAGCCAAAGACCAGAGTGGGTTAGGCTCCCTAATGTGTGATAAAGAGGTTGCCTATTAAAGGGCAGCCCAGATTGATGTGGGCCCGGTCAGAGCAGGGAGGGAGGTGAAGGGGGGGGTGGGAAAAGAGTTGCTAAAATGAGGTGAGGAGTGAGAGGGAGGGAGGGGAAGGATGGTGACATCACCAGGAGAGGGGATGAGAGTGTGGCCATGAGGTCACAAAAGGGAAGGGGGAGTTGATTAACAAGGTCCATGATTGTTTGGGGTCCCAAAAGGGACATGGGCTAAGAGGGGGTAGATAAGGGGCTGCAGAGAGAGACAACCCTCTCTTTACTGCTGTTGCTGATGTTATCGTAAATCACAGTTGCACAGGACATCGGGGTTTAGAAGCCACATGTTTATTAGGTAATGTGTGGTAGCACAGGGCCTAGCCCAGCAGGACTAAGGAGAGGTGGATTGGCTGGGAGGGCCACACCATGTAATATCCAAAGAGCAATTGCTGTTCCATGGGAAATGGATGCCTGTAAATTGTTCCTTCTAAAGGGGCAAGCTGAACTCTTTTGGAGTCCGAAGACAAAATGAAGGAACTAAGAAACTGTTTTCTGCCATATTTTCTCATTCTCTTTAATAAATTTTCTTTTTCTATGCCCTAACATTTTGCACTAGAGTGTGCTTTTTCAAGAAGCTTCCTATAATATTAAGAAATAAAATAAATGGATTTCAAATTTTGTTTCCTTCATGTGTTTAACACTGATATTTTACTTATTTATAGAGTGGATATTTGACCAATATGCAAACCAAACTGCTCAACCTTTAAGTATTTTTTAAACAAATATATATCTATTAACAAAGATTCATTCATTATACACTTAAGTAATTATAGTACATTGCAGTTTATTACCATAACGCACCTATATACATTGTTCTGTCTTGCACTGACCCTTTAAGGGCTTGCTACCACTTTTTACTGTAATCAGTGAAACACCAGATTCCACACATTCCTGTTCTTTTTTATATCATTAATTAAAATATAGCAACTAACCATAATAAAACTTTTTGTATTTCTCATATTTGTTCTTTTTTGTGGCTTGTTCTGCATTCACATGCACTTCATTTTCATGTGGTTTACTGCACTAGAAACATAGAAACATAGAATCTGACGGCAGATAAGGACCACTTGGCCTACCCAGTCTACCCATTACCATATCTAATGGATTAGCTGTAGATCCTAGTTAACCAGCAGCCTACTTCTTTCTACAGCCACCCCCTAGAATTGCCTTATGACTGTCCCATGCATGCTTGAATTCAACCACTGTTTTTGACTCCACAAACTCCTCCGGAAGGCCGTTCCATGCATCCACAACCCTCACTGTGAAAAAATACTTCCTTACATTACCTCTGAGCTGCCCCACCCCATCTTCAGATTGTGCCACCTTGTTCTTGCACAACTCTTTTTTTGAAAGATGCTACCCTCTTGGAATTTGTTGTTTCCCTTGAGGTACTTGAAAGTTTCTATCATGTTCCCCCTCTCCCTCCTTTTCTTGAGGCTATACAAATTAAGCTCATTTAGTCTCTCTTCATAGGTCTACTGGTGCAGACCCTGCATCATTTTAGTTGCCCTCCTCTGGACAGCTTCCATCCTGTCTATGTCCTTGCGAAGATTGGGTCTCCAGAACTGCATGCAGTACTTCAGATGGGTCTCACCAGCTATCTGTACAGAGGGATAATAACTTCCTGTTTTCTACTGGTGATGCCTTTCTGTATGCATCCCAGTATCCCCCAGCCCCTTTACTGCCCTCTCCATTGCTTGCCACCTTTAAGTCATCTGATATGACTACTCCCAGGTCCCTTTCCATTTTTGTTGTTGTTAGCATCTCACCCTCCCATTGTGTAATCTTTCCCTGGGTTTTGTTTCCAGGTCCATTACTGTGCACTTAGCATTGAATCTAAGCTGCCATACATTTGAC
The DNA here is from genome assembly GCA_016271365.2 of Neoceratodus forsteri. NCBI lineage: Eukaryota > Metazoa > Chordata > Ceratodontiformes > Ceratodontidae > Neoceratodus > Neoceratodus forsteri. The sequence continues at coordinate 1,183,983,157 of CM057458.1, forward strand.
CATTCCTCTAACCTTGCCAAGTTCCTTCTCATCCTTTCCACCCCACCTTGTGCATCAACTCTGTTGCAGATCTTTGTGTCATCTGCAAAGAGACATCATTTTCCTTCCAGTCTCTCTGCAATGTTGCTTATAAAGACATTGAAGAGGACAGGTCCTAATACTGAACCCAGCGGTACCCCACTAGTAACCCCCCTTTCTTCAGAGTCGACTCCATTTACTATTACCCTCTGTGTCCTGTTCTCCAGCCAATTCTTCACCCAGGCTATCATCTTGGGACCCACTGCCAGGCTGGCTAACTTGTATATTAATCTTTTCAATGAGACTGTGTCAAATGCCTTGCTAAAGTCTAGGTAGACCATGTCCACAGCCCTTCCTGATCTACTACTTTGGTCACCCAGTCAAAGAAATCTATTAGATTCATCCGGCATGATCTTCCTGCTGTGAATCCATGCTGTCTTGGGTCCTGTGCCTCTCTGGCCTCTAGGTACTCAGAACATTTTTTCCTTCAGAAGTGATTCCATCATTTTCCCTATCACTGAGGTTAAACTAATAGGTCTGTAGTTTCCTGCTTCTGCCCTGCTCCCACTTTTGTGAAGGGAATCACATCTACCCTCCTCAGTCATCAGGTACCACCCCATCCTCCCATGATTTGTTAAAGAGGGTAGTCAGTGGTGTCACTAGTTCTACCCTTAGTTCTTTTAGAATTCTGGGATGAATCCCATCAGGCCCCATTGCTTTGTCCACCTTCAGTTTTAAGAGTTCTTTCAGAACCCTTTCTTCTGTAGATGGGATGGTATAAACTTCTGTATCCAGAGTGTTTCTAGTGTTTGTTTTAGGTACCTCCCCCTCTTCAATTGTAAATACTGAGCAAACATATTTGTTTAGTATCTCTGCCTTTTCACAGTCACCCTCTGCCCACCCCTTCCCCTTTATTAAGCCTCACTTTCCCTCCTTTGGTCTTCCTTCGCTCCCTGATGCACATAAAAGATTTTATCCCCCTTCTTAGCTGAGTTGGCTATCTTTTCCTCGGTTTGAGCCTTTGCTGTTTTGACTGCCTTCCCAGCTTCCTTTTGCTTTAACTGATGCAATTCTCTGTCCTGCTCCTTCTGAGATTCCTTGTACTTCCTGAATGCTTTGTTTTCTCTTGAACCTTCACTGCTACCTCCTTTGAGAACCATAGTGATTTCTTACATCATTTTGTTTTATTTTGCTTCACACAAAGGCTTGTTACCTCTGTGTTGACAATTTTATTATTCTCCATTGTTCTTCTACCCTCCTTCCTGCCCATTTGCTAGTGCATTCCTTAGGCACTCACCCATTTTGGCAAAGTCAGCCCTCCTTAAGTCCAGTACGTTTGCCTTTGTATGGCTTGACTCTATTGCTGTGTTTATCATGAACCATACTGTTAGACAGTCATAAGTTCCCAGATAGCTACCCACTTCTACATCTGTGATCCCCTCTCCATTTCCATTTGAGAGAACCAGGTCTAAGATTGCTCCATCTCAAGTGGGTTCCAATACTAGTTGTCTAGGGCATGGGAGCATCTAGAATAACCCCAATCTTAGAAGTAGCTGCTGCAACTCCACTTCAGTTAACATCTGGCATATGCAGGTCACCTATTAGCAATATCTCCCCTTTTTCTCCCATTCTACAAATACTTTCTATCATTTTCTTGTCCATTTCCTCTCCCTGAGAGGGGGGTCTGTATACAACTCCTGTGCGGTTTGTGGTGCCATTGTCTGTCTCCAAATTGATCCACAGTGCTTCTTCTTCTCCCTGTTTACCCTTTTGTTCTGTTGCTTTGATTCCTTCCCTTATGTAGAGAGTTACTCCTCCTCCTCTTTTACCCTCCCTGTCTCTCCTGTAGATAGTGTATCCTGGTATGTTTATGTCCCAGTCATGGTTCTGTGTGTACCATGTTTCTGTAACTGCCATGATATCCAGATGCTCCTCCTCCATCAAAGCTACTAATTCAGGAAGCTTGTTAACCAGACTACAGGCATTGGTACTTATTGCTCTCCATTTTTTGATGGCCTTGCCTTCTGTAGCAGCATCCCCCACTGACCTTTCTACCTTGCTCTTTTTCTCATTTAGTACCCCATTTTGTAGGGGGAGGCCGGGATTTTCCTGCTGCTTATCAGTGCCTCCCCTCTTGACTAGTTTAAAAGTTTGCCAATGAAGCATTTAAACTAATTGCCCAAAAGACTTGTTCCTTTCCTGGACAGATACAGACCATCCTGCCACTATAGGCTGGTGTCTCTCCAGGTGAAACCCCAGTCCCCAATGAAGCCAAACCCCTGTGCTCCAAACTATTTTTTCAACCATTCATTAAGTAGTATGGTGCAAGGTACCCTCGCCTCACCATGCTGCTGACTGGCACCTCAGAAGGATACTGTGTGCTACTTGTCATAGGCCCCTCCCCAACTCTACAAAGTCCTTCTGTTTTGCTCTAATCTCATGATGAGCAAGTCTTTCATCCTTAGGTGGACAATGATGTCCAGCTCAGACTCCCGTGCAACTGTACTCATGATCCTAAGGATGTGCTTCCTGTCCCTTCAAGCCATGGCACCAGGCAGGTACCTTACTTCAGTTTTCCCTGCTCCCCCCAGTTTTTTCCCCCTAATAATTGAGTCCCCCACCAGGGCTGCTTTCTTCCCTGTGGTGTCCTCTTCCTCCTTCATGAGGCCTCCTTGTGACAGTTGTCTGCAGCCTCCTTAGTCTCCTCTGTGGGTGCATCCATGGGAGAACTATGCTCCCCAGAATGGTGTATGGATTGTGGAGTGGAACAACTGACTGGTGTGCCTCTGTTCCACCACCCTTTCCCTCCTGAGCCCACTGTGGTCCAACTGCTGTGCTTTCTACAAACCTCTGAGGTAGCGGTGGTGGCTCTGGTGCTCCTGCATGGGGAAGTTACCTTACTACTGTCCAGTGTGGTCTGGGGAAGGTTCCTTACTACTGTCCTGTGTGGCCTGAAGATGGGCAACTTTCCTCTCCAGGCAGAGAGTTGTCTGCAAATAGGGCAGCATCTCAGCCTCCAGAAAGACTCCAGAAGACTGCTGCCACAGCCATTACATTGCTACTCCCCACATGTCTGTCTACCTTCTTGTTTATTTTTTTGTTTGTTTGTTTCATTTTGTTTTGTCGTTGTGCATGTGTGTGATTGGTTTGTTATCGAAATATATATATATATATATATATATATATATATATATATATATATATATATTATACAATGTCTATGCTTATATTGTCAGTGCAGTGTGCAAGAGAGGATATGACAGTGATGTGTGCCTTGCCCTCTTGAGGAAATGATGTCAAAACTCCAGGTATAAAGGAACTATTTCCAGGGGTGAGTGGGGTTAGGGGTGGGAAGGGTTTGGGCCTAAACTGTGCCTTCATGAAATAATCAGCTAAAAGCTCTGACCTACCGCTGCGATGAATGCCTTCCTATCAGCAGGATGCCCTACATGACAATTTGACAGAGAAAATACCCTGCTAATCAAACAGAGAAAAATCCAAACATCCAAGTCAGACACAGGTAAACCTCCCCAGCCCCAAAACAGCCTGGTGAATTGTGCTCTGAAAGCAGTCAGCCCCAAAACAAGTCAGCTGTGCACAAGGACAGACACAATAATCAGTATTCAGTCCCTCTGGGTTTAAGCTTTTCCTGCACTGAAAATCTTAACAATTGAAACAAAAGTAAAGCAAAATCAACCTCCCTTTGTTGATTGAAAGACTGCCTTTTCTGATTATTCTAAGTTCCTTATTTCACCTTTCAGTTAGAAGTAGCCTCCACCTGAAGAATATTAACTTTCCTAATAAATCTGCTACAGACCAAAGATAATTGTAAATTGTAAGGTTCACCTCCCTCTGTTGTGAGCATAACTTGCTTTCTTGCAAATCCTAAGTCCAGTGTTGCAGCTTCCAGCAAGAGGTAGCTTCACCTGAAGAATATTAAGTTTTCTGATGAGCCTGCTATAAGCCACTTGCTTATAGTGCTGTTGTTATCAGGTCTGTAAGACTCTTCCAAAGCTATTGGCTGATAAGTAGCTGTGATGTAAGTACTTCCAGACACAGTCTGGCCAGGCATTTATGGCACACAGAGATAAACACAAAAAAACAGTTTCCACCCCCTGGGGCACTGTCTGGGTCAAATACACAGCCTGTAACCTGCACTCACTTCAGAACATATGACAAATTCTTAGCCCAGTGAATAACTCACAGTATTACAAATATTGCAGTGCAAACAGTCAATCAGTAACTCCAATCAAGCCAGCTGTGCACAAGGACAGACACAGTAAACAGTATTCAGTCCCTCTGGGTCTAAACTCTTTCTGCACTGAAAATCTTAACAATTGTAGCAAAAGTAAAGCAAGGTCCACCTCCATCTGTTGATTGAAATACTGCCTATTCTGATAATTCTCAGGTAAGGCGAGCAGGGACATACAATGCTTAAGAGATTCTTTACAAGCTGAAAGGCAGAAGCAAATTAAAATCAGTGCCTTTTCAAACCCCCACAGTAACTCTTCCCCATGACTTTTGCTCCTGTTTTTTTAGAAGTAGGGGTGTTCTGCTTTTTAATTCATTGTGTACATTTCTTTACCTTATAAGTTATTTCTCCTCATATCAGAACCAAATAAACTTCCTATGTCCAGCTGGCCCATCAACGCAGTGGTTGGATTTCTGCTTGTGACACCAGTGACCCAGGTACAGGAACGAGCCCGGGAAGCTAGAGGGCTAGCTGAGGTAGAAGGCTTGAGCATCCTAAGGACTGCTCATCTTCTCCAGGGAGGGAGGGGGTCAACATCCCAGTGCAAGACTGGCCCTAGATGGAGGTCTGGGGTATAGCATGCACTGAGCTGCAAGCAAGGGAAGGACATTGCAGGCATCAGCGCTATGCACCCAGACATCAGGGGATCAAGCGACATCCACAGAAAAATGGGAAAATTGGCCATGACATCTCCAGTAGATGGACAGCTAGCCCTGTTTCCTAATGCCTCCTACCTGTCACTGAACTGGCATCCCAATGAGATAAGGAAGCATGGGGTAATGGCCCCACCTCGACCCCACCTCGGGGGTTAATCAAGGCTCCATGGGTGATGAGACCACTCAGATGGTCAGGTAAGGAGAGCAGGGATGTACAATGCTTAATAAATTCCTGAAGAGAGGAGTGGAAATGGCTGGGGGGTGTATAAAGGGAAAGTTAAAAAAAAAAAACAAATTTCCTCTGTCCATCCAGCTTCAAATCACAGGTTGAAACCAAACTTCTGCACTTTATTTTCTTGTGCTTACTGTGCTACAAGCTGCAAAGTATAAGCAAATATGATAAAGCCAATTTTAAACACACAGAGTAACCATCCCCTGTTTCCTATACTTATGTTTTTTTTTTTAAAGGGGTTTTCTGCTTTTTAGTTTCATTTGTGTCATGTTTCTTTACCTTATAAATCTTATTTCTCCTCATAGAAGAGAGCCCAATGAGGTTTCTGTATTCTTTCTGCTATAAATCACAGGTTGAAAATAAACTCTGTGTTTTCCAGCTTCTGTAAATGATATCACAAGATTTTAACATATTTGGATGCTCTATTATCTAGAGCTAGCAAATTTCAATATCAGTCTATTATGTTAGTGAATTTACTTCACTCGCTACCTTTACTCTGTCATGCTGTTACTACTAAGTGCTCCTGTGGTGTCTGGCCATGACAGTGCTTCCTCTTGGGCCGCCGGCATGTCATATGATCTACTACATGACACTCCCACATTTAAATGTGGGGAATCTGTTGCTAAGCAACGTAAAGCTGTGCTTAAACAAACTCAGCTGCTGTGGTCAGGCCCATGACACTGTGAAGAACACTGAATGGTATACTTTAAAAAGGAAAAAAATACCACTCACTTTATCTTTTAGCACTTACTGACCATACTTGGGGACATCCTTGTTTTAGTCTTTTCTAATTCTATTAGTAAACATGTAGCAATTCCTTACCTACAAGAATTACGTTGATTAACTTGTACAGACTTTAAAGCTTGCCTGAAGCTAGTAGAGATCTAGGCAGAGCATTTGGGGAGGGGTAGAGGTTAGTTTCCCTTGGTTATGGGACATTCTGTATTTAAAAACTGCCCTAATTTAACATGTAGTGAATTAAAAACCTTCTGCAATCAAATAAGAATATAAACAAATAGAAATCCAGTATGATGTAACAGCAGAATAATCGAGGGGGGGTTAAACAATAGTTTTAATTTTTTTTCTGTTTTTTTCTTTTCCATAAGGAAATCATATGTGCTATATCCAGTATTGTTCCTGGCAAAATTGGACATTTACCAACATGCCTGCCAATTGGTGTCCGTGTTCATACCAATCCTTGAATCTAAGGTTTTGAGTTTAAAAATCATATGCATTTCTGCTTTGTCAAGTGCTTTCTGTCTATTTCCCCCCCTCACTCAAATTCTGGTATCAGTTCCACACCACAAACCCTTATAGATGCTCCTGTATTGTGGGCAACAGTATAGCACAATGCAACTTGTGACGTATCTTTGTTTAATCGTATGTCACTTTTATGTTCCTGGATTTTGCTTCTAAGAGGCCTAGTGGTCCCACATATAGACTATCACAAGGGCATTGTAATATGTATATTACCCATTCTGATGAACAGCTAATGTGTTGCCTAATTGGAAAGCTCTTTCCTGTGAAGGGGTCCCGAAATGTATCCTTCTTTGTGGTATGTTCACACACTGAACAGTGCCCACATTTTATCATTCCTGGTCTAAGAGGAGCTGTGTCTCTGTTTTATATTGTTTCCCAAACTGTGATTGAACTAATTTATCTTTCAAGGTGGCAACCTTTTTAGCTGCTATTATAGGTTTTTGGTCAATTATTTTGGATGGTTTTCTGGAACAGATTGCAGATGCCAGTGTCTATTAATAACCTTTCTCATTCCTGAGAACTGTTGGTTAAATTTAGTTGAAAACACCAGCCTATTTTCCTTGCTGTTATGGTCTGTTTTTTCTTTTGAACCACCTCCCCCAAAATCTCCCACCACTGAATCATTGATTCTCTTATCTGCTATGTTCAGTGTTGTTTCTGTGTGACCACATTCTTTAAACCTACTTTAAGCTTCCTCCAAAAAATTTTTCAGACTTTAGGCTGTTAGTGCTGCATTTGTGGTGATTGTGATTATGGTTTAATTGACTAATGTTTTAAAGATCTTAATAGGTCATTAGAGATTGGAAGAATACTTTTCATATTGTTATATAGATTATTGAATTATTCTACAAATTGATTAATTGATTTATTAGTCTTAGATTGACTCAATTGAAACACAAGAATAAGTAGCATGAGAATATTGAGGTTTTTAAAAGTAATTTGGGAATTGAGTTATTGAGAGTGGATGCTGGATAGTTAGAAGGTGGTTCAAAAGCCTCTGATGATTTTATTACTCTACTTGGCATTTTGAGAGCACAACATTTTTGTAGCTTGTGTTCTTTACTTAGCTAACCTAAATTATATTGCAATAGGATCTCAGTCATGAATGCAATATTTCTGTGAGAGCTACAAAGCTATGCAGTTTTATTTAAGCTTATAGGAAAAAGAGAAACAATGTTGGCTGTGCTTTAATCCTTAGCCTTTAGCTCTTTAGCTCTCTTGTTGAGTGTATTTTTAATTCCATCTCCTATCAGGACTCGAGGGTGTTTCTTCTAGATTGTCATAACTTTTTTGAAACCCTCTCCTTATTAGACAGCTATTTTTTTCTTTTGATGTAGTATCACGGTGCTATGTGGTAGAGGATTTAAAATCCTCATAAGTAAGTTTTGGGTTGAATTTGGTTTGATTTTATTAGAATTTTAAATTTCTAGTGGGCAATACTAGTTATATTTTGCTTACTTGGGCTACTGCTTATTATTAAGTTATTATCGAGATTTTGTATACATAGATACAATATTTGTTCTGTTATAAGCAAAACCAATTCGATTTAGTTTGGCATTTTAATTATTGGTATAATATTGCTAATTAGAAGTTGTTACTAATCTAATAGATTGGGATTTGCTAGACCTGAGTTATTAGAACTTTAGTATTTCAGTATTTTGATCGATTTCTTTAGTTGACTTCTTATTTAGTTTATTTAGAAGTAGACTTGCCATTCTGTATTTATTATAATTATTGTTTGTTATCTTTATCTCATTCTTTGGTATTATGGCTTGGACATTTTTTTTCAACCCTTAATAGTGACCATTTTGAAGTATTTGGAAAATCCCTGGTAGAATTAGTTGGATCTGTATGGGGTACAAATTGTGGAATTTGAATGCACCGGCTGTCAATTCATTTTGAACTTTGTGCACAAAGCCTGTAACTTGAAACAACTGAAATAAGTGGGATAAATGGAATAACGGAATAAAAAGAACAAATGGAACAATCTGTTGGAACTTATTCAAATTACTGAATTACAGATTTGTATTGTCATAGATGTATAGCTGCACACTGCTCACTGAACATTCATAATTTTCAGGAGCCTCAAGACTCTCTTGTCTCTAAAGTTGGACATTTAAAACTGAAGATTTTCATGATTATAACTTTTTTTCACATATTTTATAGTAGATAATTATTATCTGAATCTGAATTTTATATAATTATTTTTGGAGTGTTGGTTATTAATTTAACCTCTTATTTGGGATACAAAATCTTTTTTTTTCTGGCATAATCTGTTTCATATAGCTCTGCTTTAATAACAAATTTTTAGCATGTTCACAAAGAGTGGTAGAGAGCTGAAAAAACTAAAGGATAAGAAGAGTGAATGTTCAAAAGTTGAAGTTTTGAGCCAGCATAAGAGGGACATGGGGAAAAAATGGCTGTGT